>OY796656.1:62262667-62884667 GCA_963680705.1 Rhagium mordax
AACTTCAAATTACTTGAAAACAATGTCAAACGTTTGCATGATTGACTGTTGTATCTTTTTCATAATCAATTTTCTCGAAAACGGTTCATTCTATCGAGATGAACTAAGAGTACCTTTTTTACGTAGAAAACTTTGAAATTTTATAATTTTCAACGAAAACCTTAATAAACTGAAAAGAAAAAAAAATTGGGATATTTTAGCCCTTAATCTTCCCGGTTTGTGACGCCCCTGGCTAAAATTTTTAAATTCTGAATTCAGCATCGAGTTCAGCGTCAAAAGTTTATACAGTGCATGTATTTTTGAAATTTGATTGTTAGCGGTTTCGGAAATATTGCGGAAAAACCGTCCTCAGGGTGCCCCATTCGAAGGGCCATAACTTCCTCAGAACGCATTTCCGGACCCATGTCGATAGGAATTTTTTGTGATTACGCCCCCAGAAGGTTTACCCTTACTTTTGAAACACTATACATAATATGTATATACATTATATTATAATGTAACTATTGATGCACTCGAAAACATTCAGACGATTCGTGAAGTATATTTTTTATAAAATAGAGGATTTTCATTTTTTTAATTTATTTATTTATTTATTTATTTATCAGGACATAATATCAATTTCACAATTTATATTGTTATAATTACTGCACATGTTAAGGTGCAGGTACACGAGGATAGTACTCGGCCGAGTAACTAAAACTGAGTACTAGAAGCAAGTGTTTTTAGTTTTTGCGGCTATACATGCATCTAGCACTCGGCCAAGTAAACTTTTTCTTTTGGTGTTTACATTTTTCAGAAATGTGTTCATTATAAAACAGTATATTATTCAACAAGCATATAATGGTGCGTATTATTCACAAGGGTGAAACTTCACGTAAATCACCAAGGGAATAATAGCCATTATATTCGAGTAGAATATATATCATACTGTGTTTACGACTATCAAATATTTTTAACTAACTTTTTTACTCAAGTTTATAAGTCAATATGTGTAAAATTGTAAACAACTGCCGTTTAAATTCAACTTATGTCAAGCCGTTCTTTTGACAGATAATGTATGGCCTACTCAATAAATTAAATTTTAAATGTCAACGTTGTGTACAATTTTACATATTTCTGAATGTGGTTCGGTTTCATATCCTCAAAGAGAATATAATGAAGTAAATGGATAATGACAGTGAAAACAATAATGTATTATATTATACAGGGTGTCTCAGAAATAAGTACACAAAACGACCACATATTCCCGACGTCAAAATAAATAGATTGAACCAAACTTACCTCTGTACCAAAATGCTTCCTGAGAGGACTGCGGGCCCCTAAAAGTGGGCCCTTGAAGATAGTTTTTACTACATATTTATTATCTCCAAAAGAGTTTTGACTTCAAATTAAGGTTTATCAGGGTTTTTCACAAAAGAATTGTCTTCTTGTGTAATTTCAATCGGAGGCACCGTTTTCTAGTAAAATTGTTTTCAAAAGTTTAGTACGTATAAAGAGGAGACTGGCGATAAGCTGAATTTGTTTGGCTGGAACAATATTCCCCAGTTGATGCCACAATTGCCACAGAGCGGTTGCGCAGTTACTTTCGTTTTGTTATTCTACACGGCTTTGCGACGCCATTTTAAAGTCTTGTTTGATTTGTGTGTCAGCGTTTTTCTATCTATTTTCGTGTTAATTATCTGCTTTGTGGGCTCAAATTCGATTTAACGGAAATATGTTAGGGAAATGCGGTTGCCACGGTAACGGTTGTCATGGTTACCAGTATCTGACAGTACCATTCCCAAGGTGGGGAAATGATTGGTTGCAGAGTTAGGTACTCCAGAATAACGGAAATGTGTTAGGGAAATGCGGTTGCCACGGTAACGGTTGTCATGGTTACCAGTATCTGACAGTACCATTCCCAAGGAGGAGAAATGATTGGTTGCAGAGTTAGGTGCTCCAGAATAACGGAAATGTGATTTAGAAAAAGTGTTGGTATGGAAACAATTCTCAAGTTTATCATTACATAATGGTACTTTTGCGGTGACGGTGATCTTTAAGTAGGGGAGAGTTGGGCAAAATGGAATACTTAGTGGAAAATAATTCATAACTTTTTAAATAAATTAATGCCACAAACAATTTTTGGTGGTTGGCACTATCAACATTACATCTTCAATATAAAATAGCCATTTTTCCAAAAAATAGTATGATATGGAAAAAAAAAATTATTTTTTAAAACAATGTCAAGTATCCCGTTTTAGCAACCTAGTCGGGTAAAACAGGATAGTGATATAGTTACAAAATAAATCTTACACCTTTTAGGAAAAGCTATACATTTATTATTATATTCAATGGTAACAAACAAAAAAACAGTTCTTGCTACATTCACCGAATGTTCACTTGCAGAATTCACAGCAGAATTCCTCACACTCGTCACTTTCTACCCCTGCGCATTCTTCGTAGGCCCAATTACGACACTGCTGGCACGTATCCATCCTTCTTCTGATTTTGAGTTGGATTAAAGCTCATTGCAGTAAAAGGAAACTGCGTCATCGGTTTCATCTTCTTCTTTTGAACTGCTTTCTTCATTTCTCGTGGATTTTCTCACTTGCACCCTTTTTTGAGCGAATAGACTCTTCGAGTTCATTTTTGTAAGGTGTTGACGTGAGGATCGCAGTTTTTCCCCTTCTTACATTACAACATTATTCTCTCTAGCCTTTTCAATCAATTCTAGACTTTTGGTGTGAGTCCATCTAGGAGTAAAAGGACAGGATGTTCTTTGGAGGGTTTAGAAAAGTCAATAAACTGATTAAACCAGCTGAGGAAGATATCCTTTTGCATCCAACCCGATGAATGATAATAAGCAGTACTCCCTGGAGGAGCATCATCCAGAAGCTCTGGCTTTGCTCTAACCCTAAGAAAAACGAACATGGGTGGCATGAACAGTCCTGTAGCATTCATGCATATTTCCACTGTAACAAGGATCCCACGTTCTGCGGATGATAAGCAGCCAACTTGTCTTTTTCCGCGCAGTGATAGACATTTGGAGCGCCTTTTCGGCACCGTCATTATAGCGGTCGTCTTAATAACATTATATATTCGGTCAGGAGTTATTTTACATTTTTCGAATTTTTCAGAAAGCAGAGAGAAATATTTTTGCACGGCAGGTCTTATTAAATTGATTTGGTAGGTTATTGCGAGTTGCTAGCTCAAATGCCAAGCAAGTAGGTCACTTAATGTGAAACCAAACACACATATACCTCCATGGACAAGATATTATGTTGCTCTAATTCATGTTTTTGTGCTGAGGAAAAAACCGGTTTATGCCGTCCTGTCCTGTCCCTTTTTCCCCGAATCTTCCCTGAATAGCTCACGTTTTCTTACTTTTTTTACTCTCGCCTCTAGACTTGTATGAGGAACACCAAATTCTTTATAAGCTTTGAGATAGTCCATTCTTCCCTCTATCACCTGTTCCACGGCCTCACGCATACTCACCTCACTCCAAGACTGTCTAGTACTTATTCGTTTATACCTGCCCATTGCACTACAGGACTGAAAGAATGGAATTTAAATTATAAATGCATTGAAGCCATGTACGCATTCCGTTGGACAAAACGGGATAGTGTCCCATTTTAACCGACCCATCCATATCCCGTATTGCCCAACTATGTTTTTAAAATTAAATAACAACATTTCAAAAGTTAAAAGCAGGAAATTTTATGGTCTACTCCAAAATAATGATAGGCCAATACAATAAGATTAATGGAATCCACTTACCTTTAATTTATGTTTTTAATAACCAGAGTAAAACACACTTTGACGTCGTAGTTACAATTTAGTGTAACCTCACTTTATGACAAATTCCACTCTGACAGTTCACGGATCTAAACTTTATAAAACAGTGAATTGCCAGGCATAGACACATGTCATTTGGTCTTAGTTTGGCTATCGCTCAATAGATGACACCGGTTAATTATGAAATAATAGAGGTATCCTGTTTTACCGGACTATCCTGTTTTGGCTAACTCTCCCCTACGCAATTAATAAAACTTTTTTAATTAATTTAATAATTTTTTTAAATAATTTAATTAATAGCTGTTTTAATGCAATCATATTTGACAGCTCACTAATTCTGACTTGGATAACAAACTATGAAAATGCGCGCGCATCATTTCGGACAACATTAACTTGGTGCGCGCTGAAATTGAAATGATAATTACCATCCAGGGAAATTTTCAATCACTATGACAACAAAATTATTCAACTTTGACGACTTCATAATAACTGCCAAATAAATTTCAAAATGTCATGTTTTGGCAATGCCAATTCTCAATCTATAAACTTTTAATAAATAAATAATTGTTTTGGTGTGTTGCGACATTTTGATTTTATTTTTTCAAAAAATTTTCTGACCGAATATCCCTCAAACATTGACAAATGCCTCATAATTTTATGACAACCTCAAGCAAGTTGCTTGGTAATAGCCCTCCGCCTTCGGCGTCGGGCTATTACCAAGCAACGTGCTTTCGATTGTCATAAAATTATCTCATACATTATCAATGTCTTAGGGATATTATAGCTGATAATATCAGTTTTTGATAGAGAATCAAATAGCTGGAAAATTTATGTGTCAAACGAATCCAAAAACTTGAAAATCGGTGAAAAAATAAAGAAGTTATACGATAAAATGAAAATTCTGGTTTTTTTGGACCATATTTTATAAAAATAACCACTTTATATCTTTAACACCCTGTACCTTAAAAACTAGTCACAGGATAGAGTTGGGACCTTGACAGTTCTGATCAGGAAATTAAAATCTACAACATACTAACACTAACATTTTAGCAAAAATTCACCTAGAGCCATTTTTGCCTATATATATTTTGTGCGGGCCCTTTAGTTTTCTCCATGTTGAGGAAAAATTATTATTATAATAATTTTGTTGAACAGCTACGAATCTTTCAAAACGTTAATTATTGTAATAAAATACTTGAGAACATGAAAATAAAGGCAACGTTGCTGGGCTTCTCAAAATGCGTAAACTGTATTAACTATATACAGTCGGGCTTAGTAAGGTGGTGATGTGAAGTGGCTTGAGGGGGCTTGGGAAGAACTGGGAAATATATATTTAAGTAAATATTAAATAAGGTTACCCCTCTCCTGCTGCTAAATGTATATAAATTGTCCTATGCGCAGTCACGTGAAATACACACTTCTAACTACAATAGGAAGCCTGGGCTTCTGAGAGCCTGTGATATGTACCGGGCTTGGTATAGGTAGTTGGGTACGTATATATATATATATATATATATATATATATATATATATATATATATATATATATATATATATATATATATATATATATATATATATATATATATATATATAAATAATATATCTGAATGTTTTAAACATTGTAATTATTCCCTTTATGCAGATGATTTAAAAATATACAAACAGATTAAAAGTACTTCTGATGTAATACAATTTCAGGCTGATATTGACAGACTGGATTCATTCTGCAACAATAGCCATTTGTGTATTAATGTTAAGAAATGTTTTCACATCACATTTACCCGAAATAAGGATGTATGGTTAAATTCTTTTAATGTAGGTTCTAATGTCATCAAAAAAGTTTCGAATATCAAAGATCTTGGCGTAACTTTGGACGAAAAATTAATATTTGATGTCCACATTGACAATATTGTTAAAAAAGCTTTTAGAATTTTAGGATTCATAATAAGAACTACAAAGGATTTTAAAAATAGTAATACGGTAATGTGCCTATTTTTTACTCTGGTTCGGAGTCAATTAGAATATAATACAGCTATATGGAATCCTTTTTATAATAAATATGTTAACAGAATAGAGCGTATTCAAATAAAATTTATAAAACATCTTAATTATAAGTTTAACAGGAATTTGTTACACGTTACATATCACGAGTCCCTTAAACATTATAAATTACTCCGACTGGACGAACGTAGAATATTTCTAGATTGTATTTTTTTGTATAAAATTATTAATGGTTATATAGATTCCAATCTTTTTGGTTTTATTTACTTTATGGTACCAGCTTATAACCATAGACAACATTTTGTATTTAACATTTGATTTTCGAGTAGTAACTCTAATTATAATTCACCTCTCAATATAATACAAAGATACTTCAATAACAATATTAGTAATTTTGTTGACATATTTAATATTTCTATTTACAAATTCAAAAACATTATTAGGAAATATCTCTATACTAATAGAGCTAATGTTTAGGTTAAGTTAGTTTTAAGTACATTTATTTTTTTCTCTCTTTATTTTAAGTTTATGTAGTTAATAACCTATATATTTACTACACTGTATTTAACATTAGTGTTAACCTGTTATTGGGAATTTCATTCCTGTTGGGTGTCCTATTCAATAAATAAATAAATAAATAAATAAATAAATAAATAAATAAATAAATAAATAAATAAATAAATAAATAAATAAATAAATAAATAAATAAATAAATAAATAAATAAATAAATAAATAAATAAATAAATAAATAAATAAATAAATAAATAAATAAATAAATAAATAAATAAATAAATAAATAAATAAATAAATAAATTATTTTAACAATGAAGGTTAATAAAAAATTTACTCTCGCAGTATATAAACCACCTAGGGAGAAGGTGTGCGACCAAGATTTCGCACTTAAAAAGAAGATAAAAAAAGCTTCAGATTCCATCAGAAGAATGTACTTAGCCCTCAAATTAGGTCGAGAGCAAGAAGATAATACAATTAGGCGTTTATTTAAACCGATTATTGATCCATTACGGGAACTCGGTGCTGTTAAGAATTTACCCAAGCAGCAGACTTCAAAAGTAGAGGATACCATTAAATCTGAAATAAAAGAGAAAGAAGTGGAAGATGAAGATGATGGTGAAATAGAAGAAGAAGAAGAAGACGACGAAGAAGATGATGGTGAAATAGAAGAAGAAGAAGATGAAGAAGAAATATTTGAAGATTCAATTAGTACGATTGACCCTGCTGAATATCTTGAAGAGTATCCTTCTTTAAGTAGACGTTATTTAACTAGACTCTATACTAAAAGTAAAGATTTAGATGAAACCTATGGTGTGAGATTTAATGGCGAAATGAATAAATTTAAAATTGGTAATATGGATCTAAGTATCGATTCTGATGCTGGTCTAAGTAATGGCGATAAAATGTTTGCCGGAAGACAAGACTTATATGAACTGCTATTTATGAAGAAGCCTCAAGGTTACAGCGAACAGGACTTAGCTGATTATAAGGAAATTCTAGAAACTTCTAATGTACATAAACGAAATTATGATCCTGATAGTCAATTAAATGGAAATCGTTCTTTTAAATATTCCAAAGTGATAAAGCCATTATTTATGCGTAGACCTAAAATAGCTACTCAACCTTATAGTGGAGAGGGTATGGATATGGTTTACAATGAAAAACCTATAGAATATATTCATTGGAGTGACATAAATGAATTAGTCAACAGGTTAAGGCTTTTAAACACATACAAAGCTGTAGGAAATACTGATTCACATGATAACGAAATCATAGCTATTTTAAACGAACTGAAAGAAGCCGGAATAATTTATTAAGTATGTTACAGCTGTAGCCAGATCATGAACAACCATGACTGTTCATTACCATGTCCTGGGCATATACAGGTAACAGCTTTTTGCATAGATCCATAGAAGCTCATGAACGGCTATGACCTGGTCATAACATGGTCATAACATGGTCATAACCTGGTCATAACCTGGTCATAACCTGGTCATAACCTGGTCATAACATGTCCATAACCAGGTCATGAATGGCCATGAATGACCATGAAAGCATAAAAGGATACAGAATGCTCTAGTGAAAGTATTGGGCTATAGGCTTTGGTGAGGATATCATGTCTTATCTACTAAACATTGAACCTAACTGTTATGGATTAAGGCATGCTGACTCTGATCTACTTATTGGAGAAATACCAGTGCAGATTAAAAACAATGTTCTTCATATCAAAGGATGTAAATTTACTCTAACTAATGGTTTAAGAGAATTATTAACGAAACAGCAGCCGAATGATTTTAACAATGATGATCTAATAGCTTATAAACATATCCTAACATTAAGTAATGGACATTTAAGAAAATATCGGGATGGATTCCGAATTAACCCAAGCAGCTCTTGGAAATATCAAAACATTATATCAAAACTGTTTCCAGTTTAACGAAAAAGAACTAAAAATTCCCTAGATGAAAACCTCGATGTGAGTGCACACGTAGATAATAATTTAAGAAGTTCTGTTACTTCGAATAAAGCTCAAATAGAAGTACATCAAAACTCTATTGCTGGACATGAAAAACAAACAGCATTCAGCTCTAATATCTATGAACGTGTAACACCCTTCGGGGTTATTTCCACCTGTAATGGAGCTCTATCGTCACCATTCGAGAATAAGTCTAATATTTATGGAATGCACCTCAAACCTAGAAGCGCATAAAGTTACCCTATTAGCAAACTTATATCATTTGCTGCATAGTTTTAAATTTTACAGAGTTTTATTATAACTTTATAAATTAATAATATACCAAGTTAAGTGAATTATCCTCTTATAATGTACTATTTAAATTAAGTGAAATATATCCTTGTAACATTCACACATACTGTATACGTGAATGCTTAACTTATAATTTAGATAAAATACTGAATGACTTAGATAGAAAAATGTTTTTATTAAAAGCTTGAATAAAGAAAATATTAATTAAACCTTTATGTGTTTTTTATTTCTAGGTTAGGTATATGGAATAAAAATCAAGTCATTATTTTAAATAATATATATTGAAATAAAACAGAGTATATATGATTAATACAATATACAATAATAATATATAGGTAAAAACAATATAATAATAAAATTAATTAATTTTTATCGGTTTCAGGATATTAATCCTTTGTTTACATATGCAAAAGTAGGCTGGTAAACAAGTCATAACTAAAGTTGTACAGTTATATTTAAAACTTGTACGGTAATAATATTACAAATACAGATCTGTCAATAACTGTCAACAGATGAAATCATAAATAATGAAACTATAATATAGGGCTATTTATTAATACAAACAGACAGAAAACTCCAAACAATAATAATTAAGTACTGAAATCCAACTGAAATGTATTTTCAGGCAATCCAAGGTCCATATTTATGTAGCCGTTGTGACATTAAAAATGTAAACATTTATGTAATATGAGAAAGGTAACAAATAAAAACAAACAAAAATATAACTGTAACCATGGCGACAAATCAACCCATACAGACTTGACCAACTAATGAAATGAAAACGTTATTAATAAGAGAATATCAAAAGGTAATATCTATTAATAATGTCTTTATTTTCTGAAACCGATAAACTATTGAACATATCACGGATGTTATGAATCATAACAGCCTTAGATGTCTTAAAATCCTCACTCTACGAGCTCGGATTTCAAACCGACATCTGCGGCAGTTATGATAGTCATAACATTCCTAGATATGTTAATAGCTATTACAATAAAATATAATAGACAGAGAGATTTTTAGTGGGTATCATCCATGATTGAATAGTGACCCCAAGGCAAAGTGTCATATGAGTTAGGTAGAGTGTAGCGTTTAATGGATTAAGAGCTATTTTCGTCTGCTCAACGCTGTACACATTATGTAATTTTGATTGTATACAGCGTTGTGTTTTGTAAAGTAAACATTCATCTTCCTGAGACTGTTTATTTGAGGCTTTCTCAAGGCAATTAAAATAATCCTCGTAAGTGATTTTGTTTCTCACCACATTAGTTTTTACGCCTTTAGCCTTCTTCACAACTTTACCTTGCGCAAGATTATAAGTGTACTGCTTCGACCGCAAACCAACAAAGAGAGTGATCAGTACCCCGTTATTTTCATCTTTCATTAGGCCGGGAATTTTTTAATTCATTTGAGGTATATTCCAGCGATTATCTGAATGATAGTCACTGGTGTCAAATCTATGAATGTCTTTCTTGATAACCTCTTCATACGCATCATTACACTATAATTCGTATGTTAGGCTGTCAGTATCGGTATATAAAAGTTTACAATTGTCTACGGGGAATTTTTCCAGCATGTAATCATAATGAAATTCGTAAACACACGTTTTAGAAATATCTAATATAGCCATTCCTATATACAAGGGTTTATCGAATATAATGCGAGATTTTTTCATTTCTATAGCCATAAGTGTTTCGCTGAAAATAGACCTATTTTGAAAATTTGGACTTGCAATTAAATTTTTAGCCCCGTAACGCCCCTCCTATTTTTGATTAATTTAACGATTCTATGCTTACTAACATTCTGCATCGTCTTGCCGAATGTACTGTTATTCACTAATTTATATTTATTTTTCTCAAAATTAGACTCTGCTAGAGTCCTTACTAGTGTTTAGTTCTATGTAAGGTTTAAGCCAGGCAGACTGTTTTAATTTCAGCACTTTATGGATACGAACTAAGCGTAATCCGTGTTGCAAAACCTGTTTGAAACTTCTATAATGTAAAACATAATTTTGCTTAGGATGCAGAGTGGTCATTAATTTTTCAAATTTCGAATTTGGAGGAGCTCGATGCTCAGCGCAAAAAGGTAAATCTTTTATGAAGATCGTGAAGATTTTCGGGATACTCAAGATCAACGTCAAGAATGTACCCAATTTCGGCATCATCAGGTACCGAGGTGACGTCAATATTGGTATCATCTACCCATTGAAACCCTTCATATGGAAGAGGTTGATTCATGGCCCACCCGTAAAGGTTATTTACATCAAAATAAAGCAAGCATGTCGAGGGTTTGGTGCTATCATAGCTGTATAAATGTTTATTATTAGCCTCGGCATGTCTATTGCTGCATTGACTGATACCTTCTCGTATGCCTCGTTCAATGAACATTAACATATCCACGTCTTGGATGGTTTCTAGTTTACACCCTGTATATTTAAGCATACAATCCCAAGTGTAACCTGGAATGGTGTAATAGTGAGTGGGGTCTAGGCCATATGTCTTGTGACATGTACAGGGTGATTCACTTAACTTTCCCACCCCACTTTTCTCCGTTATTTTTGCAATTACAAAAAAAATATTGTAACAAAAATTGTAGAACTTTTTATGAAGTTTTTAAATATGGTATCAAAAAAACAATTGAAAAACAAATTATGAAGTTACAGATATAACTTGCATTTTTTTTAAATGGAACACCCTGTATTTTATTACATTTTTTGACATAAAATTTTATTCTGATTTCGACAATATAGCACACATGGTACTTATTTGTAATACTTTTCGAAATATTTGTATTTAAATATATAAATTATAGACAATATCGCATATTCGAGTATGCTCTGATTTTAATAGTATTTAATTGTAAATTAATACATTATTACAGTATAAAGCCAACTCACTATTATCCTTAATATTATTTTACTGTGTTAAAAACGTCAAAGTAGCAATTAAAAAGAATAATGTTATTAAAATCAGAGCATACTCGAATATGCGATATTGTCTATAATTTATATATTTAAATGCAAATATTTCGGAAAGTATTACAAATAAGTACCAGGTGTGCTATATTGTCGAAATCAGAATAAAATTTTATGTCGAAAAATGTAATAAAATACAGGGTGTTCCATTAAAAAAAATGCAAGTTATATCTGTAACTTCATAATTTGTTTTTCAATTGTTTTTTTGATACCATATTTAAAAACTTCAGAAAAAGTTCTACAATTTTGGTTATAATATTTTTTTTGTAGTTGCAAAAATAACGGAGAAAAGTGGGGTGGGAAAGTTAAGTGAATCACCCTGAAAGTGGGGTGGGAAAGTTAAGTGAATCACCCTGTACATCGAAAAGTCTCAAACACACAAGTTAACAGCATGATGTCTGTTTTCATGTACAGATCGCTGTAATCACCTAAATTTTGACAGTTAAATTTATCTCATACTGTTTGTGCATGTTGGTAATCATTCTCATTAATGTCGGAGTCATTTAATTTATTGTAAAAGTTTGTCTTGTTTGGTAATTGTGTCTCGTCGAGTCGTTCTAAACTGTTTATGTAATCGTAGGGAAACATTCCGTTCTTTTTTAATAATTTTAATTTTTCGTTATTTAAATTCGGAAATTCTCGTTTTAAATTACTGAAATTAGCTTCCTTTAACGTGGATGCAAGCTCCTCTAATGAGCAACCCATGAATCTGAATGAGTCTATAAATCTGAATTTTAAATTAGTTTCTTCATCGTAAACGGTGAAACTAATGTATTTTTCCTTATTTTCAGGTAATAATGTAATTTGATATCTCTCGGCGAGCACTCTAATTGCAAAATGAGCGTCATAACCTCCCAGGTTATGGAATACCACCGGAATTACGAAAGCATTTTTATAATTTAAATTACATCTATTGTGCGCAAACCCCCTGAAATTTCCAGTAAGATGACAATGATCGCGAACAATTTTATCTTTTTCGTTGAAGTTATCCTCGCAAATGTGACAAGTTTTACTGGCATCCCGTAAACTAACTACCGTATTCATGGGTTCCACAATTTTCAATTTTGAAAAGACAAATTTTGCAATATTACTTAATTGATCCGCGAACCAAGACATGCAGTCCAAACTCCGTTCACTTTTATAATATGACCACTCATCATTATAATTACATTTAAAATAATATCCTGCACTGTATGCAGTATGCTTCTGATATCGGTTTGTTTTACAATGACTATCATCATTGAAGGGCTCTAGCAGAGATTCAAAGTCCGCGTACATAATAAAAGGCACATTTTCCTTGTAAACGAAATTTTTAAACTTAACAAAAGGTTCACGCGAAAACTCCACTTTACAATCGTTAAATTTTTCACACATGGTAGAATGTTCTTTTAATTTATCATCCGAACTAAAATAATTCAAGCATCTATCACAGAAAAATTTTTTATGAACATTTTTGCTGACTTGACCGCTTAACAGTCTATATAAATCTTTAATTGTAACATAATGATTTTTGATATTTTCCTCAGATTCATCTTCTTCTTCTTCTGGAATAGTCTCGAATTCTTTTAGTTTAGGATAATAAACGTTTTGCACAATTAATAAATTCGCATGTTGAACCTGTTTATTTTTAGTTAAACGAGTGGGGACTAAAAATTCGACCTAAAATCCATTTCCAGCACAAACACATTAACCGAAATGTTATTTTGTTTTTCAAATTTAGCTATTTGTGGTAAAGTCATGGGAAACTGAATGTCTTTTAAATTTAACACATCAGCGTAATACGGATACGAAGTGGTACGGTTCGAGTGTTTGTTTGCTGGATATAGAGCGCTGACGATGCTCCAAGCAAAGCACGCTTCATCGTACATATTTTCAACATTAATACACGCCTGCTTTTTTAAATTTTTTTCCGGTAATCTAATGTAAGATGAAACACCATTTCCCACCTCATATTTATTTAAATTGACTTCTAAGCATAAAATTCGTGAAAGAGCCCAGCCAGATCCTGATTCTGAAAATTCCGAAATAGCGCGAGAAATATCTGCTTTTACGTTAGTGTTAAACCATTCGAGGAAATTTGTGGAAATGTCCGCCTGTTTGTTTTTCGTATTGAAATATTTTCGCTCTGTTATTTCGATTTCCTCTGACTTCCTGATGAATTCGGCACAAAAACAAGCGTTAATTTTCAGCATTGGTAATTTCTTTAAAGCATTTTTAACTCTAGCACTAAACAGATGTGAAGCATCATTAAAAAATTCATCGATATTTTTATGAGTTAGATTAATTATCACCCCGGTACGAACGCGACTTTTAAAAGCAGTGGTTAGATCCTCCCACTTTACGCGGTTCCCTCGTATATGAGTTTTCGCGACATTTCCGGCTCCCACGGTATAATTTCGAATGATATGTTTAAATATTTTTAAATGACCTAAATTAGTTTGCAATTTTCGCAGTACACCTACAGGTAAAGCCGCACTGTGAATGGCCTTATTGAAAAGTCTAATGTGTTGGTTTAAATGACGTACCCATATGAGACGTTGCGTTGGAGTGCAGCCGTGTTCTAAGAGGGCCTCCACTTCTTGAAATTTAGACGTAATTTGGGTGCTGAGAACTGCTATCTGATTTGGGTCCATTGCGGGCGCTGCTGATGTACGTTTTGTCTGCACGAAAGACGTCTTGAAGTGGATTCGCTGCTCCGTCCATTATATTTTATAAAAAATTTCACCACTAAAAAGATAAAAAACTTATTAATTTTAAAATATTAAATTAAAAATGCTTTTTACTTACATTCTATTGCGATTCTGAGAATCTAAATATCGATCCTAATGCAGGCTTTCCTTCCTCAATTAGCCCCTCAAATAGTAGACTGTATTTTCCGTCAATAAATTTATCTAAGTTATCCTTCATTAAGGCCACCATTCGCTTTGGTAAGAATAAATTTTTATCGTGCAATTCCAATAGCACACTGTCGCCGTATTTAGTTTTAATTATATATCGGGTGAGCTACATTGATCGGCAATTCATAAATTTTAATGAAGTCTTTGGTCTCTAAAAGATATACCTGATTCAATTGGTTTAAATCCATTTTTCTAAAAATATCTTACATTACTAAGTCATACATAAAAGAAATAATAAAAATAACTTACGTTTTTATCTACTGGAACACACAGCACGTTTGAATTATTTAAAAAATTGTCAAAGCACACACCAATGTAGATTTATAAAAAAGTAATTTTTTAAAATGTATGTATTATAAAATTAACTTCAGTTCAGTTAATGCAGTAATAAAGAACACAGAAGCACGCAGCGAGATAACTGGTACGGAGAATTACGCATGAGCTGACGCGTCTAGCTTATTTATATCATTCGTGACGTCATCTTGATTACGTATCGTCATACGAGGGGTTGTTTGTTCTACAATTGCAGCTGCATGCTTACGTCACAATTTTTTTCTAAGAAAAATACGTGCCAATTACTTATTTCCCATAGGTCGGCATTTAAACATAAAGGCGCTGATTTGTTTAATATTGACATGCGTTAAGATAAATGACTCTAAATGTTTATATTAACCCAAATTTTAATTACCTCGGTCCCACTCTCAGACTATAAATTCCTGGAATATCGTTTTTGCTGAATGCGCATTTAAAATTTTTTCTCATGGTTCGGTGGCCCTGAATTGAATCATTTATTTGCCACGTGTTTTAAAACTGCGTATTTGTTTCGCGTCTCTGAGATATTGCGATTTCGTTCGTTCTAGAACTTTTATTTTAGCTTATTCAGCATAAATGTCTCTCCCCACACGCCGTTCTTTTAACGGTTTTCTAAATCGTGCTTCATTCAGTTTTGTTTCATCATCGTTACTGTATGTGCGCGTACCTAAGTTTAAAATGTCTAGTGAAGAGTTTTACCGCCTAAGTTCTCTTATTAATCGATATACTCCACCTAGGAACCTGGAGGAATATCTATTTGAAAAGTAAGTTGATTTTTGTTCTTTTACATTTCTGTACTTATATTTATCTTATCGTTTTTAGCGAATTAAGTTTAAATGATGTCGTCGATTTGCTGCCAAGTTCATCTACATCACCTACGTTCGATTTCTTCAGCATGTCGTTATCAGAAGATAGTGTTGAGCTTGATTGGTCTAGTTTACCTGATTTAAGAATAACGTAAGTAAATAATAACGTTCATTTTTTCTGCTTTTTTCTCTAAGTAATAATATATACTTGATTTAAGAATAACGTTCATTTTTTCTGCTTTTTTCTCTAAGTAATAACATATACTTATATTTCTTATTGTTACAGCGATACAAATATCTACTCTCCTCGATTTCCGTCGCCGAATTTATTCCACATGCCAGAAGATACTGATTGCTCTTCTACTAGTTTACCTGATTTAAGAGTGACGTAAGTAAATAATAACGTTCATTTTTCCTGCTTCTTTTTTCTCAAGTAATAATATATGCTTATATTTATTTCTTATTGTTACAGCGATACAAATATCTACTCTCCTCAACTTCCGTCTCCAGATTTATTCTGCATGTCCGAAGATAATGTTTTAAGAATAACGTAAGTTTAAATAACGTTCATTTTTCCTGCTTCTTTTTTTCTCAAGTAATAATATATATACTTATATGTATTTCTTATTGTTACAGCGATTTCGAACCTCGACCTCCTAAGCTTATTCCGTTACGTTTCTTCATGGAGTCCCCACTCCAGGTTCTAGAACGATCCCCTGAAGAAGAAACCTCCACAGTC
The DNA here is from genome assembly GCA_963680705.1 of Rhagium mordax. Taxonomy (NCBI): domain Eukaryota; kingdom Metazoa; phylum Arthropoda; class Insecta; order Coleoptera; family Cerambycidae; genus Rhagium; species Rhagium mordax. Next base: position 62,278,954 of record OY796656.1, read on the forward strand.
GTCATAATTCACAGCGATGCTTGCGATGGTGATATTGCCAATCTCGATGACTTCGAGGACGAAGAACCCGCAGTTCGGCAGACGGTAATTTGTTGGGCGTCTAAATAGCATTTAAAACTCTGTTTTTTTTAAAAATTAATATATCCATTTATTGTTATATCGATTGTTTTATTTCCACAGTGAAAATTACCTAAATATATATGTAAAGAGTGTAACTTAAAATATTAAATAATAAGAAAATAAAATTTTATTTGGTACACAGTGTAAAATGGATTCTCCAGCGCTATTTGGTATAAAGCACGTATAGAAAATTTTGCTGTTCTTGCGATAAATTCAAGGTTCATTTTAATTGAGTTAAAAATAACCTGACCTAGTTCTGTATGTAATAAATACGTCTGATTTCATTGAGCTTAGAAACGTTAATTTCGAACTTCATTAAATAACTTCAAACAATAATTTATTATTCTATGTGTGCATTATTATATCTCCCTAAAAATTTAACGATTGTAAAGTAGAGTTTTCGTGTGAACCTTTTGTTAAATTTATTTTAACCTAAATACATTAGCTGATAATAAATGATGCATTCAAACTGAGTGAAGTTGATGTTTACTTTATCGGCACGTATTAACTAGCTTGAGATATCTAAATGACATCATTGATTTTTTCTACCATAGGCGTACCTTAGTAAAATTAAAATAATTATACCCTCTTTTCAAGCAGGCACGCCTATGCTCTCTTTGTATACATTACTATTTGCTCAGGAGTACCAACTTAGAAACTAAAAAAAGCTTCTGGTCATTGAACTTCTTCTTCAGGCCTCCAGGGCCAGGATGCAGGATGCAGTAGCGCATCAGACCTAATGCATTAACCGAAGAACGTCATCCCCAGAAGCTCTTCACCTCTTGCTATACTCCGGATGGTCTCTATGTCCATCGGGAGCGAGTGGCCTTGAAAGTGGTCCCGTACTGACTTAGTATATCTACTTATATATAAACGAGTATCCGAAACTATAAATAAACGTAGCAGTTTCAGGTTTATTTATAGTTTATCATAAACATTTACTCAGCGGACATTTCTACGCACATTTTGCGTCTAAGATTGAACGTATATACATTGATAATTTAATAGCAATTTGTCTTACCTCGAGAAGAATTAAGTTATTAGGGGGTTATTGACGGAAAATATTGACTTGTGACACATCATCGGAAAGGAAATTTTACGCTTAGTAGAGATTTCGAAAAAAATTTATAGGGTGCTATTTAAAAAAATGACAATGAAGTCACTTCCGGTAAAACCGGAAGTAGTACCTCCATATTTTATATGCTGAAAACAGCGTTTCGTGGGCATATTCCCCAAATAAAAAAAATAATATTTAAATTTTCACTGAGTTATGGCTTTGGCCGTTTTTTAGAAGACAGCCTGTATACGTATCATTTAGACGGTTAATGTTCGACTTTTAAACGTTTCAGTGTTACATGGGGTGTATCCAGCCAGGTGTACCTGAAACAGATAAGAAAATTAACATAACCAGTTTGAAAAACAGAAATAAAACGCAGGAAAAGTAAAAAATTAATGTTTCATATAAATTGAACATGACAAGAATCATTTTATTAATATAATCAAAGTCATTTACTTACCGAGACATATAAGAAGTTTCTGTTGAAAAAGGAAACAGTTTCAATTGCTAATCGAGAACCATAAACATTCCTAATTAATCGTAAAATATTGAAAAAGAACTTTCATTGCAAGGAAGCACTATTAAGTGTGTTGTATTGTAGTTAATAAGTATAGACATAACCTTAAACATTAAGCAGCAGGCAATTTAAAAATTCAAAGCCAGACTTAAATTGTTTATGAGCACTTAATCAATTATTATGCTAGAATTCTTAAATAGTCATTCGTATTCTTCATTTTAAGTTAGCAGGGATAATATTAGTTGTACACAAAACTTAACGATAACTAACGTTTCGATTTATGAATGTTAAAAAAACTGCAATTTATTTCAAGGATAAATTAAAGGCATAGTTGAAAAGATAAGGCAGGGATCTTTTATTTATTTGTCCATACTAAAGTATATGCAACATGGTATACAGTTAACAGTTAATAAAATTTATGCAGTAAGTTAGGCAACACAAGATACAAAATTAAATGAAATCCATTTAGACAATATCAAGTAAATAAACAAAATTTTAATACATTCAAGGAACCCAGATGAGCCTGAGAAAAGAGTAAAGTAAGTGAAATATTATATATTATTTGCTATGTACATGGAAACTAAAAATTAAAATAAAAGTAAATTCTGAAAACAAAGAATAAAATTTCAATACAAAATAACAGCAAATAAATTGGCGCCTCAACGCGAAGCGAATTTCCAAAATATTAAATAATTACCTTTAAAATTAACAATAATCAAATAAAAACAGTAAATAATTTGGAAAATAAGTAGGGCACGATCTTGGACACAAATAAATGAGCATATAAGAAAATAGATGGTTCATTGATTGATGTTTTTAAGATCAGGTAAACATTTAAAGATGGACAAAGGTAAAAAACAAAAAGAAGGCAATATAAATGACAGAGGTGAAGGATCACAACAAGAAAAAGAGAATAGTGACACACAAGATGTGATAAAGCAAGTTGAAATAGTACCAGAACAAGGGGATAGCGAGACACCAGTTGTTTCACAGCAAATAGACATACAGCAGTTGTGTTTTTAAAATTAGATAAACTTGACAATAATCATACAGATATAAATCATAAACTAGAGAACAATAATAGGGAAATGATAAATTATATAGATAATAAAATTAAGAATATTCACGAAGTAATAAATATAAATAATAAGGATATCAGAAATAAAATGGAAAATATATTGTCTAAAAGTTATTTTTTTTTTTTTTTTTTTTTTTTTTTTTAATCGTCTTATTTATATTAACGTCCTGGCGAAGTTTAGCTTAGAGCTATTCTGACACTTAACCAGGACACACCACATACACCCATTCCCTCCGACATTGCCATCTGCCGGAGCTGGGACTCGAACCCAGGAGAGATAGGCAGTAACTAGTCGCCTTGTGCCACTCAAGGGCGATCTAGCCCGCTGCACTATCCTCGGTAATGTAATGAGATACGGTCACCCATCCATTCCCCGGCTCCGACCACCGCTGCTTTGCTCCGAAGATCGAAGACCGGCAATTGTACGCATGACCCCATCTCACTACAGATTGGCATCTCTCTATATTTTCCTTCTGTATTTATTTGGGTTTTACGGCCACACTTCTGAACATTACCCAGATAATCTGAAAAATATCTGGATTATTTAAAAAATTACCTTTACGCCTGTGACTTTACGTCAAAGGAACAGTTGGTTGGTTTTTTTGACATAAAATATAATTAAAATAAAATAAAAACAATGATGTTCTGCAGACGTTTCGGAAACTTAATCTGTTTCCTTTCTCAATGCTAAACAGTCTTTCTCTTGTGTAATTCGTGAAAAAATTGTGTAAAATTCATCCAATGGTCTTTATCAAAGAATTAAGTCAGGATTGCGAGGGAATAGAAGGTAACAATGTAAAGAAATTTATTAGAAATCGGTTAAAAGGGGATGCTCAAATTTGTTACTATTAATTGAGGAAAAATATGAGAATTTTTAACAGTTTGAAAAGCTATTTGTAGAAAATTATTGGGGTCAAGAGTACCAAAATAAAATTTGAATTAATTTAATTAATGGGAAATATGATCCAATCGGATATTATTCAAGGGAAAAATATGTTCTAAAGAAATTTAATTATGCACGACACTTACAATCAAGATTACAAGATAGCGAATTAGTAAGATATTTAGCTAACCATTTTTGGAATAATATTCGTGACGTAATACTAATACAACAAATAGACACGATAGAAAGACTAATACAATATTTAAGAAGACTAGACGAAAGAAACAATTTTAATAGGAGGGAGGATGGGCAAGCTATGAACAATGAATAGACAGAATATGGACAAAATGGAAACATGAATTATGACAGAAGAAATTGGAACAATAATGGAAATCGAAAATTTTATAATAATAATTATAGAAACAATGACAGACGAGAATATGGAGGAGAAAAGAGAAGATATGATGAAGGAAGAAACAATAACTATAATGGGAACAGAAACACGAATGGAAATTATCAAGCAAGAAATAATGGACAAAGAACAAATGATCAAGATAATAATGACAGAATAGGATACAAAGCAAATGAAACAAGATACGAAAATGTAAATAAAAAAACGAATTATATAGAAAAAGAACAGGAAAAAAAGAGTATGAAGAAAACGAATGACTATCAAGAATATGGAAGAAAAGGAGAAACATAAGAAAAAAGAAATAAAAGACAAGACCATGACCAAATAACGACAGTAACTGTGGAGAGTGAACCTCAACACAAAAATTTTTAGAAAACGCAAACCAAATAAATAAACAAATAAATTCTACGTATCAACATCCACGTAAATTTATCAAAATTGAACAAAACGAGAATAATAAAATTATACACTATGAATTACCATTTATTAAAATAAAATGTAACAAAACAGCATTAAAGGGATTGATAGATACAGGGTCAGGAGTAAGTTTAATTGGGGAAAATATTATTAATAAAAACAAAGGTGAATTTAAAAGAGGAATGCTTAAAACAAATAAAATAAAATTAATTACAGCTAATGGAAAACAATTAGGGGAAATGAATCAAGTAGTAAACGTCAAAATTGAAGTGGGGGATGAAAGTATAATGCAAAATTGTATAATAGTGTCAGGAATGAAAATTAATATTTTATTGGGAAATGATTTCTTGAGCAAAAATAGTGTGATTATTAATTTGGAAAAGAAATTTTGTATCATTGGAGAGAAGGAATTAAAATTTATTGAAAATATGTCTATGAATCCAGATGATAATGAAAGAATTATAAATAATTGCTTACAGGACGGTTTTCCTAAATAATTATGACAATGATGAAGTGAAAGAAAAAAATAATATTCAAAACAAAATTAAGGGGAATAAATATCAGGAAATTATTAATAAAATGTTAGAAAATTATAAAGAATTATTCAATTATAAAAATAGAGTTACAAATGTGTATGAACACAAATTAAAAGTAGATGAATCAAATCCATATAATGCAAAAACGTATCCAATTCCATTTAGGTATAGAGAAAAGGTTAGGGATGAAGTTAATAAAATGTTACAGGAAGGGATTATTGAAAGATCATGTACTAATTATATTAATCCGGTGGTAATAGTTAAAAAGAAAGATAATTTTAGAATATATGTTTAGATGCAAGGAAAATTAATCAAATTACAAGTCCTCAATATTTTATTTTATTTATTTAAATTTACGTGCCTCGCCTACTTGTGGTCAAGGGCACGGGTACAAAAGGTTTACAAGACTTATAGTTATGGTTCAGATAAGATGATACATTATGATGATACAATATCTTGTAAGAAAAGGATTATGTTATTAAAATTGTTGGGTGAACTAAGGTCTTCTTTGATGTCTGCTTTGAGGTTGTGACGTTGAGGGGCTTCAGTATATTGGGGACATTCCGAGAGAATGTGCTTCACGGTAAGGTGCCTACTACAATGGTCGCAGAGTGACGGGTTACCAGATTCCATCAGGTATCCGTGTGTGGCGCGGGTATGTCCGATTCTTAATCGTCGAAGTATGATTTTATCTCTTCTGTTCATGGGTGGCATCTTGGATAAATTAATTCTGGGTCGAAAACAGCTTAGTGTTTGACTGGTTCCAAAGATTTTGCCTTTTATTTATAGTCGTTTGCTTCAGAAAGTTTTTCAGATCTTTGCGAAGTTAGACCTCTTCTATGGGCAGGTCAGACTCTAGGGCTTCCTTGGCTGCTTGATCAGCTCTTTCGTTGCCGGTAATACCGACGTGTGATGGTACCCAGACAAGTGTTATGGAGATGCCTTGGGAGGCTAGTAAATGGCAAGTCTCGTGTATGTTTTGGGCCAGAGGGTTTTGGGTGTACATGTTGTTTATAGAGTGGATGGATGCGAGTGAGTCTGTGCATATTTCAACTGTCCCATTCCCGCCTGTTATCGTCTTGAGCGCCATTACGATGCCGTATAGTTCGCCGGAATGGACACTGAAATGGGTGGAGAGTAGATGTCTTGCTATGGTAGAGTCTGATGTGGTAAATGAGCAGCTAGTATCATTTTCGCTTTTTGAGGCGTCGGTATATAGGATGCTATATATCAAACTGTGCTGAGTTGATTAATTCTAAGAAGGCTTGCTTGAGGATGTAATTAGGCGTTTCATGCTTTTTATATCTACATAGAGATATGTTAATGAAGGGTAACGTTTTGGTCCAGGGCGGTATAGGTGAAATGGGGTTAGCAGATGTCTTGGCGAGATTAGCATCTCCTAGTAAAGGTTTTAATATTTGTGGGATTGAATGCAATCTTTTGGGGCGATTAGGCGGTGGTAGATTTATAGAGTTGAAGATTCTGAAGACAGGATTATTAGGGTTAGCAGATACACTGGCAGAGTATGACAGAAGTTGTTCGCGACGTAGCGAGAGAGGGAATTCATGCGACTCGCAGTAGAGCGATTCAATGGGGCTAGATCTGAAGGCCCCAAGACAGATACGAAGTGCGGAGTTGTGCACCGTGTTCAGCATTTTTAAGTTAGATTTGCTAGCAGAAGAATATATTTTGCTGCCGTAATCTAGTTTAGAACGAACTAGAACTCTATATATTCTTAGAAGGGTTTCTTCTTCAGCTCCCCAGTGGTGGTGTGATAATGCCTTTAGGATGTTTAGACGATTTACGCAGTTTGTTTTGACGTCTTGTATATGTTGTCTCCAAGTCAGCTTGCTATCAAAAGTTAGGCCTAGAAATTTATGGTGCTCTACTACTTGTAGAGATACGCCATTTAAAGTTAAATGTGGCGCTTGGTTGCCTCTCCTCTTGCTGAATTTAATAACTTTAGATTTGGAGGCAGAGAAGTTAAAGCCAGAAGTCCTTGACCAAGTCATTAAGACATTTACTGAATTTTGGAGTAAGTTACATGTTGTTGAGGTGACTTTGCCTGGCAGTAGAGAATTAGGTTGTCTGCAATGAGAGTGTATTTGACTGGCGATTGAACGGAAGAACATATTATGTCATTCACAGCTAGGATAAACAAAGTGGTGCTCAGGACTGAACCTTGAGGGACCCCATTCTCCAGGGCAATCGAATGGGAGATTTTCCCGTTGGTGGTCACTTTAGACGATCTGTCTGTTAGGAAGTTCTTTAGAAAGGCTAGCATATTTCCTGAAAGGTTAATTTCCTCTAGTTTGTTGTAGATCGCGAGTCTCCAGGCACTATCAAAGGCGCTTTCTATATCGAAAATTACAGCAACTACATCTTGATTGATAGCAAAAGCGTCTGCAATTTCGGATTGAAGTGCTACGAGGCTGTCTGTAGTGCTTCGGCAAGGTCTAAATCCTGATTGTGCTTGGTTCAGGAGCTTATGTCTTTCGAGATACCAGAGAAAACGCTTATTAATCATTTTTTCCAACAGTTTGCACATCGTGCAAGAAATGGGCCGATATGATTTTGGGTGGGCAGAGGTCGAGTCATTTTTCTCGAAAGGTAATATGATTGACTGTCGCCACAAGGCTGGAAATTCTTGACTTATCCATATTTTGTTGAATAATTCCAGAAGTTTGTCTAGGCTGGCTGTGGAGAGGTTTTTAAGAAAAATGAAGGGATATCATCCGGGCCAGCAGCAGAGTTTTTGCAGGAGGAAAGGGCAAAGATGAGTTCTTGTTGTGAGAAAGGAAGGTTGAGTGAGTTAGAGTCAGGTAGTACTGTTGGACGTCTAGTGAGCGGAGCTTCGGGGAGATTTTTGTTTTTGGTTTTTGCCTGAAAGTGGTCAGCGAGGATGTTGACAATGCTTTGGCTATCGGTAACGATATTATTGTTATGCATTATGGCTGGTATTTTGTAAATTGTATTGGGCCCTTGCATTTGCTTTTTGGTCCAAACTTGGCCAGAGGGAGTCTCAGATGTTATTGTATTTACATATTTATGCCAGGATTTGTTTTTACTTTCTTCTAGGATTCGTTTAGATTTGGCCTTTAGTTTTTTGAAATGTATTAAATCATCCTGAGACCGAGTTCTTCGATATTTGTTTAAAGCTGTTTTGCACTCTCGGACGGCAGTTTTGCAGACGTCATTCCACCACGGTACTACCTTTTTTGAGAAATTTATCTCATATTTCCCAATGTGTCTTTCAGCCGGCGTGATGATGCAGTTGATAAACTGGTTGGTTGCTTGGTCAATATTGTCGGAAAGCTCGAGTGTGTCAGTTAGTGATTTTACATGTGCGCTGAAATTTTCCCAGTCAGCGTGTGCTATTCTCCACTTACGCACGGTGTCGGCTGGTTTGGGCATATTGTCTGATATAATTATCGGATAGTGGTTACTATCATACAGACTGTCCAGAGTGCGCCAACTAATTAAAGGAGTAGTTCTGGGGTCACTGAAGCTGAGATCGATGGATGAAAATTTTCCAGTGGAGATATTAAAGTGAGTGCTACTTCCTGTATTTAGGAAACACAAGTTGGTACTATTGGTTATATTTTCAATTATTTTGCCTCTACCAAATGTGTGTTCGCATCCCCAAGTTACACTGTGTGCATTGAAGTCGCCAACAAGGATGAACGGACTAGGTAGCTGACTGACATTTGGGGATTTTTAATGCAATACAGGGCAGATGATTTAAAATGACGGAAACATTCTTAAATATTTCTTTATTATAGTAAAATAATATAGGTATATACATATTAAATTGGATGCTAAGGTCGATAAAAAAGACAACTGGATATATCGCTTATAATAAAAAATATAAAAAACCATTTATTTTAGGAATAAATTTGATACGTAAAATATAATTTAATCTTATTAATATTGCTTTGAGCATAAGCGCCAAGTGCATATCACTTTAAATATTTTCTTGTATTCACATACCTGTAGTTTGAATATACTTTACACGTTTCCTCTTTGTGCTGCTATTAGTACTTGCCGAAGGATCTTGCCTAGACGATTCGTTGAAATTATAGTTATTTATCAAACTTCAAACAAAACAATTATTATCTCAAGATTTATTTAAAAAAATATTATTAACTAGTAACATTACCCACGGTGTCGTTTCATTTTAGCATATTTTGGCAACGCTATCGTATCATCTGAAGAGGACATCGAAGACGTAAATGAGGCCATATTCTGAACTGAAGTTACAGATCTAACTAAGCTTGTAGATGGGGTGTCTACTACCTCGGTCCGATACATCTCTAATCTTTGTACAGCATTAAGTTTTAGGCGAATTTGATAATCACTTTTTATAAAATCTGTTGTTTTAAAATTATTAAAGCAAACAAATTTATTCTCTGACCAAGTGTATTCATCACTCAACTCTCCAACCACTTCTTAAACATGTCACCTCTTGAGAAACTAGAATGTTATACTGTTATAAACGGCTGCAAAAAAAACTCATGAAAAACCTTACTGGTGAAATGTAATTCCTTCAGGCTTAAATCGCACTGCGTTAGAACATCCCTTACAACACAGGACATAATTAAAAACAAGCATTTTCAGTTGTAAAAGCAATACAATAATGATAAACAAAAACGTCCACCGCGATAACAAAGTCTAGAAAATAATAATAAAAAAGTCCACACCACAGCGTTAAATATTAAATTAGTTTATAGAATAAATAGAAACATATATCCAGTCCGTAGGGTTTATAAATAAATATAATTAAACGCACACCAAAAAATTTAAATAACTGTAACCTCACTTTACACAACACTTTTTAACAGTTGCACGACAACAAACTTGAACAAACCACGTGATCATGTTCAAAATGTCTGCCCCCATGGTGTCTTAGGAAAATTGGATGCGCAGAAGGTCAAAGAGCATTCTCCCCTCTCTATTTCTCTGGTAAATATAAGTGAGTGAATGGAGTTTTAGTAGGTTGATTTTTGAGACTGTTGAGAGTTAAGAATTGAGATCCTCGTCACTTAGATCTGCTGAGGATTGGTATGTTATGCTGGATGCGCTTTCAGCTTCAAGTTCTTCGGAAGCGAGGTGTGTTTTGAGTTTTTTTGCCAGTCGAGTAAATCTGTTTTTGATTGACCTTTCTTTTAGGGCTGGGTATATTGAGTGCATGTTGGACAGAAGAGATTTGATATCAGCAGTAAATTTTAAGGCCTCTAAGTAAGGGTTGCTGCTTCCATGAGCATTTTCTAAGAACGCGAGGAAGTTATCAACCGGAATAATAAAATTTTCAGGGGTCTTTTGGTATAATTCCTTGATGGTTGACTTGGTGTTTGCTGATAGAGCAGCCGATGCGGATTCTAGAGATGCATCCGTTTTACGTTTCTTTCTTGGTTGCTTGGCAGGTTCTTGAGCATTGGTAGAATTGTTGGGAGGAGGCATTATATTAGAGTCCGGTGGAATACCAGGGGAGGTATCGCCTGGGAGACTAGCCTCATCACTGGGTGTTAAGGTATCAGAGAGGCTTCTTTTTTGGAGAATCGTTTGCGCTGGAGAAGATTTATTCTGCTGGTCAGCTTTAATAGCTGCGGTGGAGTTGGTAGCGCTGAGAGATTGTGATAAATTATTCTGTGGTGATGGTATGTTTCTGGTTGGGGAGTTTGTACAATTAGCTGCAATGTGTCCTGCCTGCTTACAGATAAAACATTCCATTCTGTCTGTAGAGAGAAAGATTCTGTGATCATTGCCGTCATATGAAATTACTAGAGAGGTTTGCAATTCCATGTCATCTGTTTGCGAGAAGACGTAGACTTGTCTTCGAAAGCTGAGTATATGACTGTACTCATCACCAGGGAAACCTGCTTTTAGGAAGGAGACTGGGGAGTAGGGTGGGCCGAAAATAAAAATTTTCAAATATGAAGACGCCTGTGCTTTTAAAAGTTGCCTATTTACTAAACAAATTATTCTGCAAAAATTCGGCTTTATAGGTAAACGTCTTCAGGTGCCTACATGCGACTAAAATTATCAAAATTAACGAAATTATTTACAATTGTAGAACATTTATGCAAAGTCTTTATTTATGTTTTTCTGTTTTGATAAGTGTGAATCACTTTATTTTTACCAAAATATCTAATTGTAGTTTACCTTTAACGAGTTTATACAAGCACAGGTGTTCCTTGCTGCGCACAACTCCGCGCGCAATTACCGTAACTGACTTCAGCAGCGTGGGCGCGAGCCATTCAAGTTCAGTCAGTATCTGTTGGTATTAATTACTGTGCGGAAAGTTATTTTCGAGCTCAAATTGCTTAAAACACGTAAAAATACGGAGTGCGAAGTGTTTGGAACTCCCGCTGAACTTAAGTGCAATGTGCTTCCAACTTATTTAGATGTCATGCGAACATATTTGTGGTATAGACTAGATCTTCAAGAACAGAATAATGGAAAAGATCCAAGTGTGTCTGAAGTAGCAAAACTTGTAACTGACTTAAAAATGATCTGGAACAAGGCCTCTCTTCCGGTAGTATCCGATCAAAACATTTCACGGATGATTAGAGACTATAACTGCAAGTACAGATCTTTGAAACAAAATTTAAAAGCAGTGTATAATAAAAAGTGTTTGGAAAAAGTTGAGTTATTCAAAAAAGGAAGCCAGAAGCATTTTGGCATTTCTAGCTGTAAATGTAAAGATTTAACCAAATGCAAACGCAAAAATAAGGTTCCCAAGACAGAACACGAATTTTTAGCTGATCAAAGGACTCAACGGCAAATGGTAATTGGAAATATCGATATTAAATTAACAAAAACTTTACAAAACAGACAAAAACGAAAGCTTAAACAGGAGATAGTATTTGAACAGCAAGAACATTTCAAACAAACAGCTGAAAATTTTAGCCAACAAACATTCAGTTCTCCAGAAGGCGAAACCGAGTATTCCCCAGATTGTGAAACTATTTTTGATGTAAGTTCCCCATCAAGCATGTCAGAACAGGATCTTCGAGGAGCTAAGATTAAAAACATAGCAGAGGCTTCTGACCAAATTGGTATATCTGACAGGTCTGCTACACTCATAGCGAATGCCGTTCTAGAAGAGTTAGGTGTTGTGAGTAACGAAGATTCCTCAAAATTATTAAATCGCAGCAAGCTGAGAAGAGAACGCAAGAAACTAAGAACGGAACTAAATCAGGAATCTAAGAAGAATATATCTGCAACAGGAATTTACTTTGACGGGAGGAAATACAAAACTTTAGTGATGAAAAAGAAGAACACAAATATCCCAAAAAAAACCCTCACTGAAGAACATATTGTGCTAATTGCAGAACCCGGTTCAATGTATTTGGGACGTGACGCCCACTTCAGGAAGTGCCAACAGCTTAAAAAGACAAGAGATGGTTTAATTCGAGCGCAGATTGCTCCAAGACAAAGACTACCATTAACTGGAGCAAAAAAAGATTTTTTACGTGCATTAGCATTAGATAAGTAAAATACTTAAATATAAGGGAGGTGGGCGGAAGGAATTCGATGTGTAGCCACCTCGCTGGGTTGTTTCATTCATGAAACAAGTGAAGAGCTGCATTTTTTGTTCGTATTTACAGCGTATAGCACAATACCAAACAGTTTCAAAAATTGAACAAATATAGGCACCTGAAGATAGTGTTTGTTTGGACCGAATTTTTGCAGAATTAATTGTCACGTATAGGTACAACTTTTCAACATACAGGGCAAGCACAATGACTCACTTTAATTTTCGCACCTATAGGTTCGGCCCACCCTACTGGGGAGGCTAGATGTAAGCCGATACTTTTTAGAGCATTTTCTGCTAAATCGTGGGGTATGGATGGGCTTATGTTTGAGATCACTATTCGTTTAGTGGGCGAGACTAGTCTGCGGATGCTTAAGTCTGTGTTTCCTACAGGGATGGTGGGATGTGATTTAATGAGTTGGTCAACTAGTTCGGTTTTGGACAGGTATATACAGATTCTATTGTTGGATATTCGTGACGCAAAGGAGATATTTTTTTCACCTGTAATATCACCAACTGCTTTGACATAATCGAACAATTCAAGGCTCTCTTGACAATTGCTTGGTCCTTTTTAGGAAAGGTAGGTCTGGGAGTTGATTTGGCAGCTGCCGAGTACGAGGTGCTGGCGTTATTAGTTTTAGTGTTTTGGTTTTGATTATTATCTTGTGGCATTGTGTGTATAATTGCGGTAGGGTTTCTTTCTTGATCGTTGCTACTCATGTAGTCAAAAACAGCACTGTGTTGTATATCACTGATGTTGGCCAATTAAGTAAAAGACTAGCAACCAGGTGTACATCGTGTTGTGACGTTGGTTGCCTATCAGCTCCAGCGACGAGCTTAGCTGTATAGTATTGCGGTTTTGTTATCGCTGCTTGCAAAAAAAAATAAAAACGTCCACTCTTTAATCGAATGTTGTTTACGAACAGTTTTTATGGTTATTGCATTGGCAAGTCAAACAAAAAACACGAAGTCTTATGTTCAAATTAGAATAAATTGTATGTACGTAACTTACAGGTAAGCGAAAACCGTCCAAATAAACTAGTAGGCACTATTTGTCTATTTCTAAAATGAGAGTATAATCACAACGGTGTTAACTCGTGGAGCGGCAACTCGCGAATCCAAGTCCTTAATATGATAAGCCAGTTAATATAGAAAGCATCATAGGCAGATTAAAATCGAATTATTGGTATTAGTCCTTGGCGTAAAGTAATAAAATTGAGGTTCGTGTGCTCCTTGATGAAGGAGTATAGGGAATGATACCATCCGTTTGAGAAAAATATGTATATTATGAATCGCGATGGTTACCATCTCATAGCCGCGACCGGTTTTTTTAGGGGGTCTTGTACAATATAAATAGAAAAATTCGATTCGATTCGATTATTTACTGATTTTTATTTTTTTCTATATGTGTACACATAATAATAGTATATTAAAGTATAAGTGGATATTAAGGTTTAAAACACGCGCGATTGTTCGAGCACGACGGCGGCGCAGCGAAATAGAGCAAGTGTTTTAAAGACCAGTTATCCACGAATACTTTACGCTTTTTTTTTATTGGTACACTTTGAAATCATAAATAATTACTACAAAAAATGGAAATAGGGTGCGTTTGTTATAGTGCTTAGATTACTTTGAGAAAACTCGTATCGTTCGTAATAGGCATCCCACTGAGCTCCAAAAAATGCTCGATGTAATCGGTCTTGCGAGACCGAGCCAACAGATTATGCATTACCCCACTCCCCGCGTTCGACAATTTCAGATATCTCCGAGCTCATCACAAAATCTGCTCGGAATTGTAAATCTTTATAACAAACGCACCCAAGAACTAATAATGTAAAATACCTTTAGTTGTCATCGAAATGAGAAAAACAAAAATTAATTTGCAATCTGTCATATAAGATTGATTGTTGTCATCACAGTTAAAGCTTTTGAAACATTTGTCAGTAATATTTTATTTGACGTTACAAGGTACTTCTGTCAGAACAATAATAAAAAAGTTGACATTTACACTTAACGTTTCTCGGGTTATTGAAGTTGCCATGGTAACTTTAAAACACCCGCGTTTTTTGTAGTTGAATTTTGCTAGAGTAAGCACACAATATTTGTAATTATACAAAAGTAAAAACACTCATCTAAAATTAAATTAAACAAGATAAACATTTTGAATAAAAACAATTAATTATACATACCACATCTGAAATCTAATGGGGAAAAATAATACAAAACAAACTACAACAAATTTTCAAAATGTTCACCACCAACCTCAACACATTTTTTTGCATGTAACTGTAAATTACTTATACCATCTATCATACGTTACATCAGTGCACTCCTCTTCTATGCATTCTTTTAATTCTCCTCTGGTTGCAACTTCGGTAGTATACACTTTTTGTTTTAAATAGGAGTTAGATCTGGGGACCTTGCAGGCCAGCACGATGGTACAGCTCCTCACAACCTAAAAGAGAGAGGGTGCAGCATTTAAATGATCATTACCCCAATAGGAGAATTAGTTGTAATGGCCCAATTTCCTAGCCTGCAAGGTCCCCAGATTTGACTTCAGTAGACTATTCTTTATAGGGCTATTTAAAGGTAAAAAGTGTATATATGCTGCCTATAACCGAAGTCGCTACCAGAGAAGAATTAAGAATGCATAGAAGAGGATGCACTGAACTGAGGTGATTCACGCATGATCAGAGATGCTATAAAAAAATTTACGGTTATGTGCAAGAAAATGTATTGAGGTTGGTGGTGTATTATTTTTGTCCATTAGATTTTAGATGTGTTATTGTAATTTGTATTAATTGCATTTATTCAAAACTTGTTTATGTGTTTAATTTAATTTTAGATGCGTTATTTTACTCTTGTATAATTACTAATATTGTGTATTTATTCTAACAAAATTAATTTGTGGTTTTTAATCTTTTCTGTTTGTAAATATAAAAAATACTACATAAATTTAACAAAAAGATTTGACCCTGATATTTAATGAATGATAGTATTTTAAGTTAAAATCTAACAATAGACAGTAAAATAAAATATTTTCACACACTATTAAAGTTGTCCATATATATTGCTTATGTTTTTGTTGCAGGAGGACACGTAAATATTTCTAAAATGGACTTATCGTGAAACTTACCTGTTAATTCTCGAACCATTAAATATGTGCCAAAAAAACTAAATACGTGGTTTATGTACACTATTAGTGTACTTCAAAAGTTGCCTTTGAAAACTGCCAAAGTCCATATAAAGGGTGATGTTTTTAGGTAACTTCCCCTACTAAAAAAATATTTGACCACGGCACTGTTAACTCTTTCTTTTGTTCACTGAATGATATAAACATCCATTAGTGAAACACATCTGCCAGATTTGGTTCAATTCCGTGAAGCCATTACAAAAATATGGCCGATTGAAATTTTGTCAAAAAATAGAAAACATGCTGTATATCAGAAACGAGGGACATTAGGGGATAAAATAAGGGTCATTCTGAAACTGCCTTGGACTTCTCTACTTCCCACTAGCGTTTGACCAGTCACACCCTGTATAGCACAATGAAATATTTTTATCATTATCATATTACCATATCTGAATTACATCCCAACATGAAACGTCTGACAAAATTGCAGAAAATCAGTATTGCATTTTTAACTCAGAATATCATCATATGACTGATGGTCGAGATGGTAGCGTATCTGCCTCTCACCCAAAAGTTCCGGGTTCGAGTCCCGGTCGTGGCAAAGGGGGTCGTAATTACATGTGGTATATTTATTTATTTATTTATTTATCATTGGCTGTGTATGTCCGTTAACTAGAGTTAGTAGTATTGCATCACAACAAAAATACGACAGATGAAAGTGTTAATTCTTTTTTTAAATTTTTTTAACACAAAACCCCCTAAAGAAAATCCGGTCGCGCCTATGAGGTAGTAACCATCATGATTCATATAGTCGAGTAAACTTTAACTTGGCGTGTGGATGAGGTGATATTGTGCGTATTATTGTATTTTCTCTTGCACACAAAATTGAAGCAATGGCCCAAAACCATTGTTTACGTATAAACATACGTGAACAATGTTTTTGGGTTATTGCTTTAACTTTGTGTGCAAGAGAAAATGAAATAGTATGCACAATATCAACTCATCCACACGCCAAGTTAAAGTTTACTCGACTATAATCTACAAATTTTTCTCTTCTCTTCTTCTCTTCTCTTTCATCAAAGAGCACACGAGATTACTTTACACCAAGCACTATATACAAAATTAGACTTAAAAAACTCGTTTTGGTTAATTCCATTAAATAAAGAATCGCGGAAATATACAGGGTTTAGCATAGATAATAATAATAATAATAATAATAATAATATTTATTTACGTAGTATACATACATATACACATATATGTGTCTAATATAAGTGGTACATTATATAAAAATAAACAATTAGGTCCTAGATACAATACTAAAAAAGAAAAAGAAAGTATATTGTGTTATGGTAATTTATACCAATTCTGTGTAGTCCCGTTTGGTTTGCAATCGTCTGCCGCAGCCTTGATTAGGGCACTTCAAACAATTTTAAATAAATATGATGAATTTTGTATTCATTATCAAGATGACATATTAGTTTTTTCAGAAAATCAAGAAGAACATATAAAACATATAAATTTAATTTTAAAAACTCTAGATGAGGCAAGATTGAAATTAAATCTAAAGTGTTAATTTTTTGAAAAAAGTATACAATATTTGGGATATGTAATTAATGATAAAGGGATAAACATTAATCAGAACGGGTTAGATGAAATTAGAATCTATTCACGTCCTAAAAATTGAAGAACGTTAAGAGGGTTTTTAGGAATTGTAAATTACTATAAAAGATTTATTGAAAATTTAGCAGAAAAACAGACACCTTTGATAGAACTTTTAAGAAAGTCAGTTCGTTGGAAATGGGATGAAAGAAGGAAAAAAGCATACAGTGCGCGCCAGCCGACTAGGAACATGGGACCTCGAAATGAATGGGCAAACGCACCTCGATCGAGCCTCGTCCTTTGTACCGTTGTGCGTTCAATCCAATCACCCGTAACGAGGACACTACTTGATCGAGTGCGGCTGCCCGTTCATTTCCCCTCCCGTGTTCCTAGTCGGGTGGCGCGCACTGTATAATGACATTAAAGCAGAATTTCATAAGAATTTATTAAGTACTATGTAATCCTGATTATAATCTTCCTTTTATAATTAGAACAGATGCATCAGACTTTGCAATTTCAGCTGAATTAGTACAAATTAAAGGCAAAATAGAGGTACCAATTTGTTTTATATCAAGAGTTTTAAGGGGATATGAGTGTAGATATTCAATAGTAGAAAAAGAAATGTTAGCTTTATGTCATGCAGTCACTAAATTAAAATATTATTTTAATAGAATAGTCTATTCTATCAATTCTTTGAAACGTGTAGACATCATCTGAAGATGGCAAATGAGATTTTGACGAAACGTCGTTAAAATGGTCCTTATCAGGACCACAACGCAATGCGGATCAACGCCCGAGAACCCAGCTTTACATATATAATATATGTATATATAATTCATTTTCGACTAATATATACAGGTTGTCTCTGAAATAAATACTTGATATATTCATAATTAACTATTTCAATCTTTCTCTCATTGTTCATGTGTTATAGGTATTTACCGATATAACTATTACTCTTTTAGACTTACAGGTTATAATTAAGTAGGATTGCTGCAGTAGTTTACTATTGAAATAAATTGTTTTTCGAGTTTTAACGAGGACCTGTCATTTTTTTGTATGTGAACTTGTTTGGCAAATTGGGGGATTACTTGGGATTTGAAGGGTATTTGGTGATTTATTTAATTTACTTAGCGTCTTTATTATTATTTTTTAAAATATCTTAACCGGAACTCCGTGCGTCTCCACTGTTAGTTTAGCCATCGAATGCCCACCTGTCACGCTTGACAGTCACTTTGTGATACCTTAGGTAGGCGTCAATTATATGTTATAAATTTATCATATCTACTTGTTTCAATTAATGCATCTGCAAGAGGAGATCTATTTTTTTAATTTCCAGAATTTATTAGTCAGGTTTTCCACTGAAAGGCTATACACAGTTTAATATTAATATAATGAGTTGTTCATGAATCTGTCGTCTTAGGCTCAACGGGGGCTCAAGGGCCTCCACCAGAATAGCAGGACACGGTGAGGACTTCATAGCTCCGATACATATACATATAGCTTTATACTTATATATAATTATATAATATAATATTATATAGTTCGATCTAATATAACACATTTTATAATCTGAGAAAACATTGTTTATAGTTAAAAGATGTGTATAAAACATGGTTTTTACTGTAATTTACTAAACATATTGAGAATGTCATATCATCTTCGTCAAGTAATCTTGAATTTATCAACAAAAATTCATACAGACACTCAAGTTTTACCCATGCTTTATAATTCATTTGTAAAGTCTAAAATCGAATATGCTATTTTAATGTGACACCCGGGTTATGTTAATAATGACTATAGCAAATGTGCGAAGAAAATTCTTAAAATGCCTTTGTTATCAATTGGATGATGCATATCCCAATGAACACAGAACTGTATAGGAGGTTCTGCAATGTTCAAATTATATCTAAAATGTTACATTAGATTTGTTACATCGTATGGAGGCTGCATATACTTAAAAAAGCGGATGTTCATTTAATATTACCAGTGTAATGAAAAAGAGTGGTTACATTGGGTGCAATAACAAAATGTATAGAAGGATATATATTTTTATTACAATGCGCCGATCTTTGATTGCAATTTGTGTAATTTTGCCAGTTGTTGATCTTATGGAACTCACAGCGTTACGTACATTTTGGTTTAACTGTAATGTATTTTTAAAGGCAACGGTTGGCGGTAGTGTTGAATAGATTTGTGTAGATCTATATAATTTACCCATTTTGTCGTCATATGGGTAATTACATAAATCCTTATATAAGATATAACATAAGGCTTTATTTTAGATGAGAAAATTCAACCTCGCCCTTTTTAGTTTCTATTCAGCCGTCACGCGTTACTGTTGTGTTATATTTATATCCCAGAAAAGGGGTTATACCGGTAATATCGTGTTTTAATCACTATTATCTTCATGTTATATATAGGTAAGTAAGTTTTTATTTATTTATTATACCTAAGATAAGTTATAAATTTAGATTACATCCAATCTCGATATGTATTTATTTGCACCTCGGAAAAGAAAGGTTTCTAGAGAAAATGGCGTCTACAACTTCCATGTCTATATTTTCGCTCTAAAATACTAAAATAAGTATAAAATACCTACTCATTAGGTTATCAAAATATTCTCACTCTTTTTTATTCATTATTTTCATCCTTGTGTAAGAATTTTAATGTAATAAAGATTTGCGAATCAAGTAAAACAAAAGTTTTTTAATGAAAACAGATAATCACTACTTTTAAAGCAGATGCTTTTCTTGACCGATCGTCTGATTTTCATGTGATAATAATTTACTTGTTTATTAAGCCACTGACTTCTGTGTAAGGAGCATATAAATCAGACTTGAATTTTCAATAATAATATTGTCCTATCAAGATACTATTGCTACAAAAATATAGGTACCTAATTATTATATATGTAGTTACACATTATTTATTATAATTATATACCATAATGTAGTTAATTTCAGCTGCTGTTCAAGACTCCACTGGCGTTACTCAATATGTGATTTTGAAATTTTTGTTAAAGAGTGGCTAAGGCATTCCAAACAAAGGAGAGAGCGGGAGGAAATTAGGAATAATAATTAGATAGGTATTAGGTATAAATATGTTCACATAGGTAGTCATAGCCTTAAATGTATAATAGGGCAAATCAAAGTAAGTATATTGTGCATATTATGCAAATTTGGAAAGTTGAAATCTGTGCATGTTTTTAATATTCATCTAATTATTTGTAATAGAACTGTAATGCACATACGACATTTTGCTTTCGAGGTCACAGATGTACTGTATTTAACATCTAAAAGTGCATTTTATATTTTGAGACTTGGTTATTTGAAGTCTGCCTATTATAAGTATGTCACTTTCGTTAAAATATTTTTTTTCATCGTTTTACGTAATATTCAATGTTATAAAATACATTCATTAATAATGTTTTTTTTCCTGTAGGAAACGATGTATGTGGATGAATCGAAAATAAATCTTGTTTTTGAATTACGCCAGTTTCAATTTTGCCCTTATTCTCCTGAATATTTTCCCTAACTTTAAACCAATAATTGTTTGAAAAACCTCAAGCCAAAATAATACAATTAAAATTAGATCCAGTTATAATTTCTGCAATGCAGGAAACAGTGCCACAGATGATCAAAAGACGTAGTAGTGTGCAAACGCACAAGAGTAATTTTATTGCCAGCAATAAAAAGTGTAAAGCGGCTATAAAATGGCAACAGGTAGAAAAATTGCAGATACCAAAAACTTTATTTTATTTTTAGCAAATTAAAATAAGTGAAAATAAGTTTTAATTTAGTTATGTATACCACCTATTTATATTTAGTTAGTCCTTTGAATTAACTACTATCCAGAGAAATATTTACATTTTACAAAAATTCTCTCGAGGAATTGTGGTTTCCACAAAAATAGAATTAACATTAGAAAATACAATTAAACAGGGTATCCAAATGCTAAGAAAAAACTTTGGAAGAAACTATTTTTATATTTTACAGCGATAAATGCCAAATTAGAAAAGTTTCTAGAAAGTTAATTTGATAGTATTTTCAAAATTTTCTAATTACCAACTATTGAAACAATTTGTTTCTTTTTAAAATCTATTTTATAGCATATTTTATCCTTTTTTGTTGTTTTTTTTTTAATACCCTCTACATCTCATTGTACTTTTGATGCTGAGATCCTGTTTTTGTGGAAAGCAAAACTAACATGTAAGACGATATAAAATCCCTCATGACATACAGGTGTGTCCCCGGATGGAGTTGACAAGAGAATAAAAATCTTTATTATTGGTTTCACGATGAAAAGTGATTATTTATAAAAAATGTTTTGTCTGAAAGAATGTGTTTACCATTTAAAAATTAGTAGTACTAGTACCTAGTAATAAATTAAGAAAACATGAAAATGCCTCAAGAGGAAGTGGTACCATTATTTATTTTTTTAATTAAACAAAATGTTTATTGAACAAAGTTGTTTATAATTTAAAATAAAGCCTAAATACAAATTTTGAAGCCTAAATTTGGATTTTATGTTTTTATCGTTTTTATATCTTTTAAGTAGAATTTATGAAAATTCAAATTAAAAAAGAGAATTTGTCGATAATATTGAATTGACAAATCTCATTGTTTCAGTCTCATTGTGTAGAATTTTTTATTTGAATTTTCATAAAGATATAAATACAATGAAAACAAAATTCTAAATTTATGCTTAAAAAATTTATTTTTAGACTCTATTTTGAATTATAAACAACTTTGTTTGATAAACATTTTGCCTAAAGAAGTAAATAATGGTAGACTTATCGCTTGATAAATTTTCATGTTTTCTTAATTTAATAACATCAAATTAAGATTTTTATGAAGAATGAAAAATCAATAATAAAGGTTGGTTTCCTCTTGTCAACTCCATCCGGGGACACACTGTATAGGTACTATGCCGTGCCATCACTTAGCAGCTGTTCCATCCTATATTAAGGGCCTAAAAAGGTCCTCAATGTATATTTGTTAGAGACTACGGTAAGTAATTTAAAGTAAACATCTTCTTTATGTCATTCAAAAAGTGCTATAGATTTTCACAAACAATGGCCTATTAACATCCAATAGCGATGTTTAAAAACTGCAAAGATGCAATGTATTATCAGCAATCATTAAAAGGCTTAAAGCACAATCACATTGCAAGGCCTATTAACATTACAATCAGAGATACTCTTAAAGTTACACAGTGGTATTTTATATAGATGTAATTGCGATTTAAATAAGAATTCTGTCATTTAACTCTTACAAAAGTTTTGTAAGAGGTTGACCAATGTTCACAAAACGATTCCTTTAAGCTTTGTCTGTAATGTTCAACGGGGCGGACATTTCGCTGATTATGAAGCATCTTATGCAAGTTGTGCAAGACATCACAAGGGACATTGATTTCCACAAAGTTACCTCTTAAGTACTTCACGGTGATTTTCTTGTGTTCATTGGGATGCCCTTATAGGAATACCTCATAACACACTTCACGATAAGTTCATAATAATGTTGAGTCTACTGATTCGCCGTCAGGCACTAATTTCTCTATTTAAAATAATAGGTACATAACAAATACAACAGTTCTGATATATCAAACCTAAGCATCCACGTACCGGAATCGGAATCAGATCTGACGAAACCTTTTATCTTCCAATCCGTTACATGACCTTATTAAAATATTCTCCAATATACTACAGTGTTCTCTTAATTTGTGCGTACCTACTCCCTTTTTTTGAGATATTATTTGTTCTGTTTTATTTTAGTTCTAATGATTCTTAGTTATACTTAAATTAATTTTTTTTGTGTGAAACATTTTCTGTTTATGGGGAATAATTTGTGTCCTTAAATATATTTTATGTAATTATCCCATCCTGCATTTGTCCTTTTTGGCTGTTGAATGGTGTATTCAAATTAATAAATAAATAAATAAATAAATGTTATAATTTCCGTTCATACTTTTCTAATTATGTAGGTACTATTATTCTTAAAAATCTTATCTTATTTTTAATCAACAATGTATATTGTCAAATGTTTTATAAAATAATAAATGTTCATATATCAACTTGATAGATAGACCCATAAACCTGTCTACCCTGAATATTACCCCCTTAATACAAGCTAATCTGATTTATTTTCTTATGTTGCTAAAAACATTAAAATTTATCTCCTAGATGTAATAAATAAAATAAATCAAGTCACAAATATGTCTCATGGAATTAATTCTCAGTTTAGTTCTAAAAATAATTGGTTGTAGGTACTTACCTAATACGTGCAAATAAAAATATTTCAAATATATCTCTACGTATTAATCAACTTAATCCGTTTTGTATCAAATCAGTGGATAATTCAGATCTACAGTTTATACAGCTGAAAAATATTTATATATGGCATGTCTATCATAGATAGCGAAATATATATTTAAAAGGATTATTTTCTTACTTTCATTCTTTTAATATTATTAACGGATTAGACAAAGGTGTTCAGGTATTTTTTATTCGATAATCTTGAGTTTCTCAGATTGATATAATTCACAAGGGATTATAGAATATTATATGGATTCGTATTTATTACATTAATAATTCATATTAATAATATAATATAATTTGGACTAAACCCGTCCAGTACAAATTCCATAGGAGTATTGCAATGAAATTCCACACAAAATGAAAACAACTTAAACTAAAAATACGGAATTCCTTGAGATTTTTTAATGCAAACTGGATCGATAGGTACCTTAAAACTTAGATGACCTGAACAATAAATAAATCTCGTGGCTCACCTATTCATAATTATACATATACTTCGGCTTATGTTTTTGTATTTATTATATTATTAAGTAAATGTGGACAGGAAGAAGATTAGCCACCCACATTCAAACTTTTATCTTGCTCGCTAATAGACAAGATGTTCAAGTACTTTATCCACGTATTATTATTTAATTTGAAAAAGAAAGTCGAATACATGCAACTGCTATTCAGTGAATGTTGTGTGTTTAATCGAGATATTAGTGACTTCCAAGCAGTAGGAAGACCGTCAGCATCGTCCTTTTCGTTTAATCAATTGGGACGATTATTCATGTTTTTAGGGAATTTGTAGGTGCTTACGGTTTTTATGCTGTTTGTAGAAATGTTATGACCTGTCTGCCTCAAACAGCACACGTACAGGGGTATTCACGAAAGATCCCCCCCTTAACTTTTTTATTTTTTATCTTAGGAAAAAAATGTTAAAGGCAAAAATTGTGGGAAACTCTCTTCTCATCTCTATGCATCAAACAAAAAAAAAAAACAATCGAGCATCGCGTTTCAAACATATACGACAAATTTGGGATTTTTTTAATAAAATGTATATTTTTGGATTTTTGAAAACTGGGCTTTTTCCTGATTTCAAGAATACGCGCTACTTAAAACTCCCCAGACTCGCAACTTTCTTATTTTTTAAGCAACGACCATGTTGGGCACATCAAACTGTAGATATCTTTAAGACCTTTAAGCACGCGTACAGAGCGATTTAAAAAAATTTTTTTGAATCTGCCAATAAAACAAACAAATGACAATCGCAAAAATGGCAAAATTTTATAAACTTTTTTTTAATGGAACACCCTATATTTTATTATATTTTCGGAATCCTTATGTCCTAATGTCAAAAAACATATAAATAAATAAATATTAAATAAATAAAGCTTTGCTACACACTATAATATACAAACATATAATTAAATATACATATGATGCATCATGGAACATATTAAACTGCAACCAGTATGTGTTGTGTTCCAGAATCTAACCAATAATAATTATAATTAAAAATAAAAAATAAAAATGAATATCATTTGTGTATAAATTAATAATCAAAAATAAACCTATATTATTTATTTGTTCTTTGCAGCAATTGGAGAAAACAAGAGAGAAAGAGAGAAATTATATTAATTAATATTTAAGCAGGAAATAGAAAACGATTTGTACTCTTTGTTATATACTCTTTGAGCTTATATTTAAAGTGTGATAACTTAACAATACTTCTGACATCTAAAGACAGTAAATTATAAAATTTTGGTCCAAGATAACTAATAAAACGTTGACACTTCGATTTTTCAAATGTTTTAACAATTAAATTTTTATAACTGCACGCGTGATGTGAAATGTGCTGATATTTATTTATTTTAATATGTATAAAAATAATTGAGGATTGACCATATAATAATCGTATATTAAATATTTTACTTTCTAAGTACAGTTATATTTTTTATATATATAATTTTTATTTTATAGTAGTTTGTATGACACTTAATGAATTTAATGAAGATTCATACAGACCTCTCCACACAATTATTCCATATTTTATTACTGACTCGACTAAGGCATTATACACAATTTGTAATGTCTGGATATTAAGGTATTCGCCTCGGTCACCGCCTGGCGGATTTAGTCAGAACCCTCGCCGTGTACCGCAGTTTACTGGTTTTTAAGTTTTCTTAAAGAAAATAGGTAGCAAAGACGTTGAACTTAATACTGGAAATAGATATTTTAAAAACTACTCACGTTATTTATACGTTGAAATGACGATTGCGCATAAAAAATTGCATTTTTGTAATAACAAACTTTGAAAACCAGGAAACTGCGGTACACGGCGAGGGTTCTGACTAAATCCACCAGGCGGTGACCGAGGCGAATAGTCTCTAAACCTATAAAAAAGATAAATTCATTTCTTACTCTGCTGTTCAGATATTCTATGTGAGGTTTCCATCTCAAGTATAGAATAATACCTAAATATTTAAAGTTGTTGACTAAATTTATTTTTTTGGAACATTGACAATGGCTCACCTCGAAATTTTGCAAATTACACCAGACCGAGGGGTAAACAGCTGAAAAAAATTTGTACACCACAATTCCTTTTAGTCCAAAAATTCCCGCAATTCCTTGGAAATTCCCACAATTCCTCGGAAATTCCTCGGCAATTCTCGCAATTCCCTGTAAATTCCCGAAATTTTTTGGAAATTCCCACAATTCCTTGGCAATTCCGCGCCAATTCCCGCAATTCCCTGTAAATTCCTGCAATTCCTTGTAAATTCCTGCAATTCCCCATATGAATTGAACAAGGTTATTGGCGAGGTAGATTATATTTTGACATTTTTTATGTCGTTTATTTTATAAAATACGAACATTTTTGTAGTTAAAAACCTGTACCTACCTATCATTTTGCGAGGTATTTTGGATACGCCGTCAAAATTTGGATTTGATAAAACAATTAAGCGTCGAAGTATATCGAAGTTACACATGTGTTTTCTAAACGGAGCACCCTCGGTAACACCCCTTGGAACACCCTGTATATTATAACATACCTAGGGAAATATTTTTCTGATTTCAGTAATATAAAGTGGCTACTTTATTTTTCTGATATATTTCAGTCATAAAAATGAGTATACGAGGTGAAGAACATTCGCAAAATTAAGAAGTTAGCCGTGACGATTATAAAATAGCCAAACTATACAGGGTGTGTCACGAAGACCTTCTACCCCGTTCTTCTACCTACCGTTTCCTAGAGAACTATGCATACTGGAATTCTGAATATTTGTATACGAGGGTTAACGTACAATGTTCTATCGACCTCTTCGGACCCAAGGTATTATTGATGATACCTCTGGCAAAATATTTTATTACATATGCTCTGTCGTTCAGAACGCCGCAGCTCCATAGGTATCATCATATATTATACCTTTTCAGACACGCGCAGAAACATCGTGACTTAATATTACAT
The DNA here is from genome assembly GCA_963680705.1 of Rhagium mordax. NCBI lineage: Eukaryota > Metazoa > Arthropoda > Insecta > Coleoptera > Cerambycidae > Rhagium > Rhagium mordax. The sequence goes on from OY796656.1 coordinate 62,306,013, forward strand.
TTGCAGTAAACCTAACCTATGTGACAAGTGAATTTTAAAATATGGATAAATATTCAAAAAAACGAAAGTAATACTATATTTTTTTTACTAATAGCTTGCTAATGAATATATTTGTTGCTGTATTAAGTCGTATTACAATTTGCATTTTATTAGTGCCCTAGGCAATGACCTTTGCTCAAGGTAACACATATGATATCTTGGGTCTCTATCACTACCTAATTATTATATGTATTTTTTTACTGGATATAAAAGTTTTACGTATTTTATTTGTTTGACAGGGTTTCTAACTCAGAAAGAGCGTGAAGATATAGCTGAAAATTTGAACTTGGATGATTCGGACATAGAGGCAGATTTAATTCCAAATTACGATGAAGATGATGACGAAGAAGATCTTTTGGGGTAATTTCCACTCCCAGACGATGCCGATGCTGACCCCATAAATGATTTCGATTTGTCTGACGATGAGCCTTTGATTCAATTGGTTCCTAGCGATAAAAGAAACTGGATTTCTTCAAAAAATTTTCAACCCCCTGCAATCTTCACAAATCATAGTGCTCAATCATTAACATTTGTTTGTTGTACCGCATGCAAAATTTTTCTTTGTTGTTCAACGGAAAGAAATTGCTTTGTTGAATTCCACAAAAAGTAGATAGATGTAACTTTTTTTTGTTGTTTATGTTTATAATAATAATAATAATAATAATAATAATAATAATAGCTTGATTTGCCCAACAGGTTGACCCCAATTACAGGACAAGTATATAATAATCATGACAAATACATAGAAAGAAAAATAATGTATATATAATGTAACAGTTTACTTTTATGAAACCCTGTATAAATGAAATTTCCCAACAGCAAAACATTTTCTAGCAAAACTATGAACGTACATACTGTATATTGAGTTGCCTATTTTGGAGACAGTTAAAAGTGATTTTTAAATAAGAGGGTGTAAATGGTGTGAGTATAATAAATAATGCAATAATAAATATATTACTATTTACTTAAAGTTAATTCATATTATGGTCATCTAATAATAAATAAAAACTTAAATAGAAAGTATTTCTAGCTAGTGGTATTTCTTTTTAACAAAAAATAGGTTTTTTTGCAAGAGCGGAAAAAGTGCGGCGAGTGAACGGCGAAAATAGGATTAATATGAATGATGTCTTTTAAGAACTAGCATCTACTATCATCTGTATATTGTTTAAACAGTTTAAATAATTTGTGTTTTTTTAAAAAAAGTGCAAATATTGAGTTTAAAATAATTTATGTGAAGGCCTTAAAAACACCTAAGGTAACTTTTAACATTAACTACTAAATATCAATTTTTAAAAGTATTTACATGTGGTGTATTTATTATTATTATTATTATTAATTAAAAACATGCTTGTTACATTTCATATATTTTCTAGGCCTTCTAGTTATTTTACTAGTTTACATATAAAAGCCCAAAGCCCTGTTTAACCACAAGGATTTTGATAGTCCGGAAGATATTCCAAAGTTAAGGAAATTATAATCCAACCACATGGTATTCCAAAGTAAAACATATATAATATAATAATAATATACTAGCCGCCCTTCTTCAGCTCTGCAGGTATTTATGCAATTTTTATCAACTGTTGGTGACCCAAGCTGTCCTGTTTTGAAATGGTCTGTACTCTGTGATATATTATATATATATGTATATAAAAAAAAATTTTTAGTCATCATTTTTCCTGTGTGAAATTTAATTTTAACTTAGCATAAATTAAATAGTAGAGTTTTCTGAATTACCTACCCTACTTTAAAATTAATATACACCTTATTATTGTAACCCTCTAACAGCTGTTTGATTGGGAAATTTTGATATTTCTTTTCAGATAACTAGAGTATACTTAGAATTAATTTCAAAGCAAGGTGTAATCGTTTTCATATAAACTAAATACTAAATAGGCACGACGAGACTTGTGTTTTGCTGTGATATCAAAGTTCTACCACTATTTGTCATATGCATTTTTGTATATATAGATACCTATATTTAGATTAATAATAACAGATTCTAAAGTGATATTCTATTAAAACTATTTTGTATACTTTGCTTGAATGTTATGCCATAAGTGACCTATCATTAAATCCACTATTTTTTTACTAAATTGGTTTGTCTATTTTATGCATCCCTTTCTGCCGATTAAAACGGCTGGCGCCCAAAAACTTAACTCTAATTTTACATCCTTATAACTTGTAGAAATTATATACATGTAATACTATATTATGGTATGTTAAGAGCAAGCTAAAAGAATTCACGATCCTGACTGAGCTCGCCGTATTGGCTGATTATCTATTTTCAAAATCTGGTAGGTAAGCGTTACATAAAATTGGCGCCCAACGTGGGGCCCTAGTTTTGCTGATTGATAATTTTTTGCAAGTATAAGTAAGTTACTTTTTTCCCCATAACCCTTCCTTTTTATTCCTTAATAAAATAGACAAACTTAAAAAGAATATCACTGATTGACAATTTGTCTCATATTATTTACAGTTTCTTATTGAAATAAAAAGTAATTTTGCTACACTATACGTATTATATATGTGTAGGTATATATTAATATTTTATTGATTTTACTGATGGTCTTCTACTTTGAGGAAAGTGTTTTGTTGAGAGTTTATACAGGGTGTACTAGATACAAAATATGATTGATTATCATTTTTATCCCACAAAATTATAAATAGTTAATAATTTTTCTCGGGGGCTTAACAATAGTTATACAGCAAGTATTTTAAAACATTTGAAGTTCTATCGTCTTATTTTGTTAGTTAGAGGTGTAGGAGGTGACAAAATTAAATATTCTTACATAAAAGCTTTTCACAAATATTTATAGACGAGTATATAAATTTAAGTTAATTTTGTTTATTTGCTTTTTAAAGAAAATACCATATAAAAATAATATAACTTTTGTTGTAATATTTTATTAATATTATTAAAGTTCATTATTATCATATTAACTGGTAAGATATTAAGGGAATGTAAAGTGCTAGTCCTGCACTTTGGGGAAACTTAAACTAAAATCATTATTAATAAAAATTTTCTTTGTTGGTTATTAATACTTAAGTAAATATGTTAGCTAATTATGATATAGAACCAGTTCACCTTAGAACTTTTGAACTTAATTATGAACTTCGTATTAGAAAGGTAGCTACTGATAGGGTTGACATTGCTTTGAAACGTAAGTATCTTAAAATGGAACTTAAAAAAGATTTAGTACGGCCCGCAGCTCATAGTTATACTGTACCAAATTTTGATTTTGAGTCAGAACAGCACGAACTGAGTGAAAGTATAAAGTCAGTAACGGATATAATTAATGATTATGATGGTTTAAATTCGGAGATAGGCCAACGTATTCAAAGTCGAATTAATCATATCCTAGGTAGACTAGGACGGTTGCCGGAAAATGTCTTCAAATTATAGAGGCGACAATATTGTTGTGGTTTCTGCTCTAGAAGAAGAGTTGGAGGAAATAAAAGAGAAAACTCAACGAGGTGAAGATATTGCGATTATTTCTAAAAATCGTAGAGATTTTTGTAGGGAAGGTGTGTCCCCAGCAGTCACGGTATATAAGTGGCCTGTTAAATTCAATGGTAGACTGGGTAGTGGATCAGTTAATTCTTTTTTGCAGCGGGTTGAAGAACTACGACTTGCTAGAGAATGTAGTAGAGAAGCGCTTTTTGAAGCTGCCTCGGACCTTTTCGAAGATGTCGCTTTGGAATGGTTTCGAGCCCAGCTTAGACAAAAAAGGTTTAGTACTTGGGATTCCTTAGTAACAGCTCTTAAAATGGACTTTCTTCCACGGGGATACGATGAAGAGCTATGGAAACAAATTGAAAGGCGGACACAACATGAGGACGAACCAGTTGTTATCTATATATCAATTATGGAGAATCTGTTTGAATGCTTATCAGATAAATTATCAGAAGAAAGAAAGTTAAGGACCTTAATGTCTAGGGTTCTACCTCGCTATCAGTCACATTTAGCTCTACAACATATTTCGACTGTTAGTAATTTAGTTGAAATTTGCAGGGCTCTTGAAGAGTCGGAAAAGGCTAAGAGAGTTTTTAAACCTCCGCCAACAAAACAAATTTCGACTCTAGAACCTGGTCTGGCCTACAATCCTGTGGATATTGTGTCAGCCGGTTCCAGTAGTGGTACTGGCAGTAGGCAAAATGTTCTTGGACGAAATAATCCAAGTAATGCAAGGACTCACCCTAGCGCATATAGACAAGTGGCAGCTCTTCACTGCTGGCAGTGTAATGAGGTTGGTCACGTTAAACGTGACTGTCACAAAAAGCCAAAGGGTCCCACTTGTTACGGTTGTGGTAGGAGGAATGTCATAAGTCCAAATTGCCCAAACTGCTCAAAAAACGAAAGAAGAGAGAACGATCAGTAGACCGGCGAGTCTCTCAATCTAGTTTTACTAAGCAGGTCTACCGGACTTCGAGTACGGAATGGAAGTTATGGCTTGGCAAAGTTCAAAATTTTTATGCACATAAAATTTTGATGCGACATGGTGCGTGTTCCGTTAACGAGGCGAACATAATTATGGTAGAAAAAGAGAACGATAATAGGCCGTATGTCTCAGTACAGATTTATGGCAGGCCTGTTATCGCTCTTTTAGATAGTGGCGCCAGTCACAGTGTGATAGGCGGCTGTGGTATGTATTTGTTGCAAATTTTTAATTTACAACCACAACAATGTAGTGCCGTAAATCTCAGTACGGCTGATGGAAAAACTCAGCATATACTTGGTTTTGTGGACATACCTCTACAAATAGTATGTGTGGCAAAGACAGTTAAATTACTAGTGGTACCTTCGCTGTCTCATAGTATTATTTTAGGGTCAGATTTCTGTAGACTATTTGACATAACTTTGGATTTTGGGAGCAACTCTTATTTTATAGGTAAAAAACACTTAAATACCGCAGATCCTTTAAGTAATAAAGGAACCTTATGTGTGATTAACAAAATTTGCCCCAGATCGGAGTTGAACGAGGAGGAGTCTCATCAACTTGAGGTGATGATCAAAGAATTTCAGTCACTCTCTTCCTCTGGACTCGGAAGAACAAACAAAATGGTTTACAGGATAGACACGGGTGATGCAGAACCAATTAAGCAGAGGCACCATGTAATGTCACCTTATAAATTAGAAGTTCTCAACAAAGAGTTGGACCGAATGTTAGAACTTGGAGTTGTACGCCGTTCTACGAGCCCTTGGTCTAGCCCGGTAGTGATTGTTGAGAAGACCAATGGAGATCCACGTTTCTGTTTCGATGGGAGGAAACTTAACTCAGTCACTAAAAAATGTGCTTATCCGTTACCCATTGTTGACCAAATTCTCTGTAAATTGTCAGGTGCACAGTTTTTAACTAGTATCGATTTAAAATCTGCTTTTTGGCAAATTCCACTTCACCCGGATTCATGCGAGAAAACGGCGTTTGTAGTTCCAGGTCGCGGTTTATTTGAATTTGAAGTCATGCCGTTTGGTTTATGTAACGCCGCTCAAACCTTACAGGCATTAATGGATTCTGTTCTTGGCCCCGAACTAGATCCATTTGTGTTTGTCTATTTAGATGATGTCATTGTTGCAACGCCAACGTTTGAAAAACATCTAGAAATCTTACAGATAGTATTTAGCAGGTTAAAGGAGGCAAATTTGTCAATAATTAATATTAATAAGTGCGTCTTCTGTATGCCGAGTTTGAGGTATTTAGGATTTGTTGTTGACCGAGAGGGTTTGAGAACGGACCCAGATAAAGTAAAAGCCATGTTAGATTATCCTCAACCTGCCACAGCTACTGAAGTTAAAAGGTTCATTGGGATGTGCAGCTGGTATAGACGTTTTGTTAAAGATCACTCAACCATCACTGCCCCAATTAATGCTTTGTTGAAAAATAAAAGAAAATCACAAAAAATAATATGGAACGAAGAAGCAGAAAGGGCCTTTACCAGAGTGAAACAAGCTTTGGTTTCTGCTCCCATCTTAGCAGCTCCCGACTTCACTAAACCTTTCTATATCCAATGTGATGCTTCAAATGTTGGACTAGGTGCTGTGCTTACTCAAAATATTAAAGAAAAAGAAGTAGTTATTGCGTTTGCTTCAAAAACATTAACTGAAGCAGAGAAGAAATATACAGTTACCGAATTAGAGGCAGCAGCCTGTCTTTTTGGGATCGATAAGTTTAGGCCATATGTAGAAGGTGTGCATTTTACCGTGATAACAGATCACTATTCGTTGCTATGACTAAATAATTTGAAGAATCCTACAGGTAGGCTTGCCAGGTGGGCCATGAAACTTAGCCAATATGACATGGAAATCGTTCACAGAAAAGGTTCTCTACATCTAGTTCCAGACGCGCTTTCAAGAGCACCAGTGGAGGCATGTGTCATAGAAGTTAATCCTGTTTTTATCGAAGCCGACCCTTGGTATGTTGGGATGATAGCAAAAGTTCCTGACAATCCAGAGCAATATTCGGACTGGACAGTAGAAAATGGGATTTTATATAAACATGTTCCGTTTGATTTTGGTATCAGGACCAATGTGCCTGAATGGAAAGTTGTAGTGCCAAAAGGTCAACGTCAAGAGGTGTACAGAGCCTCTCATGAAGATCCCCAAGCCGCACATCTAGGCATTTATAAGACTTTGCACAGGATCAAAGAACTTTATTATTGGCCTCGCTTAATGAAAGATGTACGAAAATATGTCAAACACTGTCGAACATGTGCTGCGCAGAAAGTTAGTCCTTGTGCGCGTCCAGGTTTTATGGGAAAACAGAAGAAGGTAAACTTTCCATGGCAATACATATCTGTGGACTTATTAGGTCCCCTACCTAGATCTAAAAATGGATTTACTTATATTCTTGTTGTTAGTGACTATTTTACAAAATTTTGTCTCTTACATCCACTGCGGGAAGCAAAAACCTCACATGTAGTAAAGTTTTTAGAGGAACAAGTATTTCTTATTTACGGGGCGGCTCAAGTCATTGCTTGCGACAACGGCGTTCAGTTCACCTCCAAAATATTCAGGAAATTAGCCGAGGATTATGGTGCCAAGATACATTATAATGCCAACTATCATGCCCAAGTAAATGCGGTTGAAAGAATAAATCGAGTTTTGGGAACAGCTATACGATCATACTTAGAGGAAGTTGATCAACGTACATGGGATCGAGCGTTGCCTAAAATTGGATTTGCCTTGAGGACAGCCGTGCATGAAGGTACTGGTTTTGTTCCCACTTTTTTAAATTTTGGAAGATACGTGCCAGTAAGTGGAGAGTATTATGGGAAGTTAGTGTCTACTCAGGATCTTGATTTTAGTATTATTAATAGAAAAGAATACGGCGAGGAAATGGATAAACTCCCACAAATATATAAAGACGTGCGACGTAATTTGACTGAAGCTTATCATAAAAACGAGAGGCATTTGAGAAAAAGATCAGCAGATGAGTATCATACCGGAGACAAGGTTTGGAAGAGAAACTTTGCTTAATCCAATAAAGCAGATTATTTTGCTGCGAAATTGGCTCCGAAGTTTATACTCTGTACAGTTAAAAAAGCTGTTTCTAAACTTGTTTACGAGCTAAACGGTCCCAACGGAAAGAGTATTAGTAGGTTTCATGTCAAGGATCTAAAACCCTACATTGGATCAGAAGGAGATTCATCTGAGGAATGAAAGGATATTTGAATGTGGCAGCGAATAGATGGATGTTGTGTGAATGTGAAATTTCCCGGATTTGACTTAGTTAGGTAGCAAACGAAGAGTACTCTGCATAAATTTAATGTTGTCCCTGATTATGACATTTATCCCAATGAAGTCTGGCCAGACGTATTTAGTCTAGTGATCTGTGAGCAAAGTAATTTTGTTTTCAGAGATTATTGACTTGATTCTTTTGATTAGTTTAGTTTCTAGTTATTGGTTTTTAGATTAATTTATTCTCTATTACCCAGCTCATATTTAAGTCACTTTATTACTATCAATTATTCACTTTTAATCATTTCAAGTAATATCAAACTAAAAAAAATATTCTCGTTGTGCTCAAATATTTTCTTCTGGGGAGCGGGGATGTGGTGGCCCATGGGGGGATGTGTAACAGTTTACTTTTATGAAACCCTGTATAAATGAAATTTCCCAACAGCAAAACATTTTCTAGCAAAACTATGAACGTACATACTGTATATTGAGTTGCCTATTTTGGAGACAGTTAAAAGTGATTTTTAAATAAGAGGGTGTAAATGGTGTGAGTATAATAAATAATGCAATAATAAATATATTACTATTTACTTAAAGTTAATTCATATTATGGTCATCTAATAATAAATAAAAACTTAAATAGAAAGTATTTCTAGCTAGTGGTATTTCTTTTTAACAAAAAATAGGTTTTTTTTGCAAGAGCGGAAAAAGTGCGGCGAGTGAACGGCGAAAATAGGATTAATATGAATGATGTCTTTTAAGAACTAGCATCTACTATCATCTGTATATTGTTTAAACAGTTTAAATAATTTGTGTTTTTTTAAAAAAAGTGCAAATATTGAGTTTAAAATAATTTATGTGAAGGCCTTAAAAACACCTAAGGTAACATTTAATATTAACTACTAAATATCAATTTTTAAAAGTATTAATTAAAAACATGCTTGTTACATTTCATATATTTTCTAGGCCTTCTAGTTATTTTACTAGTTTACATATAAAAGCCCAAAGCCCTGTTTAACCACAAGGATTTTGATAGTCCGGAAGATATTCCAAAGTTAGGGAAATTATAATCCAACCACATGGTATTCCAAAGTAAAACATATATAATATAATAATAATATACTAGCCGCCCTTCTTCAGCTCTGCAGGTATTTATGCAATTTTTATCAACTGTTGGTGACCCAAGCTGCCCTGTTTTGAAATGGTCTGTACTCTGTGATATATTATATATATGTATATAAAAAAAAATTTTTAGTCATCATTTTTCCTGTGTGAAATTTAATTTTAACTTAGCATAAATTAAATAGTAGAGTTTTCTGAATTACCTACCCTACTTTAAAATTAATATACACCTTATTATTGTAACCCTCTAACAGCTGTTTGATTGGGAAATTTTGATATTTCTTGTCAGATAACTAGAGTATACTTAGAATTAATTTCAAAGCAAGGTGTAATCGTTTTCATATAAACTAAATACTAAATAGGCACGACGAGACTTGTGTTTTGCTGTGATATCAAAGTTCTACCACTATTTGTCATATGCATTTTTGTATATATAGATACCTATATTTAGATTAATAATAACAGATTCTAAAGTGATATTCTATTAAAACTATTTTGTATACTTTGCTTGAATGTTATGCCATAAGTGACCTATCATTAAATCCACTATTTTTTTACTAAATTGGTTTGTCTATTTTATGCTTCCCTTTCTGCCGATTAAAACGGCTGGCGCCCAAAAACTTAACTCTAATTTTACATCCTTATAACTTGTAGAAATTATATACATGTAATACTATATTATGGTATGTTAAGAGCAAGCTAAAAGAATTCACGATCCTGACTGAGCTCGCCGTATTGGCTGATTATCTATTTTTAAAATCTGGTAGGTAAGCGTTACAATAAAGATAAAATGATATAAACAAAACACTGTTCGAAATAAATTTCCAATAGGTACTATATTACTATAAGTGACTCACAGCTGTATTTAAAATTTGCTTTTTAGTACACACATTAATATCACAGAAATTACTTATTTGATTGAAATTGATACACATATTTGTAATAAGTGACTTCAGCTGCATATTAGTTCTAGAACTATTGCAATAAAACGTAACATGTTGTCTCGATTCCAATCTAGGCACCAGGAATTTTAATTGAGAAAAGTATTTCGGGGCAGTCAATTTCAGCGTGTACTATTTTATATAAAAATGATATAGCTGCACATTTGCGTCTTAATTCTAATGAGATATAATTAAATCGTGCAAGGAGGATATTATGCTCAATTCCTCTAACAGGATAAGCACCATGAATTTTGAAGGATAAAAATTTTAAAAATTTTCTTTGAATTTTTTCCAGAGCATTTGTTTGATAATCATATATAGGATTCCAGATTAAAGAACCATATTCAAGTTTGGATCGCACAAATGAATAGTATAAAGTATTTAAGGCTTGTAAATTATTAAAACTTTTACAGTTCCTTATTATAAAGCCAAGCATTTTCATAGCCTCTGATATTTTTAAATTAATATGTTGATTAAATGAATGTTGAGAATCAAAAACTATGCCTACATCTTTAAACTATAATTATAATTAGTAGTGGTTCTTCTGTTAGTAAAAGATAAAACTTTACATTTGCCAACATTTAGATGAAGTTTATTTAATATGCACCAATCTTGTAAATTATTAAGTTCCTCTTGTAAGCTTTCACAGTCCAATTCAGAATTAATGTTACTAAATATTTTAAGATCATCAGCAAAAAACAGTTTATTACAGTGAATTTGATGACACAAATCATTGATGAAAAGTAAAAAGAGTAGAGGTCCAAGATTGGACCCCTGAGGAACGCCAGAAGTAGCTGTAAAGACAGCCGAACGGTATCCGTTATATAAAACATATCTACTAAATATGACAAAAAAAATGTTATTAGGGAAGCACTAAATCCAAAAGTTTTTAACTTATTTAATAACAGCTGATGATCGATTTTATCAAAAGCCTTCGAGAAGTCTGTATAGACCACATCTACCTGTCCAAGTTTATCTATATGATCAGATAAATATTGAGTAAAGACGGTTAAATTACTAACTGTTGATCTATTGTTTACAAAACCATGTTGAGAAAGAGAAATTTGTTGATGTATACATGGGTAGATGCGATTATACAAGACTATTTCGAAGACTTTAGCAAAATTTGAAAGTATAGTTATACCTCTGTAGTTCTCGACACAAGTGTTATCGCCGTTTTTAAAAATTGGACATACTTTGCCAATTTTCCAAGACTTAGGAAATTCACTAGATCTCAATGCCATATTAAATAATATCTGTAATGGGTTCGCAAATACATAAGCACAATCTTTAATTATGAAAGATGGAATCAAATCAGATCCAGATGTCATTTTGTTTTTGAGTTTCTTAATTGCATTAGTTATTTCAGAGATTGAAATTAATTCTATATTTAAAATATCACAGTTGTTGAAAATACTCTCGTTCTCATTGGATTCAATTTCAAGAACATCCGGTTTCGAGTACACATTACTAAAGAATTTACCAAAAACATTAACAATTGCTTGTTCGTCTTCATACTGACAATCTTCAAAAGTCATTTTACCAGGTATCCTGGACTGTTGCTTTTTAGAATGGATGAAAGACCAAAAATATCTAGAATCAACGTTAATAGACGATTGAACATTTGTTAAGTACGTATTATAAGCCAAGTTAATCTCGATTTTAATAAGTGATCTTAATCATTTGAAATTTTGTAAATGATACTCCGATTTAGTATTTTTGTATTTTTGGAAATGCTTATTTTTTTTACGAATATTACTTATAATTTCATGTGTGTACCATTTAGGATATTTTTTTTTGTAAAATTTGTAAAGCGGTACATGTGTCTCAAATACTTCATACAACTTCTTATAAAATGTATCAGTTGCTATATTTACATCGTTAAACTGCTCTAAAAAAGTCCAATCAATGTTCAAGATTGCATTATAAAGTGACGGAAAGTCAGCTTTTTTAAAATTATAGGCTTTGGTGTTTATGATTAGTAAATAAAATATTTTTGAAAAATACTGTGTTTGGTAGTGGTATAGACCCAAAGTATCATATACGATACCTAATTTTTTGCAAAAACCAAAGGTCTAAGAATTTTATTATTTTTAATTTTTTGTTCCTTGGATCCATATAGTGATAAAGATGGCCAGGATCATAAAAATTTTGTCTCATATTATGCTTGGGTCCGAAGAGGTTAACAAAGGTGCATCAAATAACTTTATTAAACACAGGGTGTTCTATTTAAAATAAGCTAGTTATTGGGCTATGAATTGGTCAGACTTTTTTCGACGCCCTGTAAAATTTTCAACAAAATTTACGTATTAGAGATATTTAAATACATTTTAGTATTATTCATCTAAAGTTTAAGCGCTCTAGATTAAGAATAATTAAAGGAGATAGAATCGATTAAGTTTAGGTACGTTTTTCGCAAAATTCTTGAAAAAAATCAAAATATCTAGGAAAGTATTAGTTTAAGGGTAGGGTATGCTTATATGACTTATCTAAATTTCGATGTAGAATATAAAAATTAAATAAAAGTAGTGGATTCCATCTGAAATAAGGACGTTGATGCCAACTTCCGGTAGAACCAGAAGTCCCATCTCAACGAATTAATATTGTCAATATTTATAATCTATAGAACATTGTGCTTAAACCCATCTATACAAATTTTCATAACTCCAGCATTTGTAGTTCTTTAGAAACGGTTAATAGACACACACCCTGTATATTGTTGAAACCAGGAGGAAGTCTTCTTTAGATACGTAATAATATAGGGTTACCCCATAACTTTAGTAGGTACCTATATGACGTTGACGAGGACGTTGAATTATTTTATCAAATCCAAATTTTGACGGTATATCCAAAATACAACAAGTTTTACGCCTAAAAAAATTTTCGTCCAAAAATAAACGGGATAAAGCGAATCGAAAGATAACCAATAACCCTGCACATAGTGGTTTACAATTACCAAAAATGAAATTCGCGAACGCGTAGTGCATTCACCCTGTAAAAAATAAAGGTTGGCTTTGATTTTACGTGATGTTTCACTCTATAGTGGTGTCCAAGACAAGTGAAATAGCTGCAGCACACAGAAACTATGATTTTGATTGGATCAAAATACATCGTCTTAATTTTGAAATTATCCAATCAGAACTTTCCTCGGAACCTTAAGACGCCTTTAGACGCTCATGCAATCTGTGCCATTTGGCTTGCGCATGCAAATTTGCGCAACTGATTTGTGTTTGCAAATTTATGCAAATGAACGTCGTTGTATTCTATTTAACACTTGAACAGTTAGCATATCAAGAGTGTTGATTTTTTAAATAAACAATGGAAAATATTGAAGAGGAATTACTTTTTGCATAGGCTGTGGTTTGTGTTATTAAAGAAAACATAAATTGAATGGGAAAAAACTAAAATTGAAGGAAAAAAAAAGAAGATGGGTTAAACCTTGGTTGTTAAAAAGGGATATGGTGAGAAACCATCAATTTAATAGCAGTGTGCGATCCGCGGCTTTGCTCTTCAATATCACAAACTTCCGCTGAATCTTGAATGTTGATGCTTTGCTGATTCTCTAATACAGGAATGAAATGCTAGAAATACACATTTGTTGAATTACAAGTTGTTTATTTTACGATACAAACGACTTATTTCTTGTAACAGCAAGGTATATCAAAATACAAACAGCTAATATTCTATTCAGTAACAAAATCAATTTTTTATTATGACAACCATTGACATTATTTTTTACACTACTTTGATTTAATTTTAAATAGTAAATTTGATATCTAGAATGAATCCTACAAATTTGATGACACTTGACATTCCGCCACCCTTGGAAGTACCACTTCCAACACCTCATCTCATTATTGAGTTTCTATGGGGACCACACATATTTTGTTAACAGCGCGTTTAAAGATTCCATTACAAGTCTTGACTGTCACCACACGAACCTTCTCATCGTTACCGGGATGAACTTGAATAATACGTGCAATCTTCCAATTTAAAGGTGGTGTATTATCTTCCTTTAACAACACTATCTTTCCTATTAAAAATTTACTGTCCTCCGCGTATCGCCATTTGGATCGCTGCTGTAATGTGTGTAGATAATCCTTAGACCAACTTGCCCAGAATTGTTGTATCAGAAGTTTCATGTGCCGATACACTCTTATACGACTATGATTATTGTCGAGAACAGTAGTCTCAGGCATGGACATTAAAGAACTACCGACTAAAAAGTGTCCTGGAGTTAGCACTAAACTAAACCGTTAAAATGCGGTGAACGAGGTGGTGTAAAATTCCACACAATTTTGTTGTCTAGTAAATACTGTTTAAAATGAGGATCTTCACATTTATTAATGAAATCAGTTAAAGCATTGTTTGCTCCTACAAAGTTAGTCGCATTGTCAGTAAAAATTTGTGAACAAAGACCACGTCTAGCTATGAATCGTTTGAAAACATTTAAAAAACTATCAGTTGATAATTCAGTAGCTAATTCTACATGCACAGCTCTTGTAGAAAAACATACAATAATACATACGTAAGCCTTTATAAACTTCTTATTACGAAATTTACTGTCTTTAATAAGGTATGGACCAGCAAAATCTACAGAAATTATTGAGAATGGTCGAGAAGGACTTACTCTCTCAGAGGGTAAATTACCCATTTTTTGGGATACTGTAATAGGTGCTGCACGAAAACAATTTACGCATTTTCTAATTTCATTTCGTACTACCCTTCTACCGTTTAAAGGCCAATATTGTAGTCTTATTGCAGATAGTACTAATTGCGGCCCGGCATGGAAATTGCGATTATGCTCATATCTAATAATCAAAGTGGTTAGATGGTGATTAGCCGGGAGAATTATAGGATGTTTACTTTCGAATTTAAGATTAGAATTTTTTAGTCGACCTCCAACTCGTAAAATTCCAAAATTATCTAGGAAAGGATCGAGGGAAATCAATTTACTCCCCTTTGAAATCATATTAGAAGATTTCAACGACTCTATTTCAGAATTAAAACATATATTTTGAACCAAATGTACAATAACAATTTTACTGTGTTCGACTTCATCAATTGTTAAATTTCCGAAAATACCTTTATTTTGTAAGGTTCCTTCAATACTTGATTTCTCTGAGCGTCTAAGTCGAATTTTGGCTCTTATATTATTACAAAAACGGTACATATAAGCAACCACATGTAATAATTTGTTAAATAAACTGAAACGTGAAATTATATCGTAATTCATTACAGCTGTGATTAGTGAAATATGTTTTGTTTTTGTCTCCGGAATATCATGAACTTCAACATTAAAGGACGGCTTTGGCCAATACTCTTGATCACACCATAACCATTTCGGTCCTTCAAACCATAATGGTTTGTGGGACATGTCTTCAGGAAAAACGCCACGGGATATTAGATCTGCTGGGTTTTGATGTGTTGGTACGTGTAGCCACTGTTTAGGTTTAGACAAAGTTTGAATTTGTGCTACACGGTTAGAAACAAATGTTTTTAATCTACTAGGGTCGGTGTTGATCCACGCTAAGGTAATGATTGAATCACACCAGAAGTATACATGATTTATATTATGCTTAACTGCTGAGGTCACATTTTGACATAATTGAGTAGACAAGAGAGCTGCGCATAACTCTAAGCGAGCAAGTGAAATTGTTTTAATAGGTGCTACGCGACTCTTTGCGCACGCTAAACGTACAATAATTTTATTGTGCGAATTTATAGATCTAAAATAAATACACGAGCCATAAGCTCGCTCTGAAGCATCACTGAAACAGTGT
Source organism: Rhagium mordax (assembly GCA_963680705.1). Lineage (NCBI taxonomy): Eukaryota > Metazoa > Arthropoda > Insecta > Coleoptera > Cerambycidae > Rhagium > Rhagium mordax. The sequence continues at coordinate 62,321,573 of OY796656.1, forward strand.
ATTTCAACTGTAACAGAGTCCTTGATTAGAATCTGACGAGGAATCTCGATTTTATTTAAATTTTGTAGATTTTCATAAAATCTTAACCATTCTGTGACTAAATCATTTGGTATAGGGTCATCCCAGCCTACTTCTCTAAATTGCCATAATCTTTGTAAAAATATTTTGGCCGTCACTATGACTGGCCCAATTAGACCTAACGGATCGAATATCTGGCTGATAATAGATAATATGGTACGCTTTGTAAAATGACTGAAATAACGTGGACCTTTAACCATAAACCGAAGGTCATCTCTAGAAGCATACCAGAAAACTCCTAAAGTTTTAGAATTTTCGTCATCTTTAATTATATATTGATTGTCTACCGAATTATTAGGAATCTTGATATGTTCAAGAATAGCCGAGCTATTTGATGCCCATTGACGAAGAAGAAAACCGGCATTTTTTAGTATGGAATCTACGTCGTTAATTAATTTTAGAGCTGTATTTAAGTCATTAGCTCCTGAGAGCCAATCATCCATATAAAAGTCTGAAGAGATTGAACTAGATGCATTCGGACAACAATTAAAATTTTCAATAGCTAATTGCTTAAGGCAACGTGTAGCTAAGAAACTTGCGGGTGCTGTTCCGTAAATGACAGTATTTAACTTGTAATCTAATAAAGGATCCGAAGGTTCAAAACGCCAAACTATCCTCTGATAATCGCGTTCGCTTTCATGAATATAAACACATCTGTACATCTTAGCAATGTCTGCTGTAAAAACGATTGTGTAAATACGGAACCGTATTAAAATGGAGAAAAGTGATTCCTGAATGGAAGGCCCGGTTTTAAGAGTATTATTGAATGATAAGTTAGTTGAAGTTTTGGCAGAAGCGTCGAAAACGACACGCAGTTTAGTAGTAGCTGAAGTTTCTTTATGAACACCATGATGAGGTAAATAATTGACTTGACGACAATGAACATTATTACTCTCGGTATCGCTACAAACTGGTGACATATGTCCTAAATTTATATATTCTCGAATAAACTGAGAGTATTTGTCCTTCAGCAAGCTATCCTTGGAAAATTTCCTTTCTAGCGTCTGAAAACGCTGGATAGCCATGTTTCGCGATTCGCCTAGCTGTCTAAGATTTTCTTTAAAAGGTAACCTTACAATAAATTTACCGTCATGTGATCGTTCAAAATTATCGACAAAGTGTTTCTCGCACTCACGTTCTTCCTTGGAGAAGATAACGTTTTTTTGAGTGCATTCTTCAACGTGCCAAAAGGCTGTTAACTGTTCCTCAATTTTCGAATTACTTAGCGAATCTAATGGAGAACTAAAATTACACTGAACTGAAGTTTTCTTATCCTTAACAGATTTATTATAATTTCCCAAAGGTCCTGATATAATCCAGCCTAATTTAGTATTTTGTAAAATTGGCTGATTAGGTCCCAATTTGACTTGACCTGATAATAGAAGTTCATAAAAAATATTACAACCTAACAGCATTTGAATTGGTTGAGAATAATTATAAATGTTGGGTCTGCGAGTTTAAATTCCGAAGAAACATTAATAATAGAAGCATCAAATGAATATTGAGGAATGTTATCAGTTATTCTATCGATAACCAAAAATTGAATATCAAATTTATCATCTGAGACAGTTGACTTAATAGTGGTATTTACTATTTTTGTAATGTTAGTTGTAACTGAATTTATACCCACTACAGGTAGTTTAACTTTATTCGTCGGTAATTGTAATTCATGGCACAAACCTGCAGTTAAAAAACACGATTGTGAACCATTATCTAATAAAGCCCTGCATAAGATGGGATTGCCATCACTATTATAGACATATACCTGTGCAGTAGACAGTAAGGCAAAAATATTATTGTAAGAAAAATTTACTAGAGTTCCCGGTTGATTAGAGCAGCTCACAATGTCGCTTGAATCAACCGTAGAGACGGTAAAGCTACGGCTATATGTTTGAGTGGTCCCGCTTATGTCGCTTGTTTGATTTACGTTATTTTCGTTAGCGGTATTTTCATTTTTAACTTCATCTTTACCTTGATTACAAGCTACAGGCTCATTTACATTGTAAGTATTGCTTGTATTCTGTTTATTCAAATGCAACAACGTATTATGTTTTTTATTGCAAATGCGACATGTACGAGAAAAACAGTCTCGGCCTTGATGACCTAGACGCAAACAATTTGTACAGGCTTTTCTCTTGCGTATTTCAGTTAATCTTATTGAAGTTGTTAATTTTAAAAATTCTTTACAGTGATTGATTATATGATTATCATTGCAATAAATGCAAGTAATCTGTTTATTGGTTGCTACATGAACCTGAAACTTATTATGATAAGACCTTTTCTGAGAACTTTCTACAGAACTGTGATCAACCGATTCTAGAATTTGGCAACGATTGGTCAAAAACTCTAAAAAACTATCAATAGAAGGTGAAACAATATTAATAATCTTAGCTTCCCAATCTTTTTTAGTGTTCATATCAAGTTTAGAAGTGAGTAGATATATTAGCATCGTATGCCAGTGTTGAACAGGCTTCTTAAAATTTTTCAAAGCACGGTAATGTTTTAAAAAGCTATCGAGAAAGCATCTCAACGAGCTATGAGAGTCTCGAATAACATTTGTAAGCTCAAAAATGCCTTTCATATGAGCTCGGATTGCATATCTTTTATTTTCGAATCGTTCGATCAGTAAATTCCAAGCAATGGGATAATTCATATCAGTTATCTCTAATGAATCGATGACTTTACTTGCCTCACCTTTTAAAGCAGCTTGTAAATGATAGAATTTTTGAACATTACTAAAACAAAGATTCTTGTGAACGAGAGCCACAAAGGTATCGTGAAAAGTGGACCATTTGTCATAATTACCCTCAAAGACAGGTAGAGGTAAAGGCGCCAATTGCAAATTAGACGAATTTGAATTGTTTGATGTATTGTTATAAGTTGTATTCTTTGATTGTGTTGATTGAGACTGTGCATGTAGTTTTGCTTCGTAGTCTTGCAATATTTGTTTAGCTAAGGCTACGTTGCTAAAATATTTGCTCTCGTAGTCTTCCCTTTCATTGATCTGAGCAGCTGAATTATCAAATATTTCTATTTCCGATTGAATGTCAAAAAATATGTCAAAGTCAAGTTGAATCCTTTCCGTTCTTATTTGTATTTCAGTTATTTTATTGTGATTATTATTGTCATTAATAAATTTAGAATATCTCGTTAGATTCGACTTGCAATGCCCTCGTTTAAATATTAGATTTTTCTTTAGCTCCTCGGCTTCTTGAGCCATTTTTTAAAGCTATATTTAATTATTTAAGAACAAGACAACAACTTGTGCGGAATTTGTGCAATAGAATCTTATATGAATTCAAACTAATCAAATAGAAGGTGTAACTGCCACCCGTGAGTTCAAAGTGCGTAAAAATTTACAAAGTTACAAACTAACAATATTTGAATCAATCTTACTCCCAGTAAATAGGTACCCCTTTGGAACTCTATGTTTAATGGAGAGTTTTCGCCTTTTCACTCCACAGTCCTCTTGATAGCGGTAAATTAGACTTCTAATTACAATAGCTTTTCTTGATAGGCCACCAATTGGCAGGTAAGGTTAATTCAGCAAAAATCCTGTATCAGGCTCTTGAAGGACCAATGTGCGATCCGCGGCTTTGCTCTTCAATATCACAAACTTCCGCTGAATCTTGAATGTTGATGCTTTGCTGATTCTCTAATACAGGAATGAAATGCTAGAAATACACATTTGTTGAATTACAAGTTGTTTATTTTACGATACAAACGACTTATTTCTTGTAACAGCAAGGTATATCAAAATACAAACAGCTAATATTCTATTCAGTAACAAAATCAATTTTTTATTATGACAACCATTGACATTATTTTTTACACTACTTTGATTTAATTTTAAATAGTAAATTTGATATCTAGAATGAATCCTACAAATTTGATGACACTTGACAAGCAGAATTAAGCAATTAGGCAATCGGAAATAACAACAAATTACGTTGAACAAATTCATTTCTCTCGAAAGCACGTGCGTCGCGTCGTACGTCAACTTGACACTAATGCGCAAACATGTTTACACGCTCATGCAATACGCCAACCTCATGCAAATTATCTGACGGAATAATTTTGCTCAAGTCAAACTTTTTGGCTTGCGTAAGCGTCATGCTTCTGTGTACATGCAACAATTTACTTGTGCAAAAGTGGCTTGCACAAGCCAATTAGCGTAAATGACGTAATATTAGAAAGGTCTATATAATGCTTGACAACTGATTGACAACATCAAATATTATAAGGTTAGGTATTTTGTTAATTGTGTGTCAATTTCAAATTGTTGTGTTGTGGCACTTTGTTAAATGCGTTAATTGTCTATCAATTAATAAATATAAAATGTTTGCAACTATTAATATACTAATTATTATTTCAATTTAATTGACTTTATGTGAGACTACTGAGATTATTCTACTACCTATATTACAAAACCAATGAGAACTCTATGTAGAAGTTGTTTAATTACAAACTATAAAGAAAATGACAACGTTATGTCTTGCTGACATATGACTGCCGGCGTACCTAACCTTAAAAAATAAAAATTCATCGATTCAGCCGAACATACTTAGTATCCTTTTGTTTGTTTAATAAGTTGTGGGCAGTCAGAAGCAATTTTTGTATTTCGGTTTTTTGTTTTAATTCGTCATTATTTAGCTAACTTGATCCAATCTCGCTAAAAAACACGTGTTATTTGTTAGAGGGCGCTGGGAACGCTTAAATTTTTCATTTGTTTTGGGCGTTATTTTTTGTGGATAAAACTTTTTAAAGAGGACATATATTTTTCCTCGTATTTTTTCGAGTATTTTTCATAAAAGTCATACTTGTTTTATATTATAAAATTCAGCATTCACCATTTTCTAAATCGTTTTCGAGACAATATGGAGCTAATTCTAACTGCAAAAATAAGAAAAAAGTTAATATGAAACGAGACATTACTTGCGCCCGTTGTAGGCAAGCGGACACAGTGGTGGTAATCGTGGATCTCTGCGCAGTAGCCGATGGCTCTCATCACGTCTACTATTCCTTGTTTGAATTCTTTTATAATAATTTTTATTAAACCTGAAACAGTCGAGGTGCAGCGACAATTAATTAAAATTAATAATTAATTTTAATTTTATGTTGTAGAATCACATTTTTGTTGCGAAAAAACAAACAATGGAAATATTTAAATGTGTTTTGAGATTTTTTTAAAATTACAATAATTAATCCTATCTAGGATGAATTATTCAAGTTAGAAAAATTTCGAAACGTAAATCAAATTTCTTTCAGACATGAGTTTTACATCCCAACAAAGGCTTAAACACAATGAAAAAAATAAGAGATAAGAAATAAGAAATTGAAAATATGGAATAGAATTAACAAATAATGATATCCGAAAAGCAATTAACAATTTAAACAGTTGAATTTTAAATTGAATAAGAACTAATATTATCGCCCAGAGTATTGTGCATTTAAAACTTGGAATAATTATTTATCTTATTTCTTATTCCATTTTCTTATCTCTTATTTTTTCATTGTGTAATGAGATACTAACAACAGTGCTGACTGCTGAGCGAGCAGTGAGTGGCCACGGACACAGCGCACTGCCCTTCTCCTAATGTACAAATAATTTCGAACTGAGGCGAGTTGTCGGCCGCTCGTATATTCGTCCCAATCCCTGTCGTGTTCGAAGCATCCTGGACTTATCTGTATATTCGAAATGAGAAAAGTACCTTGATTTCAATAATGCAAAAAAATGGGGTGCTCCATTTGAAAAAATGCAAGTTAAAACCATATCTCCTCTAAACGACTTTCACTTATTTTTCTGAATACATATTCTAAATGCTTTCAATAAACCCTACAACTTTTAAAGAAAAAAATTTTTTATAGCATCAAAAATAAAGAAGATATTAGCGGTGGTCACTTTCGTTGGATATCCCTGTACATGTACATATTTATTTGAAAACGTTAAAATCTGATCGGCTCATTATCGAAATGAATTCATTTAATAAATTTATGTTGACATTGACAGTTGTACAATTGTACATATTAATTTGAAAACGTCAAAATCTGACCCTAACAGTAAAATAAAGTAACTTTTTCTAATTTTGACATATAAAGTGACATATTTTATTATTGAAACAAGTGACAAAACGTTCTACTTTATGTAACTGGTTACATAATGAAAACCATTATGTAACTGGTTACGAAAAGTTCGTCAAAATAGATCAGCGTCTATTAAATGTCAAGCCAAATGACAAGATAATTTAAACTGACACTGACACTAGATAATTGCCATTTAAATTATGCTTGTAAGTGATCAAAATTAGAAACTTGTATTTCCCATTTTTCATCAAAATTAGAAAAAATCTTGTATGTAATACGTTATGAAACATGATTTTATGTAACTCGTGCGATATTGCGGGATCTTGCTTCGCTCGTCCCGCAAACTTACACTCGTTACATACAATCATACTTTTCATAACTGATTACATAAATAGCTATTATTTTACTAATACAATAAAGAGGTACTTTATAGCCACAAGACTATGCCATAACAGTCCTTTATAACGTGGTCGTACATAAAACACTTTTTACGTAGATTTTAATGATGCTTTAGAAAACTAGATTAACTTTGAAAATTTTATCCGCAAAGAATTAATGACCACAACACAATAAAAATAAAGCGTTCCCAGCTCCCTCTACGTTATTCACGTGAATTAATAAATAGCGCGTCATTTTTTACAAGTCAAAGAAATAACCAGACCAAATTTAAATCAAATTACGTAAACATAGTCAAAGCTATAATAACTAAAAAATTTAAAAAAATCAGTTCTAAACTCTGTTCATGTTTCTCTGAGAGCGTATGTATACAAACAAATCACGTGATCGTGACGTAACATCATATACAGAGCGGTAGCTTTATGCACCTATGCATATTGTTTGACGCGCAAGCGCAAACTCACCTTTTACACGCATATTCCTCTTAAAATAATTCCTTGCAATACCCACAAATTTCCTCACAATTCCCCGAAAATTCCCGAAATTCCTCGGAAATTCCTCGACAATTCCCGCAATTCCTCGGCAATTCCCGCAATTCCGTGGCAATTCCCGCAATTCCTTGGCAATTCCTCGGCAATTCCCGCAATTCCTCGGCAATTCCCGAGCTCTGTACACCAAAATTCCTCGGCGGTTTACACTTCGCACCAGACTATAGTGTTTTTAAAAATAGCTCTGACGTATTTTTCGTTTAAGGCCAAAAAAAATATATCGAAACGTAGTAATTGATCTATTAAATTTGTAGGTTGTGTATGATGTTAACCTCAAATTTTTTGTTTTTGTAAATTTATTTTCAATTTTAATTTTAATTTTTGTAGTTTTAACATGGATCCATTGTAACATTTAGAAACTATCGCAGACAGAAGATAATAAAGTTTTAATATTGTACTGTAGATTATTAAAAATAGACGGTTAATTATAGGTTGGATTTCCAACCAACAAAAATAATCTTATTTTATTAAATTAAGGCAATTAAAACTTTATTAATAGTGCACTGAACAAGATTTTAGTTGATAGTACAGAAACCAAGCAGAAGTTTTAATAAAAGTGACATAATATTCTCAAATCGTAAAAAATGCATATTTTTTATTATTATATTGTGACGCCACGTGCACAAACGAATTTGTTTGAAGTTTAACCAATAGCAAGATCGTCCATTTTTGACGTCATTAATGGAAAACTGGCGGGACTTTTGAAATTGATACAACTTAATAATATTTAAAGCAACTGTAAGAATAATATATTATTGATATTTATTGCATTATTATATTTAATATGTATTCAGCTTTAATGTAAATCTATTACAATACTTGAGTCTCGGTTCATATTCGACGACGAATAGACGTATCAATCGAGTGTGCTAAAATAAAAGTGTAAAAATGAACGTAAACGGTAAGGATCCTCCTGACAGAGAAAAGGATAATGAACTAATGGAATTGGATAATACAAACGAAAACGCTAACGGTAACAGAATTATGACATTTGGTAACAATCAGGTAACAAGTAAAACGGATAATGTAAGTACGAATTTTAATTTTAATTTAAGTCAATCAGTTGTCGATCTTACTAAACAAAAAACCAGCCAACAAAAAACGGACACAAATAAAACTCGTAGAATCATTTTATATGATAAATATGATAAAGGTCCCTTTACAGTATATGTTCAAAATAACGCAGGTAATATAGGTAGGGCCCATCCAATCACAATAGCTAAGACAATAAAAACTTACATACCAGATGCATTTGAAAATATAGTAAATATTACAGGAATAGGAAAAAATAGAGTAAAAGTGGATTTTGATAATTACGCAAGTGCTAATAAACTAGTTGAAAATATATTAATAAAAACGGATAAGTATGAGGCATACATCCCGGTCCACCTTACACGCAGGCAGGGGGTTATAAAATTCATAGATACTGACATAACGAACGACGAAATATTAGAAAACACAAAATCAGTGTTCGGGGAAAATTTTGAACTTTTAGAAGTGCGAAGAATAAACAGAAAAAAAATTGAAAATGATAATGTTACATATATCCCTACTGGGACAGTAGTTTTAACGTTTAAGGGGCAGATATTGCCATCAAGGGTCGCGTTACATAGGGTGTCACTAGTAGTGGAACCTTATATACCTAAAATAGTCCAGTGCCTTAAGTGTTTAAGATATGGACACCTGAGCAACCAATGCAAGGGGTCAGAAAGGTGCAAAAAATGCGGAAGCGATGAGAAAAGTCACATATGCCAAATAGAAAAACCGTTTTGCATTCTTTGTAATGGGGAACACGTAGCTACAGATTTTAAAAATTGCCCTGAGTTCAACAAACAAAAAACAATAAAAACAATAATGAGTACTGAGAATATTAGTTTCAGAGATGCTAAAAATAAATATGATAATAATTATTCCACAAAAATAACTAATAACACATTACATTCACAAATAAATCAGCTCTCACAATCTTCAGTTGTGAGAAATGGGGTACAAAGTGCTCCAAAACGAAAAAGATTAGAGGGTGGAAACCCACTGGCACAGGCACATAGGGAAATAATTTCTATGCCAAGCATAGAAAAAACCACTCCCTGTTATACATCTACACCGCAATATCACAATGTAGCAAACGTCGATGACGTGGCATCACAAATTTCTCAATATATTCTCAAGTTGGTAAAAGATATCTCAAACAAAAAAAATAATTCAACACAGGAAACATTAGATGTAATAAAGGAAAATATACTCTCAATACTTTCCAATAATGCTTAATATATTACAATGGAATGCACGTTCTATAATATCTAATAAAGGAAGTTTAGAACATTTCCTGTTTGAAAAAGATATTAATTTAGCTCTAATATCGGAAACATGGCTAAAACCCTCACAAAACATAAATTTTCAGGGATACAATATAGTCCGGACAGATAGGTATGATGAAAGAGGTGGCGGTGTGGCCATCCTCATTAAAAATGATATTAACTATATACCAATTAATAACTATCATAACGTCAATAGCATAATGGTTTCAGGTGTGAAAATAATTAAACAACAAAACAGGGATATGCATGTTTACTCTATTTACGTCAAACCGCAAGCTGCTATTTCACTACCAGATTGGACAAATTTCTTTAATAGTTTAAAAAAACCATTCATGATTGGGGGTGACTACAATGCCCATCATATATCATGGGGTTGCAGCCGGTCCGACCAAAAGGGAGAAAATCTGCTTAAGGCAATAGAGGATTGCGGTCTAACTCTATTAAATACGGGGGGCGAAACATTAGTTCGCCGTCCACATAGCACTTTTGATTCGGCTATAGATTTAACTATCTGTACAGGGGATATCGCCCCAGAATATAGTTGGAATATCTTAAAGGATACTATAGGATCGGATCACTATGCTTTAAACATAGTTCATTACAATTTTAATACTATAGAGCATGCATATAACCCTAATAAAAAATTTAATCTATGTAAAGCAGACTGGGAATTGTACTCTTATCTAGTAGATAACTTCGCAACAGAATTACTAAATTCAAATGATTTCAATTATGAGCAATTTTATACAAAATGGAAAAACTGTTGTGAATCTTCAATCCCTACAAAAAAAAAAAATTATAATAAAAAATTTCAAAAACATTGGTGGAATGATGAGTGTAACCAGGCCATTCTATGTCAGAAGGATGCGTTAAAAAAATATAAACAAAATTCCTCATTTGAAAATTATATAAATTTTCAAAAATCAACTGCAATAACAAAAAAAATCATATTAAAAAGTAAACGAAATGCATGGAAAGAATTTTGTCAAAAATTAAATAAAAATACACCCATTGCAGATATTTGGACACAAATAAAAAAACTTAAAAATTCATTTCAGAATAATCGCATCCTCCTGACAGAGGATGACTGGGTATATAATTATCTAAATAAACTTACCCCATCCATGGCAAAAGAGAATATTATATTTACTCCAGATAATATAAACTGTCCTGAATTAGTAGATAGGTTCGATTTAGCTGAATTAGAAAATTGTATAAAAACCAATAACAATTCTGCACCTGGTATAGACTGTATGCATTATTCAATGCTAGCAAATCTATCGGAATCTGGGAAAATTCTACTTCTAAATATATATAATAATATATGGACTACCGGCATTATACCAAAAGAATGGAAAACATATATTGTAATCCCAATTTTAAAACCCAACAAAGAACCCAATATCCCTAGTTCCTATAGAGCAATAGCCTTAGCATCGTGCCTCCTAAAAACGTATGAAAGATTAATAAAAAATAGATTAGAAATATATTTAGAAAAGAGAGGGAAAATGCCAAGCTCACAATTTGGATTTCGCAAGGGACACTCAACAACTGATAGTCTAACACACCTAATTTCCGATATAAACATATCATTTACTTACCAAAAATCCACTGTAGCCATGTTTGTTGATATTGAAGGAGCTTACGACAATATCAATCTAAAAATATTATACCATAAAATGATCAATATTGGCATTCCTATGATATGTGCTAAAAACATAATAACACTCTATGAATATAGAGAGATATACATTAGGGTAAATAATAAGCTAATTGGTCCTCAAACCACTAACCTGGGATTACCTCAAGGGGGAATATTATGTCCCATACTATACATAATATATTCGTCTGATATAGAACCAATTATCGCAAACAATAATAAACTGCTACAATTCGCAGATGACATCTGTATATATAACAATAATTGTGAGATAGAACAGGGCATATCAAATATTAAAAATGACTTCATACAACTCAATAAATGGGCAGATAACAATGGTTTGACAATTTCAATACGGAAAACCCAATTATGCATTTTTACAAGGAAAAGACAATTACTCCCTAATTCAATCACTATAAACGGGTCACAGTTTGAAGTAAAAAACAGAATAAAGTTTTTGGGCCTTATCATAAACAAAAAATTATTGTGGCATGATCATATTAATTACGTAATAACAAAAACCGAAAAAGCTATAAACATAATTAGAGCAGTTACATATATCCGTTGGGGCGCAGACCCATCCATTTCATTGATGATATATAAAAGCTACATAAGACCCATTATCGATTATGGCTCTTTTTTCTATTCTCAGGCATCAAACACATATTTAAATAAATTAAACGTTATTCAAAACAAATGCATAAGATTGTGCCTGGGACTATTAAGAAGTACACCTGTAGATGTATTACTAGCTGAAAGTAACATTCTACCTCTCAGTTATAGAAGGAAAATTATCTGCTCTAGATTTATTATTAAGATCTATACTAGAGATGACCCACTAATAAATAAAATTCACAGCCTATACCTGTTAGACTTATCACATAAGTATTGGATTAAAAAAAAATCCCTTTTATATATAAATTGTTATGAAGATATATTACAACATCAAAATCAGCCACACATCACACATTCAGATTTTAGATTTGAAATAAATATTCGACAAACTAAAAAAGAATTAAACATCATATATCTAAGAAACTACAGCATATTTCCTGAAAGAATACGTAACAGCATGTTTAACTCTGACCTAACTCAACTTTGGCCTAACTCTTACCAAATATTCTCTGATGGTTCAAAAAATGCAGAAGAAACTGGGTGTGCAATTTTTGATCCCCAAGTAAACATGAAAAGAATTATAAAATTACCTCAAGAATTCTGTATATATAACGCAGAACTTATAGCGATTTTAGAAGCCCTCAAATATTTACAAAGCATAGATCAAAATAGATATGCAATTATCAGCGATAGCAAAAGTGCTTTGGACACATTCAGCAACATACAAGGTAACACAAAGTTAAACTATATAATAATGGAGATAATAAAAATAATACACACACTATATATGGATGGAAAAGTAGTAGCATTGATTTGGGTCAAAAGTCATTGCGGAATAAAAAATAATGAAGTAGTGGATATTGCAGCAAAAGAAGCTCTACATAATGGAGAAACTTATGATTACCTAATAACTCCTGAAGACCTAAAATCATCAATAAGAAAACAACAGCTCTCAAAATGGAGAGAAGAATACTTAGGAAGTGAGAAAGGTAGCTATTACAAATATATCAATCCTACTCCAGATAGAAAACTATGGTTTTCCGGCATACCAACAACAAAGAAATTTGTAAGCATAATATCTAGACTTCGTATAAATCATGGACTATTCCCTACTCATAAGTTTAGAATCAACCTTGCTCAAAACGAAAACTGCGAATGTGGTGATACGGGCGACGCTGAGCATGTGATCTTAAATTGTAACATACGACAGGACTCGGTACAACAATTTATTAAAAAAATAAATAACAAAAACTTGATACAACCATTTAATCTAATAAGCATACTAAGTTCTTATAATATAGAAATATATTTAGCTTTATATGAATACATTGTAAAACATAAAATTATAATTTAATTAACAGGACAATCACTAATTTTGTAATAGAATTATAAGTCTCCTTTGTGTTTTACCTATGTATAACCTTCCCTTTCCGTGGTCTAATTCAGTGATGTCGACGCCATGAAGGATCCCTTGGCAAATATGTGTCCCTTGTCAATATTCCTAAAAAATTGAAAAAATAATAAAAATATTAAAAGTAAAAAAAAAAAAATAAGAATATGTATGTATGTATTTATATATTAAAAAAAAAAAAAAAAAAAAAAAAACCAAAAAACCAAAAAAAAATATGATAAAAAAATAAATAAATAAAAAAAATATATATAATAGTTGTGTATAAAAGTGTGTGCACATGTAAAATCTCAAATCATACTTACTGATCCTATAGTAACCAAAATGATCTAAATCCTCTAATGACAACAGCAGGTGATACGGTAGATAAATTGAATGAATAAACAGGTATATCCTTTAATAAGTATGTGTCTATATAGATTGTACCTACTTTAAGGTATATGTAAAATCAGTTAGTCTTAGTCTCTCTATGTGTATTCCTAATTTTTAACATTAGTTTTGTGCGAATGGCCCGCCGCCACAGCCATATTCCTAAATATAGATAGATAGATTACAATACTTTAATTCAACTGAGGTGTAAGAGTCCATTTAATCTATTTTTTTCCAGACACTGCGGATTTTGTATCTTAATATTGTCAGTATTACTCTGGGTAGTACTCGAGACCAAGAACGTCATAAATTTCATTTTTTTGTAATTCAGGGTTAAGAGACTATTATCTAACCAACAATTAACCATACTTAGTCCAATGGAGGCAGATTTATATACATATATACAGTTTCATCTTGTAATTTGATCTATGTAAATTAGAAATAGCATTGGGCCAAGTACCGTTCCCTGCGGGACACCTGTCTTAATAATAAGTGATTCACTTAGCGTGTCGTTCATTTTCACAAATTGGAGTCTATCCATTAAATAATTTTCTAAAATTTGTAAAGCAGTTCCCCTTATTCCCATGGACTCGGCTATGTTTATTAAAAAAAATTGTGTGGTACCGTATCAAAAGCCTTAGCCAGGTCAAGAATAACAGCCATACATTTCTCATTTCCGTTTAAAGATTCATTAATACAATTTATAAGTTCATAAACAGCTAGGTCGGTACTTTTATTATGTCTGAAACCAAATTGTTTAGAGGATAGCATATCAAATATTTCTAAATAATTTATTAGCTTCATTCAAACATCTCTCAAACATTTTTCAAATATTTTAGCTATATTAGAAATAAGAGATATCGGTCTGTAGTTTACGATTTCGAGACTACTTTCAGCTTTGTGAATTGGAATAACAACACTTTCTTTGAAGGCAGTAGGAACAATTCCTGTACTAAAAATTTTATTAATAATATGTACTGGTTATACATATGGTTTTAATATAGTTAAGTGAATGTGTTTCATTATTTGTGTCCAGATTCCGTCCATACCTGATGATGAGATACTTTTGAGTTCATCATCATTTTCAGTTACTTTTCATAAAAATAGTGACGTTTTATTTTCCTTTTTATTTATATTAATATTATATGTGTTAGGTTGTATCTGATTATCCATTTTTATCCAGTGGCGGCTCGTGGTATTTAAGGCTGGTAGGGCAAAACGCTGTGTACACGGGGCAAGAGCTGCAGGGGGTGCGGGGGGTAGCCCCCTGCGTAGCGCCGCAGGCGAAAATTTTTCAGGATTTTCAAGGTCATTGTGTTTTACAAAAGTACCTCAAAATTTATGTACTAAACTTGATATTTAAATATTTTCAAGATTGCTTTGTTTTTCCCACTTTCGTTTGAAGCAATAATTGTTTTATTAAAATTTTTTAAATCCTTTGAAAAAATTCTGTTACGTTATTCATTTTATTTATATATTATTTGTATACCTACCTAGTTTTTTTTTAAATTTGAACAGTATAATAAAAATTCACTTTCAGTCCTTTGGTAATTTCATTCAAATAGAACTAGAACTAGGTACGATTTTTGATAACAAAAAAAAGTTTTATATACCTAGGTGGGTAGTGGTCGTAATACCTAGTTTCTTAAAACATACGTACAAAAAAAGGATCTACATACTACACTAATTTGTTTTAATGTCGAAAACCATGAAAATTGCACCACGCGATTGTAAGGGAACTAAACTAGAACCCCTGTCTCTGCCTTCCAACGATAAGAGAAGCCGAGAATTTCCGGAGAGTTCCGAGGGCCGGCCCATACATATCTAAAAGCTGGCGCGTCCCTCGCGCTGTTTTAAATTATAACGATACCTATGGGCTAAGAATTAATAATAAATGTTATGTTATTTATCGTTTCACACAGATTTAACATTTCCATATTTAAAGTTAGTAAGTATTATCCATAATTTCGCATTTTGCATTAGTGATTACGCGTGTTGGCTAGATTTTTAGTTTCTTGAACGAAAACTTGCTTCCGCTTAATCGCGTCAACGGGCCGCTCGTCCACGCTGAGGCAGAATAGGTACGCGACATACGCTTGGGTACTTAGATGACAAATCTAACATCAAGGAAGTGAGCGTACTGCCTAGCTATTACGGACGTTTATGAAGTAGCATGGGCCAGCCCAATGCATATAATAGCGGATAGAACGTATAAATATTAAGCGGGATTTTAAATTTGGAAAGCGGGGGATATTAGGCATTATCTCGAATAGTTTCTAAACTCCATTTTTAATATTTTTCAACATTTCATTGTTCTATATATAAATAGAAAGCAAATGTACACCAATTTAAATCACAAAAAGAAAACAAAAATATTTCCATAGAGTGCGAAACAGTTCTTAATTTTTTTCTGGGTGTGCCCTGCCCAACCTGCCCACCCTGACCAGCCGCCACTGTTTTTATCCCTACATTTATACGGATAAAATGAAATTTTTCCTAATGCGGACCTGGAATTTTGGTTTTGTAATTATGGCGAACTGTTGGTATTTGATCGTACTTAATGTGTACCGAAAATAAATTGAATCGGACAATTAGTTTCTAAAAGGCAACGAAAACAAATTTTGATAAAAATTCATAAATCATCCTGTACAACCCTAAATACTTGGCTTAAATGATTTTAAATAGAGGTTTGTTACTAACCTTGATGGGCCTTATCTACCACTGGACTATGTACAGTTCCTCATGAAACACCCTGTATAATGTTCTTTAAACATATTTGCAATTTTTTTGCCATTCTCTATTTTAGTTCCATTTTCATCCTGTATAGTAATACTTTTATTTTGACAACCACTGTTTTCTAATCTTTCACTACGTTCCAAATTTTTTGTATGTTATTATTTGCATTTTTTACCTTATTAGAATAAAAATCGTGTTTTGTTTTGGTGAGCAGTGTATTTAATGTATTTCTATATCTTTTATAATTGTTTTTTAGTTCAATATTATTCTTATCTCTTAAGCATTGCTTTTTTAATTTCTTCAATTCAATTCAATTCAATTCATTTTATTCAAATTTTTTGCATGTATCATATATACAGGGTGTTCTGAAAAACACTAGCAAAAATTCAGGGGCTGATAGAATTTAAAAAATATTATAATTTGTTCCTATGAACCATGGGCGTATCTTTTTCCGTTTTCAAGATACAGGGCGTTAAAAATAATTTTTTAAAATCTAGTTTCGGTCCTATCTTCCACAAAATTCGACCAAATGAGCTGAAATTTTGATGTTTGGGGTTTCTGTGGATGCTAAATGCTCTGGTGTTATTAATTTTTGGCTATATCATACAGGACGTTCAGAACAATACTCCGTGGGAACATTTTAGGTCCTAACTTTTTTGAGATTAATCTTTTTGCCCCTTTTGTCACTTGCTGTTATGGCAAATTTTATTCTAAACAAGAAAGGTGCTCTTGTAAGAAGTGCTAAAATTTTCCCGTTTTCGAGAAAAACCAGGTAAAGTGCACCAAAGTCAAGCAGCTGGTATCCGAAATTGTTGGTTTTTATTTCAAGTAGGCTTTGGCCAACTGCTATTACTTTTTATCATTATCATTCAAATAATAACTTTGATTTTGAGTTTTATTAATGAAACTAATAGTAATAACAACTAGGTGCCAAAGCCTACTTGAATGAAAACCATGAGCTGCTTTCCAGTGTCACCGGTACAAAGTGCATCAAGCCCCGGAACAGTTCAGGTGCTTGGCACATCAGTGAGCTTGCCACTGGAACGCCCAAAATTGTAAGGTTTATGATTATTATAATATAACCTCTGAAAGCAATAATAATTTGTGGTATATATGCTGAATTTTTCTGTGAAAACTGACGATGTCTAATGAAGTTATTGATATTGCGGCTTATTACGGTGCATCCTTAATTAATTATTAATTTATTTCCAATAAATTGAAAATAACCAAGAACTATAAGTGTGCACCGTAATAAAGATGATGGTAAGAATGATAAAATGTCATTGTCATTGGCATTAGACTAATTTTTCATTCATTTTAATTGTATTTATAACCCTTTAAAACTCAACAAAATTCAAATTTGACATTCCCCCTCCCGTTTAGTACATTAAACACCAGAAAATTCTTGGTGCTTGAGGGGACGGGGGTATGCAGACCTTGAACAGTTCAGATACGTAAAACCCGAAACCACTGGAACGCTTAGCAATGGTACAAAGCGCTCTTGGAGCGCTCCCGAGCTGTACAGGAGCGCTTCAGCGTGGCACTGGAAAGCAGCTCATATATAGCCAAAAATTAATAACACCAGAGCATTTAGCATCCCCAGAAACCCCACACAGCAAAATTTCAGCTCATTTGGTCGAATTTTGTGGAAGATAGGACCGAAACTAGATTTTAAAAAATTATTTTTAACGCCCTGTATCTTGAAAACGGAAAAAGATACGCCCATGGTTCATAGGAACAAATTGTAATATTTTTTGAAATTCTATCAGCCCCTGAATTTTTGTTAGTGTTTTTCAGAACACCCTGTATATTACAATTAGAGAAGTAGCACCTAAGCCGAAAAAGGCTTGTTTTGTGCTAATCTTAAATTATACGATTAAAATTATACATATTACATGTTACATAATTCTTCAAATAAGAATTTAAATAAAATTTAAAAAAGTTAAAAAAAAATACAAGTAAATTATATGAGAGTAGGGAAAGTATCAGGAGGATGTCATATACACTAAAACGGTAGGTATCCAGCTGAGCAAATGGATAACTACTCAAATAACTCAGAAGTAATAATTTGTTTTACACAGTTTCGAAATTTTGTTTTATTTTTAATATTTTTTATATATTGTTTCGTCTTTAGAGTTCTTTTTGTTTATTTTAATTTAGTATTAGCAATAATAACATTTCGTTCGTATTGATTTATTATCTAAAATATTTTATGTAATAGTGAGACTGGTAACCCTACCGAAAATGGGCCGACTATGCCCTAAGTGGTATTTATTACCAAGGAGAAAAAATGATGACACTTTTGACTTTAAATTTCGAATCGCGGCATGTGCCATCCCAAGAAAAGTAATATCGTTATATTTCTGTGTGAATCAAATTTCCACTAATTTCCATTGTGTGTTGTTAGACATTATATAACCATTAATAATCCAGTGAAGAAAAGGGAGTCTTATTGTCTAAGTTCCTGCAAGAATCCCCACGAGTGATCAGCAAGGATCAGGTAGGCTACCTTTCTCACTTATAGCAATTAAGTCTAGTGTATATTTTAATAATTTCTATTAAAATCATACATTTATTGGTCCTTCACGAGCCGGATAGTTATTAATAATGAACAGTTCATTAATATCATATGTTATTGTTGCTAATGCTCTGAATTTAACGAATAACTATCAGTTATTTTGTTGTTACAAAAGGAAACGAATATAAAAATACTTTGTGTTTGTCGAAGATTGCGGGTGCATAAAGCTTGTCGACTATTTGCTTATAATTTGTGGAATAACACAACTTTTGAGCCCATATCTGATTTGTATGGTTGCAAGTTAATACCTAAAATATTCCAAGTTTGTTTGGTGCATCGCATATAAAATAATTATAATTTTTAATTTTTCTTTTGCTATAAAATGGCTGCTAATAAAATTAAGCAGTATAAAGGTGTCCGAGACGTTTGGTTAAATCGTCTGCATGATCTGAAAAAGGGGGCAGAAGAGTCAGTGAATGACATTAGTTTGCATCCTCAATTTAAAGTTAGATACATAGATATAGATAAAATTGCATCAGAATTTCAGAACAATCATATATCGTTAACAACTCTTTTAGCATTGAGGGTGAGGATCTGAATCAAGAAAGACAAATTATGAGAGACTTTGATCGTGAATTCTATTTAATTAAAGAAATATATGCTAAATTATTTGCTGCTAAACCAGTTTCAGATATTACTCAAAAAATATCTAGTGTTAAATTGCCAAAAATTGATTTGCCAAAGTTTGATGGTAATCTTAAAGACTGGCCATCATTTTTAGATTTATATAAATCGTTAATTCATGATAACAAAAACTTATCAAATTCTGAAAAATTTCAATACTTGTTAACCTGCTTGTCAAAGAATTCACTAGCTGTAATTAAGGCCATACCTTTAACTGATGATCACTATAAAATCGCATTTACAGCTTTAATGGATCGCTATCAAAATAATCGACTGCTAGCCAGTACTTACTGGCAAGAAATAATGGACGCTCCAAAATTAAATAACGGTTCATCCGTTGCATTGAGAAATTTATTAGAATGTTTTTCTGAAAATTTGGAAGCGTTGCGAAAATTTAAATTGCCTGTTGATTCATGGAGTTTTGTTTTATTCAATATTTTATTTAAAAAACTTGATATAGAAACCGTTAAACGTTTTGAATTGCAATATGCTTCCACAGAAATTCCTAATTATGAAGATTTAGTGAAATTTTTATTAGATCAATGTACTGCTTTAGAATCAGTTAGTATTTCTTCTCCTAAAGCAAATCGAAAGAATGAAAACATTAATGTTAAAAATTCCTCAATTAGTCCAAATAAAGCTTCGACTCGTAACAATTATAGTAATAATTCTTCATGTCTTATCAACGCCACCAATACTCCTACACATAATTGCGAACTGTGCAAACTAGCACACCATATATTTAAATGCCCTTCATTTCAAAATAAGTCTGCAATGGACAGATACAACGTTGCTGAACAAAAGAAACTCTGCATAAACTGTTTGCAAGCAACTCACCGTTCATCAAATTGTCGTTCTCAATATTCATGTCGCATGTGTCAATCTAGGCATCACACATTGCTTCATTTTGATCGTTCTGCTGGTGAGTCTCCTGTAACTTCTGTTCCTAGTACTTCTGGAACTCGCATAGGCACATCAACTACTTCATCGATTAACCCGGTTATACCCTCTTTCAATTCGCAACCTATAAATTCGATAGCTAATTCTCAACAGGTGAACTCTTTAGCTAATTTAGTAACCACCAAAACTACTGTACTGTTAGCTATAGCAATAGTAGAAGTTCTAGATGTTCGAGGAAACTATCAGAAGGTTAGAATTCTATTAGACTCTGCAAGCCAAGCTAGTTTCATTACCACTAGTTGTTGTAATCGTCTGGGATTACCGCGTTCTCGTGTATCGCTTTCAGTTAACGGACTTGCTTCCATGTCTTCTCAAGCGTCTGCTGGGACAACATGTACCATTCGTCCTGTTGATAAACTTTCGCCAACTTTAACTGTGGATACATTAGTTATTCCTAAAATCTGTTCTGCTATGCCTACAACTTATATACCCATCTCCAATTGGCCACATTTGATGAATATTAAATTGGCTGACCCGGAATTTAATATTCCCAGGGACGTAGATATGTTACTAGGTGCAGATTTGTTTTCGTTGGTGTTGACTAGCGGACATATACAAGGCAACCTAGATCAACCGACTGCATTTCAAACTATTTTCGGTTGGATACTCATGGGAAAAATTAATTGTTCACCTTCCAATTCTATAAATTCTTTCTGCTCTGCTATTTCTTCGTTGGATTGTAATCTTAAACGATTTTGGGAACTTGAGGAGGTACCCAAACATTGTGATTTAACCCCTGAAGAGTTGCATTGTGAAAAGCTATTTCGAGAAGGCCATTTCCGTGACGCCTCTGGTCGTTATACTGTGAATTTACCATTCATTAACGGGACTCCATCATTTCTAGAAACACGTTCAATAGCACTTCGTCGTCTTTTTTCATTAGAACGTCGTCTTAATCGCGATCCATCCTTGTATGAATCCTATAAATCTTTCTTAAAAGAATATTGGAAATCTGGTCATATGGAACTAGCCATATCACCTTCCAAATGTTTCTACATTCCACATCATTGCATAGTCAAGCCTGAAAGCGTTTCCACCAAACTTCGTGTCGTTTTTTATGCATCCTGTTCGCCGCCTGATGGGGAATCCCTTAATGATACTCTCCTCACAGGTGCTAAATTACAACAGGATCTAACTAGTCTTTTATTACATTTTAGATTACATCGTTTCGTTTTCACTGCTGATATTCGGCAGATGTATCGTCAGATCTTGGTTGAATCTGCCCATAGAGATTACCAAAGAATCCTATGGAGATTTACACCTCAAGAACCTGTGCTGGAGTTCAGATTAACCACTGTTACTTACGGAGTAAAATCTGCTCCATTTTTGGCTATTCGCACCTTGCTGCAATTAGCTTGAGATGAAGTTTCTGATTTTCCTCGGGCTTCGAAAGTTTTGTCGTCCGATATATATGTCGATGATCTATCTGGTTACTGGTGATAATTCGTTGGAAGACGCTATAACTTTGCAAAACGATTTAATTTCACTTCTATCGAGAGGAGGGTTTGAACTTCGTAAGTGGACGTGGACAAGTAATCATCCCTCTCTTCTCGCATCAATACCAAAGGAATTCCAGTATCAACAGTCATTATCATTTGACTCTGAGGAAAATTCGGGTGTAAAAATTCTTGGTATGAAATGGTTACCCTCCCCAGATAGCACAAACGTATACCTAAATTATTTTTAGAATATTTCTGTAGAACATTTCCTTATTCTTAAATTAACCTATAAAAGACCATATTCTTTTTAGGATATTCTTAGAATAGCCAAATGGGACCCGTTTTTCTCTCTTGAGAATATCCTAAGATTAATATCCAAATTATTATCAGGATATTTTGGAATGTTTTAAAGATAACCATAGAATATATCTTTGCTATTATTTTTGAAATATTCATAATAGAATATTCTTAGAAGTTCTGAATTTAACTTTTTGTTTCTCATGAGAATATCTTAAGAATAATTTCTAGGTTATTGCTAGGATGCTTTGGATCGTTTTAAGAATAACTATAGAATATCTTTATTTTTATTTTAGATATAACCATCTTGCAATACTCTTAGAATAATTTATTTGTTATATATCATCCCTGCCAGCCAGTAGGGTGGAAAACCTTCTAGACCACATATCAATGACAGAAAACTACGATTATATTTTAGGACTATTATAAAACAAATTCTTTCTAACAGTTGATGCTTTCTTGGGTACCGCCTAGTCGTGTCCTTATATGGTTCACACAGTTCCACGCTCCTAGATTTTGGACCAACCACTTTGTACTCAAAACACACTTCTACGATCATTAATTTAAATGTGCTTGATGTTTCACCATTCAATATATGGTTTCAAGATAAAAAAAAAACAATACAGTATACATTTTGAACTCAGTAGAAAACAATGTGCGTCTGGTAGGTTACCGAATCAGGGAAGCATCCGTTTACTTTATGAATTTTAAATCAATGGATCATACAATTATAGTAATTACTATAGAAACAAAATAACACAAAAACACTATTAAGTTAATAAAGATTCACACATACACGGTACAAGTACCGAGATTCTTGTTATAATAGCAATGCTTAAGTGCCCAGCAGAGGCGAGTACTTTAAAAATTTTGTTAATGAACAAACACTAAGTATTTTTTAACTTGGATCTTTAAGAAATACAATAAATTACATTTCAGTAAATTTATATTTAAAAAACAAAGGAACACAATTGCACAAAAGAAGAACAAGACGCACGTTATAGTTCAGTTGTTTCTCATATCTAATAATAATAAAAATAACTGGATTCTATTTTTCTGTGGGACTTCAAAACGATGATTGGTATAAAGATTTGTTAAACCTGCTAGTGCCTTTTTACACGTGCCGGATTAAAGACACTCCGGCGTCCAGGTTCGTGTGACGAAAGCCTTACTCTCAAGACTTTATACACCATATCTAAAACAAATCTTACAATATAAAAAATGTTTTGTCACTTTTGAGACATTACATTAAGGGTGCGTTCTTTTATGCAGTGGATGCTGCAGTTCTCGCAGTAATTCATTCTTTTATGCCATTTGTGCAGTTGGGTACACTGCAGATTTTCGTTCTTTTACTGTTACCTGCGCATCCACTAAGCTGCGAATACAAACTAACTGCCTGGGATGCGCTGCGATGGTGTTTGAGTGGGGCCATGGGATATCTAATCTTATTGTATAATATTTTGGTAAAAATTTCAGAAATGTTGTTAAAAGGACGGAAGTAAAATAATTGTAGACCATGAAACCATGCCTAAGTAAAATTTCTGCAACAAAAAAAAGTTATCAGAACTGCTACCGTCACTCAGCGTCGAATGAATCCAAAATTATATCCTCCCATTGGCGTTAGTATATAAATTATCACTAAGGTCCATGCCTATATCTAGCCTTTTTGTGGGATATGATACCAATAGACATGTCTCTGTGCTAGCAATTGTGCAAGTCCAAAGTTGCGGGCAGTTTTTCGTTCTCAAGATCACGTTACGTAGCATGAAGATAAGAAACATAATAGATGCAGCATCCACTGCATAAAAGAACGCACCCTAATTGATTGCTTTCTAAACAATGCCTCAAGTTTCAATAATGGAACTTAGTAAATTCACAGAGTAAAGTCAAAAGTGACATGGATGGTAAATAAATGCACATAATATGTACACTTCGATCGATGTAATTTTACATAAAATATAAAAGATCGTCATGTGGGTTCCTTTTTATAATTTTTAGTTATATTATTACGTACCCGCTGTTATCATCTCCTGTCTGTCCTGACTCGACTCAGTGAATATACTTATTATTCTAGAATATTTTATTTATTTTCTAACAATTTTAATGATGTTCAGAAGAATGGCTTATTTAATACCCAAAAAAGTGAGAAAATACTAATATGAGTAATATGCCACACAGAAACAACTATAGACAATATAATATAAAATATATATACCGCGCTGTAGCATTGCGAGATCAAAGCACGGTATATATCTTTACAACTTGTCTGAACAACACACTACTCTTTACAACTTGTCTGAGCAACACACTACTCTGAAGTAGAGTGTGTCCTTTTCTACATACCTTATATCGCCGTGTTGTTTAGAATTTCTTACTGGGAGGTGATGACCCACCACCACCCGCTGCATGCAGCACAGCATACAATTATCATCGCCCAGGAAGAATTCATGATCTATCAGAAATAAATATTAATGGCACAATAACTGGCATGCATGGCAATTCCCAAAACATCTTTTTTACTTCTTATTAGCACTTCTGGTTTTTCTTTCTTTTGTTTTAGTTAGCCACAAGCCAATCTGTATTTCAATTTGTTTTGAAGTGACCTCTCCATTATTTTTTTTAACTGCATCTGAAATTGAATTTATAACCATAAATTTTACAGCATTTGACAAAGTTGTGTAATCTATAGAAATTTGATGTTTCAACTGCAATCAACATATAAGTACAAATAAAATATTGCATAAGCCTTACCTATTATCAGAGAGCACAAAATAACATCACCAAATGATCTTTTCCCGTCTCTCTGCCCATGCAATGTAAATAAAATTGCTACATCGTCCGACATGAGCTTAGCTAAAAACCTTCTCGTACACTCTTTATAACTGTCACCTCCCAATCGTGCCAAATTGTTCACCTGTTGATTAAAAAAAAACAACTGTTTATAATTTTGAGCCCTCTCCGTACAAATTTTTTGAACTAGCTATCGTTTCCCAGTATTGTATTTTAATAAGGAAACTTTTATTTCTAAATACTTAATATAAAATACCATAGTATTTTCCATGTTATGCATGCACAGTAAAACTAAAACATTTCTGCTGTTCTACAGGATGATTTAAAAAAAGTACCGTATATTGGTGGCCGGGTGCTTCTTTGCGAAACATTAAAATTAAATACAATTTTATATATGGTCAAATAACCTTATAAAAATACTACTGGGAGCCATCTAATGCTGTTTGTGTTACTTTAATAGGAATATATTCCTTTAAAAAAAGGGTCTTAATGTTCGAGGGAAGTTTAAGGTGTAAAAAACTTACTAACGAATCATATATTTTAGTTTGTTTCAACTTCTCTTGCAATGCATCTATCTCCCCCAAATCTTTTATGGGAAGATTTGAGTACACATCATCCACAACTTGTTTACTTGCTGTTGGTTCAGCGAGAACTGTTTTAATGTGGTCAATATCCACTTGTAAATTAATAAACTTCTTATTAATGTCCTCCAACATTTTTTTATTATATACAGCATATCTAATGATTTCTTTTTGATATGCATTAATACTTTCTGTAGGAGCTATTTCGGCAGCAAAAGAACATCATCATTGTTAATACTGTATATTCTAGATGTAAACGGAGCAAAACGTAGTATTCCTTTGCACTAACTATTTATTGGTTGTAATCATGGTTACAGCCATTGTTAGCTAATTGTTGCAGCTACATAAAAGAAATTATATAATTAAAGTGAAACTTTATAAATAATTTTTTCATCAAACGTCATAAAAATGACCACTTTTTTGCTATAAGTATAAGAGTAACCATGGTTACTGCGCTTTTTACTATTTTTGTAACACTAATTATTGAACAACTGTCAAAATTTGCATTAAGAAAGTAAAAGTGGCTTTGTGTGGTGAGGTCACACAAAGTATTACTTTTACTCTTAGGCCCAGTTGTATAAAAGTGGTTCAAAAGTTCAGCTGAACTTGGTTCAAACTCCAAGGATACCATTCATGCAACAATCGTTTCCTTGGATTTTGAACCAAGTTCAGCTGTACTTTCGCTGAACCGCTTTTATACAACTGGCCCTTAATAATATAATATACTATTTTCATAAATAATATATAAAAAATTAGAAGAATGCAGTTTACTTACTTATTGTATCATCGTTTTGTGTAGATTTTTGTCTGTCATTATTCCCAGCCATTGAAGTCTTTTGCCTGATTGCTGTAAAAATGAACAATTTTTAAATAAAATATACCTCTAACTAAGCTCCGTTTATGTATACAGTATAAATAGTTAGTGTTTATTTTTAGGTTTTTAATAAGAAATCATTTTTTCAACTAAATCATATAAAAAAACAACAGAAATTAACAACCCCCAAATCCAAAGCCAGGGCTATCTGGGAGGGGGGTACACACTGGAAAAAACACAAACACACACATCTACTACCCACCGACATTGCCAGTGTCGGCGGTGGGGGGTCGAACCCACTCTCACAATAGACGCGACCAGCTCGTACTGCCACATATAACGCTCTAGCCCGCTACGCTACCGTGTCGGTATAAGTGAGACTATATAAATTATTTTACCATAAGTAATATGTAAAAACTTAGAAGAATGCAGTTTACTTACTTGTATCATCCAACGTCCGTGTAGTTTTTTGGCTGTCATTATTCTCAGTAGTTGAAGACTTTTTCCAGGTTGCTGTAACATTGAGCACATTTTAAATTAAATAATAAAATATATCGATCGTCGTTCATTGCAAGTCGGTTAGCTGGGTTGATTGACTAGTTCACGTGTAAATTCATCTAATATCGCCCTGTCACTATCTGTAAAAATGACTTTAACATAAATAACATACTTACTTTTGCCATCATCCACCTTTTGTTTGCTTTTTTGGCATTTCTCTGTTGTTGAAGTTTTTTGCCAGGTAGCTGTAAAATAAAAAAAAAAATATGAATATTATCCATATTAACCATCCCACAAAAAAGACATGTTCGACTCCTCACAAACTATGAAATGTATAGATCGTGGATCAGTTGCTAGAACAAAAGCTTCCATCCACGTCAAACATGATTTTAGCACTCTTACTATGTTATTTACCTGTTTCTGTTCTAAAAGGTGGTTTTGGAAAATTTGAGAGAGGCAAATCGCTCTCATCAGAACCAACATCAGAGCTATCAGAGCTAAGAATTGTCTTCTTGGAAACTCTTTTAACTGGTAATTCTTCTTTATCTGACACGTCAGACGTTAGGCAAGCCTTAGACGCTTTTGCATTCGCTGTAGTAAAGTTACCATATTGTTTGTCCGACATTAACTTGGCTTTGTACTCTTTCCATCCCTCTCCAATAGCTAATGTTGGTGGTTCCAATTTTTGTTTTATCGCCCGTTCCAATAATGTCCGAGAAAATGGAGGATATAAGCATATTCCTGTTTCAGTGTTGAACCATTGAATAGGGACTACCTCCACTTCTTCACTGTCCACAAACTTTACTACAACCCATGTCATATCTACAAGATTAAAATTACTGTTCTCTTGTTTATTGTTAAAAATAAGTTTACCTAAAACCGATACATCGAGGTTTTTAATGAAGCCTATTTATTCACATGCTTTTTATTTGTCTCGTGACAATGTCACCCATATTTTTTTCCAAATGGTACCCCTAAATTTTATTTTAGAGAGAACATGTTCCTTTAAAAATAAGATTTTTAAGGAAAAATTATTTTAACGAATCTAAAAGAATGTAAGAATTTACTCAACAAAATAAAAATTAAAGTAAGTGCTAAATGGTCTCCATTTACGCTGTAAATGATCAAAGAGAATATGTGCAGGAGGAATATTATTCTTTTTATACATCAATGACTTCTGGAATTATAAGGCAGACTTTTTTCAGAATTCTCACTTGTAATTTGGGCCTAAGTTTTTATATTTCACTTTTCAAGTTTCTCTCAGGAAATAGTCGAGAGGAGTTAGATCTGAATTTCTGATAACAGTATGTTCTTCCAACACGGTCCACCTACACATTACACGGTTTTTGTTTGACAATATTTGGAAAAATCTTCCCTTGCAGATTTGTATTGAAATGAAAGGAGCTATGGAGTGATCTGCTAGATCCCCAGATCTAACTCCCTCAACTTCTTTCTATGAGACAGTAAAATCTGCGAAATAGATCAGAAAACTCCCGACGAGTTAAGAGATTTGGGAAAAAAATCCTCTTGACGTAAAATGCAAAAATTATTTATTAATCCCCTTGGTCACTGCCAAGCTGTAAACAGGGAACATTTTGAACACTTACTTTGGTTTAATAGATAAAAAAACGTATATCTGACAAAAACAATTCATATTGAAGTTCAATTAAGTTAAATGTAAAAAGGGATATACAACAAAGCCATCTGAATAGGGGAGTCTTACTAATTTTATATCTATTTCTGATAAAGGCCAAAAAGAAAGAGGACCCAAATTTTTAACGAAGTATATACCTAATGAAGAAGACTCGCAGGGAATTTTAAAAAAGTTCTTTCTTTCAGTGTAATTATGTCCAATTATAACATAACTATTAGTACTTGGGAAAAAAGCAAAATTTTTAATCTCAATTATGATAGTATTTTTTTACATACAACAGCAATCTCGAACTGCTAAAGAAAGTTTAAAATTTTTAAATATTACAGCTTTATATTCTGGACCTGTACAGTGTTCTATTAATATACCACCTGAATACTGCTGGACTGGTTTAAATTCAGAAACGGTTTCACATGCTGGACTGATTAAGTTTACATTAATTTCTTGTACTCGGCGAATAATTTGAATTAAAGGGTTGTCATGTTTTCTAACAAGCCCTAATAATTGTTGTAAGTAATTTTCGCTTGAGAAATTGTTAAAATTTTCCAAAGA
This sequence comes from Rhagium mordax, assembly GCA_963680705.1. Taxonomy (NCBI): domain Eukaryota; kingdom Metazoa; phylum Arthropoda; class Insecta; order Coleoptera; family Cerambycidae; genus Rhagium; species Rhagium mordax. The sequence continues at coordinate 62,350,569 of OY796656.1, forward strand.
ACCAAATTTTCTGACATCGTCACATAGATGTAAAAGGTTATGAAAGTTATGTGTTAAAAAATGTGGCCCGTAAATTGACTTCGTTGTTTGAACAAAATGTTGTAAAAGTGATTCCGCATAATTCACATAATCATTACAAAACTTTTCACTGAGTAATAAACTAATAGAGACAGTAAGAGTTAAAAAATGTTAGTAATTTACATTAGATATTTTGTTTTTTAATACAATGGGACCTGTGTACAATAAAAATTGTCGAAACTCTGTTGCTTTCCAACGTTTTACTTCCTTTAATCCTCTTGGCTTTCTAGCAAATTCTGAGGGAACGTAACCTGAAATTGATTCCAAATTTTGGGATATTCTATTTATTGTAATAAACGGTAATTTGTGTGGCGGAGATCCACAGCACCAAATGCCAACTAAAATTTTTTTAACAACATCTATAGAACCAAATGCATGTAATCAAGTGGTACATCATCTATTAAATTTATGTTTGGGATATCAGCCAGAAGTGTATCACCAGTATGATGATCTGGATCGCTTTTTTGAACAAAAATTTCATGTGTTCTTTTTACAAAATTTAAATCCGGAAAACAAACTCTATCCTTTATATATTCACCTACTTGAAAACATTTCGTACACGAACTATACCCTGAATGTCCTTTAATATATAAAATGCTGGCTTTAGCAACCCCGTCAAACAAGAACATTGCTATTTTCAACGTATACACTACTCCAAATAAAATTATGCCATTATTTATCAAATCGGTGGCTTCTGTTACAAAATTGAACAAGAAATTATTAAAAGTTAATGGTTTCTCATGACCGTGGTATACACCAACAAGTGAAACATTATTAACATGATTAAGACTTTTATTTATACACAAAATAGGGTACAGTTGACTTGATGTGCTTTTTGCTAAAGGCAAACCATCAATATTAATGCCAATTTCTATTACTGTGCCAGACGGTTTCAAATTTAAATTTTTGTATTGCTGTTCAAGAGCATTCTTTAAACCGACGTGACAATAGTTACCTGGATCAATAGAACTAGTAATACTTCGTGGCGTATTTAGAAAAGTTCTTGGATCTTTTGGAAGATTTTGAAAGGAGAAATTAGCTGTCGTGGTTGATAAAATACCTAATAGTTCTTTTAATGCTGTGTGTGTAATTTTATTGTGTACAGCCCAGTGCTTTAATGAATCAACGGGAGAGTTTACTATTTTCGATGCCGGGGTTGAAACATTTAAACTAGTGTGAACATTATTACTAACGCTATCACATTCATCTTCTGAATCGGAATTATGAAAAGAAAAGTCAATTTGTGAATCGTCATCCAACAAAATATCAGTATCAATAATATCACTAGAAATAGTGTCAAAATTGCAAGTATCAAAAGAAATATCATTTTCATTAGGTGCATCATTAATTAGAGGCGGAGATATAGGACTATTACTAATAGATTCAAAAATACTGGTTACTTCCCTGTTCAAATGTCTGTACCATGTTGAAGATCTAGATCTTCGACTTTGCTTAGGCATGCTTAAAACTCGACTTAAATTTAATTTTTATACTATCAGTGATGAGACAACGCTTCTCGCAAAAGCAGAATGTAAATCAATCAAATCTGGAAAAAAATTTGTTTATTTACAATATTTCGATTGTTCTTTAAATTAGGTATGTATGTTATTACAACTTACATAACAAAACTAATCTAAAATCTAATAATACTATTTCGACGATACATTTATTTAATTCTTATAAAAAAATGGCAAAAAGAACAGTGGATAATAAAATAATAATAAAAACCACTCAAAAAGATTCTAGGTATAATACTTATTCCTTAATACCTGCTTAATTAACAGAAACAAAAATACAAATTTCTCCAAACCAAAAGAAATTTAAAACTTAATTTAGTTGAGGTTAGGTTGGTTGACACGATATTGAGAAGTTTTCTTTAGTTATACAATCGTCGCTATTACTAAATTGAATTTCAAGATTCTTTAATTAAAAATTATAAAATCAAAGGGCAAATTCTTAAATGTTCTGTGAGCGAAATGAATTAATACATACATTTTCCCTCGCAAATACACGCCGTGATCACCTTGAAACAGTAATTGTTTTGTTTTGTTTTCTATATTACCATAGTGGGTATATGAACAAGTTTCAAATAAATTAAAAAATGTACTTACTTACCTTATGATGAAAAAGATGATTCGGATATAAATAGATTACGAACTACACTTTTGTCGTTTGAGCCCACAAATACCAAACAACTATAAACCCAACCAAATGCAAGAATTGCAAGATGGGAACAGGAAGTGATCGAGATCAACCACCAATGACTTATTAAGTAGTGAGGGATAAGTGCATCCCTCTGGTGGTCAGTTGCTACTACCAGTCGAGACATCGAAGATGTCTCTGTGACCGATAGCGGCTTGCCAAGCAAGCACCAAGAGCGGCGACCTCTAGCCCTGATGGACTAAAACGTGCATGATAAAATAGGATTTATAGGAAACAACTACTGGACGGGCAAAGGCCCCTACTCCCATTGAATTATACCTATAAATCCAAATTGGTAGCCAAATTTGTTATTTGTCTTTTCTCCACCAGACACAGACCGGTTTCGAACTCTTTATGTTCTCATCAGTGTGCCACAGGTAGCTGAAAAGACAAATAACAAAGGCAAACCAAACTAGTCTATGGCAGACCCAGCACAAGTAAGTAGTGAGGGATAAGTGCATCCCTCTGGTGGTCAGTTGCTACTACCAGTCGAGACATCGAAGATGTCTCTGTGACCGATAGCGGCTTGCCAAGCAAGCACCAAGAGCGGCGACCTCTAGCCCTGATGGACTAAAACGTGCATGATAAAATAGGATTTATAGGAAACAACTACTGGACGGGCAAAGGCCCCTACTCCCATTGAATTATACCTATAAATCCAAATTGGTAGCCAAATTTGTTATTTGTCTTTTCTCCACCAGACACAGACCGGTTTCGAACTCTTTATGTTCTCATCAGTGTGCCACAGGTAGCTGAAAAGACAAATAACAAAGGCAAACCAAACTAGTCTATGGCAGACCCAGCACAAGTAAGTAGTGAGGGATAAGTGCATCCCTCTGGTGGTCAGTTGCTACTACCAGTCGAGACATCGAAGATGTCTCTGTGACCGATAGCGGCTTGCCAAGCAAGCACCAAGAGCGGCGACCTCTAGCCCTGATGGACTAAAACGTGCATGATAAAATAGGATTTATAGGAAACCAATTTGGATTTATAGGTATAATTCAATGGGAGTAGGGGCCTTTGCCCGTCCAGTAGTTGTTTCCTATAAATCCTATTTTATCATGCACGTTTTAGTCCATCAGGGCTAGAGGTCGCCGCTCTTGGTGCTTGCTTGGCAAGCCGCTATCGGTCACAGAGACATCTTCGATGTCTCGACTGGTAGTAGCAACTGACCACCAGAGGGATGCACTTATCCCTCACTACTTACTTGTGCTGGGTCTGCCATAGACTAGTTTGGTTTGCCGTTATTTGTCTTTTCAGCTACCTGTGGCACACTGATGAGAACATAAAGAGTTCGAAACCGGTCTGTGTCTGGTGGAGAAAAGACAAATAACAAATTTGGCTACCAATTTGGATTTATAGGTATAATTCAATGGGAGTAGGGGCCTTTGCCCGTCCAGTAGTTGTTTCCTATAAATCCTATTTTATCAATGACTTATTGTCTATTAGCGACAAACGCGCATGTGCGACAACACCATAAACGATTTAGCGGCATTTATATATATATATATATATATATATATATATATATATATATATATATATATATATATATATATATATATATATATATATATATATATATATATATATATATATATATATATATATATATATATATATATATATATATATATATATATATATATATATATATATATATATATATATATATATATATATATATATATATATATATATATATATATATATATATATATATATAATCATTGTCTATATATAGACAATGATATAATATACATATTATGTAATTCAAATAGTAACAAAAAATCAGAACTCATAGCGAGCAACACCATATCGTCGTTAAAACCCGAAAAGTGTGTAACTCCATTCTCGCTAATTTTACAGGAGACGCAAAAAACATTTTTTTTTATATTTGTAGTCACTCAGTATCTTACAAAACTCTCATTATTACTATATTTATAGCAATAACTAATAATATGGCTAAAATTAAACAATTTCATAAGTCATCTATATTTAACTGGAGTTACACATCTTTCTTTATTTAATTGAATTAAAAATTTGGAGATAAGCAAATTTCTTTATTTCAGAACAAGCAAAAAAAATAAACGTTTGTATAAATGAGTTAACAAAAAATTGAAAAAACTAAAATCTAATGTATTTAAAACTGAAACATTTATGCAACAAAAAGATAATTCTAATGAATATATTATTACTGACGAATAAATTCTATTCATGAGAGATGTTGTTATAAAAATCATGGTAGTCAAGTTCCAAACTGTTTTTTAACTGTTGGAGGTGCTCAAATTTGTCTTTCTTTATTTTCCTCCTCTCGGTGTATAGACTAGGAAGTTCGGCGAAATTGTAAGCTGGCTGAGTCTTCTTTTTTCGGGCTAACAATTCCATCCAATCTCCATTATGCCGCAGTTTAAACTCAATAACTCCATCTGGTCTATACTTGAGTTGCTTTAAGTCATTTACAACAGGATCTCCTGTTCTACGTCCGGGCCGTATTGAGTTATAATATTTTATGTTGGAAAAATCTCTAAAAAAATCGTAAGTGAGAAATTGCACTTTGTAGGGACGGGGTTTAGAGCGTGCAGTTTTGCAATACTGGAGATAGTCAGCGGGGACATTTATGTCACGGTTTCGCAACCGTCGTTCTATGGCAGAATGCATACTATCCGCCTCCATTTGGGTATGCCCTTTATATAAGTACTTCTGTATGATGGTAATGTTATTCTTGATAGCAGTATTTAGGAGTGCATTTGATAGCAAATTGTTGCGATTCTGCGCTCCACAGCCATCGCTCCAAAAAATTATATTTCCCGGATTCGCAGTGATAGTTGGAATTAGAGTTTCTTCAATTAATGAAACCAGAATTGAAGCAAATTCATTAGCTCCTACAGATCCATCCAGTTCACTCCATAAGTTGCAATAGCCATCGTTTGTTTTCACATTATATACAGTGAAATTGTGTACTGCTAATTTTGTCTTGTAATACATTAGGGAAACTTTTGAACTAGGTGCCAGTAACACCGACTGCAAATCCATTGTTAAGACTATATCGTTTTCGTCTGACATTTTGTCATGTTCTTTTTCATCTCTAGCTTCTTTTTTCAATACTAAATGTTCCCTATAGTCCTCTTCACTAATGTTCTTAGTTTTATGTCCCACACAAACAACACATTGATCTTTCTTTGGTCTGTATAGGGATAAATTTTGTTGATCAAAAACTGAATAAAATGTTGTGAGAGTAACAGGTTCAACATGTTGTTCTATGCACCATGTATCCTTGTAAAAACGATGCAGCTCTCTTTTACTTTGCCAAAGTGGTTCTAAATATAATTTCGTCGATGACGCACGGCAATAATGCGATTCCATCTTTGCTAAGGAGTTCAAAAATGTTTTAAGATTGCTGATTCTCTCATCTTCTTTTCTGCGCTTGTACCTTCCAATACCACTTACAGGATGTTGACCATTTTCAGCATTGTTCTCAGTTGTTGGTATAATATCTTTCTTTGCCCAAAGTAGGATCACATTCTCGGATATACCCAGTGTGGCGATGAACATTTTTTTACAGACTCGGTATTCAGCTAAATTGCATCTTAGGTGGTATTTAAGTGAATAATTCCGCCTACTTTCCTCATTGATTCCTCGCCTTCTTTTAACTTTTTGCATCATAACGAGACCTATAGCATATTTTCTTTTCTCAGGCCATGTCATTTGCTAGAACTTATTGAAGATTTCTGTTCGATATTCTTCGGAGAGCTTTCTACACTGTAGTGCAGTATTGGAACTTCCAAGTTTACATGTACATGGATTCTTGAACACTTTTTCTGGTTTTTCCACTGTATAATTCCATCTATCACCTACCTTCTTTTTACCCTGGTAAGCCAGTCCAAATTGTCGATTTTGTTTGTTTTTGGTGTAGGTTTGATCATGTTTTACATGTATTCGTTTTCTTTTCTTTCTGCCAGATGTTTCAGTAGCTCTTCTTGTTTCATCCTTGTTACCTGAATCCTCTGTTTCAGATTCACTTTTGTCTTCAGCAGATTTAGGTATATATTCATCCGTTTCCTTTTCAGTCTCATTCTCAACCCAATCTTCTTCATTCTTATCTTGAGTTTGTTCTGCAATTAGGTTGTATTGTCCATTTTTTTCTTCTATGTGATAGATACTCTCTTCTGGATGGTCACTACTGTCTTTGTTGACGTTAATTTTTTCAAGCAGAACAGATTGAAGAGTGTTATTGACACAGCTTTCCAAATCATTTTCGATTTGATACTCAGCCCCTTTTTCAGTTACACAAAGAATTTTGTTTGGACTTCGAGGCTCTTTACCTGCATTTTCTGTGCTTTGCTCTTGTGGGTTGTCAATGCACGACGTTCTGATGTTTTCTGGTTTAGAAAAATATTCAATTTCACTTAAAATATTTTCATTCATATCAGTAATTGCTGCATTGTTATGCTGCCCCATATCATGCTGAAAATTATCGTTTGATTCGTCAACATTCGGTAGTTGAAGTAGACCATCATCTCCAACAAAATATTCCTCAACAACACTGTTTTGAATTTCCACAATTTCGTCGGGTTGCGCATGTAAAATTACTTCTACACTCGTGGCTTTGGCCATTTCAACCATTCTCTTTCCACGTGACGTCATTCTTATAATCTGAAAATTAATATTTGCGTTTTAAAAACGTTCTTTGAACCGAAATTTATGAATTCAAGATTTTTACAGATTATATCTCTAAAATATTGATATCATCTTGACTATTCTATGGAAATACACAGTTTTCATTGAATGAGTGATCCAAAGACGCAAACGTGGAAATGTGTGTATCTCCAACTTCAACTTTAGTATAAAATTCGGAACAGACAGCATCATTACTCTGTATTACTTTTAGTATTTCTATTTAAAAATAAACTTACCTTTCGCCTTGAAAGCAGAATAGCACTTCTACTGTCTATCAATCCCAAAAATACGCACTAATTGAGGTAAGTTGTTGTGGTTATGTACTGACACTATGCAAACTAGCGGAGATACACATATTTCTTTTAAACAATGTCAAGCGTGGAGTTACACAGTAATCTGTTTAGTGCAGAATAAATATTCAGCTGCTCGTGGGAGGTACACAAATTTCTGAGCATATAGATATTAAAATCAGCTAACAGGTGGCGTCAAAATCGAAATTTTGATCAAATTGGGAGTTACACACTTTTCGGGTTTTAACGACGATATTATAAATTATGAAATCTGCTAGGTACTCTATAATTAAGTTCATATGAGTAATGAAATAATATAAATAATAATCGGTAAAAAAGTTTAAAATTTCAAAAGAATAATCAAAAGATAATGTATGAAATTATTCATAAAATATATATAAGACATATATTCCATACAGGTCTTATAAAAATATTTTTATCATATTTTTTATAAAGTATTTTCTAAATAATAATCCAAAGATAATGTATGAAATTATTCATAAAATATATTCAAAACATATTTCATAGATATGCCTTTCAATTATTCTAATATTATTCACTAGATGATGTTCTAAAAATAATCATAAATTATTTGATTATACTGAGATTAATTTAAAGGTAAATTTTATAATTAATCAAGTAATATTCTTTAAGAAGATTGTCCGATTATTCTAAGAATATCTTGTGCTATCTGGGTCTATCGATTCATTTTCTTATAACGTGGACATATCCGAAAGATCATGTACCAAAAGAACAATTCTCTCGGATATTGCGCGTATTTATGATCCGTTAGGTTTTTTAAGCCCTGTAACCTTTTTTGCAAAATATTTTATGCAAAAATTGTGGACCAAAGGTCTGAATTGGGATGAGGAACTCCCTGCAGATCTCTCAGCTCGATGGGTTAGTTTCAAAGAGGAATTACCTAAATTGTCACGTATTAACGTGCCTCGTTATTTCGATACTGACAAAATGTATTCTTGTCAGCTTCATGGCTTCGGCGATAGTTCTGAAAGAGGTTATTCCGCGGTAGTATATCTACGTTTGACCAAAATAGATGGTAGTATTAGTTCATTCTTCGTTTGTGCGAAAACTAAGGTTGCTCCCCTGAAAAAACTCTCTTTGCCCTGCTTAGAACTGTGTGCGGCAGTTCTTTTGTCTGATTTACTTCAATTTGTTATTAATGTTTTTAGTGATAAACTTCAATTCGAGAAAATCTATGCATGGTCTGATTCCACCGTGGCTTTAACGTGGATAAAATCGCCTTCATACCGTTGGAAAACGTTCATTTCTAATAGAGTCAGTCATATTCAGGAAATAGTGTCTCCTGAGTTTTGGTACCACATTAATACGAAGGAAAATCCAGCAGACTGTGCTTCCCGTGGTATGTTTCCTTGCGATTTGCTGTCACATTCTTTATGGTGGGCGGGACCACCGTGGTTACAAAATGCAGAAGATTCATGGCCCATCTCTGAGTCTACCAGTGATACTTCCTTTGTGGTAACTTCAGAAGAAAAGAAAAATGTTTTCTCTACCGTTATTTCATTGGACAATTTGGATAATTTATTAGAAAAATTTTCATTCTTAATGAAAATTCAGCGAGTCATAGCTTATTGTCTTCGATTCTGCCACAACCTTTCGTCGTTAGACAAGAAAAATGGACCATTTACTTCACATGATCTTCAACAGGTGTTATCTGTTTTAATTAAACGAGTACAAAACTTGTCATTCTCTGAGGAACTTTCCAATCTACGAAATGGAAAATATTATTCTAAGTCGTTTCGTAAACTTTCTCCGTTTTTAGATTCCGATGGTCTCCTTAGAGTGGGAGGTAGATTAAGTAATTCGTACTTATCGTTTGATCAGAAACATCCAATTTTATTGCCTCGAAAACATCGCTTGACCGAACTTATTATTCAAAATACTCATTCGCAAAATTTACATCCTGGCTTACAAACGCTTCGTTTCTTAATATCACAGAATTACTGGATTTTAAATGCTAAGCAAGCGATTCGTTCTGTTTTGTCAAAATGTATGCAATGTTTTAGAGTTCGCCCTAGCGCGGTAACACCTTATATGGGTAATTTGCCTAAACTCCGTGTAAGTCAACTAAAACCTTTCAGTTGTATTGGTATAGATTTTGGAGGGCCGTTTCACGTGACTCTCGGTAAATCTCGTGGTTGCAAATCCCAAAAAGCTTATATTTGTCTCTTTGTTTGCTTCGCGACCAAGGCTATTCACTTGGAGTTAGTGTCGGATTTGTCCACTGAAGCGTTTCTTGCAGGATTACGTAGATTCATTGCCAGAAGGGGTCGTTGTTCTGTCATTCATAGTGACTGTGGCACCAACTTCGTAGGTGCTAACAAATATCTTGCTCAAATAATGAAAAACGCTGCCGAGTCAGAAAAAATTAAATGGCAATTTAATCCTCCTTCTGCTCCACATTTCGGTGGCCTGTCGGAGGCAGGAATTAAATCTGTAAAAACACATCTGTACAGAGTCATTGGTGAACAAATTCTTACTTTTGAGGAGTTATATACAGTCTTGGCCCAAATTGAGGCATTACTAAATTCACGCCCTCTTTCAGAGCTGAGTACAGATCCTACCGATCTAGGTGCTTTAACACCGGGACACTTCCTGACGTTGGAACCTTTAACTGTTTTGCCTGATCCCGATTTAACTCATATAGCTGTAAATCGTTTAAGCCGTTGGCACCTATTACAACGACTTCACCAAGAATTTTGGAAAAGATGGCACAACAAGTATTTGCATACGTTAATGCAGCGTCATAAATGGTACAAAGGACAATCTAATTTAAGTATTGGCCAATTAGTTTTAATTAAGGATGACTTATTACCACCGTTACGTTGGCGCTTAGGTCGAATTACCCAAACTCACTGTGGCTCTGATGGGGTATGTCGAGTAGCGACAGTAAAAACGGCTGATGGAATCTTCCAGAGGCCAGTCGTCAAGCTTTGCCCCTTGCCGTCTCGATAAAATACAACATATTGTATTTGGTGGGCGGAATGTTTCGTCTTTAGAGTTCTTTTTGTTTATTTTAATTTAGTATTAGCAATAATAACATTTCGTTCGTATTGATTTATTAACTAAAATATTTTATGTAATAGTGAGACTGGTAACCCTACCGAAAATGGGCCGACTATGCCCTAAGTGGTATTTATTACCAAGGAGAAAAAATGATGACGCTTTTGACTTTAAATTTCGAATCGCGGCATGTGCCATCCCAAGAAAAGTAATATCGTTATATTTCTGTGTGAATCAAATTTCCACTAATTTCCATTGTGTGTTGTTAGACATTATATAACCATTAATAATCCAGTGAAGAAAAGGGAGTCTTATTGTCTAAGTTCCTGCAAGAATCCCCACGAGTGATCAGCAAGGATCAGGTAGGCTACCTTTCTCACTTATAGCAATTAAGTCTAGTGTATACTGTATATTTTAATAATTTCTCTTAAAATCATACATATATAGTGGCAATTTATTGTAAAATAGTGGTCCTTGATAATCGATAAAATTTTGTTGAGATGTTTTATTATATTTACTTATTTTTAAATTTAAATTCATGAAGAACCTGGTGCTATGTAAGTGACTGGGAAAAACATATTTATTAATATTTTTGTTTACAAATATAATGCTTTCTAGTATACAGGGTGTTCTGAAAAACACTAGCAAAAATTCATGGGCTGATAGAATTTCAAAAAATATTACAATGTGTTCCTATGAACCATGGGCGTATCTCTTTCCGTTTTCAAAATACAGGGCGTTAAAAAAAAATTTTTAAATCTAGTTTCGGTCCTATCTTCTTCAAAATTCGACCAAATGAGCTGAAATTTTGCTGTGTTGAGTTTCTGGGGATGCTAAATGCTCTGGTGTTATTAATTTTTGGCTATATCATACAGGGCGTTCAGTACAGTACTCCGTGGGAACATTTTAGGTCCTAACTTCTTTGAGATTAATTTTTTTGCCCCTTTTGTCACTATTTAGTAATTCCGGTTATGATAATTTATTATTTTATCTCAGTAAAGAAAATTGGCTCGATATATACTCTGCTGAAAATGTAAATGATGCATTCAAAAATTTTTCTGATACCCTCAACTATTACATTGAAATCTGTTTTCCAGTTAAGAGAGTCGAAATAAATAACAAAATATCTAAATCTTGGATTACTCAGGGACTAAAAATATCATCTAAAAAATTGAAACACTTATATAATATATCATTACAAACAGGAAATGAAGATGATAAAGCTTTTTATAAACAATATAAGCGATTATTTAAAGAAATAGTGAAAAAGCTAAACAAATGCATAATGATAAAAAGCTCATGAATTACTCAAATATATCACAGACAACATGGAATATAATAACTAGTAACACTAACTCGAGGACAAGTAGAACGAATATAAATAAAATTAGTAGTGAGGACGGTGAGCTCATAACAGACGGCAATGTAATGGCAAATTCATTCAAGGATTTTTTTGCTAATATTCCAAAAAAATTTAATTCTGGTTTAATTAATGATAGCTGCTGTACTTTGAGTAAAAGTATTTCCACAACATTTTTTATGTCATTAACAGACGAAATAGAAGTTAGTAATGTTATTAATAATATGAAAAATTCTGTCTCTATGGGTGAAGATAATATAAATATTAATTTAATTAAAATATGTATTCGTTTTATAATAGCACCGTTAACGTTTATAATTAACTATTCGTTAAATGAAGGAATATTTCCTGACATTCTCAAAATAGCAAAAATTATACCCATATTTAAAAAGGGTGATAGTACAAAGCTAGAGAACTATAGACCTGTGTCACTTCTATCTACGATATCTAAAATATTAGAAAAAATTGTATATGCAAGAATGATAGATTTTATTGAGAAATATAATATTTTAAACCCAGCACAACATGGGTTCAGAACACGCAAGTCAACACAATCGGCTATATTGGATTTTCTTATAAAACTCTATGAAAATTTGGATAACAATAGAAAATGTATTGGTATATTCATGGATCTCAGTAAAGCTTGTGGTTTCAGAGGTGTGATATATAATTGGATCAAGTCATATTTATCCAACAGAAGTCAATGTGTTGAAATAAATAATAGTAAATCTAATAAGCGAAACATAGAGTGTGGTGTCCCTCAAGGATCCGTCCTTGGCCAATTATTATTCTTAATTTTTGTAAATGATCTGCCAGAAATTGATGAACACAATAAATTAGTAATGTTTGCAGATGACAATAGCTATTTATGTGCAGAAAATAATATGACTGATTGTTTAAGTTCAGTGGAACATATTTTAAACAAATTTTCATGCTGGTTTAAAAGCAATAAGTTATATCTCAACACATCTAAAACCGTATTTATCCAGTTTACACCTAAAAGTGGAGTTATGAACAGCAGTCATCTGGTAAAAATTAATAATAAGTCACTGCATCAAGTTCAATCAACGAAATTCTTAGGCATTTACTTAGACAATAAGCTTAACTGGGAAGCGCAAGTAAACAATTTATGTCCTAAGCTTCAATCCGGTTGTTATGCATTATACAAACTTAAAGAACTTGTAAGTAGATCTATTCTGCTTATGTACTATCATGCACATTTTGTCTCAAAAATTAAATATGGGATTATTTTCTGGGGCTGTTCACCTCATAGTATCAGAGTTTTTTATTTACAAAAGAAAGCCATCCGAACAATATATGGGTTTTCTCCTTTAACATCCTGTAGAGATACATTTAAAAATCATAAATGGCTGACATTACCTTCTATATATTATATAAAAGAAATTATTCTCTATGTTAGAACTAATTTAAATTTATTTTTAAACAATAACATGAATCATACTTACGATACGCGTAGAAAAGATGACTTATGTATTCCTAGACATAATTTGAGTATTTCTGAAAATAATCCTTGTTACATAGGTATTAAGATATATAATAAGCTACCAAATTATATTAAATGTGTAAATGACATTAAGCAGTTCCAACACAAAGTACATGATTTTTTATGTACTAATGTATATTACAGTGTAGAAGAGTATTTTAATCTCTAACTACAATTTTTTCTTTTTAAATAAGTTTTTATATAATCTTTTAAATAACATTCTTAAACAATATTTTTTTTATATAATATTTTTAAATAATCTTTTTAAATAATTTTTAGCTCATGTTTTATATAGTTTGTATGTTATTTAAGGTTTCTTCTGACTTGTCCTATGTCGCTGTACTATGTACTTGATCTTATGGATAATAAACAATCTATCTATCTATCTGTTATGGCAAATTTTATTCTAAACAAAAAAGGTGCTCTTGTAAGAAGTGCTAAAATTTGCCCGTTTTCGAAAAAAACCAGGTAAAGTGCACCAAAGTCAAGCAGCTGGTATCCCAAATTGTTGGTTTTTACTTCAAGTAGGCTTTGGCACCTAGTTGTTATTACTATTAGTTTCATTAATAAAACTCAAAATCAAAGTTATTATTTGAATGGTAATGATAAAAAGTAATAGTTAGTTTATTTCTGGAAAAGTTTAACACATACTGAATACAATTGAAAAAATAATTATTACTAACAGAAAATTAAAATTTAAGGAAAATTATTTTTTACTACTTTTTATCATTACTGATATAGCCAAAAATTAATAACACCAGAGCATTTAGCATCCCCAGAAACCCCACACAGCAAAATTTTAGCTCATTTGGTCGAATTTTGTGGAAGATAGGACCGAAACTAGATTTAAAAAAAATCTTTTTAGCGCCCTTAATCTTGAAAACGGAAAGAGATACGCCCATGGTTCATAGGAACAAATTGTAATATTTTTTGAAATTCTATCAGCCCCTGAATTTTTGCTAGTGTTTTTCAGAACGCCCTGTATACAGGGTGAGTTCACTTTAAATGGGGAACTTCGAGCATCGATTCTTTATTGAAAAATAAGTGTAGTTTGTCCTATAAACATTTTTCATATGGGACTTGGTTTCGAGATACAGGACGTTGAACTTTTTTTTTTTTTAGTTTTCGACGAATAACTTTAAAGTGGTTAGACCGATTTTTATAAAATTTGGGTTTTGTTTATGTTAGATTAAAGTTTATCAAATTATCAGAAAAATTTGAAAATATCCCCCCCGCAGGCATAGATATGGGGACCACGGAGCCCTTTTTAAAAAAGAACTTCTACGCCTATGGTCGTCTCAAAAAATGGATATGATTTTTTTATTCTCCGATATTTTCTGAACATAAAATGTCTCTAGTAAATTTTCAATATTTTTGATAGTTTTCCGGTTAATTGAGGTCAAATGGTTTATTGTAATGCTCCCTAATGTTTATTTTATTTGCCGATGAGCCGGTGTCTGCTATTACGTAAAGTCGTTTCAATAATCATTTTCAGTCTAAATTGTTTGAAACGATTTTAAAAATTGAGAGATGAAAAATAAAGCAAGTGAGAGACAATAAAGACATTTATTAATATATTTTTTTTCATTTCTGTTAGCAAACACCGGATTGGCAAATAAAATAAACATTAGAGAGCAAACAATAAATCATTTAACCTCAATTAACCGGAAAACTATAAAAAATAGAGAAAATTTACTAGAGACATTTTATGTTCAGAAAATATCGGAGAATAAAAAAATCATATCCATTTTTTGAGAAGACCATAGGCGTAGAAGTTCTTTTTTAAAAAGGGGTCCGTGGTCCCCATATCTATGCCTGCGGGGGCGATATTTTCAAATTTTTTAGATCATTTGATAAACTTTAATCTAACATAAACAAAACCCAAATTTTATACAAGTCCCATATGAAAAATGTTTATAGGACAAACTACACTTATTTTTCAATAAAGAATCGATTCTCGAAGTTTCCCCATTTAAAGTGAACTCACCCTGTATACAGGGTGGTCCAGATTTTAGTGCATTAATTTTTAGAGGCGATAGAGAATCGCAAAATAAGGGGACTTTTCTTAACAAACATACCAAGAAAAATGCACCATAACTTAGATACAGGGTGTTGAAGTTTCATTAAAAAAAACTTTATAATTTAATATCTAAGGAAAGACAAATGCCATATTTTTCAAATTCAAATGGTGTGATTGATTCAGCCATAATTGAACCGATATTTTTAAAATATTCGTTAAACATGTTAGCTTTCTGCTCGCTGTCCTGTATTATCAAATTACCATGATCATCTTTAATATTTATATTTGTGTTGTAATTTTTCGTGTTATTTGTTGCTTCATTTATTAGCTCCCAAATACGTTTTAAATTAATTGTAGAATTTATTTCATATTCATCTTTTGTTTTTTTGATAATACTTGTTAATTTATTTCGGTTCCTTTTATTAATCGATTTCACTAACCCTAATGTAATCCATGGTTTCAATTTTTTTAAATTATTATTTTTTTGTATTGTAGAAGTTGAATTTTTTTTTTCTATCTTTATTTAGCAATCATAATTACAATACATTCTATAAGCTAAAATGCTGGCAAGTGTTAGGTGTACTAACAACTAATTGACATGAGGGGGTTAACATCCAACGATGTAACCTTTGCAATTTCAGACGTTCAGTCTTTCAGTTTGACATTAGTATACACACTGACATCCATAACATTTAGGTTAATTCTATTGGCTACAGTTTTTTGAGTCTTTTATTGATTCTTGGTTCCAATAACTCTTCTAATAATGGGTTTGGATGGATTTCTATGGTCCCATGATGCTTGGTAGCTTTTTCTTGGTTGGCTTCTTGTACTACTGGAACTTGAAGATCTGTATGGAGTATGTGATTTGTAATATACCAAGGTGCATCCACGATCTGTCGAAGAATTTTTGATTGGAACCTTTGTATAATTGCTATGTTGGATTTAGAAGCACAACCCCATATTTCGACTCCATATAACCAGATTGGTTTGATTACTGTCTTGTATACCAGAATACTGTTTTCTGTTGATAATCGAGATTTTCTTCCTATTAACCAATTTAATTCTTTTATCTTTATGTCTATCTGTTTCTTCTTTTTCATGATATGCCGTTTCCTTGTCAATTTATTGTCTAGGTGCATTCCTAGATATTTTGCTGACTCGTTTTGTGGTATCTGTACGTTGTTTATGTGAACTGGTGGGCATGTTTGTTTTCGGAGGGTGAAAGTTATATGTGCAGATTTGTTTTCATTGACTTTAATTTTCCATTTCTTAATCCACTGCTGAAGGTTAAGTAGATGGGTTTGCAAATATGCTGAGGCTATTTGGGGGTCTTCATGGCTTGAAAGGATAGTTGTCAGCAAATGTGCGTGTTATTGTGTTTGGTGTCATTGGTAAGTCAAAAGTGTATAGGACATACAACAGTGGTCCAAGGACACTTCCTTGTGGTACTCCGGAACTAATTGGGCAGTAATCTGATTTTTCTTCATTTACTTTAGTTTGAAATGATCTCTCACTAAGATATGATTTTAACAAGTTGTAGTAGCTTAGAAAGGAACACACTTTTTATTTTGTAAAGTAATCCAGGATGCCAAACTTTGTCAAATGCATGGCTAATATCTAGGAAGACTGCCGAGCAATAATGTTTATTTTCTAGTGCACTATTTATAACTTGTGTGATTCGATAGACTTGTTGCACTGTTGAAAGGGCATGTCTGAACCCAATTAACTGGTGATCTGGAATCCAGTTTTCTTGTGGGAGGTCCTCATTAATTCTGCTAGCAGTTTTTCAAGCAGTTTGGAAATTACTGGAAGTAAACTTATGGGTCGGTAGGACGATACTTCTGTTGGTCTGTTGGCGATACTAAGACATGGATATTGGCCAAAAAGTCTGAAAATTGCACAAATCATAATGATTGGAAAGCTGAGTTTTGAATATATTTTATTTAATTCAGATATGAACAAGTTTGTTAAGTCCTCGATATTTTCGCCATTTAAAACATCAACCCATTTTTCAAGTTCTAGTGACCTACTCAATTTATCAAAATCTATTTCTTTTTTTACCACACTTTTATTTATGTCACTACTTTTAAAATAGTCATTGAATTCTATTTTAACTAATGCTAATGATCTGTAATGGTACTGTTATGTATTGCAGAATATATATTATTAATATTTTTATGTTCCTTATCTTTAATAAAAACATGATCTAAGCAAGTGCTAGCTGAGCTACGTCATATTCTAGTAGGGATATTTATATAGGACACAAAACCTAGTGCTGCTAGTGAATTTGAATACGAATTCGATATATTATTTTTACATAATATATCTATATTGATATCCCCTAAAATTAATTCTAACATTTGCAAAGAATTATTTTGAATGAAATTCCTAAAGTCATCCAGGAATAGTAAAACATCTGTAGATGGAGGTCTGTATAAGCTAGTAATTCCAAAATTAATATTATTTAATAGTTCCACTAAAAGTTACCGTGACCCGTCAAAATAGCTCCGACATAATAATCCCGATAAAACTACCCCGACAAAATAGCTCACCGACAATATATTTTCAGACAAAATAGTCCCGTCAAAATAGCCTACATATAGAAAATTCCCGATAAAATACCTCAAAATGGTTTCTAAAGTTATGTAAACTTCAAAATATAGTATAGACAACTCAAAATTTAAATTTATTTTATTGTGAAATATATAATTTACAAATTTGCAGGTAAATTATTTACAATGTGAGATTGTGAGTAATTCCACGAAGAAAATCATAAATATGTTCATTATGATAATTTTCTACTAAGGCTTTTAAACGTCGATTTAGTTGTATATACTTGCTTTTCGATGCTTCTGGTTGTCGTATTCCAGCGTTCGCACGCTCCAGTTGTATTTCAACTCGGTTTTGCTCCTTTAGAAATTGGTTGACGAGTTTGTAAACAGAAAGATGATGGCAATCTAAAGTTTGTTGAAATGCACGGTGCCATCCTTCAACTGAATTGTTTGTTCGTGGTAGGTCATTAAGGACTCTATCGTGGACGTTCCATATTGATATTGGAAATTTAGGTACTGCTCGACGATTTCGTCTTTGTCGTCCAATGTATGTATCCTCCCAATAGTCGATGATCAAATCCATATTTTGAGGACAGATGGCAATTAATCTGTCAAACGCTGTAATGACGTCTTCCTTCGGGACAAAACTCAATGCCAACAACATTTTAATGTGTTGTCGTAAATTTTCGTTGTTACGGTAATCTTCAGCAAGATGAAGTTCTTGAACCTTTCTCCACAGACATTGTCCCAAGTGGAATAAGCACCCCACAACTTCCACACTATTAAAAACACGAGAAACAGCATTTTGGATTGCTTTCTCGAAATCTGATAAGCAACTACGTGGATTCAAAGTGGGTTTTAACTCTAGCAGCTTTTGAAATATTCGTCCGTATGATTCCTCACTCTTATCTTGCAAGAGAACATAAATTAATGGTAGAGAACTTTTATCCACGACAGCGTGGATCGTAAATACTTGGAAAAATCATTCTGGTGCAACTTTGAACGTCCCATCTACATACCAGTTATCCTTGTCTTCTAAAACTTTTAAATTCTTTTCCGTACCAAACATTAATATTCGCCGAGAATCATCTGGACCAGAATCCCACAACAAGAAGTTTGTGTTCCTTGAAGTGACTTGTAGGGCAATCGGAATATCAATATCAGCCACAGTTCTAGGATTAGGATAAGGTTGATTTTCTCGTCTTCCAACTCGTTCGATAGTCCTTTGGGCTGCTACGTAGGAAGGTATATGAACGGCTGCTTCCAGTGATAAACCATTCGTGCACTGCTGAATTATTTGTCGCGGCTTTTCAACGGCGGATGCTGCTCGTTTTCTTATATTGGAAACTACTCGTACTGCTTCATTTTTGGCTGGATCTGGTGCGTGACTGTGATCAGAGACGATAATCACATCGGTATTTTCCAAAGTCTTTATACGTCCTCGACATGTAGTCTCAACGCATCTCCAAGAAGTACTACGATCAGCATTTATTCGGGCTATTCGGTATCGGTAACCATTCCTGAGAAGTAACTGTTTACCCTTTTGTGATTCTATTTTCTCCATACTTAACTCGATGTTATCACCATCAGAAATTGTTTGGAATTAAAAAGGAAATCGGCGTACTTCACTATTGTCACTATTGTCAATGTCATTATGGCTTCTGCGATGTTGGCATTGAAATAAAATGACAGATTGGGGCTATTTTGTCGGGGCTTATTTGTGTATGGGCTATTTCGTCGAGGCTATTTTGTCTGGGCTGTTTTGTCGGGGCTATTCTGTGTTGGGCTATTTTGTCGGGGTACCAAAAGTTACATTATTTATTGTACTATGTTTTGTTGTGCAATGTATCCTATCAGTAACGTATATTAATAAACCATCATTTTGATTAAAATTAGCATTGTTATAAAATAACTGATAATTTGGTATATTGAAATATTTTTCAGAGATTAGCTGCCATGTTTCAGATAAAATTATAATGTCTAAATTATTTTGTACCTATAGATTCCAGAAGTAAGTTAAGTTCATTAAATTTTTTTTAAAGCTTCGTATATTTAGTTGCAATATGTTAATTATTTGTCAGACATTTTTGACAATGCTCATTTTCCATAAATTCCTGGGTATCTATTTTATTATATGCACCAATTGCTGCAAGCAAATCCCCTGCATTCATTTTGCCAAAAGAGTATAGAATCTGGCTATCCTAAAAATCGTTTGATAATGCATAATATAATTAGAAACAGAGCTAAAATAAACATAATTTGTCCTTTCATGATTATTTATGTGTCATTAAGTAGATATTTTACGAGAAAATGAGAAAAGAAAATAAGAAATAGTTTTGTAGAAAATAATAATTTACATAATGTACTAGATTAATTTAATTTAATTAATATATTTTCTTTCCATTAGAGTCTATAAATATAACTCGATCCTTGGTCCAGGTTCTCTTTAACTCATATTTTTCCACAGCTTGTTGAAATATTTGTAACCTTCTTTGTGTCATGTCATATCCTCTCTGATGTATTGCCCAATACCTTTCAGCTTCTTCTTGTTTTTAAATACCACTTTTTTCTTGTAACCACTCAATAGGCCCATTTAGTGAAAAATAGTTTCTCCGATTTCTTTTAATCCTCATAATCTGTTTCATGTATAGTCTGCCTCACAAAAATTTCAACTCCATTGAACTAAAATTGAGGGAGATATTTGCATTTGAATAATAAAATGCTCTATACGGCGGAGCACGCCGGAGTGATGTCAGCAAGTTCGTCAGCAAGTTAGATGCAAATAGACTCTGCCCCAAAAATGTTCGCTAAATTTGAATGGAGTTTCTCAATTGGTATTATTTATAGAACCCGAATTACAAAGCAACCGCTAGATTTGACTGACAAAGGCCAGCTCGGTTTTACACATTAGACCAGTTAGAACGCATAAACGCTAAACTTTCTTATACGAGTTGTAATAGAACTTTGTGAAAATAAAGAAAAAATAGGTAAAAATAGGTAATTGTGTTGTTTTATTTATTTGGACATGTTAAAACTTATAGTTAAGTTCTCGCGTTCTAGCAAATGATAGGGTTTTTAAAGATTTTTACCAATATAAATAAAACAAGATGTAGGCGATATAGTTTTTATTGAACGACTATTCGTAAAAAGAACCGAACGTAATCTTACTATAGATATTAATAAATAAACATGTACAGCATAAAAAATAAAAAATAATAAATAAACATGTACATAATAAAAAAATAGCATAAAAAATATGACATAGTCACACCTAAGGCACTGTTTGTTCAGTCTGCTTGGATTTGGGAAACAAAAAAATCCAAAAATTGTTTGCAGAGTTCAAAATCTACAAAACAAGCTGCGTTTGCTGGGAATGCTCTTAATAAAACTGGGGTAATTCCTTTATATAAAGCTAATGGACCTTCGTTCATCATGTAAAACTGACTATTACGTACACCGTTCTGCGCTACTATAAAATTAATGGGGCGGAGCCTATTTGCATCTGTTGGTGAGACAGATTATAATAGGTATCTGACCGTCACGTTTAAAGTAATCGCGCTATTTTCATATAGTTTACCTGATATGTTAGTATTATTGCATAATCTGCCATTAACAATGTGTGACATTAATTATACCGGGTGACACAAGAAGTAATTACCCCCCCCCCATTTTTGTTGGCATTTCAATATTTTATGGTGAAATAAATACACAGATTCTTATGTTTTAACATAAATCATGTGTTAATACCACTTCCGATTTAACCGGAAGTGGTATCAACTTTCTTATTTTAAATGAGAACACCCAATTTTTTTTCAACATTTGAAATCTACATAAAATTCCCTTTGTAATGATGTATAGCACATTGACATTTGTTTTCAAGATGGCGGCGAAATATTACTTTTATACTAAATTTAAGTTGGCCATTGATTCGCCGCCAAAAAACAAAACGTGGTTGGGAGGCTGTGGAAACAAAAAAATGATTTATCGTTGCTTTGCTGATTGCACTAATAAAATAAAAAATTACAAAGTTCTTTGCATTATTGATGAAACTGAAAAAAAAGTTAATGAGGTACAGTGCCACAACTGTCTCGCTTCAGAAGGTGGTTGTAAACACGCTGTATTGTTTTTAATGTGGTTGCACCGCAGAATTGAAGAGCCATCTCCAACTGAAACAATTTGTTATTGGAAAAGGTCTATTTTGGCTGGGGCGTCAACCACAAAGAAATATGTTACAACCTCAGATTTTGGAAAAAAACCAACTGATCTTGTCACTGATAATTCTCTATTAAATGAATATATTAACCAGGCTAAAAAATGAAAAATAGAAAACAGTACAATGCGATGTTATGTTGTGGAAAAATATAGTTTAATATCGGTTCATTCGCTAAAAAGCAACTATATGTTGCCTAAAGTTAAGCAATGTAACGAAGAAGGGTCTATTAATTTTTGCAAGCAGCAGATGAATGAAGATTTAATTAGAAATGTAGAAATAAATACTAGAGATCAAAGCAAAAGTCGATTATGGGCAGAAATGAGATACGGACGCATTACCGCATCAAAAGCATATGAAGCTACAAAATGTAGTACTTTAGACGGAACACTTAGTCCTTGGCGTAAAGTAATAAAATTGAGGTTCGTGTGCTCCTCGATGAAGGAGTATAGGGAATGATACCATCCGTTTGAGAAAAATATGTAGATTATGAATCGCGATGGTTACCATCTCATAGCCGCGACCGGTTTTTTTAGGGGTCTTGTACGATATAAATAGAAATATTCGATTCGATTCGATTATTTACTGATTTTAATTTTTTTTATGTGTGTGTACAGTGTACACATAATAAAAAAATATTATAATACTGTTTTAAGGCCACGACAATACAAATTTCTGAATTCTATAATCTATCTCAAAACGAGGCATTTCGGATTCTTTAATTAAATTGTTAGTACAATATGAAAATTTTTTCAGAAAAAAATTATTTCACTTAGGCAAATTTTACTAACACTGGCAACTCTGAAAATACTGTTCACTATGAAAACATTAGATGCACGCGAAGAGAAACTTCGCACATTCATCACTTGTAGCATCTCTTTGTTTGAGACAGTGTGGTTTTTTATACGTGTGTCCTGTGTCGTGTGTTTTTAACCCTCCAGGTCAATCTTAATTACTTATAGAGGTGTGTTTTATTTTATTCCTGAAATCCATTATTTATTAAATATCAAAGTCGGACTCTTTGTTAAAATTTATGCAGCATTTTTTTATTTTTACAAGCTTAAAAATGAATTTTGCTAGAATAAGCATACAATATTAGTAATTATACAAAAATAAAAAAACTCATCTAAAATTAAATTAAACAAAATAAATAAATTTTGAATAAAAACAATTAATACATAACACATCTAAAATCTAATGGGGAAAAATAATACAAAACAAACTACAACAAATTTTCAAAATGTCCACTACCAACCTCAACACATTTTTTTGCATGTAACTGTAAATTATTTATTTTATACCATCTATCATACGTTACTTCAGTGCACTCCTCTTCTATGCGTTCTTTTAATTCTTCTCTGGGTGCAACTTCGGTAGCATACACTTTTTGTTTTAAATAGGAGTTAGATCTGGGTACCTTGCAGGCCAGCACGATGGTACAGCTCCTCACAACCTAAGAAAGAGAGGGTGCAGCATTTAAATGGTCATTACCCCAATAGGCGAATTAGTCGTAATGGCCCAATTTCCTGGCCTACAAGGTCCCCAGATTTGACTTCAGTAGACTATTTTTTTTTGGATTATTTAAAGGTAAAAAGTGTATAATATGCTACCTATAACCGAAGTTGCAACCAGAGAAGAATTAAGAATGCATAGAAGAGGATGCACTGAACTGAGGAATAATTCACTCATCAGAGATGATATAAAAAAATTTACAGTTATGGGCAAGAAAATGTATTAAAGTGGTGGTGGACGTTTGAAA
The DNA here is from genome assembly GCA_963680705.1 of Rhagium mordax. Classification (NCBI taxonomy): domain Eukaryota; kingdom Metazoa; phylum Arthropoda; class Insecta; order Coleoptera; family Cerambycidae; genus Rhagium; species Rhagium mordax. The sequence continues at coordinate 62,374,266 of OY796656.1, forward strand.
ATTTGTTGTAGTTTGTTTTATATTATTTTTGTCAATTAGATTTTAGATGTGTTATTGTAATTTGTATTAATTGTATTTATTTAAAACTTGTTTATGTGTTTAATTTAATTTTAGATGCGTTATTTTACTTTTGTATAATTACTAATATTGTGTATTTATTCTAACAAAATTCATTTGTGGTTTTTAATCTTTTTTGTTTGTAAATATAAAAAATACTACATAAATTTAACAAAAATATCCAACCCTGATATTTAATGAATGATATTATTTTAAGTTAAGTTAAGTTCTAACAATAGAGAGTAAAATAAAATATTTACACACACTATTAAAGTCGCCCATATACATTACTTATCTTTTTGTTGCAGGAGGACACGTAATTATTTCTAAAATGGATTTATCGTGAAACTTACCTGTTAATTCTCGAACCATTAAATATGTGCCAAAAAAACTAAATACGTCGTTTATGTAAGTACACTATTCGTGTACTTTAAAAGTTGCCATTAAAAACTACCAAAATCCATATACAGGGTGATGTTTTAGGTAACTTCCCCGACTAAAAAATATTTGGCCACGGCATTGTTAACTTTTTCTTTTGTTCACTGAATGATGTAAACATCCATTAGTGAAACACATTGCCAGATTTGGTTCAATTCCGTGAAGCTATTTAAAAAATATGGCCGATTGAAATTTTGCCAAAAAATAGGAAACATGCTGTGTATCAGAAACGAGGGGCATTAGGGGATAAAATAAGGGTCATTTAGGAAACACCCTGTATAGGACAATGAAATCTTTTTATTATTATCATATTACCATATTCTGAATTACATCCCAACATTCCCAACATGAAACGTCTGATAAAATTGTAGAAAACCAGTATTGCATTTTAACTCAGAATATCATTTGCTGTGTATTTTCGTTAACTATAGAGTTAGTAGTAGTGCATCACAACAAAAATACGGCAGATATAAGTGTTAATTATTTTTTTATTTTTTTAACACAAAACCCCCTAAAAAAAATCCGGCCGCGCCTATGAGGTAGTAACCATCATGATTCGTAATCTATAAATTTTTCTGAAAACAACAGTACCACCCACTATACTCCTTCATCAAAGAGCACACTAGATTACTTTACACCAAGCACTAACTGGTGGAAAATATTTTAGGAGCAAACATTTTTCAAACGGGCCCAATGAAACGAGGATTAAATTTGGAAGAAGTTATTTTAAAAGAACTTTCGAAGAAAACGTCAAAGAAATACTATAGATCCGACCTTTTCCTTTCAAGAGAATGCCCAATAGTAGTGCATCTCCAGATGCCATTAGTGACGAATTTGTAAAATCTCCTAGTTCTGTAAAACTTTTCATAATTACATTGATAGCGATGGAAATATCAAAATAAAATATTTTTGCCAAATTCAGATGCAAATGCATCTTACAAAAAAGGAAAGAGCTATATTTGTGGTAGCTAGGCCTGATTTCGAAAATAGTAAAGAAATTAATTATCAGTATTGCGATTATGAAAAGGAGTTCGCTATTAACATAAATGATATAACTGAGTTTTGGTTTAAAGCTATTTTTAATAAAATTTAAACTTATTTAATAACATTTTTTATTTTACCTATTTTTCCCATATAAATAAAAACAAAAATTTAAATAAAAAAATGCAAAATACTTTCCTTATATAAATGGTAACGCTGAAACGTTGTCGGAGTTATCAAGCCTAATACATTTTTTTAATATAATTATGCTCGTAATTATGTAAAAATATGCATTACACAGTATTTTTTGGTTATTATACAGGGTGTCCCGAAATAACGTGAAAACCTCTTAAAGGTAGATTCCTCATCAAAAAATAAGTATAGTCTTTTATGTACAGTAAGGTCGAAAACGGTCTCCTTGAGCCGCTAGACCTCCTCAAAGGGGGGCACCAAAATTTTATTTTTTTTTTCTCGAAAGTGACTAAAGTTAGCGGAATGAAATTTGGGCACGACTTTGTACTTATGGAACGTCTTCTTTTCAATGCATTTTTATTTTTCTACTTACTTTTTAAATAAGTTAAATAAGCAACCCCTATTGAATTTTTAGTCAGAACTTTTAAGGAGATGATTTTTTTTTTCCAAATTAAATTTGTTTCAGAAAGTCACATGTATTCTACTAGTTTCATCTCTTTTGAAAATTTATCGTAAATCTCATCAATTTCAAATAAAAAAATATTTTCTGTTAAATTGAAAACGGAGTTTGATACAAAAAGAGTAAGTACGCATGTGTCACTGTTACCATAATGTCATGTTATTGTCATGAATCAAATCTGCCAAAAAAATCACTTTTTGCTGCCCCCCTTTGAGGAGGTCTAGCGGCTGAATGAGGCCGTTTTCGACCTTACTGTATATAAAAGACTATATTTATTTTTTGATGAGGAATCTACCCTTAGGGGGTTTTCACGTTATTTCGGGACACCCTGTAGAACAACAATTTTGTATGTAATTTCGCATTCAGTTACTCGAAAAATGACATGAATGTAAATAAAAATATTTGGCTTGCTTCACTTCGTCTCTTGTATTTTTTGATTTTGGAGATACAGACGGTGGTCTAATTTATTTCTAGACGACAATAATTTATTTATAATATGCGATAACGTGTGCGCCATTTTCTAATAAATTTAAAAATCCAGATTCTTCCACTATCATTTTATCAGTAGTTCTTCCTCCAAAATCATCTGATTCGTAGGAAATTAAACCTTCGGGAGTACAAGAAATCAAATATTTCATTGTATTACTTTTTTTATATTCGGACCATGAAAACGACTGTAATATCGGATCAGTTGATTTTTGAATAGAAATTTCAAAACGATCTATTATGCACTGTACTTTTCTAAATCTTAGCCGAAAGGGTATTGGGAGACATTTCCGAATTTCAGATATAGTTTTCCATTGGATTAATGATTTTAAATGAGCTGCTAATTTGGGTAATAACTTCTGAATTATTATACACACGGTTGATGTTGACATACAAAAATCATCTGCAAGTACGCTATGAGGGAGATTCAGTTTAATTTTTTTTAATGTTACGAAAATATCGATTTCTGACGCTTAACATTTTGTGGATAACATCTCTACTATAAAAAGTGAATGGCTGGGAATATCCAAGTAAATTTTTGGATTTTTTTTCTATTACATAGTAATTGCTCGTTTCTCAATATTATCTTTTGAATTCCAATTCTGAACAAATACTCCTGACAAACTAGAATCATACGGTGCAGTAAATGACGTCGAAAATACTGTCTTGCTACTATCAGAGGAGTAATGTTGCAACTTTTTTGCATCTAGTTCAATCTGTTTATTTTTCTTGGTGACTGATAATATTCTGCACTGACTGGCCTTCGACCGTAATGTAGGTATCTACTTGAATTAATTTATTCTTGGTATTCTCATTCTCGTCTTTAGACTTTTGATTATTTTCCAAAATGTAAGAACCACATTCAGGGTTTTCTAACAACTCGTTAGCCGAGTCGTTAGCTGAAAAACGCGATTTTTTTGCACTTCCTGAGGAATTGTCTAGTAGTCATTGCCTTTGCCTTTTCAAGAATGCTGTTCGGGGAACAGCACTATGCGACTGTTTTCGGTCCTCCTGGCAATCGAAGATATGCGGAATGACACCAGGTCTTAATTTAATTGCTACATTTTTCATTAACTTAAAATACATGTAACTTTCTACATCTTCTTCAAGCTAAAAATAATTTGAAATTATTTCTTTTCTATTTAAAATAAAATAAAACTTACATTAAAATTATCCTCACAACAAAATTTTGTCATTTTACTGCCTAAACGATTGTCTCTGCGCATTGCCTTTTGCCATAAAAGTCTTGTTTTTTTATCACTAGGTAAAGAAATGAAACTTTTACCTGGCATTGTCACAGTGGTATTTTTACATTTGGGTACCTACCATACAATATTAAATAATTTTTTTTTTGATTGGCCATTTTACATAAGTATATATTAACACAAAATAGCAAAAAAAACGACGAGAACAGTTATACAACTTATACACTATGGTCACTATGTCTAATTTAAACAAACGCCCAACTATGTGTTCAGTTACTGTTCCTTATGAACATATCGGCGCGCCGCCGCGCCAGCTGCAGGTGGTCGGATACACGAGATGGGCTGACGTCATGGTTGAAAACGGAGCGTTATTCAACTCGTTGACTTTAACAATTTTTTAATATATGAAGACGATGCCTGACAAATAAAAAAATTTGCACACTTACTAAACACAGTGTAAACTATATTATTATGCAATAAAAAAATACTAAATGAGCCTATTAGATAAATTTCGGTCTAATTTTATTTTCTTCTATCTTTCCTATGCGGTGACATCTATCAATGTCTATAGTATCTAAATTTAATTTGAGTTTATTTTTACAGAGATCTGTAAACACTTTTTCCGTGTCTTCATTTTGTTTTTCAGTTAAACCAAATAACCGTAAATTTTTACATCTCGAATACTGTTCCGTATAATAAGATATATGTAAAAAAATGATATTGTCTATTTCACCCCATATGTTACTAAGATATATGTATACATTTTTATTTTCAATGACTGGAAAACGGATAGTTTAAATATAGACTTATTATATGTTTTTGAAATCAGAAAATTATAAGGATTTCGAAAATACAATAATAAATAAAAAACCCTAAGTTTTAGAATTTCACCATTTTGCGATTGTCATTTGTTTGATTTACTGGCAGATTATTAAAATTCAGGAAAAATACTGCAACTTTTGTATATAAATTTTTTTTGTATTCCTTCAAATAAACTCTGTAGGCGGTGGCTAATTATAAGAAAAAACCAGGTACATGAACTGTGGTAATGTTTTCTTATAAAGGTTTAAATTAACCTCAATTTATGTTATGACGTCATGTTCGATATTTTTTTGGTTTTACCCCCGAAATTTTGCAATTTCCTATTTAAAGAAAAGATATAATTTTTTTTTAATCAATTATTCGGCCTATTTTCATTATAATCATCGACGCCAGGAGATGAGCATTCCCAACCTGGAAATTCTTGCCGAACCTCTTATCTTACTAAGGGTAGGGATTTTTTACTTGCCTAACATTTAATAGACAAGGAACCGACTGTTTTACATCCCCTCCGAAGGATGGTATATCCTCAATACAACTCTCATCTACAGTTGTATAGCTTTTTCTGCGATATAGCTGATATACAAGCCTCTAGAAGTGAGGAAACGAGACCGCGTCCTTCCCCGGATAGTCACCCATCTAGGTACCTAGTAATCGCGGCTTACTGTTGCTGCTCGTCCCATTGTGTGTAAAAACTTTAAAGTCGTAATCATATGTATATATAGACCTCCTACAAGTCATCTTGAAACTTTTCTCCAAAATTTATCCGCTATAATACTAGATACAGCCCAAAATGATTACAAGAATTATAAAATAATTTTGTGTGGAGATTTTAATCTAGATTTACTAGAATAAAGCCAGACAAACACTCAAACTTGTTTAACTCTCTTAAAGACATATAATTTAAGTCAAACAATCAATGAACCAAAGTAGATAGGCAAAGGGGGTTCTACGCCACTTTCAAGGTCGATGGCATGTGTCCATCCGGAGCACCTGGCGGGGGTGGTTTAGGTGAAGAAGTCTTCGGAGATGAGGTTTAGGGGGTGTAGTCTTCGTCGAGGGGGTGTACAAGAAAATAATCGTCAATGACCAGAACGTATTACGCAATATTGCATCATCGTTAAAGCATATTGCGCAATACTACGTTATCTTACGCAATCGTCATAGGCACACGTGCGTTCAAGGTTAAAGCTAGCAACTTGTTGAGACTTGTCTATAGGCGGTTTTAGAACAAAGGAGTCTGTGTGGGTGGTTCCAAGAATAGCTGTCAGATATATGTAAACAAGCTGTGATTAATGGTTTCCGGCGTAATCGATGAGTCATTCTGCGTTCAAGGTTAAAGCTAGCGACTTGTCGAGACTTGTCTGTAGGCGGCTAGATCAAAGGAGTGATTAATGATTTCTGGTGGTGAGTACGTGACTAAAAGAGCATCATCCAGTTCTGAGAATGATGAGTCATAGGCACACGTGTGCGTTCAAGGCTAGCGACTTGTCGAGACTTGTCTGTAGGCGGTGTTACAATTTATTTCCACACTAAGATATTTTCTCGTGGTGCTTCGTAGGTTAACGGTGCAGTGGCAAATTTACTAGCAAATAAACTAAGCGGCAAGATCTATTCTTAGTTTATTGTACAACGATACATATAGAAAAGGTATATTGTAAATAAATAGCCTTCGGCAGGGTCGAAATCATTGTCACGCTGCTTCCAATCTTGATAAAATAGAGGTATCACTATTCAGTCCGTAGCTCTTATCTACAAAAATAGGTTCAATTATTAGTATTGAAAAATCATCTTGCAAAAATAGAGGGCTCACCTGATTAGGATAATGTTCGATAAAGTTCGATAGTGGTTAAAAAGGGCATTTATTTACAGTCGTTCCTGGAGATTTCGTTGGTCAAGTCTTCCTCTGCGGTGTTTCTGCGATATCAGGGTGGTAATTGTCTCGTACTGGGTAATTATATTTCACTTTTGGCTGGTAACACCACTAGACATCGTCTGGAATACTACAAGATAGGATATTTAATAAATAATTTCATCTGTCAGCGAGCTTTAGGGCATGCAAAATAGATACGAACATAATGCTCAACTGTACTAGCAATAACTATGTAGACTTACCTCACTTTGGCCATCGGAACCGTATTTATTATACACGTTAGGTTTGCTTGTAGCTGAAGTAAACAAACAGGTTACCTGTCATGTTTCATGTTGGTAGTGTATCTCGACCGCGGTACGTTCGCTGGTTCGATATGCAGGGACTCTGTTCGTTGCGACTGTCAAACCGTGGAGTTGTAGAGATGTATTGTGAAGGGTTGATAGGGAAGCACATGTCGTGATTTTGGTGGTTTTAGTTGGGTTTGTGTGTCAGAGTTATGTAAATCACGTTTTCTGTGAGATTCATATCATTGGTTAAAATAAAACAGTACCGAATTGCTCTGGAGGTACTCTCGGGTAACTCTGAGTGGACGGCAGAACGAACTAGGGAGACGAAACCAACGCAGTTCCCCGAATTCCTGGAATCTCTTTCTTTTTGGCTTGGCTTGGAAAACCGTGAACACGTGCGACTCGTGGTTTGTAAAATTTAGCAATTTTGGTGAAGTAATTGCCCTTTGGAGGATTTGTTACAAATCATTCGAGATAATCGAAATTAGTGGGACCTTTTGGTGAAGCATCCTGTAAATTCGACGGTTAATCCGGATATTTTCACATGTTCAAAGCGGTGAGTACATAAGCTGGTTTTTTTTGGTGTCTTCTTGAGGCATAAAGCTGAAATTGACCCTCGTTTTCTTCTTCCTAGGTGTTCTTTCCGTATTCGAAATAGATAATCAAGCCACTGACGACGACAACGTCAGACACTTTCAGCCCACCCGAAACCTAAGCTATGTTCGACATCTGTTGCCACATTGCAAATTAGGCAAGGTAGGAAGTTACTGGAGTAATAATTATTTGTAGGGCTGCTACGTGACTGCTCGACTCTACTAGACGCTATTAAGACGCTGCTAGACGCTGTTACGACGCTGCTACAGCATTACTACGATCTTGCTACTGCGTTACTTCTATATCATCGTTCCTGTTCCTGTTGTTATTGTTGCTCTGGGGTTCCTGTGTTGCTGTAAGGATTGCTTTGGGCCTGGCTGTGTATTGTACTGGTTGCCTGGCGGTGGCCTCTGGGATTTTTTGAGTATCGTTGCTGTGCCTGCTGCTCGTCCTTGCCTCACTTTTACCTGTCAGCTGACGTTGAACTCAACCTCGTTACCTGGATTGGAACTCCTTGGTGCGAAGCTGGTTAAGAGGAAGAATCAAACCAGAATAGTAATTGTGTGGTATTTATGTAGAGATTAAGCTTATTATGGATTTAGTAATTAAGAATTTTGGGGTATATTAATTAAGTGAGATTTCAATTACTTAGGGCAATGTAAGATGTGTATAAACTAAATAACACCTGTGAAACCAGGCGTGTGATCACACTAACGGTCCTTTTATTGAGCCTTCAGCTCCTGTAAAGATCCTGCACTCTTGCATGTGCATCTATAGGTTTCGACCATTTTCTGCGCCCGTAAAATTATTAAATTGTGCTCGTAGTTGACTCATTGCATTATTTTATTGTCTCCAAATCACCCCATTTATTTTAAGAAAACCCACCCCACGGACCTGACTAGTCGGCCGTGTGAGGTCTCCCTTCAATTTAAAGTGCGCTCGGAGACACTGCACGTAAAACACTAAAATTTTGTTTTGGGGTTGTACAGGGTTAAGACCTGAGACCCGATATTTAGGTGGGGATTGAACCCTGCCTAGCGCACGTGGCCTATTTAGGTAAGCCGCCCCCGTAACAATGGCGCCCAACGTGGGGCCCAACCTACTTGATGGTGTTTGGGGTTGATTTTCTTACATTTTGGAGGCAAAATATAAATTTTTAGATACAGGGTGAGCACTGTACTTCAAAATTTTAACTTAATTAGATTCAATTCAATTATTGTGACGAATTTTCGCACACATTTTACAGTTAGATATATTTTAAAAGTGGTAATACGGATTAAATACATGCAATTACTTGGTTGGTTGTGATAAGCAACAGTGAGTGGTAACTTGTAATAGGAATGCATTTTTTTTACAGATATTGGAGGCAGTACATGTTAATAGGTCTAGTAAATAATTGTTGCATTTTAGGTAAGATTTTTTTTTGACGACGTTTGAGTGCTAAGGCACATTTTTATGAAGGGGGGGACATTTAATTGTTTTCTTTTCGCCTCTTGTGTATATTTTATGTACTGTAGATCATAATTGAGTCGAGTAGAGTAATCAAACCGGAGTCTAACTGAGCCAATGTGGAATTAGATTGGGTTGTTGGTTTTAAAATTTATTGTACTACTGGGGATTGTGTATATTTGAAATTTTAGTATTATTGTGATTGAAGTATTGATTTAGAGTAAGATGGACATAAATCGGTTATTGGGAGACGAACTGTCGTATGAATTAAATATAAGGGGCTTATCTTCCGAAGGTACGGTAGCTGAGAAGCGTAGTACTCTACGAGGAGTATTCAGATGTGAGCGTTCTGGGTTTTCATCTTCATTTTTACTTCTTGATAGGGATATTAATGGGGAGATAGAAATTTGAGGTAATAAACTGGATCAACTCGCGAATGATATAGACAATTTCGATGAATCAAATAAAAAAAATGAACATTCTCGCATTTATTCACGGTTACTTCATGTTCATAGTCGCCTTTCTAGATTAGTGGAAGGAAATGAAGAGCAGAATGTAGCGAAATCGAACTTAGTAACTCGGTGTTTGCGATTAGTAGATACATTGGAAAATTTGGTGGGAGGACAGCCTCCACGGGAACAATTGTCGTTACAAGCTGAACCCGGACGGTCACTCGAAAATAATACGGAATATTCATTGATAGATACGGATAATCCTTTGTTGCCTCGTATAGTACATGATTCATACTCGCATCAAACTAACTTGAATAGTCAACAGGAATCCTTAGGTGAAAACCAAGCTGGTTGTAGCCAACCAGATACCGGAGACTTAATTCAAATTGAACCACGCAGGACTCGAGTAACTTTTAGTACCACTCCTCAAGTAATGTCAAGTTCACCGACTCGTGCGACATCTGATGAGAATTTAGTTCTCGAACATTCGAATGTTTTAAACCGACCCCGTGACAATACCAGCATACCAGCTATTCACCAAGGTATATCAAAGGTCAGTGGAAGTTTTCCAGAGGACTTGAGATATAGGGAAGCATTTGATTCGGTTGCCAACCTTACCAATAGATTTCATCGCTTACAAACTACAGCGCCTTCTGGTCAAGGTAGTTTTTCGGATTCGTGTGATCAGGCTTCATCGAAGCCAATAGCTATTAGTAAGTGGGACGTGTATTTTGACGGGAAAGGTAGCGTGTTTAACTTTCTAGAGAGACTGGAAGAATTACGGGTTTCTAGAGGAGCTACGAAAGCGCAATTATTAAGAGCTGCAGCAGAACTTTTTAGGGGCGATGCTTTGATTTGGTATAGGTCATTTATTAAAGATAAAGTTTGCTCTTGGGACGAATTGGTGAGGAGGCTGAAATCTGCCTTTTTGCCATATCATCACGAGAGGGAAATATGGGATGAACTGAAAAAGCGCACGCAGGGCGGTACAGAATCTGTTGTCGTATATATTGCAGTTATGGAGAATTATTTTAATCGGTTATCGCAAAAACCCGATGAGGGTAAATGGGTTCAACTAATTCGTGAGAGATTACTGCCTTATTTACAAATGGATTTGGCGTCTCAATGGGTCCGAGAACCTATCCGTAGCATTGATTCTTTGGTAAATGCCTGTTGTCACTTGGAGGAAACTTATCTTCATACGAGGAACATACCACCACCGCCAACGAACTATCGAAACTTGTTAGAACCGACCTTAGCTTTTAATTATTCACGTTCTTCGACTAGAGTCACGACATTGGAAGCCGATATTACGGAAAATTCAGTTGCGACAGTAAATCTTTCGTCGACTCCACGCCGCGAAGTCACTTGTTGGAACTGCCAACGGAGTGGTCACGTGTCTCGCAACTGTGATCGTCCACGCCAACGGCACTGCTTTAAATGTGGTAAGGCGAATGTCACGATTTCAACTTGTCCATCGTGTTCGGGAAATGCCAACCCGAATCACAGAAGGACCGATTTGTGAGTTCGGGCAAAGTAGTCTCGGTTCAACAAAGTATTAGACACGACTTAATGGTACGCACTAAACCCGTCTTAGACTTTATTTTAGGCCACACTGGTTCAGATGAACGCCCTTATTTGGATATAAAAATATTAGGTAGGGAGGTCAAAGGACTTCTAGATTCAGGGGCTTCTAGAACTGTTGCGGGTCTTGCTGGGTGGAAATTACTTCGCGAATTAGGTTTAAAAATGTTCACCAACTTGAAAGCTACTCATTGCACGGTTGCGAATAATCAGTCATGTGAAATTGTAGGTCGATGTAACGTTCCTATTCAATTGATAGATAGAGTCAGGGTCATTGAGGTACTGATAGTTCCTGAAGTCAATCACTCTCTTATCTTAGGGGTGGACTTTTGGGTAGACATGGGTCTGGTGCCTAACCTAAGAAAAGACTGTTGGACTTTCGATACGGACGAACCGTGTGTTAACATCAATTCGGTGTTATCAAAAGAAGGACTTACTCCGGCACAACAGTTATAACTGGATTCGGTAGTCCAAGGGTATTTTAATCAGATAGGTACTAAATTGGGTCGGACTTCTCTTATTGAACATCCCATAATAACGGATTCGGAACCTATAAAGCAGAGATACTACCCGGTGTCCCCGGCGATACAAAAGCACATCGATGAGGAATTGCAATCTATGTTAGATAATGACGTCATAGAGCGGTCTAATTCAGCGTGGTCAAGCCCGATTTTATTAGTTTCGTAGAAGGATGGAAGGTATCGATTTTGCATCGATTATCGCAAGTTGAATCAAACTAGTAAGAAGGATGCCTATCCTATTCCTTATGTTTCTGATATTTTAAGTAAGTTAGGGAACGGGCGATATCTTAGTTCATTAGACATTAAGTCGGCATACCATCAAGTTCCTGTAGCTCAAAACTCTCGAGAATATAAGGCATTTACAGTACCTGGTAGGGGGCTGTTTCAGTTTAAATGTATGCCATTTGGGTTAACTAATGCGCCAGCAACTTGGATGCGGCTAATCGATAAAGTCTTAGGTCCGGAACTAGAGCCGTATGTATTCGTTTATTTAGATGATATTATTGTAGTCACACCGACGTTTGAGCTGCATACCAAAATTCTGACCGAAATTTTTGACCGTCTTTTAAAAGCTGGGTTAACTCTTTCCCGTGATAAGTGTAAATTCTGCCGAGACGAACTGCGGTACTTAGGCTATGTTGTGGACAAGCAAGGTTTGCACGTCGATCCAGAAAAGGTGAGCGCGATTTTAAACGTACCTTCGCCTCGTAATGTTTCGGAAGTTCGACAAATAATTGGAACGGCTTCATGGTATCGGAGGTTCATACCGGACTTCTCTACGACGATAGCTCCAATGACAAACCTGTTACGCAAGAATACGCGCTGGTGTTGGTCGGAAGAATGCGAACTCTCTTTCCAGGCTATTAAAAACTCATTAGTAACGGCGCCGATTTTAAGTTGTCCGGACTTTACTCTACCCTTTTTCGTCCAAACGGATGCGTTAGCGTACGGAATTGGGGCTGTTTTATCCCAGCATCATTCGGATGGAGAACGGGTAATATGTTATTTGAGTCGGACTTTAACCCGTGCCGAGCGTAACTATTCTGTAACGGAAAGGGAATGTCTTGCGGTGCTTTGGGCAGTGGAACGCTTACGTGCGTATCTACAGGGGTTTAAATTTACGGTCGTGACGGACCATGCGAGTCTTCTTTGGTTAAATAATTTGAAAGAACCCACTGGGAGATTAGCGCGTTGGGCGGTCCGCCTGCGGCAATTCGACTATGATATTGTACATAGAAAGGGGAAGGACCATGTTGTCCCGGACCTCTTGTCCCGTTCAGTTCCTCAAACATCCGAGGAAAGCGATATTAAGGTTGATGCCTTAATAAACGAACCGGTAGATAAGTGGTATTCTAACATGGTGAAGTCAGTTCATGATCATCCTCTAAGGTACCCACAGTGGAGAGTTGCAGACTCACAGTTGTTAAAACATTGCCCTCCAACCTACCCAGATTTGTCAGACGTTACCGAGTCTTGGAAAATTGTGATACCTAAACATAAACGTATGGGCATCATTCGTGATAATCATGATGTCGAAACTTCGGGACATGCAGGAGTGCACAAAACTTATTGGCCGAAAATGCGCGCCGACATTGCGAAATATGTTCGGAACTGTCAAGTGTGTGTTGCCTGCAAACCTGAGAGACGAGCGCCAGCTGGTCTTATGGGTCAGCGAGCCCCGGTCACAAAACCGTTTCAGGTGATAAGTTGCGATCTCGTGGGTCCGCTACCGTGATCTGTTCAAGGTTATACTCATATCTTGACCGTGTTAGATTATTTTAGTAAGTTCCCGTTGTTATTCCCTTTGCGTAGCGCCACTGCTGCGAGTGTCACGAGACTGATTGAGGAGAATGTATTTCTCATATTCGGTGTACCAGAGTACGTTATATGCGATAATGGCGTACAATTTAGGAGTAAACTGTTTACGACAATGTGCGAGTCGTACAAGACGAGAATTTCGTTCAATCCGTTATACCATGCGCAAGCGAACCCAGTTGAACGGATGCACAGCGTCCTCAAAACTATGTTGACCGCGTACGTGTCGGATAATCAAAAGCAATGGTGTAAACTGTTACCTAAAGTCGGGTGTGCAATTCGTACACAGAAACATGAAGCTACGGGAGCTACTCCATTTTTCATCACTTTTGGCAGAGAGCATATTATCTCCGGTAAGATTCATGACCATCCTCTTCGCGCAGATCAGCCGGCATCGCCGAATCGAGCAGAAGCTTTCGAAGCTCTATTCAAAGACGTAAGGAGGCGACTAGACCGTGCGTACGAACGTGCTAAACCACGTTATGATTTGCAGAGAAGACCGATACAGTTTGCGATAGGCGACAAGGTATGGCGGAGAAATCACGTTCTCTCTAATGCGGCAAACCAGTTTACCGCAAAACTTGCTCCTAAGTTTGTAGGTCCTTTTAGGATAATCAAAAAGTTATCGTCTGTTCGATATGAGCTACAAGACTCGGATGGTAAAAGTAGGGGCGAATGGCATATCAAGGATCTAAAGTTAGATCCTCGGGATGGCGTAACCGTTTAGGGTTGTTAGGCGATAACGTTTTGGTAGGTTTGATTGCATATTTTAGGGATCAGTGTCTTGGTATTCGAACTTTGGGGTAATTGTTATGGCAGATATTCGTTTTGATATTTTTTGTTTCGTCGTTTTTTGGACCTTTCGTTTTTTTTTTTTTCGTGGGATTTAGCCCTGTGACAGGGGTCTGGGAATACTGTCACCGCGGCATTCACCTGCGGGAGGTAGAAGTCCTCTGTACGGCCACTTTCGTCGACAAAGAGGGACTCTGGGTGGACAAGGGGCGGCGGCATTTCGGCGGCTCACTTCAATGTGAGACTGGCGGAGATTGCCTGGAACGTCGGGAGGATATGGGGCGCAGTTGGTCACCGGTTTGGTTAGCCAGGTCGAGGCCTGGTTAACACTGCTGCGTGGTAATTTTCTTTACGTAGGGGGGGTGTTCTTACAATTTATTTCCACACTAAGATATTTTCTCGTGGTGCTTCGTAGGTTAACGGTGCAGTGGCAAATTTACTAGCAAATAAACTAAGCGGCAAGATCTATTCTTAGTTTATTGTACAACGATACATATAGAAAAGGTATATTGTAAATAAATAGCCTTCGGCAGGGTCGAAATCATTGTCACGCTGCTTCCAATCTTGATAAAATAGAGGTATCACTATTCAGTCCGTAGCTCTTATCTACAAAAATAGGTTCAATTATTAGTATTGAAAAATCATCTTGCAAAAATAGAGGGCTCACCTGATTAGGATAATGAAAGTTCGATAGTGGTTAAAAAGGGCATTTATTTACAGTCGTTCCTGGAGATTTCGTTGGTCAAGTCTTCCTCTGCGGTGTTTCTGCGATATCAGGGTGGTAATTGTCTCGTACTGGTTAATTATATTCCACTTTTGGCTGGTAACACCACTAGACATCGTCTGGAATACTACAAGATAGGATATTTAATAAATAATTTCATCTGTCAGCGAGCTTTAGGGCATGCAAAATAGATACGAACATAATGCTCAACTGTACTAGCAATAACTATGTAGACTTACCTCACTTTGGCCATCGGAACCGTATTTATTATACACGTTAGGTTTGCTTGTAGCTGAAGTAAACAAACAGGTTACCTGTCATGTTTCATGTTGGTAGTGTATCTCGACCGCGGTACGTTCGCAGGTTCGATATGCAGGGACTCTGTTCGTTGCGACTGTCAAACCGTGGAGTTGTAGAGATGTATTGTGAAGGGTTGATAGGGAAGCACATGTCGTGATTTTGGTGGTTTTAGTTGGGTTTGTGTGTCAGAGTTATGTAAATCACGTTTTCTGTGAGATTCATATCATTGGTTAAAATAAACAGTACCGAATTGCTCTGGAGGTACTCTCGGGTAACTCTGAGTGGACGGCAGAACGAACTAGGGAGACGAAACCAACGCAGTTCCCCGAATTCCTGGAATCTCTTTCTTTTTGGCTTGGCTTGGAAAACCGTGAACACGTGCGACTCGTGGTTTGTAAAATTTAGCAATTTTGGTGAAGTAATTGCCCTTTGGGGGATTTGTTACAAATCATTCGAGATAATCGAAATTAGTGGGACCTTTTGGTGAAGCATCCTGTAAATTCGACGGTTAATCCGGATATTTTCACATGTTCAAAGCGGTGAGTACATAAGCTGGTTTTATTTGGTGTCTTCTTGGGGCATAAAGCTGAAATTGACCCTCGTTTTCTTCTTCCTAGGTGTTCTTTCCGTATTCGAAATAGATAATCAAGCCACTGACGACGACAACGTCAGACACTTTCAGCCCACCCAAAACCTAAGGTATGTTCGACATCTGTTGCCACATTGCAAATTAGGCAAGGTAGGAAGTTACTAGAGTAATAATTATTTGTAGGGCTGCTACGTGACTGCTCGACGCTACTAGACGCTATTAAGACGCTGCTAGACGCTGTTACGACGCTGCTACAGCATTACTACGATCTTGCTACTGCGTTACTTCTATATCATCGTTCCTGTTCCTGTTGTTATTGTTGCTCTGGGGTTCCTGTGTTGCTGTAAGGATTGCTTTGGGCCTGGCTGTGTATTGTACTGGTTGCCTGGCGGTGGCCTCTGGGATTTTTGAGTATCGTTGCTGTGCCTGCTGCTCGTCCTTGCCTCACTTTTACCTGTCAGCTGACGTTGAACTCAACCTCGTTACCTGGATTGGAACTCCTTGGTGCGAAGCTGGTTAAGAAGAAGAATCAAACCAGAATAGTAATTGTGTGGTATTTATGTAGAAATTAAGCTTATTAGGGATTTAGTAATTAAGAATTTTGGGGTATATTAATTAAGTGAGATTTCAATTACTTAGGGCAATGTAAGATGTGTATAAACTAAATAACACCTGTGAAACCAGGCGTGTGATCACACTAACGGTCCTTTTATTGAGCCTTCAGCTCCTGTAAAGATCCTGCACTCTTGCATGTGCATCTATAGGTTTCGATCATTTTCTGTGCCCGTAAAATTATTAAATTGTGCTCGTAGTTGACTCATTGCATTATTTTATTGCCTCCAAATCACCCCATTCATTTTAAGAAAACCCACCCCACGGACCTGACTAGTCGGCCGTGTGAGGTCTCCCTTCAATTTAAAGTGCGCTCGGAGACACTGCACGTAAAACACAAAAATTTTTGTTTTGGGGTTGTACAGGGTTAAGACCTGAGACCCGATATTTAGGTGGGGATTGAACCCTGCCTAGCGCACGTGGCCTATTTAGGTAAGCCGCCCCCCCCTATAACAGCGGCTAGATCAAAGGAGTGCGGCGTGTGGGTGGTGAGTACGTGACTAAAAGAGCAACATCCAGTTCTGAGAATGATGAGTCATACGCACACCTGCGTTCAAGGTTAAAGCGCTCTAGTTTTAGAACAAAGAAGTCTTTGATGGTGTGTGATTAATGGCTTCCGTCCGACCGCTAGCGTTCAAGGTTAAAGCGTTCTCACGGTTTTTGTGCTGACTCGCAATGAAGTATGGGGGAGGGGGAAAGGATATAAAAGGCAGCGTATCGTTATTCTAGGCTTAATAGTTCAGCAGTCTGTACACTTCATAGTTCAGCAGTACATTTCATAGTACCATTGGTGTTTTAGTTTGATTATCGCTATTAATTATAGTCTGAATAGTTCAGCAGTTAATAAATCTGTACGCTTCATAGTTCAGCAGTACATTTCATACTTTTTTGGTGTTTTAGTGTACGCTATTAATTCAAAGTGAGTACATTTTAATCTTTTTTGTTTAAATTTCAAATCATGAATGTATAATATTTTTAGATGGCTAATTTACAAGAACTGAATAAAATTGCGCTTTTAGAAACGAAACCACTCGTTAAGGTGTCCGACTTACCAATAAACAGTCCTCAGCCAATATTATCAGCTCAAGTAGTGACCACAAAATTTGGCGATAGCATATTAATTGAACTGGAGGATAATAAGGCTTTTCTGCCGAAAAGGGTGACGCCTTTAATGACAATTTTGGCAATTTTCTTATTTCTATTTATTTTTTAGAATTTGGCGTGATTCCCAGAATTAAGTTCAATGAACTTTAATGACAATTTAGCTGATTTTACCGAAGGCAAATACATTATTTTTGGAGGCTTGAAGGACGTTAAGAAGCCGTCTATGGGGATAAGCTTTCAATTTGTGAAAGTAAGTAAAGACAATTAATTAAATTTTTTATATTTTTTAATTTTTTTAATTTTTTTATTTTTATTTTTTTTATTTTTAATTTTTTTTTATTTTTTTGTTTTTATTTTATTTTTTCATTTTTTTATTTTTTAAATTTTTTTATTTATTTTAATTTTTTTAATCTTTTAAATTTTTTAATTTTTTTAATGTAATTTTTTTTTAATTTTTTTTTTTTAATTTTTTAATTTTTTAATTTTTATTTTTTTTTATTTTTTTTATTTTTTCTTATTTTTTTATTTTTTTTTATTTTTAATTTTTTTCTAATGTTTGTATGTGTTTTTTTTAGCTGAATCATTGCAAGACCGCAGCAGCAGCAGCAGCAGCACTAATTAAGATAAAAATACGTAGGATCGATATTGAAATCTGTATGTATAAATTTTTCTTTTATTAAACATTGTGAAGTGGATTTAAGTAAAAAAATGAGTTCATTAGAAATTACTAGTCTCAGCGACGAAATTGTGGCGAAATTTAAATCAGTCGAGGTAATTTTAGCTCAAAAAATAAATTTTACGCCGCGGGAGAGAGACACTTGGCTTAAGCAATTAAAATAGCATATTAGGCTTTTTAATAAGGCGATTCGCGATTCAGATTTAGCCGTAGGTACTCTGAGAAACCTACAAACTAATCTCGGGCATCTTAAACGGTTTAAGAAAATAATTGAACATTTAAATCATATTGGGGGAGGCGCCACGCCAGTGAAAGAAAATCGCAGTGATAGGGTGAAATGGGACGAGATAATTTCAGTTTTTCAGGGCCGAGTACGTACGGGAATAATAATAAATTTAACACACAAAGATGTTACTAAATTTTTAGATGATGCTTTTTACTTGTTTAAAAATAGGGTTATGAATGTATTGAAAAAAATGCGTACTCTTAAAGTGAATACCTGTTTCTGTGGTGAATTTCTGAGAAAATCCGGAGATGTTGAAATCATTGAACGAAAGTACTTTAACACAAAAAATCAAATAGTCGACGCCGGAACGGACTTGATACATTTTTTCCAAATTAACGTGAAAAATGAAATTCTCAATGCCTTATCTGAATTCTCAGAATCTGGATCTGGCTGGGAAATAGATAAAATTCTTAGCTTGGAAGTTAACATTAATAAATTCGAAGTGGGTAATGGTACCGGCTCATTCTACATTAGACTGCCGGAAAAAATTTTAAAAAAGCATGCGTGTATTAATGTAAAAAATATGAACGACGAAGCATGCTTCGCCTGGAGCATTGTCAGCGGTCTTTATCCTGTAGATTGGAGAAATCATCCAGATAGAATCTCTTCATATCCGCATTACACTGAGGTGATAAATTTAAAAGGAATTTAATTTCCTATGAAAATACCATACATTTCTAAATTTGAAAAAAATAATTCATCATTATCATTACGTGTTCATCAACGATTTATCGAGGCTTATAAGTTATCAAGTTTCCAAAAGTAGAAATAAAAAATATTTCTGTGATAGGTGTCTCAATTATTTTTCTTCACAGGTTAAATTAGATGATCATACGGTGGATTGTGAGAAAGTTAACGAATGTAAAATTGAGTTTCCAAAAGAGCTGTACGTTAAGTTTAAAAATTTCGTCTATAAGGAAAAGGTTCCTTTTGTGATTTACGCGGATTTCGAATCTTTGCTTGAGCCCTTTAACTATGCGGAAGCTGCAAATAAACAGTCCGAGTACAGAGATCGCTATGGCGCAGAACCACCAACGAAAAGTTCTCGCTATCAAAAACACAGAGCATACAGTGCCGGGTACTATTTTAAATGTGACTATAATGTTGATTGGTCTTTTTTCAAAAGTAATCGCTGAACAGATTGTATGTCTTGGTTTGTGGGCGAGTTGAGCGCCATCGCAAAATTCGTTTCTTCCAAATTGAAAAATATCGAACCCATGAATACGAAAGTTAGTTTACAGGATGCGGCCGGTAAAAAATGTCACATTTGCGAGGTGGCGTTCAATGATAAAGATAAAATCGTTCGTGATCATTGTCACCTCACCGGCGATTTCAGGGGGTTTGCGCACAATAAGTGCAATTTAAATTATAGAAAATCCTTCGTAATTCCTGTGGTGTTCCACAACCGGGGGGGGGCTATGACGCACATTTTGTAATTAAATAGCTCGCCGAAAGATATCACGTCACTCTACTACCGGTAAATAAGGAAAAATATATTAGTTTTACGGTATACGATGATGAAACTAACTTAAAATTCAGATTCATAGATTCCTTTAGATTTATGGGCTGCTCATTACAAGAGCTAGCTTCCACATTAAAAGCGGAGAATTTCATAAATCTTAAACGGGAATTTCCTAATTTAGACGAGGAGAAATTGAATTTATTGAAAAAGAAGGGGGTTTTTCCATACGACTACATATACATAATAGAACGACTTGACGACACCGAATTACTACATATTGAACGTTTTCACAATAAACTTAACGATGCAGACATTGACGAGGACGAATACAGGCATGCTCAAATCGTTTGGACGAAATTTAACTGTCAAAATTTAGGCGAGTACAGCGAT
The DNA here is from genome assembly GCA_963680705.1 of Rhagium mordax. NCBI lineage: Eukaryota > Metazoa > Arthropoda > Insecta > Coleoptera > Cerambycidae > Rhagium > Rhagium mordax. The sequence goes on from OY796656.1 coordinate 62,394,414, forward strand.
CTGTACATGAAAACTGACATCATGCTGTTAACGTGCGTTTTCGAGACTTTCCGCATCACTTGTCACAAGACATACGGTCTGGATCCCGCCCACTATTACACCATTCCGGGCTACACGTGGGACTGTATGCTCAAATATACAGGGTGTAAACTCGAAACACCTCAAAACGTGGATATGCTGATGTTCTTCGAACGTGGCATTCGTGGTGGCGTAAGTCAATGCTATAATCCGTATGGGGAGGCTAACAATAAGTACTCGGAAAATTATGATAACACCAAACCATCAACGTATTTGATTTATTATGATGTAAATAACTTGTATGGCTGGGCTATGAATCAACCCCTTCCATATGGCAGCTTCGAATGGACCGATACAAACATTGACGTTACCACGGTACCCGATGATGCCGAAATCGGTTACATTCTTGATGTGGATCTCGAGTATCCGGAAAATCTCCATGATTTACACAAAGATTTACCCTTTTGCGCGGAACATCGAACGGCTCCAAATTCTAAATTTTCCAAATTAATGACCACCCTGTATCCTAAACAAAATTATGTTTTACATTACAGAAACTTAAAGCAGGTCTTGCAGCACGGATTGCGTTTAGTTCGTATTCATAAAGTGCTGAAATTCAAACAGTCTACTTGGCTGAACTCGTACATAGAGACAAACACATCGTTAAGAGCGCAAGCAAAGTCCGAATTTGAGAAAACAAATTACAAACTCATGAACAACGCAGTTTTTGGAAAAACAATGCAGAACGTACGGAAACACCGCATAGTGAAACTGGTTAGGAAGTGGGAGGGGCGTTACGGGGCGAAAAATTTAATTTCCAGTCCAAATTTTGATAGTAGATCCGTTTTTAGTGATACGCTAATGGCTATCGAACTTAGAAAAAATCGCATTGTATTCGATAAACCCCTATACATAGGAATGGCAATTTTAGATATTTCAAAAACTTGCGTGTATGAATTCCATTACGACTACATGCTAACTAAATTCCCGGTGGAAAATTGTAAGCTATTATACACCGATACAGATAGTTTGGTCTACGAACTTCAGTGTGATGACGTATACGAAGAGGTCATCAAAAAAGACATTCAAAGATTCGATACTAGCGACTATTCCTCCGATAATCGTTGGAATATCCCGTTAGTGAACAAAAAAATCCCCGGTCTTATGAAGGATGAGAATAACGGCAAACTGATGACTCATTTTATCGGGTTACGCTCCAAACAATATACGTATAAGGTCGCGCAAGGTAAAGTAGTGAAAAAATCCAAAGGCGTAAAGACTAACGTCGTTAAGAGAAAAATTACTTTTGAGGATTATTTACAGTGTTTGGAAAAATTTTTGAAAAATCCTACTCGAGACGTAGGGCTATTGCGCAATAGTCAGCGTTGTATACAATCTAGATTGCATGATGTGTACAGCATTGAGCAAACGAAAATCTCGTTAAACCCCTTCGATGATAAACGTCAATTACTTTCTGACACTCATGACACTCTCCCGTGGGGTCATTATTCAATTATACCTGAGGATAATTTATAAGACCTAAGATTTCAATATCGATCATACATTTTATGTATTTTTTTTATAATATACATATGTAATCAATGTTATAATATATATGTAATTAATCATTTTTTATTATATTATTACTGTATTTTTCTTTTATTACACTGTATTTCAATATATTATGTATTTAAAACATCATATTTTTATTCCATATACCTAACCCAGAAATAAAAAAAAACATATTATTAATATTTGTTTATTCAATCTTTATTTATAAGAAACATTTTTCTATCTAAATCATTTAGAACTTTATTTAAATTATAAGCTAAGCATTCACGAATACAGTATGTGTGAATGTTACAAGGATATATTTCACTTAATTTTAATAGTATATTATTATAAGAGGATAATTCATATTGAAATTCACTTAATATGTTATTTGTGACATTTAAAAAGTTATCATAGAACTCTGGAAAACTTAAACTATGCAGCAAATCCATATGAGATGATACGAGTTTGTTAATATTTATAATCTCGTATACAGTGTTTCTTGAAAAATAAAATAAACTTGAAACTCCAGCAGCAGACAATATTAACATCTTGTTCCCGATAAAAGGGGCCTTTATCACAGCATAACCAGAGAAATGAATTTCTTCCTCCACTTCTTCTTCTTCTTCTCCATCTTTGATCTCATCATTAAAATAATCTGAGGTAAATTGTTACAAGTAAGTAATAAAATCGTTCCGGTCTTCTCTTATGAAGGAAATATTATCTGGTTTCGTGAATATGGAATGTGATACGTTCAGCAATATTCTTACAGCAGGAACATAACCTCTTGCAGGAGAAAGCCCAGTTATTATTTTATAATTAGAGTCATTAACGTAAAACACATTTTCACAAATATATCGTTCTTCAGCAAGTATAGCACATTGATAAATATCATTAACTCGATCAATTTCACTCCAATAACCTGAATCTTCGGAGGAAAATGACGCACTAGCAGCAGGTGATTCCATTGCACTCAAAGACTAACAGACGACTAAGTTTTCATATCATAATCTATCTTGCGTTAGGTAGAGGGAGGGAGGGAGGGTACTAATTTAAAAAAGGCCTCCAAGTTTCATAAATGTGTGCTATTCTCTGACAAGATATAATGTAAATTCGCACATCTCATGGGGGTATGACACATTTTCTCATAAGAATACATATAATCTATGAATATAATGTAAATCGGAGAACACACACATGGGTTAAAGAATGTTATCTGAATCAATCCAGCTATTGTGCGTAGAATCAAAGCCTAACCATTTCACGTAAGACTTCTCGCCTCGCTTACGTAACACCTTTTCCACGAGGTACACATCGGGTGTTTTCGTTTTTTGCAGCTCCTCTTCGTAGAACCCCCCTCTAATAGGTCTACCCTGCATATCTTCAAGTAAATAGGTTGTAGGATTGGTGATTCGAACCTCGGATATTTTAAATAACTCTGTACTCCAGTTTGGTGTGTATCCTTTGCTAAACACATGCTTACTCTTACTGACTCGCACAATATCGCCAACCTTGTAGCGTCGCGATGCTGCTATCTTTATGTGATTGTAAGCTGAACGTAAAATTTGTTTTTCATTCTTCGCGTTCACATCTACCGGCTTTACCCCGATAGTCCTATGTTTTCGATTATTATACTCTTTAACAATGTCCGGAAGCACCTCTAGCCATCGGTATGAGCCGTTTAAACTGAAATACTTGTACAAGCGCCCCTTTATCGTTCTAATAACACGTTCAACTATGGCGGCTTTCTTAACAGTATATGTGCTGTAGTGGTTAACCTTAAATTGTTTCATCAAGCGTTGAAAGTGAACATTATAAAATTCCGTACCCTGATCTGTATTTAAATGATTACAAGATCTCTTGCTCTCCTTGAAGATGCTCTCCATAGCCTGGGTGAATTCAGGTCCGCTCTTATTTTTTATCGGTTTAACCCATAGGAACTTAGAAAAACAATCAATTACCATTAGAATGTATCTAAAATTATTGTTATCCTTGGAGTAGTTTCCCATCTCAGCCAAATCTGCCTGCCATTTAATGAGTCTGTGTCAGTGTAACAGAGAGAAACTTTATCGTTATATTTCTTCTTTATAAAATTATAAAAAAAGTTATACATTACAGTTTTAGATATGTCTAAAATGGTGAAACCTATGTAAAGTGGCTTATCGTAATAAACTTTTAAAGGGGCCATTTGAACTGCTACTAAATTTTCCGTAAATACCGCACAAGATTTGAAATTTGGTTGTGCAATAAGCTGTTCAGCACCTACGCTACCTATTCTATTTTCCCAATGTGACATTAACCTCACATCAACCCTTTTATCAACATTTTCCATTGTTTTTCCAAAAATAGAATTTATAATAAATTTGAAGAGATCTCGTTCAAATGCATTTCTAGAAGCATTTCTAAGTCTAGTGGTTAAGTCAATATAGGGCTTCAACCATGCAGATTGTGAAAATTCAATGACTATGTATTTTTGTGAGTATTAATCCGTGTTCCAAACATTGTTTTAAATTTCGATAATAAATAATATATCTCTGTTTATCTTGCAAATTAAGAATCAATTTTGGATCTTTTGAGTTAGGAGGTATGATGTTTTCAGGACAAAACGGTAAATCATTATGTTTATCATGCAAATATTGTGGGTATTCTAAATCGACTTCTAATACATAACCTTTTGGAGACTCGTCACTTATTGTAGTGCAATCAAAGTTATCAATTTCATACTCCTCTAGCCATCTAAAATCGCCCTTAGGCAGATGTTGACTCATTGAACAACCGTACAAATTGGTTGCGTCTAGGTATAATATATATGAAGTCGGTTCTGATGGATTATAATTTTCAATTAACGGATTGTTTGCTATAGCTTTCCTGTTACTACATTGACTTATACCACCACGTATACCTTTTCAAAAGAAATGTAACTGATCAATATCAGTTAAGAGTTGGAGTTCGACACGAGTTTTTCGCAACATGGCATCCCAACTGAATGATGGTGTTGTTAAATATTGCGCTGGATCTAATTTATATGTCTGTAAGCAGATCTGTCTAAAATTTTCAAAAATATCGGCTAGTATTAAAACATCAGACACTAAGTAAATATCAGAATACTCGCCGAGAGTTTGACAATTAAAATTTAGCCACACATCACAAGCGCGATTATAATCATCCTGAGAAATTGATTCGCCACTCAAAATATTAAAAAACTGGTCCTGTGTTGGTAATTTAGTCTCATCCAGTTTTTCTAACGAATTCACGTAAGAATATGGAAAAACACCTTTGCGTCTTAATAAATTGAATTGTGTTTCATTATTGTAAAATTTTTTAACCTCGAGACATTAATGTGGTTCTAACGTTTGACTTAATTTATCTAAAGAAGCTGGTAAAAACCGAAACGAGTCCACAAACCTTAATTTCATATAAATATTCTTCGGCTTTTTATCGTCTGACTTATCTACTAAAATGAATTTGGAAAATGTAATGTATTTTTCTTTGGTTTGTGCAACAACCTGTATTTTCTCTTTCTTTAGGGCTAGTTTTTTTAAAAATAGGTTCACACCTATTTCTTCGTAATTAGATAAATTGTGCAGAAAAACCGGTAGAAATGCAGGTATTTTAAACTGTAAATTGCACGTAGAGTGCGCAGGTCCACGAAAATTGCCTGTAAGGTGGCAGTGATCGCGAACTTTTACCTCATCAGCCTCAAAAGGTTTATCACAAATATGACATAACGGACTATCATTGAAAAATTGTTGCTCTTGTTCAGTTAATGGTTTCATTTCGATAATAATTTTCAAGTGACTGCTATATAAGTCTAAAACATTTTCTTCTAATCGTTTAGTAAAAACGCCAGCGGCATCAATGCCTCGATAATATTCAAGTTTTGAAAGTCTGTCATCAAAGTTGCATTTTATATAAAAACAGAATGAATACGGCTCATGTTCATATGTTTTAACTGTGAATGATTCACTGTCGCAAGGTTCATTATGGTGGATTGGCTTTAATAAACTTTCAAAATCCGCATATATCACGAATGGAAGCGGTAACTGTTTCTTAATATTCACAAATTTTAATATATTTCCAGCAATTGTTTCTCCACATTTATTAATTTGTAGATCAGGTTTTGGTAATACCGTACATATGTGATTACAGTCAAATCTTTCATGGTGGCATAATTTCTCAGGAGATCTAAAAAATTGAAGACAGCCCTCACAAATATAATTTTGACCGTCATGTTTAGATCTTTGGCTAGATACTAGTCGCGACAAATCCTTAATAAGTGTGTAATGGCTATTCCCTTCAGCATCCGTTACAAGTAACAAGTTTACATGTGTATTTTGACGAATAGATGTAAAATGTAAAGGGCCTACAATCAGACTGACCATTTTACCATCTTTGTATTGATTATTCACCCCGAATACATTTATAGAAATTTTATTTAACTTTTCAAATTTATTTATATCTTTCAATTTAACTGGGAAGTCATTACCTTCAAAATTCAGCAATGTAGAGTATTGTTGATAGGATGACGTTCTATAAGGATTCCCATTGGGTGGAAATATTGCAGCGATCACGCTCCAGGCCATGCACATTTCATCCGTATTTTGAATATTTAAAACAGCTTTTTTGTTTTCTATTTGTTTTGGCAATTTAATGTACGATGATGCAAATAACGGATTGTATTTGTTGATATTGACTTCAGGAAAACTAAGATGCTTTATAGCCCATCCTAAAATAATAAGTATTATTTTAAACAAAACAAGTAAAATATGAATATTGACATACCTGAATCGCGCTCCTGAAAAGTTCATGCTTTTTCCAAAATCACCTCTTTAAAATAATTATACACATTCATCAAATCAGTTGAGTGTGTTATAATTCGATTATTGGTATTGAACGATTTTATGTCAGATAATTGTTTTTCCTCTATAACATATAGACCAAATATTCCCTTTATGACTATGCGCCTGCGCCGCTTAATATTGCTACGGGCGGGTTTATGCAGCTCATTAACCAATTGAATTTTTCTTTAGAATTAGACATAACAGATCGATGGTATCAAATTAAATGAATATATGTCAGACTTTTATAATTTATACTCTTTTGCTCGCTTTTAATTTATTAACCTCCATCTCGATATTTTTCACTGTGTTAGACAGAGAGGTGAGATTCGCTTGCATTAGAACAATTACTTCATCATTTAATTTTTTTATACATTTTCTTAGGTCTTGTATGGAGCCTCTCTGTTTATCTAAACGAGTAGAAGTATCCCTTTGGTAATTGTTCGAGTTCGTCGCTATAATCGTAGCAATAGCAGTCACATTATCATCCATGTACTTTTTATTGACAGCATCGCCATCTTCAGTGGGTTGAACATTAACAATATCAATTTTTCCACATCAATATTTCCATCTTTGGTGAAATTAAAGCCTCGACCTTGTGGTAATAGACTGATGTTCTTGCTAACGCCGCCGCCAACTCGGGGGGCTGAACGACCGAACTTATCGAGACTCATTGTGAATATGTGTGTAGAGAGCTGTAACATACTAATATATAATTCCCGCTTCTTTCAATTCATTTAAAATGGCTATGATTTCGTTGTCGTGGGAATCAGTATTTCCTGCAGCTTTGGAGGCATTTAAAAGTCTTAAGCGGAGAAGACATACGCGCGATCGCGATGGCGATGGCGGTGGCGGCTGAACGCGTCCTAAGGAAACAAATGAACCCGCACATATATGTTTGCAGCGATCACCGCTATCGCCATCGTGATCGTGGTCGAGATCGCGAGTAGAAGAGTATGGGCGGATCCGAGACACCCCCCACCACTTTTGCCCCCCCCCCACCACTTTTTCTGGGGTGGGGGTGGGGCAATTAGGATAATTATAGTGGGGGGAGGTAATTTGTAATTGCAATGAATTTAATTAGAATAATTAGATTGGGAGGTAATTTGTAATTGCGTAATTAGTAATTTGTAATTGTGTAATTAGATTATTTGCGCATTAATTACACTGGTGTAATTAGTCTGGAGGGGGTGTAATTAAAACCCAATTGTCGCGAGAAATGAAAGTAATTAGACTATTTGCGCATTAATTACACTGGTGTAATTGCAATACATCTAATTGAATTGGAACAATTGTTGTATAGTAATTAGTGTATGTATAGTGTAATTGTATATTAATTAGTGTACTCTTAGTCTGGAGGGGGATAATTAAAACCCAATAGTCGCGAGAAATGAAAGTAATTAGACTATTTGAGCGTTAATTACACTATTGTAATTAGTCTGGAGGGGGATAATTAAAACCCAATTGTCGCGAGAAATGAAAGTAATTAGACTATTTGCGCATTAATTACACTGGTGTAATTGCAATACATTTAATTGAATTGGAACAATTGTTGTATAGTAATTAGTGTAGGTATAGTGTAATTATATATTAATTAGTGTATGCATCAATTGCTAAATTATGCGCTCTTAATTGTCAAAAATATATGTCATTCAGTATCGCTAACAAGGGGTGTGGTATATTAGCATATCAAAAGTTATGTACTGCTGCATTTGTATACAAGGACACAATTTCTCGAAATTCTATGGTTTATTACCCATATAGAAAAGCAATATCAAGTAACTATCTATAAGTAGACAAAAGAAACCCATAAATCACGGTTAATAGTTATACAATAGAATACAAACAAACGAGGCTAGCGATATAACCGAATAACAAGTGACACCGAAATGCATTTATTTTCGAACTCTTTATGTTCTCATCAGTGTAACTGACCACCAGAGGGATGCACTTATCCCTCACTACTTACTTGTGCTGGGTCTGATAGACTAGTTTGGTTTGCCTTTGTTATTTGTCTTTTCAGCTACCTGTGGCACACTGATGAGAACATAAAGAGTTCGAAACCGGTCTGTGTCTGGTGGAGAAAAGACAAATAACAAATTTGGCTACCAATTTGGATTTATAGGTATAATTCAATGGGAGTAGGGGCCTTTGCCCGTCCAGTAGTTGTTTCCTATAAATCCTATTTATCATGCACGTTTTAGTCCATCAGGGCTAGAGGTCGCCGCTCTTGGTGCTTGCTTGGTCACAGAAACATCTTCGATGTCTCGACTGGTAGTAGCAACTGACCACCAGAGGGATGCACTTATCCCTCACTACTTACTTGTGCTGGGTCTGCCATAGACTAGTTTGGTTTGCCTTTGTTATTTGTCTTTTCAGCTACCTGTGGCACACTGATGAGAACATAAAGAGTTCGAAACCGGTCTGTGTCTGGTGGAGAAAAGACAAATAACAAATTTGGCTACCAATTTGGATTTATAGGTATAATTCAATGGGAGTAGGGGCCTTTGCCCGTCCAGTAGTTGTTTCCTATAAATCCTATTTATCATCCGAATTCCTGACAAAAAAGTTGTAGTTTTTATGGATCTCAAGCAATCTATAATATACATATAATGTAGGTATCGACGCAAAATTCAACGCAATAATACAATTTGGTATTTAATTTCTAGTCGAAATGCATTCATTTTCTAAGGATAAATATATTGCACAAATAGTGTATATTCCAAGTATAAAAAAAAAAGATGTAGTCACAGCACAAAATCATTTTATATCGTGAATCAAGATAGTACAATATATTTCTTATTTCGTGTACGCCGACAGCTGCAAACATATAGGGTGTACCGACTTTAGTATTATACTATTCTTTGCGACTCTACAAATCAATCGAAATCGAATCAGGATGGATTACAATTGGTTCTATTCGAATTCTTTCAACTTCAACATACAAAAATTAATTTTTCATTGATTTACAGCATATTAATTTACAATCTTTAACATATAGGGTGTACCACTATGGTACTTTCCGAATTCATACTAATATTTGATAGTTGAAGTGTATTGCTACCGGGTCCATGATTTTTGTTTTGCTGTCAAGCGTAAAACGACCATAAATTAACACAATGGCATTAAATAGTAAACGGCTTCTTCAAAAGCATTCAAAAGCCATTTTAAATGTATTGCGCCCTAAACAAAAGAAATACCTACAGCGATTTGGTTGATATAACAGCTGCCAAAATCATAAATTAAATGCAAGTAAATCTGTTTTTATGTTATTTGGTCCTAAACAAAAAGGGGGGGTTACCCGAAGTTGACTTATTAGCACTTAAAGAGCTAATAAATCAAAATATACAGGTTTTAGAACAAAGGTCCATTTCATTGTTAATTTTAAATAAACCTTACATTATTAAAAATGTCTTTGGTTAATACAATATTTGGAAAACAATCGTAAGGAGGGATTAGAAAAAAAAAAAATAGAAATAGAAAAAATTTATTTACCATAAAAACTGTTACAAGAACAGATGTTTCATCCGTTACACTGCGTGTATTATGATTGTGAACGTCACTGTTAAGGCAGAATTTGTTGAGGTTATTGTATACAAAACTAAGTAATTTACAAATATATATACAGGGTACTGTCATAATTTTCTTATCACGAAATGTGTGTCGACAAGAATGTCTATACGGTAAATTAAAAATAATTCTGATAATCCTCTTTTGCATTACAAATACTCTATTAGCTTCCACCGCCTGTCCCCAGATAATAATGTTATAATTGAGTATTGCATATACAAGAGAATAATATGACGTAATCAGACCCTTCTCATTGACTTCCTTTTTTATATTTAAGATGGTAAATGTACTTTTAGCTAGCTTTGAGCATAGACTATCTATATGAGTGGAGAAATTAAGTGCTGAGTCTACGATTGTTCCTAGAAACTTCGTTTTGTAGCTTGTTTGTACATAATTAATATAGAAAACTGGTTTAAGTCTTTCGTTTCGTAGAAAAACAAATTTGACAAATTGGAGTGGTATAATGCAATTGTAGTTGTAATCAGTGTATGTGTATTCCAAGTAGTGGGGGTAGCTCGACTACTATAAAAAGATGTAGTAGCAACACAAAATCATTTTATATCGTGAATCATCTACAGCTAGCAAGTCAGCCCATTGCAGTGATTTCAAGTGTGCAAATTTACTCGTAATTCTTTCATTGTATTCATTTAAATATGGCAATTTCCGAAGTTGACTTATTAGCACTTAATGAGCTAATAAATCAAAATATACAGGTTTTAGAGCAAAGATCCATTTCAGCGTTAATTTTAAATAAACCTTATCTCATTAAAAAAATGTCTTTGGTTAATACAAGATTTGGAAAATCAATCATAGTAACTTTGTTTGAGGAAAGCTCAATAACGACTTTTAAATCATTTTTACCGAAACGGCTTGTGGGAATTATATGTCCGAACACTATCGATAAAATAAATTCGTCAAATGGTAAAACTACATTAACATATTTAGGACAAAGTTCTCCGGCTTATCCTGGAGCAAAATCTAGTCCACTAATACGTTTCGGTGTTTAATTCTTAAACAAAAATAATCAAGTATTTAAGTTAGTTAAGTATTAAGTAGAAATGGAATATTGTGGAACAATGGAGTCTTTTAAAAATAGAATCACTTGTTAGCTTACAAAGATTCAGATAGTACAATATATTTCTTATTTCGTGTACGCCGACAGCTGCAACGTAAGTCCAATTAGTACTGTTTTATATATATTTTTTACATTTTTATTTTTAATTTCTAGGTACTTAGGTAGCAAAGATGTGGATGCAATATTCAACTCAAACATGAAGTCTGATAGAAGACATTAAATCTGCCATTGAAAGATTGTCTTGTAAACTAGATGACATAAGGAGGGATTCACAACATTTTTTAAATTATCACATAAATGTCTGCTTCGATGCTGAAGAAGTTCGACGTATTAAAATTTGGATGAGTTTTGTGAACATGTGGGCAGAGTGGGTCTAAAACACTTTCTATGTGGCATAGTGGAGTAGGTACTCCACTATGCCACACACCTAAGAATATCATTGAAAAATATCAACCAATCTGACAAAGAAGCTAATATAGATACATAAATAATGTTCTTTTATTTTTATTGTCATATTTATTACATCAAATTTAATATTGTATGTATATGTAGTTATGATGATATATCTTATATTATATTATAAGGTTAAATAAATGAAATACACATTAAAAGATTACATTAATTTTATTTCCAACTAAAAACAACCATAGTATAATTAAAACAGTTTTATTTTAAATACACAATTACATTTTTGAGAAAATAAACATTTGCAAGTACATCGTGATTATTGTTGATAAAATGTTTTTACTTGACATCAAGAAAGCCATTTGCTACATGCGATATCCCCAAAATATACTCTACATACATAGACCATATATTTCAACGGACGCTTTTGTGTGCTTCGATAATCCTCAGAATGATTCATACTCCTTCGACTACTATAAAAATATGTAGTCGCAACACAAAATCATTTTATATCGTGAATCATCTACAGCTAGCAAGTCAGCCTATTGCAGTGATTTATATGGTAAAACGAGCTGCCGCTTCTGTATTCCATAACAGCTAAATACTTTGAAGAATCGAGGTACTACCAACTTGATCATGTAGTGGAAAGGCGGGGAGATATAACGACCATAAATTAACACAAAGACCTTAAATAGTAAACAGCTTCTTGGAAAGCTATCAAAAGCCATTTAAATATATTGCATCCTATACAAAAAAATACTGCGACTTTGGTTGATATATCAGTTGCCCTTAATCTTGCATATCCTTGGTAAAAGCTAATTGATTATTAGCATATTTTCCATAGATATTAAATTAAAAAAGAGTAATTTTTTGTATAATTATTTATTTTATGAAAATTTACTATAAATATGTTGTTACATTTTCAAAAAATATTTTTACAATAGATATAGTACCTATATAAGCACATAAAATATTCAATATGTTTTACCTATAATTATGGCACCAACAATTTTTATTGTGGTGATTCCAGCTGCTATAAAATAAACCAACTCGATCACAAAGTATACTTGCTCCTGTCATACATTTCATGCACATATTATTCCAACAATCGTCTTCATATTTATTGCAGTATGTACACCGCTGCCTTAATTGCGATCTATTTATTTTGCAGGCTTCACACACATCTCGACATATGCCAAAATTCACCCATTTGAGCACTTGTAGACAACTTCGGCATTGCATTCCACTTGGACGGCTACCTTGAAATTCTTTATTCTTCACTTTATTTTGTATGGGATTCTCTTTTAAACATCTTCTACATAGGCCGGTATATGGGTTAATCCTATCTTTACGCCAAGCACAAAAGCAATTATGACACATTTTTGACTTATTATAGCTGTATGGATGTGCAGCAATTAGTGGTTTTAATTTCCATTCCATTGGTAAAACCATTGTATTCCCCCTTTTAACGTTATTGTGCTATGTAGGAAGTTTTAATGATGTTCGTTTTGTGGTTGCCACTTATTTTATAATAGGACCCTGACGTCATAGAAAGGGGCGTCACCACCAACTATACAGTGCGCGCCAGCCGACTAGGAACATGGGACTTCAAAATGAATGGGCAAACGCACCTCGATCGAGTCTCGTCCTTTGTACCGTTGTACGTTCAATCCGATCTCACCCGTAACGAGGACACTTTATCGAGTGCGGCTGCCCGTTCATTTCCCGTCCCGTGTTCTTAGTCGGGTGGCGCGCACTGTAGAATTTGTTAAAGTTGTTTGTATCCAAATTCATTTGTTAAAGATCTTTGTGCCCAAATTCATATCTCATAAAAAAAATCCGCATTTAAGGATAAAATAGGGTTAACGTAAGGATAAAAATTAAGGATAAAAAGGAAGGATAAGAAATAAGGATACAAATTAAGGATAATAAGATTTTTCGTTTGTGTAATCGTACCCATGTGTGGAAATATCACCCCAAACGAGTTTTTTTTTTGGTGTCGATGATCTTTGAACGAGTTTTTTTTTTTGGTGTCGATGATCTTTGACCAATGCGTCTGCGAATTTTCTCGCATTTTTTTTTTCCTTATACGGTTGAATAAGGTGTGCATAGTTAGTTACAAGTCTCATTATTATTTGGTTTTTCTGATGCGGCTAACTTTGCTAAACAACTTGTCTTATGGTTAATGTCAGGACAAGAAGAATAAATACGGATAATGTAAGGGCAAAAAAAAAATAAAATAAGGATAAATTTAAGGACAACAAGAATAATATGAGGATAATATACGGAAGACCTATTACTTTTTAGTTATTTGATGCCATATAGTGGAGGATAAACATGTATTATAAATGTCATGTTTGCAACAAAACATTCCATTGGTCCAGTAGTCGAAGTAGACATACAATTGTTCATAGAAACATCTCTTTCCAGTGTGATTTGTGTGATAAAACATTTAATAGAAAAGATAATTTAATTAGTCATGCGCAAAGAGTACATCGCGTCGATGAGTTGCATATTTCATCCAATAGTATGAAGGCGACCTGCAAAAACATTAATTTGCCACTTAAAACGACTGACGAGGAAGATCAAAGGGAAAATTACAATAATAAAGTGTCTAATGTATCCTCACCTAGAGAAAAATATTTATCTATTACAAGAAATAAAACACAAACAAATGGAGAGTTGAAAAAATTTGCTGCACCTCGCACCTCGAAAGACACCATCAATCGAGGAACATGTTACAAAACGTTTGGAGAAGATGAAAAATGAAGAAGTATTAGACTGGGACTTTGAAACTAACCCACGAGATATAGTTGAGGCGATAAGAATTAACATGCGCCTAGGCGTAGATTTTCAAATATACAGGGTGTTTCAGTTTTTTGTAGCAGGACTTTAACAGTCGATAGACAATTGAAAATTATTAAAAAAAGTTCCTATAACCATAGGTTGAAAAATGCTTAGTTTTCGAGATACAGGGTGTTAAAGTTTGAAAATAAATACGGATTTATATTAATATTTCCAGAATGCTACGAAGTATCGAATCCAAACTTGCCAATTCTTTATATATAATTTAGAGGCCTATTTTAGAATAACAAACTACTACTTTACTTAACCATGGGCGTAGATATATGGATTTACTAAGGTTCTTTTTTCAAAAAAGTAGTACGCCACTGATAGTTTCCCATGTTTCCAGTTTAATTCAATAAAGCAAGAACAAACAAAAATTTAATGTCTCTTGGCACTTTTTGATATGACAAGCCGTTGTTCAGAAAATTTACATTTAATCATTTGATGCACGCATCTGGACGAATTTTAGACAAACTTGAAGTCGCTCAAAATTTCACCAAATTTGATGGTGCGAAAAGTCTCTTAAAAATAAAGAATGAAACATTTAAAATATTTATTGTAAAAGTATATTATCATGTAAATCAAAATTTTTATAACACAAATGTATTAAAACGCAACGGTCGAACTAAAATAAATTATTAGAAACACAAACACAAAAGCTACCAACATGTAAAAGTGTCTTACTTCATTACAAGCATCATTAACGATGTTTCGTTCTTTCTTTTTAAAAGACTTTTCGTACCATCAAATTTGGTGAAATTCTGAGCGACTCTAAAATTCGTCCAGATGCGGGCATCAAATGATTAAATGTAAATTTTATGGAAAACGGCTTATCATATCAAAAAGTGCCAAGAGACATTAAATTTTTGTTTTTTCTTGCTTTATTGAATTAAACTAAAAACATGGGAAAATATCAGTGGCGTACTACTTTTTTGTAAAAAAGAGCCTTAGTAAATCCATATATCTACGCCCATGGTTAAGTAAAGTAGTAGTTTGTTATTCTAAAATAGACCTCTAAATTATATATAAAGAATTGGCAAGTTTGGATTCGATACTTCTTAGCATTCTGGAAATATTAATATAAATCCGTATTTATTTTCAAACTTTAACACCCTGTATCTCGAAAACTAAGCATTTTTCAACCTATGTTTATAGGAACTTTTTTTAATAATTTTCAATTGTCTATCGACTGTTAAAGTCCTGCTACAAAAAACTGGAACACCCTGTATATAAACACTTTACGACACATGGGCATTATTGAATAAAATATTTTATTGTCATATTTTAGTGTTTTATCAAAACAAAAAAAAATACCATACTGTTAATGAATGCCTCCACTACAGTTGACGCATGAGGATGGACTTTGGGTAGTCAGCAGCGCAAGCCTTGCCAGCAGCGTAGTTCAACAAGTGTTTGACAGTCGAAATTGACAGTTCAATGTCTGGAGGTTATTAATACTTTTATTAATCTTTTTTTAAAGCAAAAAGTGATTAATTGTTAAATTTCAAACGTTATGCACTGAAAACTCAAATTAAATATTTAAATCGAAAATACCACCCTATACATGTAAATTTCAATTCAGGTTATCCTTTAAAGTAAACAAATATTCAGCCAAGATGTAATGATGCATAATAATGAGCGCTGAGTCCTTGCGTGTTTTAGGAGGTGTTGATTGTTTACACTGGACGGTTTGCACGTTGTTTTATTTTCTTAATTTTCTTGAATGCAATTGAGCTGTGTAATCCTCATAGAGCGTCATATTGAAAGACAATGGTTTATCGATATTGCATGGTACCCGATTGTAAAAGTACTACGATTTCTACACCAGCAGAAACATTTATTAAAGTGCCATTAGACGAGAAGCATCAAAAACGTATATGGCGACCTGCTTCGTGACATCACCACCAATGGCAAGGCGTTTTCGTGTGACGTCAATTTAAAGATCTGTGTTTGAATTTTAAATGGAAAATTAGACTGGAAATTGTCTTTTCTTTTCAAAAATATATGCGAAGAGACTCTTAAATTTACTAAAAGATGTGGTTTATTAGCTTTTGGAAGTAAAAGAAATTATATGCAAGGTCCCTATTGTCACTGTCTAGAAAATATATTATTGTATCATTATGAATAATTAAGGATAATTAAAATATATGTCACTGTCTAGAAAATATATTATTGTATCATTATGAATAATTAAGGATAATTAAAATATAATTAAGGATAATTAATGATAATTAAGGGTAATTAAGGATAATTAAGGATAATTAAGGATAATTGAGGATAAATAATAATTAAAATTTAATAAAGATTCTTTGTGGACTCTCTAAAGAACACAACTCGTGGGTTGATAGAGCTTAAGCTTGTTTAAAATTATCAATGTCTAGAAAATATATTATTGTATCATTATGAATAATTAAGGATAATTAAAATATAATTAAGGATAATTCATGACAATTAAGGGTAATTATGGGTACTTAAGGATAATTAAGGATAATTAAGGATAATTAAGGACAATTAAGGATAATTAAGGATAATTAAGGATAATTAAGGATAATTAAGGATAATTAAGGATAATTAAGGGTAATTAAGGATAATTGAGGATAATTAAAATTTAATAAAGATTCAAATGGATTCTTTGTGGACTCTCTAAAGAACGCAACTCGTGGGTTGATAGAGCTTCTCTTGTTTAAAATTGTCACTGTCTAGAAAATGTATTATTGTATCATTACATGGTTATGTCATATGAAATATTTTTTATGGATAATAAATAAATAATAAAACGAATGTACTCAATTAATATTTGTCTAATTTATTTCCTTAATGTTAAATTGTAAACAAAATAAAAATATTTTTAAGTTTATTATATATACTACAATTTCTTTAGACGTGAGTATAAAACTTGCAACAGCAATGTATTTTAGATACTTAGTTAAAAACAAAGTTCTTTATTACATGTTTTTATGATTTAAATATATATTATTAGCTGTAAAATGTACAGTTTCATCAAAAGTTTTTACTTAAAATAAAAACAGATATTGTTACAAGATATTTATTCATATATAAAATACATTTTTGTTAAATATTTATATTAAACTGCTCATTCGTTATCGAGAAGTTCATCACTTACAAGTCCAGACATATGTTCTTTTAATAGATCGTGCAGCTCCAATTGGTTCATCGAAGTACAAAATTTATCCAACGTAATATAATCGTGGAGATAATTGTTACAGTATTTTATACCATGACTATATTTTTCTATACTCCAATCGCTAGAATCTTCTTCATCAAGCTGATCGGCAAAAGATATCCAATTACGTCTTAATGCACTACGCAAAAATACAATAGCGGCTCTAATTTCATCCATTAAAGCAGCCTCATCGTAACCGAAATATTTACCATAGAGTAACTCATTAGGCATAAACTCGGAAACATATTGCTCTAATTGTTCATGAAGACCACATTTTACCATCGATTCACAAAAGTTATTCAGCGTAATATTATCACTGATATAAAGTTCACAATAATTTATACCTAGGCTATATTTTTCTTTATGTATCTCACCACCTAAGCCACATTTTAATGAAGTAAGCAGCAAATCGACAGCTTCTTTTAGCGATGTTGCTACTGATGAGTCACACATGATGTTTTACGTATTTTTTTTTAATTTAGCATAAACAGATACTTTCTACGTTAAACAATTCTAATTATGCACTTGAGCAGTAAAATTGATGAGAAACTGCTAGGTAGTAAAGCAAGACTTGAGACATCTGAAGGAGCGGAGTTTAAATATACTGAAGGTTCAGGGTGCGGGGGGAGGGATCCAGTTAAATTCTTCTTCGATGATGTCATCTTTAAATTTTATTTTTATCTTAAAACCAGCTGTATTTATTATATATAAAAGATGAATACGTAGACAATTTATTATTGTTAATACGACTAGGAGTCATTTTATCCACTGTGAGGAGTATGCATCATTTCGAAGCACACAAAAGCGTCCGTTGAAATATATGGTCTATGTATGTAGAGTATATTTTGGGGATATCGCATGTAGCAAATGGCTTTCTTGATGTCAAGTAAAAACATTTTATCAACAATAATCACGATGTACTTGCAAATGTTTATTTTCTCAAAAATGTAATTGTGTATTTAAAATAAAACTGTTTTAATTATACTATGATTGTTTTTAGTTGTGTAATAAAAAATAGGAAATAAAATTAATGTAATCTTTCAATGTGTATTTCATTTATTTAACCTTATAATATAATATAAGATATACCATCATAACTACATATACATACAATATTAAATTTGATGTAATAAATATGACAATAAAAATAAAAGAACATTATTTATGTATCTATATTAGCTTCTTTGTCAGATTGGTTGATATTTTTCAATGATATTCTTAGGTGTGTGGCATAGTGGAGTACCTACTCCACTATGCCACATAGAAACTGTTTTAGACCCACTCTGCCCACATGTTCACAAAACTCATCCAAATTTTAATACGTCGAACTTCTTCAGCATCGAAGCAGACATTTATGTGATAATTTAAAAAATGTTGTGAATCCCTCCTTATGTCATCTAGTTTACAAGACAATCTTTCAATGGCAGATTTAATGTCTTCTATCAGACTTCATGTTTGAGTTGAATATTGCATCCACATCTTTGCTACCTAAGTACCTAGAAATTAAAAATAAAAATGTAAAAAATATATATAAAACAGTACTAATTGGACTTACGTTGCAGCTGTCGGCGTACACGAAATAAGAAATATATTGTACTATCTGAATCTTTGTAAGCTAACAAGTGATTCTATTTTTAAAAGACTCCATTGTTCCACAATATTCCATTTCTACTTAATACTTAACTAACTTAAATACTTGATTATTTTTGTTTAAGAATTAAACACCGAAACGTATTAGTGGACTAGATTTTGCTCCAGGATAAGCCGGAGAACTTTGTCCTAAATATGTTAATGTAGTTTTACCATTTGACGAATTTATTTTATCGATAGTGTTCGGACATATAATTCCCACAAGCCGTTTCGGTAAAAATGATTTAAAAGTCGTTATTGAGCTTTCCTCAAACAAAGTTACTATGATTGATTTTCCAAATCTTGTATTAACCAAAGACATTTTTTTAATGAGATAAGGTTTATTTAAAATTAACGCTGAAATGGATCTTTGCTCTAAAACCTGTATATTTTGATTTATTAGCTCATTAAGTGCTAATAAGTCAACTTCGGAAATTGCCATATTTAAATGAATACAATGAAAGAATTACGAGTAAATTTGCACACTTGAAATCACTGCAATGGGCTGACTTGCTAGCTGTAGATGATTCACGATATAAAATGATTTTGTGTTGCTACTACATCTTTTTATAGTAGTCGAGCTACCCCCACTACTTGGAATACACATACACTGATTACAACTACAATTGCATTATACCACTCCAATTTGTCAAATTTGTTTTTCTACGAAACGAAAGACTTAAACCAGTTTTCTATATTAATTATGTACAAACAAGCTACAAAACGAAGTTTCTAGGAACAATCGTAGACTCAGCACTTAATTTCTCCACTCATATAGATAGTCTATGCTCAAAGCTAGCTAAAAGTACATTTACCATCTTAAATATAAAAAAGGAAGTCAATGAGAAGGGTCTGATTACGTCATATTATTCTCTTGTATATGCAATACTCAATTATAACATTATTATCTGGGGACAGGCGGTGGAAGCTAATAGAGTATTTGTAATGCAAAGAGGATTATCAGAATTATTTTTAATTTACCGTATAGACATTCTTGTCGACACACATTTCGTGATAAGAAAATTATGATAGTACCCTGTATATATATTTATAAATTACTTAGTTTTGTATACAATAACCTCAACAACTTCTGCCTTAACAGTGACGTTCACAATCATAATACACGCAGTGTAACGGATGAAACCTTATCTGTTCTTGTAACAGTTTTTATGGTAAATAAATTTTTTCTATTTCTATTTTTTTTATTTCTATATTTTTTTCTAATCCCTCCTTACGATTGTTTTCCAAATATTGTATTAACCAAAGACATTTTTAATAATGTAAGGTTTATTTAAAATTAACAATGAAATGGACCTTTGTTCTAAAACCTGTATATTTTGATTTATTAGCTCTTTAAGTGCTAATAAGTCAACTTCGGGTAACCCCCCCTTTTTGTTTAGGACCAAATAACATAAAAACAGATTTACTTGCATTTAATTTATGATTTTGGCAGCTGTTATATCAACCAAATCGCTGTAGGTATTTCTTTTGTTTAGGGCGCAATACATTTAAAATGGCTTTTGAATGCTTTTGAAGAAGCCGTTTACTATTTAATGCCATTGTGTTAATTTATGGTCGTTTTACGCTTGACAGCAAAACAAAAATCATAGACCCGGTAGCAATACACTTCAACTATCAAATATTAGTATGAATTCGGAAAGTACCATAGTGGTACACCCTATATGTTAAAGATTGTAAATTAATATGCTGTAAATCAATGAAAAATTAATTTTTGTATGATGAAGTTGAAAGAATTCGAATAGAACCAATTGTAATCCATCCTGATTCGATTTCGATTGATTTGTAGAGTCGCAAAGAATAGTATAATACTAAAGTCGGTACACACTATATGTTTGCAGCTGTCGGCGTACACGAAATAAGAAATATATTGTACTATCTTGATTCACGATATAAAATGATTTTGTGTTGTGACTAAATCTTTTTTTTTTTTTATACTTGGAATATACACTATTTGTGCAATATATTTATCCTTAGAAAATGAATGCATTTCGACTAGAAATTAAATACCAAATTGTATTATTGCGTTGAATTTTGCGTCGATACCTACATTATATGTATATTATAGATTGCTTGAGATCCATAAAAACTACAACTTTTTTGTCAGGAATTCGGATGTTCATAACTAACCACTAGACAAGCGGACTTTCTTAGACCCTATAGATTTAGACTAACAATATCGACAAGGAACTCATTAAATCTTAATTTGTATAATGTACTTCCAAATTTATTGAAATCATTAAATTTTAATTGTTTTAAATTTAGATAAAAAAAAATATTGTTACATTATTGCTTTTACTCTACATGTGAATTCGTGGATATTTTAAATGACCCGGCAAATTTCGACAATATAGAGGCAATGTGTATAATATGAAACGCACTCACTGTTTTTCTCTCATATTTTAATAAGAATGTACCATTATTTATTTATCATTTACACGTAAGTATTGTACAATTTATACATTATATTTATTTTTATATTCAATGTAATATGCTTGTTATTTTAGTTATACATTATACATTTTTTTATATTGTTATGTAACTGTCTCAGCTAACACGCCAAATATGTATCTTATTGTATATACCTGGTTTAATGATTAATTGAGACTGACGAGTTTATATCGTTGCTTTTAGTTCCTAATTTTACGTTACTAATTAAGTATAATTTTTTTTTAACCAGTGTTTCAATTTTTTATCCTTAAATGCGGAATTCCTTCTAATCTTATTATCCCTCTATTTTTATCCTCATTTCATTCTTCATAGATGGGCCGCAATTATGGCAACACATACTGCAATAAATACGAAGACGATTGTTGGAATAATTATTTGCATAAAATGATTGATAGGAGCAAATATACTTTGTGATCGAGTTGGTAATTTATATTTAATAGTGAATTAGCTCCTTGCTCTAAAACCTCCATATTCTAATTTATAATCAAATTAAGCTCTAATAAATCGATCACTAAATCGCCATAATAAAAAAATAGATTCAACGTCGGAAAGTATAGAAAGTGTGCCTTTTTAATGGAATACTGGTCGAAGACTACCTACAATTTGGAATTTTAATAATTTGTAAAGGCACGGTGACAGTAGGGTATGTGAAATACGAATGATTTGATTTTCAGATAGGCACCTGTTTCGAGAAATTATGTGACAGTAAATAAGGTAAGCCACCGTTGTTAGCGGCAATGAATGACTCCTAGTATGCGGTTCAAACCTTTTGTCCTATTCGAATCGCATAAAAGCTGACTGCCGTTTGTTATATATCGTGAAATACGAATGATTTGATATTTTTCGAGAAATTATACGACAGTAAATACATTCCAGGTAGCTCGCCTTTTGGCCTTTGTTTCTTGGCGGCATACCTTTGGTTTAGCTACAGATTGATAATCCTTTACCCTTAGAAAATAAATGCATTTCGGTGTCACTTGTTATTCGATTATATCGCTAGCCTCGTTTGTTTGTATTCTATTGTATAACTATTAACCGTGATTTATGGGTTTCTTTTGTCTACTTATAGATAGTTACTTGATATTGCTTTTCTATATGGGTAATAAACCATAGAATTTCGAGAAATTGTGTCCTTGTACACAAATGCAGCAGTAAATAATTTTTGATATGCTAATATACCAGACCCCTTGTTAGCGATACTGAATGACATATATTTTTGACAATTAAGAGCGCATAATTTAGCAATTGATGCATACACTAATTAATATATAATTACACTATACCTACACTAATTACTATACAACAATTGTTCCAATTCAATTAGATGTATTGCAATTACACCAGTGTAATTAATGCGCAAATAGTCTAATTACTTTCATTTCTCGCGACAATTGGGTTTTAATTATCCCCCTCCAGACTAAGAGTACACTAATTAATATATAATTACACTATACCTACACTAATTACTATACAACAATTTTTCCAATTCAATTAAATGTATTGCAATTACACCAGTGTAATTAATGCGCAAATAGTCTAATTACTTTCATTTCTCGCGACAATTGGGTTTTAATTATCCCCCTCCTGACTAATTACAATAGTGTAATTAACGCGCAAATAGTCTAATTACTTTCATTTCTCGCGACAATTGGGTTTTCATTATCCCCCTCCAGACTAAGAGTACACTAATTAATATACAATTACACTATACATACACTAATTACTATACAACAATTGTTCCAATTCAATTAGATGTATTGCAATTACACCAGTGTAATTAATGCGCAAATAGTCTAATTACACAATTACAAATTACTAATTACGCAATTACAAATTACCTCCCAATCTAATTATTCTAATTAAATTCATTGCAATTACAAATTACCTCCCCCCACTATAATTATCCTAATTGCCCCCCACCCCAGAAAAAGTGGTGGGGGGGCAAAAGTGGTGGGGGGTGTCTCGGATCCGCCTATACTCTTCTACTATCGCGCGTATGTGTTCTCCGCTTAAACCTGTCCACTAATTCGTTTATATCGTCCCAGAAGACGTATTCTAAAGGTTTTTCATTGTAAACCATCATACCCTGTCCACTACTACTATGAGGTTGAGTATGTTTTACTTTGGGAGTGTCACCACCACCACCACCACCACTATTGTTTTTAAATAATGGTTTTATCACTTTAGTATATTTATGTGATCGAGTGCCATTTAATTGACTTGCTGGATCATAATTTCGTTTATGTGCGTTAGAGGTTTCTAGGATTCTCCTGTAATCACCCAGATCTTGTTTGCTGTAACCTTGAGGCTTCTTCATAAATAGCAGTTCCTGCAAACATTTTATCACCGATACTTAAGCCGGCATTAGAACCGATATTTATTTCCATAGATCTGATGTATAATTTATTCATTTCGCCATTAAATCTAACACCATAGGTTTCGTCATAATCATTACTTTTATCATGGAGACCGGTTAAATACTGCTTAGCTAACATAGGATACTGTTCATCAGGGTTAATCCTTGTATCTTCAAGCATAGGTTCTTCCACTTCTTCTTCTTTCACTTTTATTTTTTTTATTTCAGATTTAATGCTGCTGGTATCCTCACCTGATGGAGGCTCTTGCTTGGGTGAATTCTTAACAGCACTGATAGATTTCAATGGATCAATAACCGGTTTCAATAAACGTCTAATTGTATCGTCCTCCTCGGCTCTACCTAATTTTAAAGCCAAGTACTTTCTTCGAAAGGAATCTGAAGATTTTTTTTATCTTCTTCTTGAGCGCTAAATCTTTCGCCAAGTCATAAACCTTCTCCCTAGGTAGTTTATATGCTGCGAGAGTAAATTTTTTATTTATCTTCATTGTTAAACAGGTAAACAGCTATTTTAAACAGGTAAACAACTATTTTAAACAGGTAAACAGCTATTTTAAACAGGTAAACAGCTATTTTAAACAGGTCTGTAAACAGATATAGGGTTTCTCAAAACAGGTAAACAGCTATTTTAAACAGGTCTGTAAACAGATACAGGGTTTCTCAAAACAGGTAAACAGCTATTTTAAACAGGTCTGTAAACAGATACAGAGTTTTTCAAAACAGATAACCTGTTTTTCACAACAGGTCTGTTCAGTTTGAGCGTCTAACTAATAATACATAGTGTTATTGAAATCTCATATACTTATATACTGATCAAAGCCTTTTCTATGGCGTCCTTTATGTAATTCAAAATCCTTTACGATAACCAGCACTCCGAATTTATCGTTCCAGCATTCTCTGCATAAATGCTCAAATTGTTCAAAGCTCATATCGGGAAGGCGCGTATCTTGCCTTGCTTGTCACATGCTACGTCATCAAATATAAATATGGAATTCGTTTTAGCTTCGGATGGATCGATGATGTTTTCGTTAGAGGTGTATGGAAAGTAGCCTACGCCTTTTACCTCCTTCAGCACATCTTCCAATAATTTATATTTAGGTTGATACAGGGACTTGGAGTACACGTACACATTCTCAAACCATAGTCCGTTACAGTTGAATAATAGACTTAGTAGAATAAATATTAAGAAATGTCTTCTCCGCCCCACTAGATCAACATACGATCGTTCTTAAAGCGCTAGGATGCTCCATGTTTATTAACAGATCCTTCTACAGAACGAAGTTAATAAATCTAAATTCTTTACGGGGAGAGACGCCTTTTGTCTTTGAACGCGCATCATGAACTCTAAACTTTTCACTCTGTACATTCCTATATATAGAAGTTTCCACCTCGTACATCATCAGTTCTAATCTAGATGACGTCGATGAAACACGGTAGAGGTGTAGTTAACAGTCTTATCAACAAGCTACCTTTCGAACTGCATTTACCTGGTTATCAGTACTGCGGACCCGGCACAAAGTTACGTAAACGTCTAGCTCGAGGGATCCAGGTGTTAACCCTTTGGATCAAGCGTGCCGTGAACACGATATTGCTTATAGCGAAAACGCGAACTTGGAAGACAGACATAAAGCCGATTACATACTAGAACAAAGCTCTTGGGAACGCGTTAAATCTAAAGACGCTAAATTGGGGGAGAAAGCAGCAGCTTGGGCTGTCACTAACGCCATGAAGGTTAAACGTAAATTAGGTATGGGTGTAGTAGGAGGCTGTAATAAGAAAGGAAAGAAAATTCCCTTCCGTAAGGCCATCCTACCGAACATTGTCAAAGCGTTGAAAAAGCACGCAAATCATGATGTGAAAAAGGATATGGCTATGGGTGTTAGAACGGCGCGAATTGCCATCAGAAAAGCAGGTGGAAGGAGGAAAATCACTGTCCCCCGTATTCTACCGCTTCCGAAGACCGGAGGCATCTTACCTCTGATACCGATCTTTGCAGGTCTCTCAGCTCTTGGAGCTCTGTCAGGTGGCGCTGCGGCCGTTACAAAAACTGCTATAGACGCTAAGAATGCTAGGAAAACATTGGAAGAAGCTCAACGACATAATAGAACCATGGAGAATGTGGCTTTGGGGAAAAAAGGTTCCGGACTATACATGAAAGTTTCACAAAAAACTACCATTGAAGCTACCCGATAGAGCACTCTCTGACCTCGACATCTTAAAGTATGCGAAAAAGTTAAAAATCCCTCATTTCAGAGGTGTCTATATGAGAGACTCTTTACCCTCACATACGTCACTTAAAGGAAACGAGAGCGCCATCATTAACTTGGACAGCGTAAAGGGGCCTGGAACTCATTGGGTAGCATATAAGAAAACAGGCAATTCAGTAGTATATTTTGACAGCTTTGGATCTCTGAAACCTCCAATGGAATTAGTTCGATACTTTGGCGGGAAATTTAAAATTAAATATAATCCTCATGCATATCAAACATATAACTCGGTAAATTGTGGTCATTTATGTTTGCAATTTCTCTATAAAAATAATAAACACGCGTGATGTGTAATCAGTATGTCATCGAACACTTTCCAGTTAAGTGGTCGCAAATCTGTTCTCTACGTAGACTTTTATAATCCCATAGAACTAGATCCTCGATACGATTATTCGATAGCGTTGACTGGTCTTGACACCTATAATACTATACCTAACATCTAGGAAGGTGTGAATAACAAGTTTTATTATTGGGAGCTGGGCGATAGAAGTCTCAAAGAAAGCGTCATAACTATACCTACAGGATCTTATGAAATAAGTGACATTGAATCCTATCAGCAAAAGAGATTACTAGCCGGCAGCGGCGTAACATCACAGCAGCAGGCTGACGAATACTTCTCTCTGAAACCTAACAATAATACGCTCAAGTGTGAAATAAAAAGTAAACACGAAATTAACTTTAATCACAAGGATAGCTTGGCCACCCTGTTGGGATACAGTGCCAGCAGAACATTAAAACCAGATACATTATATGAGTCTGATTTACCTGTTTTTTTTTTTTTTTTAATCACTTATTTAACGTCGGCCTATTTACGCTACAGAGGCCAATCATCGACGCCAGGAGACGAGCAACCCCCAATCTGAAAATTTTGCCGAACCTCTTATCTTACTAAGAGTAGGGATTTTTTATTTGCCTAACATTTAATAGACAAGGGACCGACTGCTTTACATCCCCTCCGAAGGATGGTATATCCTCAATACACCTCTCGCCTACAGTTGTATTGCTTCTGCGATATAGCTGATATACAAGCCGCTAGAAGTTGGGAAGCGAGACCGCGTCTTTCCGTCGATAGTCACCCATCCAAAGTACTAACCGCGGCAATGTTGCTTTACTCCTAATATCGCTATTAGTGAGTGAAGTCAGTCCTCGGCTCACTGCGATTTACCTGTTAATATAGTCAGAGTTATAATGATCCACGTGGACTGTAACATTACTGTAGGAGCATATTCCAATAATAGCCCTACACATACGATTTTTGAATGCGGTTTGAATGTTGATCCCGGATACGCTATAAACATTGAACCTAGGAATTTAACTTATCTACCTGTAAACCCTAGCATTCGAGAGATACAGAATATCACTTAGAAAATACTCGATCAAAATTCTGAGCTTGTTAATTCATCTTCGAGGAGAGAAGCTGATTGTGAGGTTAGAACTTAAAAGAACACGAGATTAATATTTAACCGTAAACCTAATATATACGGAGGAAGCTTACATTATCCTCATTCTGTATCTAATCGTACAAGTGCAAGGTCACCACCACCACCACCACCGTCATCAGAACCTACCAAGTTAACTTATTCAAATTATTTATATTTATTATCTTTGGGTTATCATGTTAGAAGAACTGCAGCTATTCCAAGACCCCCACTACGACGATTCAATTGAACGAGTCGAAGTTCGAACGTACCATCCGTACGTTAAAGCCTAGGGGAATAATGATGAAATTGAAATTGCCATTTATCAGCATGCCGCTTTGATTGAAATAAGTCAGGGAGCGCTATCAATCGAGGGAACTTTAAAAAAAAATGCTACTGGTACGGGCACCATTGAATTCACCAATAACGCAGGTGCCTTTTTATTTGATTCCATAAGTTATGAATTAAATGGCTCGGAAATAGATAAAGTACGCGACCCTGGAATTGTGAGCACTATAAAAAGTTATATATGTTATGAAAAAGATGATTTTTCTCATAGCATCGCAGGTTGGAATTATCCTAGCGGTAGCCTGATTACATATGACGCTACAAATTTCATCTTTTTCTTAAGAATACCCTTGAGACATTTACTGGGATTCTTTTACGATTATAGGAGATACGTTTTCGGTAAACAGGTTCTACGTTTGATAAAAGCTCGTAGCGATAATAATTGTTTTAAAGTGTCTAAAGATGATACAGTTGGCGAACTAACCATCACCAATATTGAATTAAAAGTGAAACATGTGTATTTGAACAATATTCCGAAACTGAATTTTCTAGCCCAAGTTAATGCCGATACGCCTATCATATTAACGTATAGACAGTATGAAATTCATGAGGTACCCGCCTTAGTACCAGGGGCTACAAAAGAAATTTTAGTTATTAAAAATGGTACTCAAAGCCCCCAAGCTGCCATCCTTGCTCTTCAAACCGATAATAAAGATGCCAAGATGAAGGACTCTACGCAATTCGATAATATTGATATATTTAATGTAAAATTATTGCTAAACAATGATCGTTACCCTCACGAAGATATGAGGTTGGACTTTAAGGCTAAAAAATACTCTGAGGCCTATCATATGTATACTGACTTTACCAAATCGTTCGCTTCAAATAATAAACCTATGCTAGATTTTGCCGCTTTCACGAATCGCACGCTATTCGTTATAGACTGCTCGAAGAGAAGGGTTCCTGTTAAACCTTCGATTGTAGACATAAAAATTGAAATTGAAAGTTTGACCCCCTTCCCCCTAAATACCAAGGCCTACTGCATCCTCATACATGACCGCGTTTTGGAGTATTTACCTCCCAGTGGAGTCATAAGAAGCATTATGTAAATAGAAATAATTTAGTATGCGAAGAACTATCGAAGAGTAAACATGAAATTGATTGTCGTAGATATTCAAGGCTTTAACCTGCCCGATTTCTATCCTAAGGAAATCTCGTTTGTTAGTGGAGACCAGCATGCCCATTATTTACTTAAGCCTCTCATACCGCACGATTCTTTAAGTTATGAGCTGAAGAAGCAAATAAATTACTTGGAATTACATCATCATGGATTGAGGTATATGGTGGCTACGTAAGCGACAATGACCTAAATGAAATATTACGTAATCATCTACTTAATGGAGCTACTGTGTACGTAAAAGGTTATCAGAAAAAGGAATTTCTGGAAAAACGTTTACATGCATTGGGACAAACTGTGCCATCTATCATCAATGTGGAACAGCTTAATGAAGAGGTTCCAAAGTTCACTAAAGATTTACCTTATTGTTTAAATCATTGTAATAATAAAATATACATGTGTAGCTTAAGAAATGTATTTACCCTTTATAATTGGTTATATTCTAGTTTACCTAAATAAATATGTATTTTATTAATGATTTTTTTTTTATTATTCATCCCCTCTCCACCTCTTTGATATTATCCTCTATGCACAAGCACCAGTTACTTAGTATCCAGTTAGATGTAATAAGAGTAAGATGTCATCATTTAACTTCATGTTAGAAGATCATTTATTTAAATTGCACGAGTTGAAAAAACTTATAAACTTGTATGCAGAGAAACAACGTATGTTTTCACAGTTTCAAAAATTAAGTGTTATCGCTGACAGTGGTGTATTCAGCGATAGAAGACGGTGTGGAACATTTTCACGTGCCACAGCAGCAAGAAGAATTGCTCTCTGAAAAAATGCAGTCTCCAGTATTTTTATCTTGCGGTCATATCGCTAATTCTATAAACAGTCTTTGTAAAGTTTGTGAGATTCGTAAAAGGTGTAAAGTTTGCTACAAAAATGATCGAGATATGATATTCGTACCGTGTGGACATATTGCGATATGCGCAGACTGTAGTTTTTCTCAGAAAACATGTGTAATATGTCGAATACGTTTACATGCTGCAGTTCGTATAAATAATCCATGAAAAAAGAAATGGAAACTATTGCTGCTAAAAAGAGGGTGAGATTTGACGATAAGATTCAAGTTAGGTACATCATACATTGGTCTTATGCGTACAGAATGTCCAGAAATGGTCAATGTTGGATTGAGGCATTGGTCGATCGTCAAAGATTTCAACGAAGAATTTCCAATTTAATTCCCGTAATTGTGCCAGTACTTAGAATATCAGACAATAAATAGACATTATTTGAGGACTAATCTCATTAGTGTATCAGCAATCATCATGGCGGCGGCGGCGGCGGTGGTTACATACTTTATTCTTTTACATGCTGTTACATCTTACCCTACTTTTAATGGGACTCAAGAACACGAAGACATCTTAACAAGCAGCAGCGATCCAATTTTACAATTACTATGCTACATTACTCTGTGTATTTCGATTTTATTGTTAAAGTGTATAGTTAGAATTATTATAAGAACAAATTGTATCATATCGATGAATTAATTATTATTGATTATTAAATATTTTTTTAAATTAACATTTGTTTTATTTATGTGGAGAGATTATGAATTCAGACGTAAAAGATATTGATCGTTTATGTTATGAACGTGCTCAATTGACTTTTATTATTTTGCTGACAGTCTGATTTAAAATTAACAGAACTTGCTAGTCTGATACACGTTGGAAAAAAGGGATATTGTTTATTTTTTTAGTGTTTTGTTAATGTGCGTTAAAAGATTTTCGTTTTTTCTGCGGAGGGGTAAGCGTTTATGGGTATACGCTTTTATTAGTTGTCATTCAGCTACTGTGAGTCGTGAACATAACCTGATCATGTGCGAGTACCAGTACACCCCGCCCCAGTATCTGGAGGTTTATCTGAGAGAAAAGTGAGTACATATTAATCTTTTTATTTCTGTGCTTAGTTTTTTAAATTGCATTTATTATTTTTTTTTTTCGTAGTTTCGTAAGCATTGGGTTAGGCGACAGTCCTTCTCCTCCAAACGGTTACGACGATGAACGGGTCTCAACATCTAGTTCAGACTGTGACAAGAACCCGTTCATGAAATGGCCACACCGATGGGTGTCCCCCCCCCAGCTGCAAATATGGTAATTATTATAAAAAAATTTTAACATAAATAAATACTGATATTTCTCGTTGTTACAGTTTTACGAATATTAAGGCGGAAATAGAGAGTGAGGAGGAGGAGGAGGAAGATGCGATTACTCCACCACTCTCATATCCGTATCACCCTATGCCGCAGCCCATGATGTCGTTCATGATGCCTCCACCCCCTATGACATCGCACATGATGCCGCCACCCCCTATGACGTCGTTCATGATGCAGCCACCCCCTATGACGTCGCCCATGATGACGCCACCCCCTATGACATCGCCCATGATGCCTCCACCCCCTTACCTCCACGACTATCGCCTCAAATTGTGATGGATGTTTTAACATTTTTTGATTCGCAGCAGCAGTAAGTATCATATATATATATATTTTTTTTAAAAGCATTAATACATATTTTCTTTTGTTACAGAATGGTGCCGCCGTCTCCTTGGTGGTTGGGTTGAGGTCTCAGGATTGTTTAGTTTTTTTTTAAATATTATTATTATTACGTATTATATTTATTATCAATATATATATTTATTAAAATATGCCGTTTTCATTTATTTAAAAATCTCTTCACGCCTTTATACTATATCTCTCTCTCTTTGATTCCCGCTACTTTTTAAATTTCCATCATTTTTTCGCTCTAATACTTTAACCATTCATTTTTTTCATCTAGCTGTTTTCTTTTATTTCAAAAATCTCTTCACGCTTTTATCTACTCCCCCCCCTCTCTCTCTCTCTCTCTAATTTCCGCTACTATTCTTGTTTACGCAATCACCCTACTGTTAAATTCCCACCATTTTGTAGCTCTAATACTTTAAGCATTCATTTTTTCATCTTGTAAAATAAAAAAACATACTATATTCAATAAAAAATTTATTATTTATTCATTTACATCGCTATCATCTTCGTCATAGATATCGAATTGAATAATATATTTTGCAGGTAAATACAGTTTAATTTTAAATAGAAATGTTTTTATATCGGCTGCAATCATTTCTCTACAAAATCGTTGAATGCTAACGTTCCCCTCGAGAAATTTGTGACACAATTCCAGAGCTCCATTGTACTTCTGAATCTGTTTTTCATATTCTTTATTACAAATTTTATCGTCTTGGAAGGAATGTAAATCGTACACATTATCGTGGTGCTCGCTAAATATTAGCGTTGAAATTTCATCACATAAACATTCTACTACGCTCTGCAAATCTTCAGCTTTGCTCCAATTCTGTTCACTGTAAAACATCCACATTTTTCTGTTTATTATTATTTTATTAGGAGAGAGCAATAATGTAACAAGACAGTTCTAACACTAAATGTTAAAGACTAAGAATAAAAAAAGACGATATTGCGCTAGAGCGCTTTAACCTTGAACGCAGGTGTGCGTATGACTCATCATTCTCAGAACTGGATGTTGCTCTTTTAGTCACGTACTCACTACCCACACGCCGCACTCCTTTGATCTAGCCGCCTACAGACAAGTCTCGACAAGTCGCTAGCCTTGAACGCACACGTGTGCCTATGACTCATCATTCTCAGAACTGGATGATGCTCTTTTAGTCACGTACTCACCACCGGAAACCATTAATCACTCCTTTGATCTAGCCGCCTACAGGCAAGTCTCGACAAGTCGCTAGCTTTAACCTTCAACGCAGAATGACTCATCGATTACGCCGGAAACCATTAATCACAGCTTGTTTACATATATCTGACAGCTATTTTTGGAACCACCCACACAGACTCCTTTGTTCTAAAACCGCCTACAGACCAGTCTCAACAAGTCGCTAGCTTTAACCTTGAACGCACGTGTGCCTATGACGATTGCGTAAGATGACGTAATATTGCGCAACACGCTTTAACGATGATGCAATATTGCGTAATACCTTCTGGTCATTGACGATTACTTCTTGTACACCCCCTCGACGAAGACTACACCCCCTAAACCTCATCTCCGAAGACTTCTTCACCTAAACCACCCCCACCATGGTGCTCCGGATGGACACATGCCATCGACCTTAAAAGTGGCGTAGAAACCCCTTTGCCTATCTACTAACCAAGTAGAATAATAAAAACCTTGGCTACATTGTTAGACAATATTTTTATAAATTTTGAAAACTATGGGAGAAGTTGTCACAACATCTCTAAGTGATCATGAAGCTCAGATAATAAAAATTGTTTTCCAGAAAAAAAATTAATTCCAAAAAGGCACATAAACAGAAAGTGTTCTCTGCTGCAAAACTTCGACATTTTAAACAAGAAATGCAATATACTGACTGGAATGAAATATATAGTAATACCAAAGATCCAATCAAGTTTAAGAGCTGTTTTTAACAAAATTTGTAACAATTATGAAAAGAATTTTCCCTAAAAAATTTATCAAACAAAACATTAAAACAAAAGTATGGATTACAAAAGGAATAAAAATATCTTGCAATACAAAAAGAAATTTATACAAAAGAAAAATATTGAAGAAGAAAAACAACCCACATGGGATTAATTCTACGTTAAAAGAAAAATACATGGTAGTATACTATACAGGGTGATTCATTGGTAAGTGTACATACTTTACCTGTATATGTAGGTTACTTGGGCGATTCCATATCACCTATGGTTAGTGGGTCAATAATCCTTAATTACCAAGATACAGGGTGTTTTATTGATTTTGCGTATTTTTGTCTTGGACCATAACTTTAGAACCACTAGGTATAATAAAGTAAAATTTGGTATGTATGTTTTACTCAATCAGCCATATCGATTTCTCAATTTAGCAGAATCAAAATACAGGACCGGACAGAAAAAAATAGCCCAATTGTTAAATCTCAAAAACAACACCCTGTATCGAAAGTTTTAAAAATATGTTTTAAGATCTGGAAAGAGCATAGAAAAATAAGGCAAATAAAGTACATTTTCAAATTGCGCGTCTCTTTTTTCTATTTATTTTCTTTGATGAAAGGAAATTTTACAAAACTAAAAACCGACTATCTCATACAAAATAGCGTTTTTTCTCTATAATAAACTACGAATTAATAAAAACTTTCATATTCAATAAGAAACCATTCATACAACGTAAGGTCTGAAAAGTATTCAACCATTCAATTAAAACCAACAGATTTACACATTATTTTAAAAATTTTAAATTCTGATACGTAATAGGATTTGAATACAACAATAATTAAAATTTCAAACAATCAAGTGCGTTTCTGGCAGACAGTTTCTAAAAGGTTTGTTTAAATGTTCCTCACCTAAATAATAATAAACTTTAAAGTAAAATGCGTCAAAATTTTATTAAGTAAAGTTTATTATTATTTAGGTGAGGAACATTTAAACAAACCTTTTAGAAACTGTCTGTCAGAAACGCACTTGATTGTTTGAAATTTTAATTGTTGTATTCAAAGTAGAGATGCAACGGATAGTGATTTTGCCGAATAGCCGAATACTGAATATTCGGCTCACCTAATGTGGCGAATATCAGATATTCGGCAAAACTGCAAAGTAGTGGGGTGAGAATCCTTATCTTTGGTGGGCAGCTCACCGAACCAATACCCATATTTAACGCAATTTGCGGCAAATTACTTCTCTGCTCCTGTGAGCAGTGTTTACAGCTAAAGGCTTTTTTCGGAAGCTGGAAATGTCTATGAGGACAAGAGAAACAAACTGTTGCCCTGAAATGCAGAAAAATTAGTATTTCTACACCACAATTTGCCGTTGATAAATTTTGAATATATGTGAAATAAGCAATATTTGTGTTTGTTATCATTTTTCAGTGATTAGTTAGTTATGTTTATTTTATATTTTAATTTTTAATATCGTTAACATAATTAATTAACATGAAGTATTATTATTATAATATAACTGCATATTTATAGTTTTATTCTACCAAATTTGTCTTTAACGGACGTTTTTTTAAGTTTTCATCTTAAAATATAAAAAATTTAAAATAAACGTAATTATTCGGTACTTGGCCGAATAGTGGCTAACTATTCGGTATTCGGCCGAATAGTTAAAATCATGCCAAATATGCCGAATACCGAATAGTTGCCGAATATTCGTTGCATCTCTAATTCAAAGCCTACTTATCAAAATTTAAAACTTTTAAATTAATTTGTAAATCTGTTGGTTTTAATTGAATGGTTGAATACTTTTCAGAACTTACGTTGTATGAATGGTTTCTTATTGAATATGAAAGTTTTTATTAATTCGTAGTCTATTATAGAGAAAAAACGCTATTTTGTATGAGATAGTCGGTTTTTAGTTTTGTAAAATTTCCTTTTATCAAAGAAAATAAATAGAAAAAAGAGACGCGCAATTTGAAAATGTACTTTATTTGCCTTATTTTTCTATGCTCTTTCCGGATCTTAAAACATATTTTTAAAACTTTCGATACAGGGTGTTGTTTTTGAGATTTAACAATTGGGCTATTTTTTTCTGTCCGGTCCTGTATTTTGATTCTGCTAAATTGAGAAATCGATATGGCTGATTGAGTAAAACATACATACCAAATTTTACTTTATTATACCTAGTGGTTCTAAAGTTATGGTCCAAGACAAACATACGCAAAATCAATAAAACACCCTGTATCTTGGTAATTAAGGATTATTGACCCACTATCCATAGGTGATATGGAATCGCCCAAGTAACCTACATATGCAGGTAAAGTATGTACACTTACCAATGAATCACCCTGTATAAACTATTGTAGAATTCTAAAGAATGTCATATCAGAGTCCAAAAGGCGCACAAATATTGCATATTTTGGCAAATAACAAAGGTAAAGCAGTATGGGACCTTGTTAAAAATTATACAGGCACTAAAATTATGATAATTCTAATTCTATATTGGAAAACATTGATACACAACAAACTAATAAACATACAGTATTAAACAATGTCAACAATTTTTTTGTAAGTGTATGTCCTTGTATAAATTCTAACACACATATGGTAAATAATTTAAAATATTTAAAAAACACAAAGTCTACAGAGAAAGATGAAATACCAGTAAAACTTCTTAAATACGTTGCTCTGGAATTACCTAGTCTACTAAGACACATAATAAATTTATCGTTGCAAACTGGAATTTTCTCAGAAAGATTAAAGATGGCTAATGTAAGAGCTATATGTATACAAGAGAAAGGGTGACAAAAGTGCAATAAACAATTATAGGCCTATTGCGTTACTTTCAAACATAAGCAAAATTTTTGAAAAAATAATATACTCAAGGTTAATAAATTATCTAGAGAGTCAAAGTTTGTTGAACGACACACAAAACGGTTTTAGGAAAAACAAATCCACAATCAGAGCATGTTATCAAGCGCTGTATGAAGTAACTAACTCCTTGAACAACACGCAACAGACAGTTGTTATAGGATTGGATCTATCAAAAGCATTTGATAGTGTAGCCCATAGCATTTTAGCTATGAAACTAGAAAGATATTAGGGGTATTGCATTAAAACTATTGACATTATACTTAAATAATAGGCTACAATGTGTTATCGAAACAGACAGTAGTAATGGTGACTTACAAAAATCAGAAAAATAAAAAGAGGTGTCCCGCAAGGGTCAGTCTTTTCAACATTAGAGGTTTTAGAAAACTACTTTAGTGCTATAAATCTTAAACTGAATAAAGACAAAACTCAAGATATAGCCTTTACATATAGCACATCTAATGCTGAAAAAACATTTGATAATGGTATAAATAAATTGACAACCATGCAAGTAATGACCTTTCTGGGAATTAAATTTGATGCCAGACTTGATTGGAATGCCCATACTGATGACATCATAAATAATATAGCCAAGTATTGTTACGCCCTAAAAGTGATATCACAAAATATCAGCACTGAAGCAGCCTTTATAGCTTATTATGCCTATGTCGTATCTAGACTTAGATATGGTTATTATCTTTTGGGGTGGAACAACATGGGATATTTGTGCTACAAAAAAGAAGCAAAACATATTAAACATTAAACAAACTGATAGTTGTAATAACAGCGAGGTATAAAATTATCCCTGAGAAGGACAAGATTATCCCTCTAGTGGTCAGTTGTTGCTACTAACTGTCGAGACATACAATGTTACTGTGACAGATAGTGACTACTAAAGTACCAAAGAGCAGTCGACCTCTAGCCCTGGTGGACTAAACTATTTATTATTGATAGTTGTAAGCCAATATTTATAGAAAGAAAGATACTTAGCGGAACTTGCTATAGTATCTTTTACCTACATGTTAATGTTAATCTTTGTTATTTAGTATTTTTAACGTTTCTGTAATAACCAAAAAAGTTGAGGTGGTTGACAGAACTATAACCTTAAAATTAGACAATTGTTGACAAACCACATAACCTGAGATTCTATTTTCTGATTTAACAAATTCCCTAACATGATCTGTAGATTCTTGGATCTGATACGTTGAGCGAAGTAAGTCAAATAACAAGAAGGCCTGGAGAAGAAAGAAAATTGGAGTATCAAGGCAACAAATAATAATTAATATCAAATAACAGAATAAGATACACGAAAAAAGAAGAAGTTATATTTGTATATACAAATTTATAATTGTCGACAATTTATTATTATATTTTATATCAAAAATAAACATTTAAAAAGTATGACTTATTTACAGTTATAATATGGCAAAATAATAAGAAACCCCTGCCATACTTACCTTAATCAGTCACTATATACAGGGTGATTCTATAACAGTTCTTACTGACCGAGTTACAGTTTATGCTTTATACCAAAAACCTTTACCTTCAACCTTTTATGACAAATTCTCAGTACATATATGAAGATATGTATAATTAATTATTAGTCTCTAGACAACGCCATTACTCTAAATCTTAACCGCGATTCGTTATCGACGCGAGAACGACAGGTCTCTACGAATAGTCGCTCTGAACAATATCTTCTGGTGTTGACTAAATGGGAGACGGTAACTCACCCGGTGATCACTAATCACTATTGTTCTGAGGACTTTCCGTATGACTACTTATTATCTAAATCTTACTCCTTTACAATACAGTTGATCAGACACCTCAGTGTGCGGCCTCCTTTTGGCACTGGATCCGCTGCCACCTTTGGACACTGACCCACTCGCGACGTATATCTCGAATATTAATGGGCCCTTCGAATATGCTTATTCGCCAATTCTGATCTTACTTTTAATTTACTTAGCCAACCATACTTTTAATAAAACACAATAATTCTCAAAACACTTATTTATTTATTTATTTACACATAATTGAATAAAGAAATCGACAATGAATAAAACAAAAATAATAACGGGTAATTTTATTGTTCCCAACAAAATGTGCAATTCTTACAGTAAAACAATATACAACTTAGTAATGACTTATTAACTAGTTGGCAATGGTTACAAATCGGATATATATAGCTTAACGTCTGGAAAACATTTAAATGGGTCGAAAATATCCCGCAAACCACGGTTAAGCTATCTATCGCTAGGATTTCCAGAAAATAGACAACCGTTCTGGAATCCACGGCTAGTGGAAAACAGACAAACGTCCACTAGTCTAATTTATAAAATAATAAAGAACAAATTATTGACTCTACTGGCAATATGAAAACGGTCATGTAGACTTAACACAAAACAAATCAGAAATTACCGAATAAACACTTAGTTAAGATTATTTGTTATTTCTTACCAATGACATACAAAAAGAGAGATGATTATCGCACAAAGATTGAACAAAAAGTGAGTCTTACAAACTTCAGGATTTAGCACATCGGGTTCGGACCATCGCCTGAGGCTGTTGAC
This sequence comes from Rhagium mordax, assembly GCA_963680705.1. Lineage (NCBI taxonomy): Eukaryota > Metazoa > Arthropoda > Insecta > Coleoptera > Cerambycidae > Rhagium > Rhagium mordax. The sequence continues at coordinate 62,433,405 of OY796656.1, forward strand.
TTGCGGGGGTTGGCTAAGTTAAAGGAATTGAACAATTGGAACCCGCCCTGCCTCTGAGTATCCTACTTTAGGGGTTGAACCTGTTTTACGCTGCCAAACCGACGTAGTGGAAAATTATTAGCAAGTGCCTTGGCTCCGTTAAATAAGTTTCCATACGCCTCCTATTAATTAGTTAACCTAATCATGAATACAATTCCTATAAACTATTTCTATATAGCATCTGCATTTGCGACTACGACCGTAGGGAAACCCATGCTGATTCATTTGCTATTGGGACAAAACCTAGTTCAGGTGTATATAGATTCTACCTAACTTAATATTATTTACATGGTCGATAATGGAATGTTTCAAGAATTAATTACCCCAGTTATGTTATTCAATTTACCCCGTAGATAGAGATATACCTTCAGGTATGATCGCTTAATTGCGCAACTGCCCTACCCTATTAATCTGATCGCGCGATAACTACCTGTCCGGCCGTTAATGCATAATCCAGGATAACTTTCTTTGACATTTAGCAGAAGGTCCCGGCCTAGTGGTCTTTCGGACGCACGCAATGTACCCCAAGAACATGTGGTTTCGATTTACTGACCAGTAAGGGTTTCTAAGATATCGTATTGAAAAATGTTAAAATGCACGTTATAAATCAATTTGTACAGAGGGGTTTGGATTTGTTTCTGATTTATAAGTTTTTAAAGGAAGCAATAACACTTATAGTTGACTTGTCTATTATTTAACGCATGACCCTCTAGTTAACTTTTACAAAAATATTCGAATTATGGCTAAAGTGTCTTTTCTGGGAAAAGCAAAAGGACCGCTGTTTCTTTAATGGTAATTACAGCTTAAAAATGAAAAGACTTTCATACTGGGTGATCTCTATCCTGCGTACTGGCAACGAGTTGTACATTTGTTACATTGTCCCCTCCTTAGATTGAAGCAATTTTTCCCGAACATAACTAAAATAATTCATTCAATTCCATTAAAACTATACAAATGGACTTAAATTACATTGTCTTTCATGGTCTCTGTTTTGCCATCACTCACACACACACTAAGTGTTATTACACTGACACTGTTTACCCTGATCTGAATCCTCGTCATCGGTGGTCCTGATCATCACTGGGTCATCTGCTTAAATGTTCCTGATGTGATCCCTGCCCTTGACCTGGATACAACCTCGTGGGTGATTGTATTTCGCCTTGACTACCATGGTGCTATTCCCTCTTTGGATGGACGCCTGCTTTGACCCTCGTAGCTGCTTGGTCCTGTCCTGGATTTGATCGAACCGCCTCTGGTCTGTCCTACTGGTCTCGGACGGGTGTCCTGGGACGTGGTGGTGCCATCGGTGAAGCCATTCGGGGTTCCATTCCTGGCATCTCGTGGGCTCGGCGTCATCCAGTCTCTCTCGATGTGGGTTCATCTCGGGTTCCTTGGTCTCGTGTCATCTGGGTCCTCCGGTCATCGTGATGGATATCTGAAACACGTCGCAAAATATTAGTCTTCTGTATTTACCCTCGATTATATACGACTGTTTCTTATCCACGGTTCCTCTTGTACTGGTCCCATGCTCCTTGTTTACCTCGTCGTGGATGCCTCCCTACGCTCCATCTCCCTCGCCGATGGTGGGTCCTACGGTTGCTCCGTTCCTGATTGGTGGTCTCCTCCTCTAGCCAGTCCATCTTCATCCTGGAGTTGACGTCTACTCTTTCTTCGGTGCTGCATATCATGCTGACTACCCTCATGTCCACTTTCTGGATTGACGACTGCCTTGATCGCCGCTGTTTCGCACGTCTTGGCCCTAGTGGAGTCATCCTGATGTCGTCCTGCTTTTGTCGATGTGGTTCTCTGGTTTCTCGGCTTCGTCCTCTATGTCCTCCTGTCTCCGTGGTTATGTCTTGTTCGCAATGCCATCTGGGTGAATACTTTCATGTTCCTTATCTGTCTTGCATACGAGTGGCTGCATCTCTGTGTCCTACACGTCTACTGGATGTGGTTCTGCTTCTTGACGGGAGTCGCTTGCCGTAGTGGACGAATTCGGTACTCTAACAGGCCTTCTGAAAAACTGAAACACACATTCTGGATGGGGATGGGAGAGGATATCGAGGTGGTGGTGTCTAAAATGGGAACGTACTACTTAAGTGGTTTCGCTCCTCCGAAACGCATCTCGCTTCTACTCACAGCTATGTACATACATGCTACTTTTCAAAATTATTCTACCTATTACACTACATTATTACCTAGATTAGTCATTTCTCCCTGGACAAAGGATACTCATCCTGGCGTTATCTTACTAGGCAAACGCTCGCCTGTCTTCCGAGGTTGTCTTTAACGGTGTGTCGCCATTCGCAAAAATATCCCTATATATGATCTATCAGATCCCTCATTCGTATGCGCTCGTAGCCCTGCAAGTGATCTAGATCACTTGCCTCCCCAGAGCCGTGCGAGGAGTCCTGCTTTAAACCAAATTTAGACGCGGACACCAAATTTGAGTTTGTAATATGACACTCATTGGTTTGAGGTATTGAGTTATATTGAGAATTTCTGCGACTATGCTTCTATTGGTGGATGTGGTGTGAACTATCTAAACTGCGCTAAACAGCATAACTAACTATTATTGTGTTGGGGAGTGGTTCGCAAATTATAGTGCCTGCAGGGACCCGGGTGTTTACAGTAACACTACCTTTGGAACCGTGAAAAGCTGAGATGTCTAAGTCTCCACGCGATCGTACTAAGTTTTGGTGGTTTTGAAGCAATTTCCAAACCTTAGTCCTGTTGACCCCGTCGAGTCTTTAGAGGTCGATCATGGAAGATCTATATTCTATTGTATCCGATGTTGTCGCATAATTCTTTTGGGCTATTGTAAAATTTCTTCGTATCCACAGTTCGAGTGTCTATTTCTGCTCTCTCGTGGGCTCTAGTTCCCTCTCATCCGGTCAGCTATACATGACACTGAACTGTGAAAACTGCTTTTATCATCGGGTGGTGTCCCAGGAGGTGCATACATATTTAACCCATTGGAATCCGTTTAGTACCATACACGCGAAGTGCTTTCTGGGTGGCTGCCGCTTGGCGCCCTTAGCATCCTCGATGCGGAGTATTCGGCTGTCTCCGCCGCGCTTGCGCCGAACCTTCTGTGAAAAACAGCCACTGTCGTGGACAGTGGAGGCTACCTCTTCTGCAGGATTATCGTGGTCCATAATCTGTCGTCATCGGTTTAGGTTTTCACTTGTCATGGCTAAACTATAACCCCATAAGTGTATCTCCTCCCGTTGAAAACCAATAATCAGCTTCAACTTCTCGAATGAATCTACGCCCAATAACCCATCTGAACTAATATTTAGCCCGTTACTACATATGCTATACGTATTCCGGATATCTTTATCCTCAAGCTTAAACTTTATCTCTTTATATCTGACTTGTTCCATGGAATATTTGTCACCATGATCCTCCTCGTATTTTCAACGGGGTGACGGAGAAACACCTGTTCCCTATATCCCGCTGGATATCTACTGCTATAGTTGGCGGAACGAAATATTTTCACGAATGCCTACTTTCTCTTCACGTACCATCGTGACTTACTAGCGTGCTATGACCGGCATAGAACTACCTAGATTTCGCTATCACCACAATTAGGCAACACTCGGTATATTTTATGGTTCCCCTTACAAATGAACTTGTGGTTTATTCGCGCGTCTTGGGAGGAAAATCCTGCCACTCCTAACTACCGTCGTACCTTACGTACTTAGAATACCTTCGGATCTTCAATTGTATCTACTGAACCAATAAAATACCAAATACATTCAACGCCCTATTTGCATCCTATTGTCCCAAACAGAAACGTCACAATCTACCAAATTTACAACAAAAGAGCATGAGAATATATACCCAAGTATGGGATAAGAGAAGAAAAAAAACAAAAATATCAAATTTTGCACTTATTCTGAATCCACCAAATAAAAACTTTTTCTACTTCACTCTAATCCAACATGAATTTCCTTAAACTCTCTCCGACACGTTGAAAATATATTCCCTACTAATTTACGTCACCCCTTGTTCAGAAATGAACCTCTAATTTGTTTGAGAAAACGACGCAATCTTTCAACCCGTATTCCCTATTTTAACTACTTAAATTTTCGTTAAAAAAAAAAACTCTAGATTACGAGTTGCATGTAATAACTGCTCCAGGTTGCGCTATTTTATCAACAAATACCCTTAACTTAACCTAAACAACAAAGAAATTCTTTGCTGGTCTTTTCGTACAATCCCCGTACTACCAACATTTACCTCATTATTTACTACAATGCCTAATTCATAAAACACTACTTAACCACTTCTTCATTATCTCTGTTCAAGTACAGTATACCTCATTAGATACTTAATTCCTTAAAATTCGTTTCAGAACGTTTACGTTTTATATACATAGTACTTTTCTTCCAAAATGAAATATAGTGAATTCAAAGTTTTCGGGCGGCTTCAACCGTCTAGTACATTTGAGTAAATGTCAGGTCTCACAATTCAATAAAAAAAAACGTCGGGATCCGCTAACTAACCGTATTAACCATATAAGACTATTATTACTGGAAATGACATTCACAACAAACAACCAAAGTATACAAGGTCTTAACAAAATAAGGAAATCGTATCATAATGTTATTGTTATTAAAGTGAGTAAGTGTAATTTAACTACTATAACAAATGAGCTGGGGTATGAGAGAAAATAAAATTTTTCTTAATTACCGCGTGACGTAATCACTTATAAACATACTTTTTATAACACACATTTAAACCGAAAAAAAAAAACAGAGTCCGATCAAGAGTATGTACCCAGCATATCGAGTAACATTGTACAAAAACTAAATATCGATACTTTATGCAAAAAAAAATAGTGACTCTAAATCAGTTTTTTATATACCCGGGAGGGACAAAAAAAATTGCACTGTCGATGTTCTGTTTAGCTTACTACCGTCAATGATTATCCAACTTACGATCTATGGCACTTGGATCCGGAAATTTTATGTTTCTCTCAAATTGCACCTTCATGACCGATGAAAAATTCGTGAACGGGTTAAACAACTCATAGGGAGTGTTACCACTTTAAACTAATTACGTACTTTACCCATTACATCACTTTAACGTAACAATTCTCGTTCATCTATCTAATTCGCGATGACTAAAATTTTATTTTCTTAAATTTCACTAATACACCTGACCGAAGGGAAACGAACTAATTATTCATGTGCGCACGGGATATTATGCTGCCTAAATTGCCCTACTTACAACTACCGGTTTTCATGGACGCTAAACTAGGCGCATTTATATCTCTTCCTTAAGTAAAAAAAAACTATTTCTTTAATCTACGTCTTTACGTGTTTCCTAGCGGATTACCAACTTTAATAAAAACAGACCAGGACTTCAGTTAGATCGCCTGAAAAGCTGCATCTAATGCTATACCGAAAATATTCTACATAAACTATTATGCTTACTCAACACGGGGTGTTCCAGAGGTAAACTTTTATAATCTCTTTTTTTTTCACTTCCTTTGTAGCTACGTGACTTTTACCTTTCAAGGAAAAAAAACGAAAACAAAAATACCTGCAAAACAAAAACAAAAATTTCGAAACTGCTATTTGTATTTGTCACTTTGCTATGAGATAAAAACACTATTTTCAAAGTTAACCGACTGAGTACAAAACAATGAAAATAACCAACATTTTCCTCTAATATCTAATATCGTAAATTTAAAAAAAAATGTCTCTAGGTCAAACCCAATTTTCTTAAGCATACTATACCACACCATAACCGTATTACTACTCTAAAGTCCTGATTCTGGTTCTATTCGAAATTTCTAAGGTGTATCTTTATATTTCTGTATCTAGATTCAAACAAGTCTTTTTTTTTTCTTAATTTTTGAACGTTAAATGCATTGACATTTCTCGATGGAAAACAACAAAAAAAATCTATCTTAATTAACTTTCTCTGTATACTTTGCGTTTTGCACTGCTTATTAATCCCACATTAAAATTACAAAACTAATGTTACACGATTAATTTCTGCCAAACAATTAATGTACTGAATTCAAATCCGCAAACTACACTTGTAAAATAAAGGAAAATTGCCCGACGGTATAACGATTTAGTGTACAATAAATATAATGATTTTACCATAATTTGCCTATCCAGGTTTTAATCACTTTTTACACCCCAATAATACCCAATAATCTATACAAATATACTTAAATAAGTCTCTGATTATATTACGGTTGTCTACACAGGTTGAGATCTTTTAAAACTACAATAATCGTTCGCCGCTGGTAACTGAATTCTATTTTATTATATCTGCCTCAGTTGACATAAACTTATCAAAACTCCGTCGTAGCGAATCATTGCTTATTATTCAACCCTTCTTATACATAACAATCTATAATTCAATACCAAACAAAAAAAAAGATAAATAACTAAGTATTCCTCTGTTTCCAAAATTCTAAGTAAAATACATTAACGATACTGTTGACTCGCTTTTTTTTCTTTTTAAATGCTATTTCAATATCCTTTTCAGCATCTAGCGATTTATTACAAAAAAAATCAAGATTAAATTTAAGTAATATAGTATAAGTGAATACTTGCTAGGATGTAATTTAATATTTCATTACTATTTATGCACAATACGATTTCTCTGAGAAATCACGTAAAGTTAAACTTATAGTACTTGGTCTACGGTACACGAAGAAAAGAAATAAGCAACATAAACATTATTGTATTGTTATCATTACTATAACTGGCAATAACCTCCGTTAATCAAAATGTACCTATCTAATACAATCGCTAACCATAATCATGATTATTCGCATTTTCTCTCAAACGTACACAATATTAATACTAAAAATTTACCCAATTCAAAAACTTTAACTTTGAATTACACTAATACTCTAATAATTTTTATGAATCATCATTGTAGCAAAATTTCTAGACAGATAAGAAACAACAAAACAAAACCCTATTAACGCATAGCTGAATCACAATTAATTATTCGTATTTACGTTGATTCGAAGTGTGAAGTTGTGTTTATGAAGTGGCTAAGCGTCTTTTAAGTTATTTATTGGTAAAAAACTAAATATTGACTTTAAAACCAAACTGCACATAAAACATCCACAAACGTGATTGTACTATATTGGAGCCGGGCATAAGGTTAGTTATATTACATAAAAGTATTTTTCCTGAGCATATCAAAACAAACATTTCGTGGACTATCTAAATAAGTGGAGACATCTAAATAAAGTGATATAAATTAACATACTTTCCGATTAAATTACAATCGAGAAATCTGTAAAAATAAGTATCACTAAAAAGAAGTGTATACAAAAAGTGGGGTAATGAATATAACAAGAAATGATATCTCTAACGAGGACATATATAAACTACTCCAATCTGTGTCTAAACAAAATGCATAAATAGATTCTAAACTAAATCGTATAGATGAAAAAAATAATAAATTAGAACGCATGGAAACGAGCCTTAACGAAGAAGTGAAAGAAATAAAGAAGAGAACTGACATACTTGAGGAAGAAAATATAAAGTTAAAACATCAAATACATGCTATACAAAAACAGCAAAAGAAATATAATATAACAATTCATGGAATAAACGAACAAGAAACTAACTTACAAGAAACTGTCCATAACATTTTTCATGAAAAACTCCAAATATCTCTCGAAGGTAATGAGATACGTGATATATTTCGGATTGGTAAACAAATAAATAACAAGGCGAGGCCAGTTTTAATTGACCTAATATCATACAACAAAAAAATGGAAATCTTAAAAAACGGTAAAAAACTAAAAAATACAGGTTTCTACGTAAACTACGACTTAACTTCTCAAGAACTTGAAGAAAAGAAAATATTAACAAGTAACTTGAAGCTGGCAAGGGAAAAGCAGTACGCAGCAAAAATAATAATAAATAAATTATTAGTAAATGGAGAATTATATGGAGCAGATGAATTAAAACGTAATGCACTCCAGTTTACAAGTTTACAGTAGAAGCCACATCATCAAAAAACAGTAAAAAAGTAGACATAAACCTATTACCACAAGAAACAAAAAGTACCCCATCTACACCAACTTCTTTTATGATATCTGAACTATCGTTAACCGACAACGCGTCAAAGTCAATCAAAAATACAGTCAAAGAAGGAAATAGAAAAGATAATGATTTGGAAGAATTATGCAACACAAAAACTGATACATACTTCATAGAAAAGAAATTCGAAAGATAAAGGTCAACAATTGAACAACAAAAAGAAGAATTTGAAAAAAATAACGGTGAAGAATCTATAGCCGATCGTTTAGTTAAAAAGAAAAAGAAATAACAAATATATAAAAATATAGTTACACACACCTACCTATATAGTTTGAATAAATATTTGTTAATGCTTAGATTTAATACATTACTCTTTCATCTTCCTTCAAACTTTTCTTGAAATTTTTACCGCTTAAGAAATAATTTTAATTCTGTATTAAATATTACTACTAATGCTTAGATTAACCTGTATATATGTGTATACGTGTGTATGTGTATATATATATATATATATATATATATATATATATATATATATATATATATATATATATATATATATATATATATATATATATATATATATATATATATATATATATATATATACATCCTGCTAACAATGCTGCGTCCTTACAAAAGCCAACCATACGGCGTCTCCCAGAAATACACTAGTTAGTTCAAATGTGATGGAGTATATTGGATCTACTCATCAAATCCAGCCCAGAGCTGGTTTTAGATTACTGATATCTTAATAAATAAAGAAGTTAAGATATACTGACAATACTGCGTCCTTTCACTAATAGTACGATATAGCGTCCGGAGTATAATCATGTGTATATCCCACATGATACCACGTCCTTAGTGTATATTTTTTGACAAACTTGGTACAATACGGCGTCCGGCACTGTTGCCACATTTATCGCTCTTAGTTTTTATATTAAATCTACTCAGAACGTTGGACGTCAAATAAAAGTTGGTAATAATTTGGTCATGGGTGTTTATTAAAGAATGGGACAAACAGTAGGAGTAGGTTCCTTAAGTAAAAATAAATAATTTTAGCTGCATAAACCTTAGTACCATTTTGCTACCTTAAAAATTTGTGGACCGTTAAATGCAATTTTTAAGTTATTATTTTTATTGCCTCTGGTGTTACGCATCTTACGTATTTCGACTTTAGTTTTCCATTTTTTTCCAATAACAACCTGATATCCATTATTTTAGTTTCTTAAAGGGAATTTGTAGAATAAGTTAGTTCTTTATTGAATATGATTTTAAATAACCTGTTTTGCAAAGTATATAACTACAACTTAGAATTCCATGTACAATGATACAACTAAAGAAGCAGTAAATAATATTTGCCTTTTTGTCATCGCTTGTTACTTTTTCACCTCTGTTATTTCTAATAGTGCCTACTTGGATAATTTAGATTTATTTCTTTGTATTCCGCAGAATTCATTTGTGACTTCCCACAAATATTTTGGGGAGGATCTATTTCCTCCACTTTATGCGTATAATAATTCATTTTTTCTTTTTTAATTAAATTATTTAATTCATTACAATATTTTTTTTTAAATTGGCATTAAAGTACCTCAAATTCGTCATTAAAGTGATGGTCGAGATGGTAGCGTATCTTTGACCACAGAATGTATTTGTTTTTGGAATTTTTAAGTTATTATTTTTATTGCCTCTGATGTTATGCATCTTTCGTATTTCGACTTTAGTTTTCCATTGATATATAATACTCTGGAAAATGAATAACAACCTGATATCCATTATTTTAGTTTCTTTAAAAAGGGAATTTGTAGAATAAGTTAGTTCTTTATTGAATATGATTTTAAATAACCTGTTTTGCAAAGTATCTAACTGTTGTAAATGTATGTCCTCTCCAACCTAGAATTCCATATAAATAAATTCAATATCTTCATATTTTGACACATATCAAGGAAATGCCGAAACACGTCAATTTTAGATTCTGGAATGACATCCTGCAACGTCAAAACTTCATCCCTAAATTCAACCTCCTTTGAGTGACAGTTGCAACCCACAAATTTTTAAATTGGATGTAAGGATTGATTTTATTTGCAAGTGATTTGCCGATACAACTAAAGAAGCAGTAAATAATATTTGCTTTTTGTCATTACTTGTTACTTTTTCACCTCTGTTATTTCTAATAGTACCTACTTGGATATTTTAGATTTATTTCTTTGTATTCCACAGAATTCATTTGTGACTTCCCACAAATATTTTGGGGAGGATCTATTTCCTCCACTTTAAGCGTATAATAATTCATTTTTTCTATTTTAATTAAATTATTTAATTCATTAAAATATATTTTTTTAAATTGGCATTAAAGTACCTCAAAATCGTCATTAAAGTGATGGTCGAGATGGTAGCGTACCTGCCTCTCACCCAAAAGTCCCGGGTTCGATTCCCGGTCGTGGTAATGGAAAATACTGTGAGGGGGATTTTTCCATTATACACGGATATTGGATGTGTGTCCGTTGTCTTTAAATGTGTAGCCCCCTCCCGCACAAGGCTCTTGTAGAGCTTTCTGGGATAAAGGGGGTCGTAATTACATGTGGTGTATTTATTTATTATTATAAAGTAATCCATTATTGTACGATTTTTGTAGTTAGCAGAGGTGACCAGATAAATGTAAACATGCTTGTAACAATAATTGTGTTGTAATAAAAGGTAAATAAATACAGTTTTTTAAGTTCAGAATTATCACTATTATAATGCTAAAAAAAATGCAATATGCACCCCGGCATTAAAGTTGCTTTTTATCACTCATGCGGTTTAAACTCCACATTCATGATAAATAGTTGAACTTTAATGCCTTGATACGTAAATAACTATTTTGTACTCCCTGTTTAATTCATTACTAGGTCGAGCCGGGGGCCCGCCGCGACCTAGGACTACGCGCCGCGCCGCTGGCGCGGAATATCAATAGTTTTATCTCGGGGTTTTTAGTTGAAAGACGGTTTTTTAAATTTCGGAAAAATTGAAAATTGAAATTGAGGAAAAAAAAGGTCAGAGCCCCGCGGGGGTTTCTTTAGGCCCTAACGGGCCCAGGAATTTTTTTATAGTATGTTTGAGACAGCCCCTGCGGGGCTGTAGTTTTTAAGGTGTGGTTAAGTGTATTTATTAAGCTGCGGTCAAGTGATTTGGGTAAGTTAGTTGGATTCGGTGGAAGAGTCTCGGGAAAGATGTAGAGTCCTACAGAGATGCCACTTGAAAAGTGATAAGGTCATTAGAAGAGAGGCGTTTCGCGTATTTTCGTAGGCATCTTGGATTAGTTAAGGGATTCGGGTAATTTAGTTGGATTCGGTGGAAGGGTCTCGGGAAAAATGTAGTCTGACAGAATGTTACTTGAAAGGTGGGAAAGTAATGAGAAATGAGGTATTTCGCGTATTTTCGTATTAGTCTTCGATTAGTAAAGGAATTTAGTTGGATTCGGTGGAAGAGTCTCGGGAAAAATATAGAGTCTGACAGAATGCTACTTGAAAGGTGGGAAAGTAATGAGAAATGAGGTATTTCGCGTATTAGTCTTCGATTAGTTAAGGAATTCGGGTAATTTAGTTGGATTCGGTGGAAGAGTCTCAGGAAAGATGTAGAGTCCGACAGAATGCTACTTGAAAGGTGGGAAAGTAATGAGAAATGAGGTATTTCGCGTATTTTCGTATTAGTCTTCGATTTGTGAAATGTTGAAAATTCAATTTATTTTTTGATTTTCTTTAATAACTTCCACAAAATTAAAGATAGGGTAAGTAAACTTGGTACCTACACATAGTTAGGTTGTGAGGGTCCATCTTTGCTATGGTTCAGAGTTAAACAGAGGCGCGCCAGTGGCGTGCGGTGTGGTCACGTCGACATAATTTTAAGGAAAAAAGTATGTGCACTAATTTTTTTCACAATTCTGATCAGATTTGCATAATTTATGGTTGATTTTCTAAAAAAACTTGTACATGTAAAATTTTGCATGAGGCAGTAGTTTTCGAGATATTTGCGTCTGAACAAAACGATGCACCCAAAACACAATTAATTAATTAAGATAGCCCTTTAAAAATTATTTTCAATCTGATTTTCGAAGGGATATACTGAACTGAACTGTCAATTTAATGTTTTTAATGTTTTTCTTCTTTTGCAATGAGGCGTTTTTAAGGTCTTTTGCAGTCAATATTATTTCTGCCAAAAGAAAAATTTGTTTGTTACGAAATTGCATAAACAAATTATCAACATCCAAATATCAAAAAAATCAACACCCCATATTTCCGTTAGGAATGGCTATAGAGAAATTTTAGAAGGAATATATCGTGATTTCATCAGAACTATTCCCGACATGATAATTGTGTTTTTGGTGCATCGTTTTGTTCAGACGCAAATATCTCGAAAACTACTGCCTCATGCAAAATTTTACATGTACAAGTTTTTTTAGAAAATCAACCATAAATTATGCAAATCTGATCAGAATTGTGAAAAAAATTAGTGCACATACTTTTTTCCTTAAAATTATGTCGACGTGACCACACCGCACGCCACTGGCGCGCCTCTGTATAACTCTGAACCATAGCAAAGATGGACCCTCACAACCTAAATATGTGTAGGTACCAAGTTTAGTTACCCTATCTTTAATTTTGTGGAAGTTATTAAAGAAAAACAAAAAATAAATTGAATTTTCAACACCCTGTATCTCCGTTAGGAGGCTCGATAGAGAAGAAATGTTAGAAGGGGTATGTCATAAGTTCATGTGAAGTTTCTGTACCCGAAGTTTGTCGGTTTAAAATCGGGACACCCTGTATAATAAATACTAAATAACATCACAATATGTAATTACGACCCCCTTTATCCCAGAAGGCTCTAAGAGCGTTGTGCGGGAGGGAGCTGCACATTTAAAGACAAGGGACACATCCAATATTCGTGTATAATGGAAAAATCCCTCTCACAGTATTTTTTATTGCCACGAACGAGAATCGAACCCGGGGCTTTTGGGTGAGAGGCAGGTACGCTACCATCTCGACCATTAGTCATATAAATATAATATATAATGGTCTGTTATTTTCGATTTTATTATACACTAACACGAATGTCATAGTGCATGCTGTGAGTCGGAAAAAACCTCGAAAAACAAGTATTTGGGTAGTCAAACTACTTCCCTCCCACGTTTTCGAGGATGCTGAACACGATGGTGATGTTGGCTCTGCTCCTCGAGTTGTCCCTACCCCCCTAACGGCCAAATAACCACTCTCCAAGGGGGTGAAAAATGTGTTTCGCGCTACAAACGAGAAAACCCTCGTTATCTCTCGTTTTTGAGTGTGCCGGGCAAGAGAAAAATATTACCAAGTCACCTCGATCCCCGCGAGCCCCTCGAAAGGACACAAACTACCCCTTTGACGCGCGGTTTTATAAAGTAAGTGAAGTAAGTTAGATCATAAACATTTTTGTTGACGCATAAAATTACTTATTTACTATAGGTAAATATAAATCATTTTCAACATTTGTCGAGATGACTTGATAATATTTTTCTCTTGCCCAGCATACTCAAAAACAAGACATAACGTGGGTTTTCTCGTTTGTAGCACAACACATTTTTCACCCCCTTGGAGGGTAGTTTTTGCCCGCTCGGATGGTTGGTTTGCCCCAGGGAGCAGAACTAACATTACCATCGTGTTCAGCATCCTCAATAACGGGGGGATGACATAAGTTTTACCGGTGGAAGACGTAGAATACGCGATTCCTCCTCTTTGGGGATGGTTTTTGGCCATTAGGGGGGTAGGGTCAATTCGGGGAGTAGAATCAACATCACCATCGTGTTCAGCATCCTCGAAAATGGGGGGTGACATAAGTTCTGCCGGTGGAAGACGTCGAATACGCAATTCTCCCCTTTTGGGGTCGGTTTTTTGGCCGTTTGGGGGGTAGGGTCAACTCAGGGAGCAGAAAAATCATCACCATCGTGTTCAGCATGCTCGAAAACGGGGGGAGACGGTAGTTTGGTTGACTCCGTCCGACTCACAGCGTCCGACTCACAGAATGCACTAGTACGCGCGAGTAAACGTCCCACTAAAAAGGAATGATTATATATATTTATGCGATACGTTGTTGCCAAATCTCGGATGCAGCATCATGCTATAACTGAAAGAGTATATTAGATGTATATTTCTGTACAAAGATCGACGCGACCCCAAACTAAGTTCGTTGGAACTAAAAATATACTCTTGCTTACACTTGACATATAATACCGCGTCCAAAATCGAAAAATTACCCAGTCAATATTTCAGTTAATTGAAATGATACAGAAATGATTTCTATGATTATCGGTAGCTCAGGTGACACAGAATAATCTGAGAAGTTGTAAAAGGATCACTCGCGAAATATGGCGAAGATAATATGGAAAAACAATACTGCGTCCGGTATACGGATGCACTATTGTACAGGACGCACTAGTGAATGGTATCGTGTCAATGTACGGACGCAGCATTGATAGCAGGATAAATATATATATATATATATATATATATATATATATATATATATATATATATATATATATACGTGCACGGCTATCTTAATCGCCTCCATACATCACACAGGCACCCAAGCCTCCACGTTAAGGAAGTACGTTTTTGTGTGTATTTTGTGCAAATGGTAAATAATAACACACCTCTACACAAGCACCAAGAGAGGGGTAAGGAATAAGCATTCTGAATATATACAAATTTTTGCCATATTTGTAAATATGTAACACACCTCCAAAGACTGAGTAGCGGAAACGCCTCTTTTGTATAAATTTTTGTACACTGGAGTTCGGTTACGCCTCCAGCAGTGTTGCCACATATATTGAGCGGGAGTGGGGGGTGAGTTCGTATTAAGATGATGCGCTAGAATATTATTCGTTCGTGTAGCAGACCAGGTGGTATGGGTGCAGGCGTTTCGAAGTAAATTCGGACTTAATTTTTTTGCTGGAATCGGTTTTGAAACTTACCAAATGGTAACCTGGTCTGATATTGTTTATAACAATTTTTGTTATAACAAATAGAAAAATTACGATTTTTTACTTAAACTAATTTTTTTTATATATTTTGACCGATTTCCAACAAGAACTGTTCATATTGTTTAAGTGCTAATTGTGGCATTTCATAAATTTTTTCTCTTCCTTTTCTTTTGGGGATTTATTACCATATCTCTTGAAATTCCTATCGAAAAATCTTGATGTATCTAAATAATACTCAAATTAACCAGATTAAAACTGGGAAGTAACCTCTACTCCTTTGACGTGATGTCAGAGGGACAGTTAGAGCGTGTTTTTTGACAACTAATATGAATTAAAAGAATACGAAAACACTGCGC
Source organism: Rhagium mordax (assembly GCA_963680705.1). Taxonomy (NCBI): domain Eukaryota; kingdom Metazoa; phylum Arthropoda; class Insecta; order Coleoptera; family Cerambycidae; genus Rhagium; species Rhagium mordax. The sequence continues at coordinate 62,448,830 of OY796656.1, forward strand.
TGGCGTTTCTTAAACTACATCTGTTTCCTTTTTCAAAGTTTAGGCTTTAGATTTTAATGTAATGTGTAGAATAATAATAATAACAATATATATATATATATATATATATATATATATATATATATATATACATCCTGCTAACAATGCTGCGTCCTTACAAAAGCCAACCATACGGCGTCTCCCAGAAATACACTAGTTAGTTCAAATGTGATGGAGTATATTGGATCTACTCATCAAATCCAGCCCAGAGCTGGTTTTAGATTACTGATATCTTAATAAATAAAGAAGTTAAGATATACTGACAATACTGCGTCCTTTCACTAATAGTACGATATAGCGTCCGGAGTATAATCATGTGTATATCCCACATGATACCACGTCCTTAGTGTATATTTTTTGACAAACTTGGTACAATACGGCGTCCGGCACTGTTGCCACATTTATCGCTCTTAGTTTTTATATTAAATCTACTCAGAACGTTGGACGTCAAATAAAAGTTGGTAATAATTTGGTCATGGGTGTTTATTAAAGAATGGGACAAACAGTAGGAGTAGGTTCCTTAAGTAAAAATAAATAATTTTAGCTGCATAAACCTTAGTACCATTTTGCTACCTTAAAAATTTGTGGACCGTTAAATGCAATTTTTAAGTTATTATTTTTATTGCCTCTGGTGTTACGCATCTTACGTATTTCGACTTTAGTTTTCCATTTTTTTCCAATAACAACCTGATATCCATTATTTTAGTTTCTTAAAGGGAATTTGTAGAATAAGTTAGTTCTTTATTGAATATGATTTTAAATAACCTGTTTTGCAAAGTATATAACTACAACTTAGAATTCCATGTACAATGATACAACTAAAGAAGCAGTAAATAATATTTGCCTTTTTGTCATCGCTTGTTACTTTTTCACCTCTGTTATTTCTAATAGTGCCTACTTGGATAATTTAGATTTATTTCTTTGTATTCCGCAGAATTCATTTGTGACTTCCCACAAATATTTTGGGGAGGATCTATTTCCTCCACTTTATGCGTATAATAATTCATTTTTTCTTTTTTAATTAAATTATTTAATTCATTACAATATTTTTTTTTAAATTGGCATTAAAGTACCTCAAATTCGTCATTAAAGTGATGGTCGAGATGGTAGCGTATCTTTGACCACAGAATGTATTTGTTTTTGGAATTTTTAAGTTATTATTTTTATTGCCTCTGATGTTATGCATCTTTCGTATTTCGACTTTAGTTTTCCATTGATATATAATACTCTGGAAAATGAATAACAACCTGATATCCATTATTTTAGTTTCTTTAAAAAGGGAATTTGTAGAATAAGTTAGTTCTTTATTGAATATGATTTTAAATAACCTGTTTTGCAAAGTATCTAACTGTTGTAAATGTATGTCCTCTCCAACCTAGAATTCCATATAAATAAATTCAATATCTTCATATTTTGACACATATCAAGGAAATGCCGAAACACGTCAATTTTAGATTCTGGAATGACATCCTGCAACGTCAAAACTTCATCCCTAAATTCAACCTCCTTTGAGTGACAGTTGCAACCCACAAATTTTTAAATTGGATGTAAGGATTGATTTTATTTGCAAGTGATTTGCCGATACAACTAAAGAAGCAGTAAATAATATTTGCTTTTTGTCATTACTTGTTACTTTTTCACCTCTGTTATTTCTAATAGTACCTACTTGGATATTTTAGATTTATTTCTTTGTATTCCACAGAATTCATTTGTGACTTCCCACAAATATTTTGGGGAGGATCTATTTCCTCCACTTTAAGCGTATAATAATTCATTTTTTCTATTTTAATTAAATTATTTAATTCATTAAAATATATTTTTTTAAATTGGCATTAAAGTACCTCAAAATCGTCATTAAAGTGATGGTCGAGATGGTAGCGTACCTGCCTCTCACCCAAAAGTCCCGGGTTCGATTCCCGGTCGTGGTAATGGAAAATACTGTGAGGGGGATTTTTCCATTATACACGGATATTGGATGTGTGTCCGTTGTCTTTAAATGTGTAGCCCCCTCCCGCACAAGGCTCTTGTAGAGCTTTCTGGGATAAAGGGGGTCGTAATTACATGTGGTGTATTTATTTATTATTATAAAGTAATCCATTATTGTACGATTTTTGTAGTTAGCAGAGGTGACCAGATAAATGTAAACATGCTTGTAACAATAATTGTGTTGTAATAAAAGGTAAATAAATACAGTTTTTTAAGTTCAGAATTATCACTATTATAATGCTAAAAAAAATGCAATATGCACCCCGGCATTAAAGTTGCTTTTTATCACTCATGCGGTTTAAACTCCACATTCATGATAAATAGTTGAACTTTAATGCCTTGATACGTAAATAACTATTTTGTACTCCCTGTTTAATTCATTACTAGGTCGAGCCGGGGGCCCGCCGCGACCTAGGACTACGCGCCGCGCCGCTGGCGCGGAATATCAATAGTTTTATCTCGGGGTTTTTAGTTGAAAGACGGTTTTTTAAATTTCGGAAAAATTGAAAATTGAAATTGAGGAAAAAAAAGGTCAGAGCCCCGCGGGGGTTTCTTTAGGCCCTAACGGGCCCAGGAATTTTTTTATAGTATGTTTGAGACAGCCCCTGCGGGGCTGTAGTTTTTAAGGTGTGGTTAAGTGTATTTATTAAGCTGCGGTCAAGTGATTTGGGTAAGTTAGTTGGATTCGGTGGAAGAGTCTCGGGAAAGATGTAGAGTCCTACAGAGATGCCACTTGAAAAGTGATAAGGTCATTAGAAGAGAGGCGTTTCGCGTATTTTCGTAGGCATCTTGGATTAGTTAAGGGATTCGGGTAATTTAGTTGGATTCGGTGGAAGGGTCTCGGGAAAAATGTAGTCTGACAGAATGTTACTTGAAAGGTGGGAAAGTAATGAGAAATGAGGTATTTCGCGTATTTTCGTATTAGTCTTCGATTAGTAAAGGAATTTAGTTGGATTCGGTGGAAGAGTCTCGGGAAAAATATAGAGTCTGACAGAATGCTACTTGAAAGGTGGGAAAGTAATGAGAAATGAGGTATTTCGCGTATTAGTCTTCGATTAGTTAAGGAATTCGGGTAATTTAGTTGGATTCGGTGGAAGAGTCTCAGGAAAGATGTAGAGTCCGACAGAATGCTACTTGAAAGGTGGGAAAGTAATGAGAAATGAGGTATTTCGCGTATTTTCGTATTAGTCTTCGATTTGTGAAATGTTGAAAATTCAATTTATTTTTTGATTTTCTTTAATAACTTCCACAAAATTAAAGATAGGGTAAGTAAACTTGGTACCTACACATAGTTAGGTTGTGAGGGTCCATCTTTGCTATGGTTCAGAGTTAAACAGAGGCGCGCCAGTGGCGTGCGGTGTGGTCACGTCGACATAATTTTAAGGAAAAAAGTATGTGCACTAATTTTTTTCACAATTCTGATCAGATTTGCATAATTTATGGTTGATTTTCTAAAAAAACTTGTACATGTAAAATTTTGCATGAGGCAGTAGTTTTCGAGATATTTGCGTCTGAACAAAACGATGCACCCAAAACACAATTAATTAATTAAGATAGCCCTTTAAAAATTATTTTCAATCTGATTTTCGAAGGGATATACTGAACTGAACTGTCAATTTAATGTTTTTAATGTTTTTCTTCTTTTGCAATGAGGCGTTTTTAAGGTCTTTTGCAGTCAATATTATTTCTGCCAAAAGAAAAATTTGTTTGTTACGAAATTGCATAAACAAATTATCAACATCCAAATATCAAAAAAATCAACACCCCATATTTCCGTTAGGAATGGCTATAGAGAAATTTTAGAAGGAATATATCGTGATTTCATCAGAACTATTCCCGACATGATAATTGTGTTTTTGGTGCATCGTTTTGTTCAGACGCAAATATCTCGAAAACTACTGCCTCATGCAAAATTTTACATGTACAAGTTTTTTTAGAAAATCAACCATAAATTATGCAAATCTGATCAGAATTGTGAAAAAAATTAGTGCACATACTTTTTTCCTTAAAATTATGTCGACGTGACCACACCGCACGCCACTGGCGCGCCTCTGTATAACTCTGAACCATAGCAAAGATGGACCCTCACAACCTAAATATGTGTAGGTACCAAGTTTAGTTACCCTATCTTTAATTTTGTGGAAGTTATTAAAGAAAAACAAAAAATAAATTGAATTTTCAACACCCTGTATCTCCGTTAGGAGGCTCGATAGAGAAGAAATGTTAGAAGGGGTATGTCATAAGTTCATGTGAAGTTTCTGTACCCGAAGTTTGTCGGTTTAAAATCGGGACACCCTGTATAATAAATACTAAATAACATCACAATATGTAATTACGACCCCCTTTATCCCAGAAGGCTCTAAGAGCGTTGTGCGGGAGGGAGCTGCACATTTAAAGACAAGGGACACATCCAATATTCGTGTATAATGGAAAAATCCCTCTCACAGTATTTTTTATTGCCACGAATGAGAATCGAACCCGGGGCTTTTGGGTGAGAGGCAGGTACGCTACCATCTCGACCATTAGTCATATAAATATAATATATAATGGTCTGTTATTTTCGATTTTATTATACACTAACACGAATGTCATAGTGCATGCTGTGAGTCGGAAAAAACCTCGAAAAACAAGTATTTGGGTAGTCAAACTACTTCCCTCCCACGTTTTCGAGGATGCTGAACACGATGGTGATGTTGGCTCTGCTCCTCGAGTTGTCCCTACCCCCCTAACGGCCAAATAACCACTCTCCAAGGGGGTGAAAAATGTGTTTCGCGCTACAAACAAGAAAACCCTCGTTATCTCTCGTTTTTGAGTGTGCCGGGCAAGAGAAAAATATTACCAAGTCACCTCGATCCCCGCGAGCCCCTCGAAAGGACACAAACTACCCCTTTGACGCGCGGTTTTATAAAGTAAGTGAAGTAAGTTAGATCATAAACATTTTTGTTGACGCATAAAATTACTTATTTACTATAGGTAAATATAAATCATTTTCAACATTTGTCGAGATGACTTGATAATATTTTTCTCTTGCCCAGCATACTCAAAAACAAGACATAACGTGGGTTTTCTCGTTTGTAGCACAACACATTTTTCACCCCCTTGGAGGGTAGTTTTTGCCCGCTCGGATGGTTGGTTTGCCCCAGGGAGCAGAACTAACATTACCATCGTGTTCAGCATCCTCAATAACGGGGGGATGACATAAGTTTTACCGGTGGAAGACGTAGAATACGCGATTCCTCCTCTTTGGGGATGGTTTTTGGCCATTAGGGGGGTAGGGTCAATTCGGGGAGTAGAATCAACATCACCATCGTGTTCAGCATCCTCGAAAATGGGGGGTGACATAAGTTCTGCCGGTGGAAGACGTCGAATACGCAATTCTCCCCTTTTGGGGTCGGTTTTTTGGCCGTTTGGGGGGTAGGGTCAACTCAGGGAGCAGAAAAATCATCACCATCGTGTTCAGCATGCTCGAAAACGGGGGGAGACGGTAGTTTGGTTGACTCCGTCCGACTCACAGCGTCCGACTCACAGAATGCACTAGTACGCGCGAGTAAACGTCCCACTAAAAAGGAATGATTATATATATTTATGCGATACGTTGTTGCCAAATCTCGGATGCAGCATCATGCTATAACTGAAAGAGTATATTAGATGTATATTTCTGTACAAAGATCGACGCGACCCCAAACTAAGTTCGTTGGAACTAAAAATATACTCTTGCTTACACTTGACATATAATACCGCGTCCAAAATCGAAAAATTACCCAGTCAATATTTCAGTTAATTGAAATGATACAGAAATGATTTCTATGATTATCGGTAGCTCAGGTGACACAGAATAATCTGAGAAGTTGTAAAAGGATCACTCGCGAAATATGGCGAAGATAATATGGAAAAACAATACTGCGTCCGGTATACGGATGCACTATTGTACAGGACGCACTAGTGAATGGTATCGTGTCAATGTACGGACGCAGCATTGATAGCAGGATAAATATATATATATATATATATATATATATATATATATATATATATATATATATATATATATATATATATATATATATATATATATATATATATATATATATATACGTACCCAACTACCTATACCAAGCCCGGTACATATCACAGGCTCTCAGAAGCCCAGGCTTCCTATTGTAGTTAGAAGTGTGTATTTCACGCGACTGCGCATAGGACAATTTATATACATTTAGCAACAGGAGAGGGGTAACCTTATTTAATATTTACTTAAATATATATTTCCCAGTTCTTCTCAAGCCACCTCAAGCCACTTCACATCACCACCTTACTAAGCCCGACTGCATATAGTTAATACAGTTTACGCATTTTGAGAAGCCCACCAACGTTGCCTTTATTTTCATGTTCTCAAGTATTTTATAAGAATAATTAACGTTTTGAAAGATTTGTAGCTGTTCAACAAAATTATTATAATAATAATTTGACCTCAACATGGAGAAAACTAAAGGGCCCCGCACAAAATATAGGTAAAAATGGCTCTCGGTGAATTTTTGCTAAAATGTTAGTATGTTGCTGATTTTAATTTCCTGATCAGAACTGTCAAGGTCCCAACTCAATCCTGTGACTAGTTTTTGAGGTACAGGGTGTTAAAGATATAAAGTGGTTATTTTTATAAAAAATATTTATAGCAATTTAAGGATTCGATTGAAATTTTTTGCATGAATGTTATTTCTTTAACTTCAAATAATATATTGTGACAAATATGTGTCTGTATACAGAGCGAGACAAATAAAATAGAGTAATTTTTAAAAATCGATTTCTTTAACTTCAAATAATATATTGTGACAAATATGTATTTGTATACAGGGCGAGACAAACAAAATAGAGTAATTTTTAAAAATCGATTTTTTTCTGCTCAAACCACAAAATATTACAAAAATCTATTAGGATTTAAATATAATTTTTTGATATTACCGAAAGCCCTATTTTGTATTTCATACAGGACGAGTCAAAAGTATGGCATCGCAAATGACCCATTCTAATGGGACTTCCTGTATATTATCATATTAAGTTGGGCAAACCAGGTGTGTCTCTGGATGAGGTACCGCAGTCTTGTAAACTCTCTTATTTTTGATTTGCCGAGAAAAAGTTATTCTTTATAAAAAGTTTTCCTTGTCATAGGAAGTCATAAACAGTCGTCAAACTTAAGATAAATTATACAGGGTATTCTAAAAATTTTAAAATTTATGGACTTTTAAGTGAATTGCTTTTTTACATCTTTATTGGACATTTTATTTAGCAAAGTGTTTCCAATTATTTAAAAAACTTAATTTCAAAAAAATTACATTTCATTTAACTAAGTTGAGAACTATTCTACATGTAGACCTCCAAAAAGTACACATTTCTCTAATCTTTTTCTAAATTCTTCGTATGCATTGGAGGTCACATCTTCATTTGTGGTTGCAAGAGCTTCCACAATTTTTTGCTTTAATAAATCTACGTCGTCTTCGAAATCGTTGCGGCCGAAATGCTCGAACTCGAACTCGAATTGTAGAATGTGCTGGACATCCGTCTTGTTGAAAAATTATTCTTCTACGTTTTAAATTTTCATTGTCCAATTTCCAAAACAAAATTATTTAAAAGTTCTAAATAAGTATCTTGGTTCAAAATTCTATCAATAAAATAAGGACCGTTTATTCTATGATGCAATATGTCATTTTTAAACTTTCGACTGTTAGTGGTAAATCGGAAAGTAGGATTTTCCTGAGCCCAGTACCTACAATTTTGAGAGGAAACTATCCCATGGCCCATTAGTCTTAAAAGTAGATTCGTCCACGAATAAAATGTTTCGATAAAATGATCTATCTGCTAAATTTTCTCACCCATAGTTAAACAAACGTCCAAACGACTAAAATCTTCTGAATATGAGATTTGCTAATACCTAAATTTAACGACCATCTTGGGTGTTCTACAATCTACAGAGTCTAAAACTACACCGGTAGCAGCGTCATCTTCATTTAATTGTTTTTGTTCTTTTTTCACATTTTTTACTTCCCCGGTGGTATCAAATTTATAAATTAATTTACATACTGTGAATCACTGTAACATCTGGATACTTCTCATTGAAAACTTCAATTGCGTATTTATAAGAAAAATTTCCGATTCCATAGCATTTGATCAAGTAAATTCGTTTTTCCAAGGTTAAGGCGCTTTTAGACGGTCATGCAAATTGTGCCAATTGGCTTGTGCATGCAAATTTGCACAAATGTACTGAGTCGTTGTACTTCTGTTTAGATGCTCATGCAATTTGCGCAACTGATTTGTACATGCAAATTTGCACAAATGAACGTCGTTGTATTCATTTAACGTTCAGTCTACCTTACACAGTTAGCATATCAAGAGTGTTGATTTTTGACAAAAAAGAATGGAAAATATTGATGAGGAATTACTTTTTGCTACAGCTGTGGTTTGTGTTATATCAGACGTGCGACGTCAGCTACATTGAGATTTTGACGGAGAAGTTACGAGGATCTGAAATTTTTCACATGTATTTCCACACCAGCACGACGGGCAATCGGTAATAACAACAAATTACACTGAACAAATACGCCAACCTCATATACGTACCCAACAACCTATACCAAGCCTGGTACATGTCACAGGCTCTTAGAAGCCCAGGCTTCCTATTGTAGTTAGAAGTGCGTATTTCACGTGACTGCGCGTAGGACAATTTATATACATTTTTATTTTTTATTTAATATTCACTTAATCATATATTTCCCAGTACTTGTAAAGCCCACCTGAGTTAATATATTACACGCATTTTGGGAAGCCCTTATTTTCAACTCATAAGTGTTGAACGAAATTATTATAATAATAATTTGACCCAACATGGACAGAACTAAATTCTTAATGAGTTTAGTTAGGCAGCAGAAAGTAGGTAAGTAAATCATTTTGTAATGAATTTAATATAAAAAATTAAATAAATAAAAATATTTAAAAATTGTATAGATATAATTTCAACAACTAAATCTTTAGAATAAAATTCAGATAAAAAAGGTAACCCACATCTTTATATTTTTCTTTAAAAATTTCTGATATTAAAAAAAGTGTAAGTTAATGGTATATGCTTATTTAATTTTCCTATGAAACGAATATCTTGACAATTATTTAAATTATGAATAATATTTCCTGCACATATAAATAATAAAGTTTTAAATAAAGCATGAGTTAATAAATGAAAAAAAGGTAATTTATACTCTCCTAAAGCTAAAATCCTTATTATTAAACCTAATTGACTTAATATTGATTAAGCAATATTTTTTTTAAAATCAAATTCAAAATTAGCTCCTAAACTTGATATAAATATAGTTAAACTTGAAATTAATAATAAAATTAATATTAAATTTGAAGAAAAACAAAAATTAAAACGAATTAATAAATAAACCCCAGCTGTAACTAAAGTTGAAGAATGAACTAAAGAAACTGGAGTTGGAGCTGCTATAGCCGCAGGTAATCATCAATTTTATAGAAAATTCATCTTTTATTAGATCCAAATAGAAAATAAAATTTCATCTTCCATAATTTATTATTCAAGCAATATATATAAGTAAAGCAACATCTCCAATACGATTAGATAATGCTGTTAATATCCCAGCAATGAAAGATTTAACATTTTGGTAATAAATTACTAAACAATAAGAAACTAAACCTAATCCATCTCAACCTAATAAAATTGAAATTAAATTAGGTCTAATAATTAATAATATTATTGATAAAACAAATATAACCACCAAATAAATAAATCGATTTAAATTTTCATCACCAAACATATTTTCATGACAATAATAAATTACTATAGAAGAAATAAATAAAACAAATCTCATAAATAATAACGACATTCAATCTAATAAGATAGTTATAATTACAGATAAAGAATTTAATGTTAATAAATTTAATTCAATAATTAAATTAAAATCTTGGATTAAAAAATGTAGCCTAAGAGAACAAAAATGATAAAGAATTTAATAAAAATAAATTAAAATAAACTTTAAAATAGAATAAATTATCTAAAATAGAAAACTATATCTTTAAAATCACAAATCAATATTTTTTTATAAACTATTTAGATTAAATTCATGACACCAAATAATCACCTTTTAAAATTAATAAATTTAAAGGTATTCAATGTAAAAATAATAATAAATATTCTCGTAAATATTCCTTGATAAACAGAAAATGTCCCTGAATAAAAATTACCATGCTGAGAAAAAGAATATAAAAATAACGAATACACAGCTCTAAAAAACGAAATTAAAGATAAAAATAATATTAAACTATTAATTAACAAAATTTCTCCTATTAAATTTAAAGAGGGAGGAGCAGCTATATTAGAAGAACAAAGTAAAAATCATCACAATGAAAGTCTTATTATATAAAAATCCCTTATTTAAATAAAGTCTTCGTCTCCCTATTCGTTCATAAGAAATATTAGCTAAACAAAATAAACCAGAAGAACATAATCCATGAGCAATTATCATTACCAGAGAACCTCAAAACCCTCAAATATTTAAAGTTATAATACCTGCTAATACTATCCCTATATGTGCAACTGAAGAATAAGCAATTATATAAGATTTTATATCTCTTTGACGAATACAAATCAAAGAAACAAAAAATCCACCTACTAATCTAATAATAATAAAATAAAAATTAATTTTTATTCCAATTTCAATAAATAATATTATTAAACGTAAAAATCCATAACCTCATAATTTTAATATAATACCTGCCAAAATCAATGACCCTGAAACAGGAGGCGCTACGTGAGCTTTAGGTAATCATAAATGAATAAAAAATATAGGTATTTTAACAAAAAATACTAAATTTATACATAAATATATAAAAACTCTATTTACATTATTATTAAAAAAATAAATTTAAAGAATTACATTTTTCATAATAAAAAAAAATTTAAATTATTATAGGTAAAGAAACTAATAAAGTATAAAATAATAAATAACAACCAGCTTCAATTCGCTCAGGTTGATAACCTCAACCAATAATCAAAATTAAAGTAGGAATCAATCTAATTTCGAAAAATATATAAAACATAAATAAATTTAAAGAAGAAAATGTTAAATACATTCTAATTATAAGAAAAATTATATTCTAATTTTTAGAATTAAGTGACTGGCTGCATGTAGAAATACTAATGCCATAAAACAATTTTAGAATACCCTGTAAAATTATCTCAAGTTATGGCTTCCTAAGACAAGCAAAACTTTTTACAAAGAATGACTTTTTCTCGGCAAATCAAAAATAAAATAGTTTACAAGAGTGCGTTACCGGATCCTGGGACCCACTGTATTTTTCTCTTTAGATAATAGACTATTCTTAAATTCCAAACACTTTATAATTTTTTAATCAGTAATACCGTTTAGAAAAAAAAAACATAATGTTCTAATTCTAACTCTAATTTTCTCTTATTTGATTCAGTTGCTTCCTTATGCAAAACTTAAATGGATAAACAGCTTTAACAGTTGAATAAACTGCATTTAACCATAAATTAAAAGAGAATTAAAATTGACATCGAATTACATCAACTAATTTAAAAATAATGACGGTTCGAGTTTCTTGATTATATATACAGGGTGATTCACGTTGACCGCCTATTAGAAGTATCTCGAGAAAGAAAAAAGATATTGATTTGAAATTTTGGTTATGGTCCTAAGTGGGTAGGATCTATTTAATGAAAATATTTTCAAAATGGTGGCATTTCCGGTTATACCGGAAGTTGACCCTAACTTTGTTATTTTAAATGAGATGCCCCCATTTTCAATTTTTTTTTAGATTCTACGGAAAATTTAAAGGTTACTTCATTAAAGGTTCCTATGTCTAAAATGAATATTTTCTGAGATATTAATTTTTTCCCCAAAATGTTGACGGAATAGTTGTATAATGTAAAAATCAATATCTCAGTAACAATTAATGATAAGACGTTGAATTTTTTATTGAGGTAAGACAAGGTATTGGAGCTATCCATCATGTAATAAAATTGTCAAAATCTCAACTGCAAAGTTCCTAAAATTAACGATACCTATCGACCTCATAGAAACAGCAATAAGTCATTTTTTTAAATGGAACCATAATTAAATACACCAATCAATAGCGAGAAAAAATGCGCATCTAAACATGTATCATGTTCCTATACCCAAAATGTATGATTCTTTAGATATTTGCGATTTTCTATTTGATCGATGAAAATTGAAGAGTATGCTTTGACTTTGACTGTGGACGAAACAAAATACAACAAATTAAACAGATGTGACAGCTAATACATAACTCGTGTTATTGTTTTTCATTATAAATATTCTGTATTGTGCCTTATTGTGGAGAAAGTGGCAAATAATTACTCAAACTCAGATATTTTTCATTTATTTTACATTCATGGACAATGTGACAGAATAATTAGCAGAACATGCAGAACATTTAATGAAATGTATCCTGAATTACCATCAATAAACCCAAAACAATAACACGAGTTACATATTAGCTGTCACATTAGGCTTGTTCTGGTTCTCATTAGAACAATTCTGGATCAGTCCCCGTCATGCGCAATGAAGAAACAACCATGCGCTGTGTATTAAAATTGGTAATATTTTACATTGCGCAAGACGGGAACGGTTTTAGGACTGCGAAATTTTTGAACCAGAACAAGCCTATTTGTTGAATTTGTTGTATTTTGTTTCGTCCACAGTCAAAGTCAAAGCATACTCTTCAATTTTCATATGGCACTCTTCAATTTTCATCGATCAAATTAGAAAATCGCAAATATCTAAAGAATCATACATTTTGGGTATAGGAACATGACACATGCTTAGATGCGCATTTTTTCTCGCTATCGATTGGTGTATTTAATTAGTTATGGTTCCATTTAAAAAAAATGACTTATTGCTGTTTTTATGAGGTCGCTAGATATCGTTAATTTTAGAAACTTTGCAGTTGAGATGTTGACAATTTTATTACATGATGGATAGCTCCAATACCTTGTCTTACCTCATTAAAAAATTCAACGTCTTATCATTAATTGTTACTGAGATATTGATTTTTACATTATACAACTATTCCGTCAATATTTTGGGAAAAAAATTAATATCTCAGAAAATATTCAGTTTAGACATAGGGAACCTTTAATGAAGTGAATAAAATGAAATTGTTCAGGGTAACTTCCAATTGTTTAATTAGAAGAGACAGCTACTTTACCTGATGCGATGTTGGCAAGTTTTCGGGCTACGCATCATACGAATAAAATACTGGGCTTCGCTAAATCGGTCATATATTATCATTGTATATACTGATCAAGTTGTGCGCCCTCTATATGAAATTTTCGGAATTAATTCTGTATATCTTGAGAGAAATACCGACCTTACCAAGCCCATCAAAAATTTGGGGAGGACGTTCCATTAGCCCTACCAAGCTTAACCACTGAAATATACACGTAAGTTTTTACCAAGCCCGGAGTCGGGCTTCGTAAGTAGGTGTCGGGCTTCCTATACTCTAAAAACATACAATTTTGGGACTGATAATGCCGGTTTATATGTATATATATATATATATATATATATATATATATATATATATATATATATATATATATATATATATATATATATATATATATATATATATATATATATATATATATATATATATATATATATATATATATATATATATATATATATATATATATATATATATATATATATATATATATATATATATATATATATATATATATATATATATATATATATATATATATATATATATATATATATATATATATATATATATATATATATAAACCGGCATTATCAGGCCCAAAATTGTATGTCTTTAGAGTATACTAAGCCCGACACCTACTTACGAAGCCCGACTCCGGGCTTGGTAAAAACTTACGTGTATATTTAAGTGGTTAAGCTTGGTAGGGCTAATGGAACGTCCTCCCCAAATTTTTGATGGGCTTGGTAAGGTCGGTATTTCTCTCAAAATATACAGAATTAATTCCGAAAATTTCATATAGAGGGCGCACAACTTGATCAGTATATACAATGATAATATATGACCGATTTAGCGAAGCCCAGTATTTTATTCGTATGATGCGTAGCCCGAAAACTTGCCAACATCGCATCAGGTAAAGTAGCTGTCTCTTCTAATGAAACAATTGAAAGTTACCGTGAATAAATTCATTTTATTAAGAAATACACCAATTAAAAAACTGGATGTAGTCAGTACTATGATAATTTTCACTAATAATAAAATTGTCAAGTACAGTTTTGTTTATAAAAATAAAAGCCAATAAATTTTTAATGGGTTCATTTTAGGTGGATTACTCTATAAATAATCACGAAACTCGAACCGTCATTATTTTTAAATTAGTCGATGTAATTCGCATCAGGTAAAGTAGCTGTCTCTTCTAATGAAACAATTGAAAGTTACCGTGAATAAATTCATTTTATTAAGAAATACACCAATTAAAAAACTGGATGTAGTCAGTACTATGATAATTTTCACTAATAATAAAATTGTCAAGTACAGTTTTGTTTATAAAAATAAAAGCCAATAAATTTTTAATGGGTTCATTTTAGGTGGATTACTCTATAAATAATCACGAAACTCGAACCGTCATTATTTTTAAATTCTCTCTTTGATTTGTATTCGTCAAAGAGATATAAAATCTTTAATTGCTTATTCTTCAGTTGCACATATAGTGATAGTATTAGCAGGTATTATAACGTTAAATATTTGAGGGTTTTGAGGTTCTCTGGTAATGATAAATGCTCATGAATTATGTTCTTCTGGTTTATTTTGTTTAGCTAATATTTCTTGTGAACGAATAGGGAGACGAAGACTTTATTTAAATAAGGGATTTTTAAATTAAATTATACCTAGACTTTCATTGTGACGATTTTTACTTTGTTCTTCTAATATAGCGGCTCCTCCCTCTTTAAATTGAATAGGAGAAATTTTGTTAATTAATAGTTTAATTTCATTTGTTGAATAAGAATATTATTTTTATCTTTAATTTCGTTTTTTAGAGCTGTGTATTCGTTATTTTTATATTCTTTTTCTCAGCATGGTAATTTTTATTCAGGGACATTTTCTGTTTATCAAAGATATAGTTTTCTATTTTAGATAATTATTCTATTTGTAAATTTATTTTAATTTATTTTTATTAATTTTTTTATCACTTTTTTTCTCTTAGGCTACATTTTTTAATCCAAAATTTTAATTTAATTATTTAATTAAATTTATTAACATTAAATTCTTTATCTGTAATTATAACTAAGTATCTTATTAGATTGAATGTCGTTATTATTTATAAGATTTGTTTTATTTATTTCTTCTATAGTAATTTATTATAGTCAAGAATATATGTTTGTTGATGAAAATTTAAATCGATTTATTTATTTGGTGGTTATATTTGTTTTATCAATAATATTATTAATTATTAGACCTAACTTAATTTCAATTTTATTAGGCTGAGATGGATTAGGTTTAGTTTCTTATTGTTTAGTAATTTATTACCAAAATGTTAAAACTTTTAATGCTGGGATATTAACAACATTATCTAATCGTATTGGAGATGTTGTTTTACTTATATCTATTGCTTGAATAATAAATTATGGAAGAAGAAATTTTATTTTTTATTTGGATTTAATAAAAGAAGATTTTTCTATAAAATTAATTTCATATATGGTAGTTTTAGCTACTATAAATAAAAAAGAGCTCAAATTCCTTTTTCTTCTTGATTACCTGCTGCTATAGCAGCTCCAACTCCAGTTTCTTCTTTAGTTCATTCTTCCACTTTAGTTACAGCTGGGGTTTATTTATTAATTCGTTTTAATTTTTGTTTTTCTTCAAATTTAATATTAATTTTATTATTAAATTCAAGTTTAACTATATTTATATCAGGTTTAGGGGCTAATTTTGAATTTGATTTAAAAAAAATTATTGCTTTTTCAACATTAAGTCAATTAGGTTTAATAATAAGGATTTTAGCTTTAGGAGAGTATAAATTAGCTTTTTTTCATTTATTAACTCATGCTTTATTTAAAGCTTTATTATTTATATGTGCAGGAAATATTATTCATAATTTAAATAATTGTCAAGATATTCGTTTCATAGGAAAATTAAATAAGCATATATATAACGTGCACTTTTTTTAATATCAGAAAATTTTCTTTATGTGGGTTACCTTTTTTATCTGGATTTTATGAATTTAGTTTTGTCCATGTTGGGTCAAATTATTATTATAAAAATTTCATTCAACACTTATGAGTTGAAAATAAGGGTTTCCCAAAATAAGTGTAATATATTAACTCAGTTGGGCTTGGTAAGGTGACGCTATGACTTGGCTTTACAAGTACTGGAAAATATATGATTAAGTGAATATTAAATAGGGTTACCCCGCTCCTCTAGCAAAATGTATATAAATTGTCCTACGCGCAGTCACGTGAAATACGCACTTCTAAATACAATAGGAAGCCTGGGCTTCTGAGAGCCGGTGATATGTACCAGGCTTGGTATAGGTTGTTGGGTACGTATATGAGGTTGAAGTATTTGCATGAGCGTGTAAACGATGTTTGACAGTCGTACGTCTGATATAACACAAACCACAGCTGTAGCAAAAAGTAATTCCTCATCATAATTTCCCGTTTTTTTTTGTCAAAAATCAACACTCTTGATATACTAACTGTGTAAGGTAGACTGAACGTTAAGTGAATACAGCGACGTTCATTTGTGCAAATTTGCATGCACAAATCAGTTGCGCAAATTGCATGAGCATCTAAACAGATGTACAACGACTCAGTACATTTGTGCAAATTTGCATACACAAGCCAACTGGCACAATTTGCATGACTGTCTAAAAGCGCCTTAACCTTGGAACAACGAATTTACTTGATCAAATGCTATGGAATCGGAAATGTTTCTTATAAATACGCTATTGAAGTTTTCAATGAGAAGTATCCAGATGTTACAGTGATTCACAGTATGTAAGTTAATTTATAAATTTGATACCCCCGGGGAAGTAAAAAATGTGAAAAAAAACAAAAACAATTAAATGAAGATGACGCTGCTACCGGTGTAGTTTTAGACTGTAGATTGTAGAACACCCAAGATGGTCGTTAAATAATTTAGGTATTAGCAAATCTCCTGTAAACTATTTTATTTTTGATTTGCCGAGAAAGTCATTATTTGTAAAAAGTTTTGCCGTCAAACTTGAGATCATTTTACAGGGTATTCTAAAATTGTTTTATGGCATTTCTACATGCAGCCAGTCACTTAATTCTAAAAATTAGAATATAATTTTTCTTATTAGATTTTATTTAACATTTTCTTCTTTAAATTTATTTATTTTTTATTTATTTTTTGAAATTAGATTGATTCCTACATATTCAGAGGATAGCTTAGACTAGACTCCGCCTGAAATAAAGTCATTTTATTATTATGATTATTATTATTATTTCGTGCATTCGAACCTAAATTAATTCACAAACTTCAAGTTGGAGATGATGCTCGTCGTTTGAACTTTTGCTTAACGGGGTGAGAAAATTTTAGCAGATAGATCATTTTATCGAAACATTTTATTCGTGGACGAATCTACTTTTAAGACTAATGGGCCATGGGATAGTTTCCTCTCAAAATTGTAGGTACTGGGCTCTGGAAAATCCAATTTTCCGATTTATCACTAACAGTCGAAAGTTTAAAAACGACATATTGCATCATAGAATAAACGGTCCTTATTTTATTGATAGAATTTTGAACCAAGATACTTATTTAGAACTTTTAAATAATTTTGTTTTGGAAATTGGACAATGAAAATTTAAAACGTAGAAGAATAATTTTTCAACAAGACGGATGTCCAGCACATTCTACAATTCGAGTTCGAGTATTTCGGCCGCAACGATTTCGAAGACGACGTAGATTTATTAAAGCAAAAAATTGTAGAAGCTCTTGCAACCATAAATGAAGATGTGACCTCTAATGCATACAAAGAATTTAAAAAAAGATTAGAGAAATGTGTACTTTTTGGAGGTCTACATGTAGAATACTTCTCAACTTAGTTAAATGAAATGTAATTTTTTTGAAATTAAGTATTTTAAATAATTGGAAACACTTTGCTAAATAAAATGTTCAATAAAGATGTAAAAAAGCAATTCACTTAAAAGTCCATAAATTTTCAAATTTTTAGAATACCCTGTATAATTTATCTTAAGTTTGACGACTGCTTATGACTTCCTATGGCAAGGAAAACTTTTTATAAAGAATAACTTTTAGTAAATATAAGAGAGTTTACAAGAGTGCGGTACCTCATCCGGAGTCACACCTGGTTTGCCCAAATTAATATGATAATATACAGGAAGTCCCATTAGAATGGGTCATTCGCGATGCCATACTTTTGACTCGTCCTGTATGAAATACAAATTATTGCTTCCGGTAACATCAAAAAATTATATTTTATTCCTAATAGATTTTTGTAATATTTTGTGGTTTGAGCAGAAAAAAATCGATTTTAAAAAATTACTCTATTTTATTTGTGTCTCGCCCAGTATACAAACACATATTTGTCACAATAAATTATTTGAAGTTAAAGAAATAACATTTGGTAATGGAAATATATCGGGTGGTCCAAAAATAACCGGAATTATCATTTTATCCCATAACTTCTTTATTTTTTCATCGATTTTCAACCTGTTGGGCTCGTTTGACAGCTAAAGCCTCTAGCTAAATGATTCTCTGTCAGACACTGATATAGTGATCATAAATGTCAAGGCTGACGTATTTAAATTTGAGCAATTTTTAATAACTGATGGAATTTTGTTGAAATGCCGTATTTACAAACGGTTTGCTTTATGATCATGGCTGGTCTCCTGGCAATATTTTGGTGGGCAGTTTTTAAAAATCGGTCAAGGAACTACGGAGCTGCACCAATAAATGTAGAGACGTGTTGTAAACGTCTCGGCAGCCATAGTAAAAATTGAAATTTTCATTTTCCTTTATAACTTTTTGATTCCATTACCGATTTTATTTTTTTTCGGGTCACTTAAAACCCAAAGCCTTCCACTACAATCATAAATGTCAGAAATTGACATGAATTATAAATCCAATATGGCAGAAGTGGTCAAATTTACCTAATATTTAAAAGCCGTAAGAATTTTTTAAAATGACAAATTAAATGACTTTTTTTTAACTTGAAGCCTATTCTAAGAACATTGTGACGCAGAACACGAAAATCGGTTAAGAACTTATAAAGGTGTATAACGTAGTCATGTACACTGTACACCACAACAACAGTATCAAATTAATTCTTAACAGAGTTACCTATGCAGTTATCGTCATGGTTACAAAACAAATGAACATTGATTCATAACTGTTATTTCAGTCAGCTGTTTTTAAATAAAAAGTGTCTTGTGGTACCTAGTTTTGTTATAATGGTGCTGTCAAATGAAGACAAGATTTTCATTAAGTATCTGTGGGAATTTGTAGAGGTTTTAAAACTAGCATAATTTTTATTGAACATGGAATACGGCTTAATTTTCAACAGTATTGCGAAGTTGTTCCTAGTCAAATGTTACCTTAAAGTAGTGATTTCATACTCATGCAAATTAGTCGGTCTTGGTAACTACAATGAAATTTTAGGATGGACACTTGGATTTTTAAGAGAACATGCAGCAAATTTTATTGAACAAGAACACTGACCTCCTAATAGTCCAGATCTTAATCCCCGTGACAATTACTTTTACATTTACAAGAACGGTTGTATAAGAATGGTCGTCATTTCAATAATTTAGGCGAATTGCGACAAAGAATTTTAGACTGTTGGGAAGAAACTGACCAGCAAATTATTAAATAAGCAATAGACGGTTGGCACAGGCAGGTTCAGCTCGTTGTGAACGCTAATGGAGGTCATGTTCCATTATTAAGTATTAATTTTGACAATAAGTTATTGTTATTTAGTTAAATGATTCGTAATTAAATTATGTTTCTGGTTCAGCCCGTTATTTAATTAGATTTCATTTATTATTCATATCTTCGTAAGTCCTTAACCGATTTTCGTGATCTATAATACGTTCCAATGTTCTTAGAAGACAAGGCCTCAAGATAAAAGAAAGCCTAAATTCGCCATTTTAAAAAAATTCTAGAGGCTTTTAAATATTAGGTTAATTTGATTACTTCCGCCATATTGGATTTATGATTCATGTCAATTTCTGAGATTTAATATTGTACTGGAAGGCTTTGGGTTTTAAATGACCCAAAGAAATTAAAATCGGCAAAGAATCAAAAAAGTTATAAAGGATAATAAAAAATTCCGGTTTTTACCATTGCTGCCGAAATGTTTACAACACGCTTCTACATTTTCTGGTACAGTTCCGTAGTTCCTTGACCGATTTTTAAAAACTACCCACCAAAATATTGGCAGAAGACTAGTCATGACAAACCGTTTGTAAATGCGGCTTTTCAACAAAATTCCAGCAGTTACTAAAAATTGCTCAAGTTTAAATATGTCTGCCTTGACACTTATGGTGATAATATCAGTTTTTGATAGAGAATCAAATAGCTGGAAAATTTATCTGTCAAACGAATCCAAAAAGTTGAAAATCGGTGAAAAAATAAAGAAGTTATACGATAAAATGAAAATTCCGGTTTTTTTGGACCATATTTTATAAAAATAACCACTTTATATCTTTAACACCCTGTACCTTAAAAACTAGTCACAGGATTGAGTTGGGACCTTGACAGTTCTGAACAGGAAATTAAAATCTACAACATACTAACACTAACATTTTAGCAAAAATTCACCTAGAGCCATTTTTGCCTATATGTATTTTGTGCGGGCCCTTTAGTTTTCTCCGTGTTGAGGAAAAATTATTATTATAATAATTTTGTTGAACAGCTACGAATCTTTCAAAACGTTAATTATTGTAATAAAATACTTGAGAACATGAAAATAAAGGCAACGTTGCTGGGCTTCTCAAAATGCGTAAACTGTATTAACTATATACAGTCGGGCTTAGTAAGGTGGTGATGTGAAGTGGCTTGAGGGGGCTTGGGAAAAACTGGGAAATATATATTTAAGTAAATATTAAATAAGGTTACCCCTCTCCTGTTGCTAAATGTATATAAATTGTCCTATGCGCAGTCACGTGAAATACACACTTCTAACTACAATAGGAAGCCTGGGCTTCTGAGAGCCTGTGATATGTACCGGGCTTGGTATAGGTAGTTGGGTACGTATATATATATATATATATATATATATATATATATATATATATATATATATATATATATATATATATATATATATATATATATATATATATATATATATATATATATATATATATATATATATATATATATATATATACGTGCACGGCTATCTTAATCGCCTCCATACATCACACAGGCACCCAAGCCTCCACGTTAAGGAAGTACGTTTTTGTGTGTATTTTGTGCAAATGGTAAATAATAACACACCTCTACACAAGCACCAAGAGAGGGGTAAGGAATAAGCATTCTGAATATATACAAATTTTTGCCATATTTGTAAATATGTAACACACCTCCAAAGACTGAGTAGCGGAAACGCCTCTTTTGTATAAATTTTTGTACACTGGAGTTCGGTTACGCCTCCAGCAGTGTTGCCACATATATTGAGCGGGAGTGGGGGGTGAGTTCGTATTAAGATGATGCGCTAGAATATTATTCGTTCGTGTAGCAGACCAGGTGGTATGGGTGCAGGCGTTTCGAAGTAAATTCGGACTTAATTTTTTTGCTGGAATCGGTTTTGAAACTTACCAAATGGTAACCTGGTCTGATATTGTTTATAACAATTTTTGTTATAACAAATAGAAAAATTACGATTTTTTACTTAAACTAATTTTTTTTATATATTTTGACCGATTTCCAACAAGAACTGTTCATATTGTTTAAGTGCTAATTGTGGCATTTCATAAATTTTTTCTCTTCCTTTTCTTTTGGGGATTTATTACCATATCTCTTGAAATTCCTATCGAAAAATCTTGATGTATCTAAATAATACTCAAATTAACCAGATTAAAACTGGGAAGTAACCTCTACTCCTTTGACGTGATGTCAGAGGGACAGTTAGAGCGTGTTTTTTGACAACTAATATGAATTAAAAGAATACGAAAACACTGCGCTGGCGTTTCTTAAACTACATCTGTTTCCTTTTTCAAAGTTTAGGCTTTAGATTTTAATGTAATGTGTAGAATAATAATAATAACAATTTTCTTTTACACCGTGTTATTTGGTAGTGGTGAGAGATAGAAACATCCCTCTGGTGGTCAGTTGCTACTACCTGTCAAGACATCGATGATGTCTCTGTGACAGATAGCGATTTGCAAGGCAAATACCAAAAGCAGGCGACCTCTAGCCCTGGTGGACTAAACTACATGCTAAATAATAAGTAGATATCCAAGTAACAACTACTCAACGGGCAAAAGCCCCGATTTGCATTGAATTACACTTGGAAATCCAAAATTGATAGCCAATATTATTCGAATAATATTGGCTATCAATTTTGGATTTCCAAGTGTAATTCAATACAAGTCGGGGTTTTTGCCCGTTGAGTAGTTGTTACTTGGATTTCTACTTATAATTTCTCTGCACTTTTTCTAAACTCTGAATATGGACATTGTAGAAGGGACTCCAAATACTGGAGGCATACTCTAAACGCGATCTTACAAAAGAATAAAAAAGCAATTTTAATATTCTAATATTGTTGAAGTCGTTGGAGTTTCTTATAATGTACCCTAGAGCTCTAAAACAGTCTGAAGTAAGATTACTGATGTGATTAACAAATGAAAGTTTCTGATCAAATGTCACTCCCAAATCTCGGTAGGTAACAGGTCGATTTAAATTTGTGTCGTTTATAGAATAATTAAAGGTAATTAGATTTGCTTTGTTGCTATATGTCATGACATTACACTTTGCTACATTTAAGGGAAACTTATTTGCAAGTCACCAATTACTGATGCTTACTAAGTCATTTTGCAGCTCCATACAATCCTCAATGCTTTTGATGTTACAGTACAGTTTCATATCATCGGCATACAGTAAGCAATTTACCTTTAGACTACAAGTGATATCATCAATGAATATGTTAAAGAGGAGTGGCCCTAGGTTGGATCAGTGGGGAACACCAGATGTTACTGAAATTTCGACATCTACATGTAACATAAAAAACTAAAGCCTACACTTTGAAAAAGGAAACAGATAGATTCCAAAACGTCAGCGCAGTGTTTTTGTATTATTTTAATTCCTATTAGTCGTCAAAAAACACCCTCTAATTGTTCCTCTGACATCACGTCAAAGGTGTAGAGGTTATTTCCCAGTTTTAAACTGGTTAATTTGAATATTAGTTAGATAAAACAAGTTTTTTCGATAGTAACGTCAAGAGATTTAATAAATCCTAAAAAAAGGAAGAGATATTTTCAGTTATTAATTTTTAAAAATTAGTAACATTGAAAATATCGAGTTTACGAAAAAAAGTTATTGTTGGAAATCGGTCGAAAAATATAAAAATGCTTAATTAGTTTGAGTAAAAAAATTTTATTTTTCCCTTTTTTTAAACTGTTTTAAACAATATCAGACCAGGTTACCTTTTGGTAACATAGATTTTCATAATCGGCACTGTCTCCTGAACCGATTCCAGCAAAAAAAATCAGTCCGAATTTACTTCAAAACGACTGCGCCCATACCACCTGGTCTAAAATATAGTAGGGCCAAAAAGAGTACTCAGTAAATCCAGGGGGAACTAGTTGTGGTTTTCATCTCTGGTAGGTGGATAAAACTTGATATATTTCTCTCAATTATATGGGATTATATGGTAAAAAGAGCTGCCGCTTCTGTATTCCGTAAAAGCTAAATACTTTGAAGAATTTCCGGTGAATTTTTTGATCTACTGACTACTCTTTTTGGCCCTACTATAAGTTAACAGTTTAAATTATGCTCAGCATATGAACACCTTTAAATTTAATAAAGCAAATTATCTGGGCTCTACAAAATCCTCGTGCAGTTTGTCAGATTAAAAGCTCTGGGCCGTTCATCGGTAAATGTATGGTGTGGAATTTTAGATAATAGAGTAATAGGGCCAATATTTTTTTAGACACTTTAAAAGGAGACATAATATTTTGCAATATGTCATTCCCAGTTCTTGTGCGCTTTATAATAAAATTTATCGCATTTTTGTCACTCTGTAACATTTTTGTATTGGGTAATAATATTTTACTTGCTTCCGTGTAGTTTAGTAAAATAATAGCTTTTATTAATTTAAATAGAATAGAAAACTAGGTACTCTGGATTATTGGATTTTTTTTGTTAAAAATCGACAAGAGTAGAAGAGGAGTCCAAATCCAGCCAATAACCAAATTTTCGATTTCCAGTTGATATAAGCTGAACAGGAAGTTGCCATATTCGGGTAGGGAATAAAAAACTAAGAAAGGAATGTAGAAGTTATTTTACTTTGAGTCTCACCGGTTAGAATATACAGCATCTGAAAGTACCCTGTATACTCGGAAACAGTTAATTTTGATGTATGGTGATATGACAAAGAATGCTTATAATTTTTAGTAGAATTCGAACATGCAAATATATAGCGGGTGTTCCATTTAAAAAATACAACTTTGTTCGCGCACGTTCTTTAAAACACCTTATATGACAACTGTATAGTTGGCAATAAACTGCAGGTAAAGCCTTAAAATTTCGTAAAGAAATATATAGTTATTTAATAAAAATAATAAAATTAGAGGAGTAGTCACAATTAAGCCAATGACCCTTTACAAACTAATGACTTCTTCAAAGAATTTACCGAGTTATTTTTTAGGTTTTACCTGTTAGTTTACCTTTAATAGTTTTGAAAACATTGAAAAATCTTGGAATGCTATTCTATGAAACAATAATATTTTTCTAAATTAGCATGCCTATCTGAAGATTTATTGTTTTTTTATCATTTTTATTTAATTTGTTTTTGTCAATCAAGTAATAAGGTTTTTCTTTAATCACTCTTATAATTTGTTTTCTCCTCATACAGACCATTTTTGACATTTCTCGAAAACTACTTTAAACAAGTTGGTAAAAGGGTAAAATCTATAGAGTTAATTATTTTTTAAACAGAGTTTATATCATATGGTGTCCTATGTAAAAAAATGTTACTGTTAAAGCTTTGTGAAATATGACGAGGACAAATTGTCAATATTATAGAAAAGTAACACTTTTTATAATATACTAGTTGACCTATATTTTGCTTTTTTAAAAGGCAAACAAAAAAAATATAAATTAAATTCGTTACTTTTGGGACACAAAACATACCGTGCTTTCATTTCAAAACACTACACAAGAAAATATTCGGTAAAGCTCGTGAGTCCGACCGTAATAGTTGGGATAGCTGCCATGTATCATCGTCCATACGCAAACGCATTCATACGCGTTTGCATTCGTGAACGTGAATTTACCATGCACACGATACTTCCCTCTACTTCGAATGAACACGATCAATTTATCTCCATGTAGCTACGAAAATTGAAGGCACGGTATACCTGGTGACCACGAAATGACGCTTGCTATATCTTCTTGGTTTGACAAGATATGAATTTTGAAAATTTGGGCACGTCAAATAACGGTTAAATGTGCATTATCTCGACCAATTTTACATTTCCCGTCACTTACGGTTTCACCGGAAATTAAACTAACTTTGATTTTTTTATTGGAACACCCTATATATTTTTACATTTTTTGATTCAGGTCAGTTTGGATACAGTTATGGCATATTGAGATAAAAATATTAATGGCTGATATTTTTATGAGCAAACTTAATATTTCTTCTAGGCGGCCGTGACTCCAAAAATATATTTTATTTTGCTTCAATAATTAATAAAAAAATACAATTATGGTATTGTCATATGAAATTTGTGTTATAAGATCTCGAACATTTCGGAAATCATTTTTTCAAAATAACTATTTTTTTTAAATGAGTCCATGGTGGCTCTATACGTTATTTCAATAAAGCATTTAATGTTGTTCATATTTATAATACATAGAAATACATAAGAATATTATAACATTCAACAAGATATAAATGAAAAAAAAACTCATAATATTTAACAGTGGATCTCTATGAAGCAGATGCCTTTGACCCCCTGAATAAAAAAATGTGAAAATATACGGGGCGTTCCATTTAATAATCCAGTGTTAGCATCATTTCCTGTGAAACCGGAAGCAACCGAAAATGTAAAATTGGTCGAATTAATGCATATTCAGTCGTTATTTGACGTGTCCAAATTTGAAATTCATATCTTGTAAAACCCAGAGAATATACCAGGTGAACACGAGATGTCACTTGCCTCTATCTATATCTTCTTGGTTTTACAAGATATGAATTTCAAATTTGGGCACTTCAAATAACGGCTAAATATGCATTAATTCGGCCGATTTAACATTTTTTGTCGCTTCAGGCATTGAGTAAATAATATAGAGGCGCAACCGTCAAGGGGCCGAGATTTTAGTGTTGTATTTTTTTAAGTAGTGAGGGATAAGTGCATCCCTCTGGTGGTCAGTTGCTACTACCAGTCGAGACATCGAAGATGTCTCTGTGACCGATAGCGGCTTGCCAAGCAAGCACCAAGAGCGGCGACCTCTAGCCCTGATGGACTAAAACGTGCATGATAAAATAGGATTTATAGGAAACAACTACTGGACGGGCAAAGGCCCCTACTCCCATTGAATTATACCTATAAATCCAAATTGGTAGCCAAATTTGTTATTTGTCTTTTCTCCACCAGACACAGACCGGTTTCGAACTCTTTATGTTCTCATCAGTGTGCCACAGGTAGCTGAAAAGACAAATAACAAAGGCAAACCAAACTAGTCTATGGCAGACCCAGCACAAGTAAGTAGTGAGGGATAAGTGCATCCCTCTGGTGGTCAGTTGCTACTACCAGTCGAGACATCGAAGATGTCTCTGTGACCGATAGCGGCTTGCCAAGCAAGCACCAAGAGCGGCGACCTCTTTTCAGCTACCTGTGGCACACTGATGAGAACATAAAGAGTTCGAAACCGGTCTGTGTCTGGTGGAGAAAAGACAAATAACAAATTTGGCTACCAATTTGGATTTATAGGTATAATTCAATGGGAGTAGGGGCCTTTGCCCGTCCAGTAGTTGTTTCCTATAAATCCTATTTTATCATGCACGTTTTAGTTCATCAGGGCTAGAGGTCGCCGCTCTTGGTGCTTGCTTGGCAAGCCGCTATCGGTCACAGAGACATCTTCGATGTCTCGACTGGTAGTAGCAACTGACCACCAGAGGGATGCACTTATCCCTCACTACTTACTTGTGCTGGGTCTGCCATAGACTAGTTTGGTTTGCCTTTGTTATTTGTCTTTTCAGCTACCTGTGGCACACTGATGAGAACATAAAGAGTTCGAAACCGGTCTGTGTCTGGTGGAGAAAAGACAAATAACAAATTTGGCTACCAATTTGGATTTATAGGTATAATTCAATGGGAGTCGGGGCCTTTGCCCGTCCAGTAGTTGTATTTTTTTGTCAATAACTATAGAATTATCTACAATATTTAGGGCTATGCAACCGAATAACAAATACCTTCTCATAGCACTAAAAATTGAAAACAATCCTGAAGCTATTGGCAAAAAATACAATACTAAAATCTCGGCCCCTTGACGGTTGTGCCTCTTTATATTATTTATTTACACAATGCTTCAGGTTTCGCCGAAAATGATGCTAACTTTGGAATTTTAAATATATATTTTTACGTTTTTTGATTCAGGAGATCAAAGGCACCTACTTGATAGAGATCCATTGTTAAATATTATAACTTGATTTCATTTCTAGTTGAATGTTATTCTTATGTATTTTAATGTATAATAATATGAAGATATTGTGAATTATTTGGTACCACGTAATCGGTAATTAAATGCTTTATTGAAATAACGTAGTGAGCCACAATGGTGCCATTTAAAAAAAATTAGTTAATTTGGAAAAATGATTTCCGAAATGTTTAAAATCTTATAACACAAACGCCAGGTGGCATAATGTCAAATATATTTTTTGATTAATTACCCAAGCAAAGCAAAACATTTTTTGGGATTACGGCCGCCTAGATAAAAAATTAATTTTGCTCATAAAAATGTCAGCCATTAATATTTTTATCCCAATATGCTATAACTGTATCCAAAATGACATCCTGAATCTATAAATGTAAAAATATGTTCCAAATAAGGTATCACAAGTCCTTACTTTAAGTCCATTAAAAAATTTATGTATGTATTAACACAAGAACATTACTTAACTATTTGATATGACATGTTGCTAATAAAATCTTAAGCTTGTATTTTATGCAATATTGTATATCCACTTACTTTTGAATAATGTCAAACCTGCAAATAAAGTCATAATTGGTTATAAAAATTTAAAAAGAATAATACTACTTACCCATCTGTATTAATAGATTGTCGAGTTCATCATCTTCAGGTTAAAGCTGATCTTTAAACACCTTTGTATAAAATGTGTATGTGTATCTATTTAATCTACTCAGTACAGTTTACAAATATTTTTGATACTGTTCATTTACAAAGGATTTTATTATTGCTAATTTACATATTTTATACTAGTTTAATAACTGCAATTTTAGTTACTTTTTTATGAAAAACATATTGAAATACTATGTACACTACCAACATTAATTTTTCAACCAAAGGAATAAATAAATAATTTTACACACACCAAAATCATTCACACAAATTTTTGTTCTGAATAAATAAAAACGTTAAATTATGTTTATTCTTATTTTGTTTTAAATAAGCTACTTCCAAATTATTTTTGAACTAATTGTATTTTCTGAGCCTGAGTAATAATTGTAATACTCGTCTATTTTAATTAATCATTAATCAATATGTCAATCTAGTACTAACACTAGTTACTAGTTGAACAACTATATTACTCCATAAACAAAGCTAGTACGTATACATGTTAATAAAATATTATTGAACTCAAATCGCACGCGAGCGCTTTTCCACAGAAGGTAAAATAACACCAATGAATAATATTTACTAACGTACTAACTTACCTCCGTACACTGTTGCCGAGGCGAATTCTGCTTAACCACCATTTGTAGCGTATATGCGTATTAACTGGTGGCGCCTACTAGTGGAATTACAGTGAACTACATTGTATAACTGTATATGTACACCATACCAATTGGCCTCCGACAGAAAATTTGGGAAACGCCTACTAATGACGTAATAATGACAATGAACATGTTTTACACATAGGTTCGTATTGGTCACCGATTTTTCGAAGTCGCCTCCGATTTTGGAGGCGCATTCGTTAAATACGTATATCATTTTGGAGGTGTATAAGACACTTTGCATATATATATATATATATATATATATATATATATATATATATATATATATATATATATATATATATATACATATAAACCGGCATTATCAGTCCCAAAATTGTATGTTTTTAGAGTATAGGAAGCCCGACACCTACTTACGAAGCCCGACTCCGGGCTTGGTAAAAACTTACGTGTATATTTCAATGGTTAAGCTTGGTAGGGCTAATGGAACGTCCTCCCCAAATTTTTGATGGGCTTGGTAAGGTCGGTATTTCTCTCAAGATATACAGAATTAATTCCGAAAATTTCATATAGAGGGCGCACAACTTGATCAGTATATACAATGATAATATATGACCGATTTAGCGAAGCCCAGTATTTTATTCGTATGATGCGTAGCCCGAAAACTTGCCAACATCGCATCAGGTAAAGTAGCTGTCTCTTCTAATTAAACAATTGGAGGTTACCCTGAACAATTTCATTTTATTAAGAAATACACCAATTTTATTAAAAAACTGAAAGTAGTCAGTACTATGACAATTTTCACTAATAATTGTCAAGTGCAGTTTTGTTTATAAAAATAAAAGCCAATAAATTTTTAATGGGTTCATTGTAGGTGGATTAGTCTACAGGGTGATTCACGTTGACCGCCTATAAGAAGTATCTCGAGAAAGAAAAGAGATATCGATTTGAAATTTTGGTTATGGTCCTAAATGGGTAGTATCTATTTAATGAAAATATTTTCAAAATGGTGGCATTTCCGGTTATACCGGAAGTTGACCCTAACTTTGTTATTTTAAATGAGATGCCCCCATTTTCAATTTTTTTTTAGATTCCTCGGAAAATTTAAAGGTCACTTCATTAAAGGTTCCCTATGTCTAAACTGAATATTTTCTGAGATATTAATTTTTTTTCCAAAATATTGACGGAATAGTTGTATAATGTAAAAATCAATATCTCAGTAACAATTAATGATAAGACGTTGAATTTCTTATTGAGGTAAGACAAGGTATTGGAGCTATCCATCATGTAATAAAATTGTCAACATCTCAACTGCAAAGTTTCTAAAATTAACGATATCTATCGACCTCATAAAAACAGCAATAAGTCATTTTTTTAAATGGAACCATATCTAATTAAATACACCAATCGATAGCGAGAAAAAATCCGCATCTAAGCATGTGTCATGTTCATATACCTAAAATGTATGATTCTTTAGATATTTGCGATTTTCTAATTTGATCGATGAAAATTGAAGAGTGCCATATGAAAATTGAAGAGTATGCTTTGACTTTGACTGTGGACGAAACAAAATACAACAAATTTAACAAATAGGCTTGTTCTGGTTCAAAATTTTCGCAGTCCTAAAACCGTTCCCGTCTTGCGCAATGTAAAAAATTACCAATTTTAATACACAGCGCATGGTTGTTTCTTCATTGCGCATGACGGGGACTGATCCTGAACTGTTCTAATGAGAACCAGAACAAGCCTAATGTGACAGCTAATATGTAACTCGTGTTATTGTTTTGGGTTTATTGATGGTAATTCAGGATACATTTCATTAAATGTTCTGCATGTTCTGCTAATTATTCTGTCTGAGATACTTCTAATAGGCGGTCAACGTGAATCACCCTGTATATATAATCACGAAACTCGAACCGTCATTATTTTTAAATTAGTCGATGTAATTCGATGTCAATTTTAATTCTCTTTTAATTTATGGTTAAATGCAGTTTATTCAACTGTTAAAGCTGTTTATCCATTTAAGTTTTGCATAAGGAAGCAACTGAATCAAATAAGAGAAAATTAGAGTTAGAATTAGAACATTATGTTTTTTTTTCTAAACGGTATTACTGATTAAAAAATTATAAAGTGTTTGGAATTTAAGAATAGTCTATTAACTAAAGAGAAAAATACAGTGGGTCCCAGGATCCGGTAACGCAGTCTTGTAAACTATTTTATTTTTGATTTGCCGAGAAAAAGTCATTCTTTGTAAAAAGTTTTGCTTGTCTTAGGAAGCCATAACTTGAGATAATTTTACAGGGTATTCTAAAATTGTTTTATGGCATTAGTATTTCTACATGCAGCCAGTCACTTAATTCTAAAAATTAGAATATAATTTTTCTTATAATTAGAATGTATTTAACATTTTCTTCTTTAAATTTATTTATGTTTTATATATTTTTCGAAATTAGATTGATTCCTACTTTAATTTTGATTATTGGTTGAGGTTATCCACCTGAGCGAATTGAAGCTGGTTGTTATTTATTATTTTATACTTTATTAGTTTCTTTATCTATAATAATTTAAATTTTTTTTTATTATGAAAAATGTAATTCTTTAAATTTATTTTTTTAATAATAATGTAAATAGAGTTTTTATATATTTATGTATAAATTTAGTATTTTTTGTTAAAATACCTATATTTTTTATTCATTTATGATTACCTAAAGCTCACGTAGCGCGTCCTGTTTCAGGGTCATTAATTTTGGCAGGTATTATATTAAAATTATGAGGTTATGGATTTTTACGTTTAATAATAATATTTATTGAAATTGGAATAAAAATTAATTATTATTTTATTATTATTAGATTAGTAGGTGGATTTTTTGTTTCTTTGATTTGTATTCGTCAAAGAGATATAAAATCTTATATAATTGCTTATTCTTCAGTTGCACATATAGGGATAGTATTAGCAGGTATTATAACTTTAAATATTTGAGGGTTTTGAGGTTCTCTGGTAATGATAATTGCTCATGGATTATGTTCTTCTGGTTTATTTTGTTTAGCTAATATTTCTTATGAAGGAATAGGGAGACGAAGACTTTATTTAAATAAGGGATTTTTATATAATAAGATTTTCATTGTGATGATTTTTACTTTGTTCTTCTAATATAGCTGCTCCTCCCTCTTTAAATTTAATAGGAGAAATTTTGTTAATTAATAGGTTAATATTATTTTTATCTTTAATTTCGTTTTTTAGAGCTGTGTATTCGTTATTTTTATATTCTTTTTCTCAGCATGGTAATTTTTATTCAGGGACATTTTCTGTTTATCAAGGAATATTTACGAGAATATTTATTAATATTTTTACATTGAATACCTTTAAATTTATTAATTTTAAAAGGTGATTATTTGGTGTCATGAATTTAATCTAAGTAGTTTATAAAAAATATTGATTTGTGATTTTAAAGATATAGTTTTCTATTTTAGATAATTTATTCTATTTTAAAGTTTATTTTAATTTATTTTTATTAAATTCTTTATCATTTTTGTTCTCTTAGGCTACATTTTTTAACCCAAGATTTTAATTTAATTATTGAATTAAATTTATTAACATTAAATTCTTTATCTGAAATTATAACTATCTTATTAGATTGAATGTCGTTATTATCTATGAGATTTGTTTTATTTATTTCTTCTATAGTAATTTATTATAGTCATGAATATATGTTTGGTGATGAAAATTTAAATCGATTTATTTATTTGGTGGTTATATTTGTTTTATCAATAATATTATTAATTATTAGACCTAATTTAATTTCAATTTTATTATGTTGAGATGGATTAGGTTTAGTTTCTTATTATTTAGTAATTTATTACCAAAATGTTAAATCTTTTAATGCTGGGATATTAACAGCATTATCTAATCGTATTGGAGATGTTGCTTTACTTATATCTATTGCTTGAATAATAAATTATGGAAGATGAAATTTTATTTTCTATTTGGATCTAATAAAAGATGAATTTTCTATAAAATTGATGATTACCTGCGGCTATAGCAGCTCCAACTCCAGTTTCTTCTTTAGTTCATTCTTCAACTTTAGTTACAGCTGGGGTTTATTTATTAATTCGTTTTAGTTTTTGTTTTTCTTCAAATTTAATATTAATTTTATTATTAATTTCAAGTTTAACTATATTTATATAAAGTTTAGGAGCTAATTTTGAATTTGATTTTAAAAAAAATATTGCTTTATCAACATTAAGTCAATTAGGTTTAATAATAAGGATTTTAGCTTTAGGAGAGTATAAATTACCTTTTTTTCATTTATTAACTCATGCTTTATTTAAAGCTTTATTATTTATATGTGCAGGAAATATTATTCATAATTTAAATAATTGTCAAGATATTCGTTTCATAGGAAAATTAAATAAGCATATACCATTAACTTGCACTTTTTTTAATATCAGAAATTTTTCTTTATGTGGGTTACCTTTTTTATCTGAATTTTATTCTAAAGATTTAGTTGTTGAAATTATATCTATACAATTTTTAAATATTTTTATTTATTTAATTTTTTATATTAAATTCATTACAAAATGATTTACTTACCTACTTTCTGCTGCCTAACTAAACTCATTAAGAATTTAGTTCTGTCCATGTTGGGTCAAATTATTATTATAATAATTTCGTTCAACACTTATGAGTTGAAAATAAGAGCTTCCCAAAATGCGTGTAATATATATTAACTCAGGTGGGCTTTACAAGTACTGGGAAATATATGATTAAGTGAATATTAAATAAAAAATAAAAATGTATATAAATTGTCCTACGCGCAGTCACGTGAAATACGCACTTCTAACTACAATAGGAAGCCTGGGCTTCTAAGAGCCTGTGACATGTACCAGGCTTGGTATAGGTTGTTGGGTACGTATATGAGGTTGGCGTATTTGTTCAGCGTAATTTGTTGTCAAAATCTCAATGTAGCTGACGTCGCACGTCTGATATAACACAAACCACAGCTGTAGCAAAAGTAATTCCTCATCAATATTTTCCATTCTTTTTTGTCAAAAATCAACACTCTTGGTATGCTAACTGTGTAAGGTAGACTGAACGTTAAATGAATACAACGACGTTCATTTGTGCAAATTTGCATGTACAAATCAGTTGCGCAAATTGCATGAGCATCTAAACAGAAGTACAACGACTCAGTACATTTGTGCAAATTTGCATGCACAAGCCAATTGGCACAATTTGCATGACCGTCTAAAAGCGCCTTAACCTTGGAAAAACGAATTTACTTGATCAAATGGTATGGAATCGGAAATGTTTCTTATAAATACGCAATTGAAGTTTTCAATGAGAAGTATCCAGATGTTACAGTGATTCACAGTATGTAAATTAATTTATAAATTTGATACCACCGGGGAAGTAAAAAATGTGAAAAAAGAACAAAAACAATTAAATGAAGATGACGCTGCTACCGGTGTAGTTTTAGACTCTGTAGATTGTAGAACACCCAAGATGGTCGTTAAATTTAGGTATTAGCAAATCTCGTATTCAGAGAATTTTAGTCAGAAACGAATTTCGTGCATTCGAACCTAAATTAATTCACAAACTTCAAGTTGAAGATGATGCTCGTCGTTTGGACTTTTGCTTAAGTATGGGTGAGAAAATTTTAGCAGATAGATCATTTTATCGAAACATTTTATTCTATGGACGAATCTACTTTTAAGACTAATGGGCCATGGGATAGTTTCCTCTCAAAATTGTAGGTAGTGGGCTCAGGAAAATCCTATTTTCCGATTTACCACTAACAGTCGAAAGTTTAAAAACGACATATTGCATCATAGAATAAACGGTCCTTATTTTATTGATAGAATTTTGAACCAAGATACTTATTTAGAACTTTTAAATAATTTTGTTTGGGAAATTGGACGATGAAAATTTAAAACGTAGAAGAATAATTTTTCAACAAGACGGATGTCCAGCACATTCTACAATTCGAGTTCGAGTTCGAGCATTTCGGCCGCAACCATTTCGAAGACGACATAGATTTATTAAAGCAAAAAATTGTGGAAGCTCTTGCAACCACAAATGAAGATGTGACCTCCAATGCATACGAAGAATTTAGAAAAACATTAGAGAAATGTGTACTTTTTGAAGGTTTACATGTAGAATAGTTCTCAACTTAGTTAAATGAAATGTAATTTCTTTGAAATTAAGTTTTTTTAATAATTGGAAACACTTTGCTAAATAAAATGTTCAATAAAGATGTAAAAAAGCAATTCACTTAAAAGTCCATAAATTTTAAAATTTTTAGAATAATGTATCATAAGTTGTTTATGACTTCCTATGACAAGGAAAACTTGTTATAAAGAATAACTTTTTCTCGGCAAATCAAAAATAAGAGAGTTTACAAGAGTGCGGTACCTCATTCGGAGACACACCTGGGTTTGCCCAACTTAATATATATATACAGGAAGTCCCATTAGAATGGGTCATTCGCGATGCCATACTTTTGACTCGTCCTGTATGAAATACGAATTAGGGCTTTCGGTAACATCAAAAAATTATATTTTATTCCTAGGTAATAGATTTTTGTAATATTTTGTGGTTTGAGCAGAAAAAAATCGATTTTTAAAAATTAGGTACTCTATTTTATTTGTGTCTCGCCCTGTATACAAACACATATTTGTCACAATATATTATTTGAAGTTAAAGAAATAACATTCATGCAAAAAATTGCAATCGAATCCCTAAATAGCTATAAATATTTTTTATAAAAATAACCACTTTATATCTTTAACACCCTGTACCTCAAAAACTAGTCACAGGTTTGAGTTGGGACCTTGACAATTCTGATCAGGAAATCAAAATCTACAACATACTTACATTTTAGCAGAAATTCACCGAGAGCCATTTTTGCCTATATTTTGTGCGGGCCCTTTAGTTTTCTCCATGTTGAGGCCAAATTATTATTATAATAATTTTGTTGAACAGCTACGAATCTTTCAAAACGTTAATTATTGTAATAAAATACTTGAGAACATGAAAATAAAGGCAACGTTGCTGGGCTTCTTAAAATGCGTAAACTGTATTAATTATATACAGTCGGGCTTAGTAAGGTGGTGATGTGAAGTGGCTTGAGGTGGCTTGAGAAGAACTGGGAAATATATATTTAAGTAAATATTAAATAAGGTTACCCCTCTCCTGTTGCTAGATGTATATAAATTGTCCTATGCGCAGTCACGTGAAATACACACTTCTAACTACAATAGGAAGCCTGGGCTTCTGAGAGCCTGTGATATGTACCGGGCTTGGTATAGGTAGTTGGGTACGTATATATATATATATATATATATATATATATATATATATATATATATATATATATATATATATATATATATATATATATATATATATATATATATATATATATATATATATATATATATATATATATATATATATATATATATATATATATATATATATATATATATATATATATATATATATATATATATATATATATATATATATATATATATATATATATATATATATATATATATATATATATATATATATATATATATATATATATATATATACATATAAACCGGCATTATCAGTCCCAAAATTGTATGTTTTTAGAGTATAGGAAGCCCGACACCTACTTACGAAGCCCGACTCCGGGCTTGGTAAAAACTTACGTGTATATTTCAGTTGTTAAGCTTGGTAGGGCTAATGGAACGTCCTCCCCAAATTTTTGATGGGCTTGGTAAGGTCGGTATTTCTCTCAAGATATACAGAATTAATTCCGAAAATTTCATATAGAGGGCGCACAACTTGATCAGTATATACAATGATAATATATGACCGATTTAGCGAAGCCCAGTATTTTATTCGTATGATGCGTAGCCCGAAAACTTGCCAACATCGCATCAGGTAAAGTAGCTGTCTCTTCTAATTAAACAATTGGAAGTTACCCTGAACAATTTCATTTTATTAAGAAATACAACAATTAAAAAACTGAAAGTAGTCAGCACTATGACAATTTTCACTAATAATTGTCAAGTGCAGTTTTGTTTATAAAAATAAAAGCCAATAAATTTTTAATGGGTTCATTGTAGGTGGATTACTCTACAGGGTGATTCACCCTGTAGAGTAATCGATAGTTATCGTTAGTTTTAGGAACTTTGCAGTTGAGATTTTGACAATTTTATTACATGATGGATAGCTCCAATACCCTGTCTTACCTCAATAAAAAATTCAACGTCTTATCATTAATTGTTACTGAGATATTGATTTTTACATTATACAACTATTCCGTCAACATTTTGGGGAAAAAATTAATATCTCAGAAAATATTCATTTTAGACATAGGGAACCTTTAATGAAATGACCTTTAAATTTTCCGTAGAATCTAAAAAAAAATTGAAAATGGGGGCATCTCATTTAAAATAACAAAGTTAGGGTGTTGACCCTAACTTTGTTATTCCGGTTATACCGGAAGTTGTTCCGGTATAACCGGAAATGCCACCATTTTGAAAATATTTTCATTAAATAGATCCTACCCACTTAGGACCATAACCAAAATTTCAAATCAATATCTTTTTTCTTTCTCGAGATACTTCTAATAGGCGGTCAACGTGAATCACCCTGTATATATAATCACGAAACTCGAACCGTCATTATTTTTAAATTAGTCGATGTAATTCGATGTCAATTTTAATTCTCTTTTAATTTATGGTTAAATGCAGTGTATTCAACTGTTAAAGCTGTTTATCCATGCATAAGGAAGCAACTGAATCAAATAAGAGAAAATTAGAGTTAGAATTAGAACATTATGTTTTTCTTTCTAAACGGTATTACTGATTAAAAAATTATAAAGTGTTTGGAATTTAAGAATAGTCTATTATCTAAAGAGCAAAATACAGTGGGTCCCAGGATCCGGTAACGCACTCTTGTAAACTATTTTATTTTTGATTTGCCGAGAAAAAGTCATTCTTTGTAAAAAGTTTTGCTTGTCTTAGGAAGCCATAACTTGAGATAATTTTACAGGGTATTCTAAAATTGTTTTATGGCATTAGTATTTCTACATGCAGCCAGTCACTTAATTCTAAAAATTAGAATATAATTTTTCTTATAATTAGAATGTATTTAACATTTCCTTCTTTAAATTTATTTATGTTTTATATATTTTTCGAAATTAGATTGATTCCTACTTTAATTTTGATTATTGGTTGAGGTTATCAACCTGAGCGAATTGAAGCTGGTTGTTATTTATTATTTTATACTTTATTAGTTTCTTTACCTATAATAATTTAATTTTTTTTTTATTATGAAAAATGTAATTCTTTAAATTTTTATTTTTTTAATAATAATGTAAATAGAGTTTTTATATATTTATGTATAAATTTAGTATTTTTTGTTAAAATACCTATATTTTTTATTCATTTAAGATTACCTAAAGCTCACGTAGCGCCTCCTGTTTCAGGGTCATTAATTTTAGCAGGTATTATATTAAAATTATGAGGTTATGGATTTTTACGTTTAATAATATTATTTATTGAAATTGGAATAAAAATTTATTATTATTTTATTATTATTAGATTAGTAGGTGGATTTTTTGTTTCTTTGATTTGTATTCGTCAAAGAGATATAAAATCTTATATAATTGCTTATTCTTCAGTTGCACATATAGGGATAGTATTAGCAGGTATTATAACTTTAAATATTTGAGGGTTTTGAGGTTCTCTGGTAATGATAATTGCTCATGGATTATGTTCTTCTGGTTTATTTTGTTTAGCTAATATTTCTTAAGAACGAATAGGGAGACGAAGACTTTATTTAAATAAGGGATTTTTATATAATAAGACTTTCATTGTGATGATTTTTACTTTGTTCTTCTAATATAGCTGCTCCTCCCTCTTTAAATTTAATAGGAGAAATTTTGTTAATTAATAGTTTAATATTATTTTTATCTTTAATTTTGTTTTTTAGAGCTGTGTATTCGTTATTTTTATATTCTTTTTCTCAGCATGGTAATTTTTATTCAGGGACATTTTCTGTTTATCAAGGAATATTTACGAGAATATTTATTATTATTTTTACATTGAATACCTTTAAATTTATTAATTTTAAAAGGTGATTATTTGGTGTCATGAATTTAATCTAAGTAGTTTATAAAAAATATTGATTTGTGATTTTAAAGATATAGTTTTCTATTTTAGATAATTTATTCTATTTTAAAGTTTATTTTAATTTATTTTTATTAAATTCTTTATCATTTTTGTTCTCTTAGGCTACATTTTTTAACCAAAGATTTTAATTTAATTATTGAATTAAATTTATTAACATTAAATTCTTTATCTGTAATTATAACTATCTTATTAGATTGAATGTCGTTATTATTTATAAGATTTGTTTTATTTATTTCTTCTATAGTAATTTATTATAGTCATGAATATATGTTTGGTGATGAAAATTTAAATCGATTTTTGGTGGTTATATTTGTTTTATCAATAATATTATTAATTATTAGACCTAATTTAATTTCAATTTTATTAGGTTGAGATGGATTAGGTTTAGTTTCTTATTGTTTAGTAATTTATTACCAAAATGTTAAATCTTTTAATGCTGGGATTTTAACAGCATTATCTAATCGTATTGGAGATGTTGCTTTACTTATATATATTGCTTGAATAATAAATTATGGAAGATGAAATTTTATTTTTTATTTGGATCTAATAAAAGATGAATTTTCTATCAAATTAATTTCATATATGGTGGTTTTAGCTGCTATAACTAAAAGAGCTCAAATTCCTTTTTCTTCTTGATTACCTGCTGCTATAGCAGCTCCAACTCCAGTTTCTTCTTTAGTTCATTTTTCAACTTTAGTTACAGCTGGGGTTTATTTATTAATTCGTTTTAATTTTTGTTTTTCTTCAAATTTAATATTAATTTTATTATTAATTTCAAGTT
The DNA here is from genome assembly GCA_963680705.1 of Rhagium mordax. Classification (NCBI taxonomy): domain Eukaryota; kingdom Metazoa; phylum Arthropoda; class Insecta; order Coleoptera; family Cerambycidae; genus Rhagium; species Rhagium mordax. The sequence goes on from OY796656.1 coordinate 62,489,012, forward strand.
TAACTATATTTATATCAAGTTTAGGAGCTAATTTTGAATTTAATTTTAAAAAAAATATTGCTTTATCAACATTAAGTCAATTAGGTTTAATAATATGGATTTTAGCTTTAGGATAGTATAAATTACCTTTTTTTCATTTATTAACTCATGCTTTATTTAAAGCTTTATTATTTATATGTGCAGGAAATATTATTCATAATTTAAATAATTGTCAAGATATTCGTTTCATAGGAAAATTAAATAAGCATATACCATTAACTTGCACTTTTTTTAATATCAGATATTTTTCTTTATGTGGGTTACCTTTTTTATCTGAATTTTATTCTAAAGATTTAGTTGTTGAAATTATATCTATACAATTTTTAAATATTTTTATTTATTTAATTTTTTATATTAAATTCATTACAAAATGATTTACTTACCTACTTTCTGCTGCCTAACTAAACTCATTAAGAATTTAGTTCTGTCCATGTTGGGTCAAATTATTATTATAATAATTTCGTTCAACACTTATGAGTTGAAAATAAGGGCTTCCCAAAGTGCGTGTAATATATTAACTCAGGTGGGCTTTACAAGTACTGGGAAATATATGATTAAGTGAATATTAAATAAGGTTACCCCTCTCCTCTAGCAAAATGTACATAAATTGTCCTACGCGCAGTCACGTGAAATACGCACTTCTAACTACAATAGGAAGCCTGGGCTTCTAAGAGCCTGTGACATGTACCAGGCTTGGTATAGGTTGTTGGGTACGTATATGAGGTTGGCGTATTTGTTCAGCGTAATTTGTTGTTATTACCGATTGCCCGTCGTGCTGGTGTGGAAGTACATGTGAAAAATTTCAGATCCTCGTAACTTCTCCGTCAAAATCTCAATGTAGCTGACGTCGCACGTCTGATATAACACAAACCACAGCTGTAGCAAAAAGTAATTCCTCATCAATATATTCCATTCTTTTTTGTCAAAAATCAACACTCTTAATATGCTAACTGTGTAAGGTAGACTGAACGTTAAATGAATACAACGACGTTCATTTGTGCAAATTTGGATGCACAAATCAGTTGCGCAAATTGCATGAGCATCTAAACAGAAGTACAACGACTCAGTACATTTGTGCAAATTTGCATGCACAAGCCAATTGGCACAATTTGCATGACCGTCTAAAAGCGCCTTAACCTTGGACAAAAACGAATTTACTTGATCAAATGCTATGGAATCGGAAATGTTTCTTATAAATACGCAATTGAAGTTTTCAATGAGAAGTATCCAGATGTTACAGTGATTCACAGTATGTAAATTAATTTATAAATTTGATACCACCGGGGAAGTAAAAAATGTGAAAAAAGAACAAAAACAATTAAATGGAGATGACGCTGCTACCTGTGTAGTTTTAGACTCTGTAGATTGTAGAACACCCAAGATGGTCGTTAAATTTAGGTATTAGCAAATCTCGTATTCAGAGAATTTTAGTCAGAAACGAATTTCGTGCATTCGAACCTAAATTAATTCACAAACTTCAATTTGAAGATGATGCTCGTCGTTTGGACTTTTGCTTAAGTATGGGTGAGAAAATTTTAGCAGATAGATCATTTTATCGAAACATTTTATTCTATGGACGAATCTACTTTTAAGACTAATGGGCCATGGGATAGTTTCCTCTCAAAATTGTAGGTAGTGGGCTCAGGAAAATCCTATTTTCCGATTTACCACTAACAGTCGAAAGTTTAAAAACGACATATTGCATCATAGAATAAACGGTCCTTATTTTATTGATAGAATTTTGAACCAAGATACTTATTTAGAATTTTTAAATAATTTTGTTTTGGAAATTGGACAATGAAAATTTAAAACGTAGAAGAATAATTTTTCAACAAGACGGATGTCCAGCACATTCTACAATTCGAGTTCGAGTTCGAGCATTTCGGCCACAACCATTTCGAAGACGACATAGATTTATTAAAGCAAAAAATTGTGGAAGCTCTTGCAACCACAAATGAAGATGTGACCTCCAATGCATACGAAGAATTTAGAAAAACATTAGAGAAATGTGTACTTTTTGGAGGTCTACATGTAGAATAGTTCTCAACTTAGTTAAATGAAATGTAATTTCTTTGAAATTAAGTTTTTTTAATAATTGGAAACACTTTGCTAAATAAAATGTTCAATAAAGATGTAAAAAAGCAATTCACTTAAAAGTCCATAAATTTTAAAATTTTTAGAATACCCTGTATAATTTATCTTAAGTTTGACGACTGTTTATGACTTCCAATGACAAGGAAAACTTTTTATAAAGAATAACTTTTTCTCGGCAAATCAAAAATAAGAGAGTTTACAAGAGTGCGGTACCTCATCCGGTGACACACCTGGGTTTGCCCAACTTAATATGATAATATACAGGAAGTCCCATTAGAATGGGTCATTCGCGATGCCATACTTTTGACTCGTCCTGTATGAAATACAAATTAGGGCTTTCGGTAACATCAAAAAATTATATTTTATTCCTAATTATATTTTTGTAATATTTTGTGGTTTTAGCAGAAAAAAATCGATTTTTAAAAATTAGGTACTCTATTTTATTTGTGTCTCGCCCTGTATACAAACACATATTTGTCACAATATATTATTTGAAGTTAAAGAAATAACATTCATGCAAAAAATTGCAATCGAATCCCTAAATAGCTTTAAATATTTTTTATAAAAATAACCACTTTATATCTTTAACACCCTGTACCTCAAAAACTAGTAACAGGATTGAGTTGGGACCTTGACAGTTCTGATCAGGAAATCAAAATCTACAACATACTTACATTTTAGCAGAAATTCACCGAGAGCCATTTTGTGCGGGCCCTTTAGTTTTCTCCATGTTGAGGCCAAATTATTATTATAATAATTTTGTTGAACAGCTACGAATCTTTCAAAACGTTAATTATTGTAATAAAATACTTGAGAACATGAAAATAAAGGCAACGTTGCTGGGCTTCTTAAAATGCGTAAACTGTATTAATTATATACAGTCGGGCTTAGTAAGGTGGTCATGTGAAGTGGCTTGAGGTGGCTTGAGAAGAACTGGGAAATATATATTTAAGTGAATATTAAATAAGGTTACCCCTCTCCTGTTGCTAGATGTATATAAATTGTCCTATGCGCAGTCACGTGAAATACACACTTCTAACTACAATAGGAAGCCTGGGCTTCTGAGAGCCTGTGATATGTACCGGGCTTAGCATAGGTAGTTGGGTACGTATATATATATATATATATATATATATATATATATATATATATATATATATATATATATATACATCCTGCTAACAATGCTGCGTCCTTACAAAAGTCAACCATACGGCGTCTCCCAGAAATACACTAGTTAGTTCAAATGTGATGGAGTATATTGGATCTACTCATCAAATCCAGCCCAGAGCTGGTTTTAGATTACTGATATCTTCATAAATACAGAAGTTCAGATATACTGACAATACTGCGTCCTTTCACTAATAGTACTATATAGCCTCCGGAGTATAATCATGTGTATATCCCACATGATACCACGTCCTTACTGTATATTTTTTGACAAACTTGGTACAATACGGCGTCCGGCACTGTTGCCACATTTATCGCTCTTAGTTTTTATTTTAAATCTACACAGAACAGTAGTTGGACGTCAAATAAAAGTTGGTAATAATTTGGTCATGGGTGTTTATTAAAGAATGGGCCAAACAGTAGGAGTAGGTTCCTTAAGTAAAAATAAATCATTTTAGCTGCATAAACCTTAATACCATTTTGCTACCTTAAAAATTTATGGACCGTTAAAAGCATTTTTTATATTTAAATTTTTTGTTATATTTCTATTACTATTAACACGATTACATCCAAATTTGGCACATGGGGGTTTCTTGGGCCGCTGAATAAAGTAGTGTAAACAATTGTTTCAAATAACGTAGAGGGCGCTGCGAACGCCTAATTATTTCTTTTGTTTTAGTCGTGAATTTTTTCAACATCGACTTTTAAAAAAGTAATATTGGTTTTGAATGCAGCATTAAATTCTACGTCAAACAGGTATACTTATTTTATGTAGGTAAAATGCACCGTTTTCAAGTAAAATGCATTTGAACTTCCTATGGCACAATGAAGAGAATTATATAAAATTTAAATTGTTCATTAAAGAATGTGCCAAACTGTAACAGTAGGTTCTTTGAGTAAAAATAAATCATTTAACTGAACATACCTCAGTACCATTTCATGTCCTTAAAAAACTAGCTAGTTATTAATTAAAAACTTTTTAAATTGTTTAAGTTGATAAATTAATAAAATTTCTCTTCTTAAAAACTGTGTTTTATCTATTATACTTAATTATTTTACTGAAAGTTTTAGTCATGTACCTAGTAGATTTATAATTTAAATTTTACGTAATTCTCTTCGTTGTGCCACAGGAAGTTTGAATGCATTTTTCTCGAAAACGGTATATTTTACCGACATAAAATAAGTATTACATTTTTACGTAGAATTGAATGCAATAAAAACGAATATTACTTTTTTAAAAAGTTGAAGCTCAAAAGATTAACGACTAAAACAAAAGAAATAACTAGGCGTTCTCAGCGCCCTCTGCGTTATTCGCCACAATTGTTTACACTACTTTTCTCAGCGGCCCAAAAAACCCCCATATACCAAATTTGGATGAAATTGTGTTAATAAATTAATAGTAAGAGAGATATAACAAAAAATTTAAATGAAGAAATTGCTTTTGTCGGTCCATAACCTTTTAAGGAAGCAAAATGGTACTAAGGTATGTGCAGCTAAAATGATTTATTTATACTCAAGGAACCTACTCCTACAGTTTGGCCCATTCTTTAATAAACACCCTGTATTATAAGGCTATATTATAAGGCTTTAGGACCAAGGTATGTAAAACATCTTTGTCCACAGGTTGTATTTGTTTTTGGAATTTTTAAGTTATTATTTTTATTGCCTCTGGTGTTATGCATCTTACGTATTTCGACTTTAGTTTTCCATTGATTTATAATACCCTGGAAAATGAATAACAACCTGATATCCATTATTTTAGTTTCTTAAAGGGAATTTGTAGAATAAGTTAGTTCTTTATTGAATATGATTTTAAATAACCTGTTTTGCAAAGGATCTACTAGAATTCCATATAAATAAATTCAATATCTTCATATTTTGACACATATCAAGGAAATGCCGAAACACGTCAATTTTAGATTCTGGAATGACATCCTGCAACGTAAAAATTTCATCCCTAAATTCAACCTCCTTTGAGTGACAGTTGCAACCCCCAAATTTTAAAATTGGATGTAGGGATTGATTTCATTTGCAAGTGATTTGCCGATACAATTAAAGAACCAGTAAATAATATTTGCCTTTTTGTCATCGCTTGTTACTTTTTCACATCTGTTATTTCTAATAGTACCTACTTGGATATTTTAGATTTATTTCTTTGTATTCCACAGAATTCATTTGTGACTCCCCACAAATATTTTGGGAGGATCTATTTCCTCCACTTAATGCGTATAATAATTCATTTTTTCTTTTTTAATTAAATTATTTAATTCATTACAATATTTTTTTAAATTGGCATTAAAGTACCTCAAAATCGTCATTAAAGTGATGGTCGAGATGGTAGCGTACCTGCCTCTCACCCAAAAGTCCCGGGTTCGAGTCCCGGTCGTGGTAATGGAAAATACTGTGAGAGGGATTTTTCTATTATACACGGATATTGGATGTGTGTCCGTTATCTTTAAATGTGTAGCCCCCTCCCGCACAAGGCTGTTGTAGAGCTTTCTGGGATAAAAAGGGTCGTAATTACATGTGGTGTATTTATTTATTTATTATTGTAAAGTAATCCATTATTGTATGATTTTTGTAGTTGGCAGAGGTGACCAGATAAATGTAAACATGCTTGTAACAATAATTGTGTTGTAATAAAAGGTAAATAAATACAGTTTTTTAAGTTCAGAATTATCACTATTATAATGCTAAAAATAATGGTTTTCTTACAAAAAATTATTCCGATTTGACATTTAAAAATAATTATGACATTTCTTTATATCACTGAAAATTATTTAAAAAATAGAGTTAATTAATCTTAATTTCACAGTTTTTGGATTAAAAAAAAATGTAATATGCACCTCGGCATTAAAGTTCCTTTTTATCACTCATGCGGTTTAAACTCCACATTCATGATGAATAGTTGAACTTTAATGCCTTGATACGTAAATAACTATTTTGTACTCTCTGTTTAATTCATTACTAGGTCGAGCCGGGGCCCGCCGCGACCCAGGTCTACGCGCCGCGCCGCTGGACCCTCTATATCAGTAGTTTTATCTCGGAGTTTTTAGTTGAAAGACGGTTTTTTAAATTTCGGAAAAATTGAAAATTGAAATTGAGGAAAAAAAAGGTCAGAGCCCCGCGGGGGTTTTTTTAGGCCCCAACGGGCCCAGGAATTTTTTTGTAGTATGTTTGAAACAGCCCCTGCGGGGCTGTAGTTTTTAAGGTGTTGTTAAGGGTATTTATTAAGCTGCGGTCAAGTGATTTGGGTAAGTTAATTGTATTCGGTGGAAGAGTCTCGGGAAAGATGTAGAGTCCAACAGAGATGCCACTTGAAAAGTGATAAGGTCATTAGAAAAGAGGCGTTTCGCGTATTTTCGTAGGCATCTTGGATTAGTTAAGGGATTCGGGTAATTTAGTGGGATTCGGTGGAAGACTTTCGGGAAAAATGTAGAGTCCGACAGCGATGCTACCTAAAAAGTGAGAGGGTTATCGGAAATGAGGTGTTTCGCATATTTTCATAGGCATCTTCAATTAGTTAAGGGATTCGGTGGAAGACTCTCACTCTCACCTAAAAAGTGAGAGGGTCATTAGAAATAAGGCGTTTCGCGTAATTTCGTAGGCATCTTCGATTGGTTAAGGGATTCAGGTATTTAGTTGGATTCGGTGGAAGAGTCTCGGGAAAGATGTAGAGTCAGATAGAGATGCTACTTGAAAGGTGGGAAGGTAATGAGAAATAAGGTGTTTTGCGCATTTTCGTATTAGTCTTCGATTAGTTAAGGAATTCGGGTAATTTAGTTGAATTCGGTGAAAGAGTCTCGGGAAAGATGTAGAGTCTGACAGAATGTTACTTGAAAGGTGGGAAGGTAATGAGAAATGAGGTGTTTCGGGTATTTTCGTATTAGTCTTCGATTAGTAAAAGGATTCGGGTAATTTCGTTGGATTCGGTGGAAGAGTCACGGGAAAAATGTAGAGTCCGACAGCGATGCTACCTGAAAAGAGAGAGGGTATCGGAAATGAGGCGTTTTGCGTATTTTTGTAGGCTTCTTCGATTAGTTAAGTAATTTGGGTAAATTAGTTGGAACCGGTCTAAGAGTCTCGGGAAAGAAGTAGAGGTCTACAGAGATGCCACTTGAAAAGTGATAAGGTAATGAGAAATGAGGCGTTTCGCGTATTTTCGTAGGCATCTTCGATTAGTTAAGGGATTCGGGTAATTTAGTGGGACTCGGCCTGAGAGTCCTGGGAAAGATGTAGAGTCTAACAGAGATGCTACTTGAAAAGTGGGAAGGGCATCGGGAAAGTCTTCGATTAGTTAAGGGATTCGGGTAATTTAGGTGGATTCGGTGGAAGAGTCTCAGGAAAGATGTAGAGTCCGACAGAGATGCTACCTGAAAAGTGAGAGGGTAATCAGAAATGAGGCGATTTTTATATTTTCGTAGGCGTCTTCGGTTAGTCAAGGGATTTGGTCGTTTTAGTTGGATTCGGTCGAAAAGTCTCGGGAAAGATGTAAAGTTCGACAGAGAGATATTACTGGAAAGGTGAGAAGGCCATCTGAAATGAGGCGCTTCGCATATTTTCGTAGGTGTCCTCGATTAGTTAAGGCATTCGAGCGTCTTGTCGGATTCGGTCTAAAAGTTTCTGAAAAGATGTAGAATCCGGCATAGATGTCATAGATAAGGTGAGGTAATCGGAAATGATGCGTATCTACCTTTTTTGTAATCCACTTTTTCTTTTTTTATCATTGTGTTTAACTTTAATAATTTTTGTACTTGTTTTTGTCTCATTTTTTATTATATTAATAAATTTGTTAGTAGTATTTTCCAGATTTTCATTTTTCAACCATTCCCATATTTTAAGTGAATTTTAAAATTTTCTATAATCAATATACATAGTTTTGTGAATTATGTAAACTTACCTCTGTATTAGTTAATATTATTTGTACTACAATTATATAATAAATAATAAATAACAGCACATGTAATTACGACCCCCTTTATCCCACAAGGTTTTAAGAGCGTTGTGCAGTAGGGAGCTGTACATTTAAAGACAAGGGACACATCCAATATCCGTGTATAATGAAAAAATCCCGCTCACAGTATATTTTATTGCCACGACCGAGAATCGAACCCGGGGCTTTTGGGTGAGAGGCAGGTACGCTACCATCTCGACCATCAGTCATATAAATATAATATATAACGGTCTGTTATTTTCGATTTTATTATACAGTAACACGAAACTCATAGTGCATTCTGTGAGTCGGAAAAAACCTCGAAAAACAAGTATTTGGGGAGTCAAACTACTTCCCTCCCCCGTTTTCGAGGATGCTGAACACGATGGTGATGTTGGCTCTGCTCCTCGAGTTGTCCCTACCCCCCTAACGGCCAAATAACCACTCTCCAAGGGGGCGAAAAATGTATTTCGTGCTACAAACGAGAAAACCCTCGTTATCTCTCGTTTTTGAGTGTGCCGGGCAAGAGAAAAATATTACCAAGTCACCTCGATCTCTGCGAGCCCCTCGAACGGACACAAACTACCCCTTTGACGCGCGGTTATATAAAGTAAGTGAAGTAAGTTAGAACATAAACATTTTTATTGACGCATAAAATTACTTATTTACTATAGGTAAATATATATCATTTTCAACATTTGTCGAGATGACTTGATAATATTTTTCTCTTGCCCAGCATACTCAAAAACGAGACATAACGTGGGTTTTCTCGTTTGTAGCACAACACATTTTTCACCCCCTTGGAGGGTAGTTTTTGGCCGCTCGAATGGTTGGTTTGCCTCAGGGAGCAGAACTAACATTACCATCGTGTTCAGCATCCTCAATAACGGGGGGATGACATAAGTTTTACCGGTGGAAGACGTAGAATACGCGATCCCCCCTCTTTGGAGATAGTTTTTGGCCGTTAGGGGGTAGGGTCTATTCGGGGAGCAGAATCAATATCACCATCGTGTTCAGCATCCTCGAAAACGGGGGTGACATAAGTTCTGCCAGTGGAAGACGTCGAATACGCAATTCTCCCCTTTTGGGGGCGGTTTTTTGGCCGTTTGGGGGGTAGGGTCAACTCAGGGAGCAGAGAAATCATCACCATCGTGTTCAGCATGCTCGAAAACGGGGGGAGACGGTAGTTTGGTTGACTCCGTCCGACTCACAGAATGCACTATCACGCGCGAGTAAACGTCCCACTAAAAAGGAATGATTATATATATTTAACATATTTATGCGATACGTTGTTGCCAAATCTCGGATGCAGCATTATACTATAACTGAAAGAGTATATTAGATGTATATTTCTGTACAAAGATCGACGCGACCCCAAACTAAGTTCGTTGGAACTAAAAATATACTCTTGCTTACACTTGACATATAATACCGCGTCCAAAATCGAAAAATTACCCAGTCAATATCTCAGTTAATTGAAATGATACAGAAATTATTTCTATATTTATCGGTAGCTCAGATGACACAGAATAATCTGAGAAGTTGTAAAAGGATCACTCGCGAAATATGGCGAAGATAATATGGAAAAACAATACTGCGTCCGGTATACGGATGCACTATTGTACAGGACGCACTAGTGAATGGTATCGTGTCAATGTACGGACGCAGCATTGATAGCAGGATAAATATATATATATATATATATATATATATATATATATATATATATATATATATGCAATGTGTCTTATACACCTCCAAAATGATATACGTATTTAACGAATACGCCTCCAAAATCGGAGGCGACTTCGAAAAATCGGTGACCAATACGAACCTATGTGTAAAACATGTTCATTGTCATTATTACGTCATTAGTAGGCGTTTCCCAAATTTTATGTCGGAGGCCAATTGGTATGGTGTACATATACAGTTATACAATGTAGTTCACTGTAATTCCACCAGAAGGCGCCACCAGTTAATACGCATATACGCTACAAATGGTGGTTAAGCAGAATTTGCCTCCACATGTTCTCTACACCAATACACCTCAGAAAATTGGCAACAGTGTACGGAGGTAAGTTAGTACGTTAGTTTAATATGTGTGTAAATATTATTCATTGGTGTTATTTTACCTTCTGTGGAAAAGCGCTCGCGTGCGATTTGACTTCAATAATGTTTTATTAACATGTATACGTACTAGCTTTGTTTATGAAGTAATATCGTTGTTCAACTAGTAACTAGTGTTAGTACTAGATTGACATATTGATTAATGATTAATTAAAATAGACGAGTATTACAATTTTATTATTACTCAGGCTCAAAAAATACAATTAGTTCAAAAATAATTTGGAAGTAGCTTATTTAAAACAAAATAAGAATAAACATAATTTAACGTTTTTATTTATTCAGAACAAAAATTTGTGTGAATGATTTTGGTGTGTGTAAAATTATTTATTTATTCCTTTGGTTGAAAATTAATGTTGGTAGTGTACGTAGTATTTCAATATGTTTTTCATAAAAAAGTAACTAAAATTGCAGTTATTAAACCAGTATAAAATATGTAAATTAGCAATAATAAAATCCTCTGTAAATGAACAGTATCAAAAATATTTGTAAACTGTTCTGAATAGATTAAATAGATACACATACACATTTTATACAAAGGTGTTCAAAGATCAGCTTTAACCTGAAGATGATGAACTCGACAATCTATTAATACAGATATGGGTAAGTAGTATTATTCCTTTTAAATTTTTATAACCAATTATGACTTTATTTGCAGGTTTGACATTATTCAAAAGTAAGTGGATATACAATATTGCATAAAAAACAAGCTTAAGATTTTATTAGCAACATGTCATATCAAATAGTTAAGTAATGTTCTTGTTTTAACACATACAGTGTGGAACAGCCAAATGAAATAAACTCATTATCTCAATTATTGTGAATATTTTTTAAAAATCCCTAGGTACCTACGTCGATTTTGGGTTCTGAAATGACATCCTGCAACGCACAAATTTCATATTTTAATTCAACCCCGTTCAAGTGGCAGTTGCAAACCCTAAATTTTTTAATGGACTTAAAGTAAGGACTTGTAATACCTTATTTGGAACATATTTTTACATTTATAGATTCAGGATGTCATTTTGGATACAGTTATAGCATATTGAGATAAAAATATTAATGGCTGACATTTTTATGAGCAAAATTAATTTTTTATCTAGGCGGCCGTAATCCCAAAAAATGTTTTGCTTTGCTTGGGTAATTAATCAAAAAATATATTTTTGACATTATGCCACATGGCGTTTGTGTTATAAGATTTTAAACATTTCGGAAATCATTTTTCCAAATTAACTAATTTTTTTTAAATGGCACCATTGTGGCTCACTACGTTATTTTAATAAAGCATTTAATTACCGATTACGTGGTACCAAATAATTCACAATATCTTCATATAATTATACATTAAAATACATAAGAATAACATTCAACTAGAAATGAAATAAAGTTATAATATTTAACAATGGATCTCTATCAAGTAGGTGCCTTTGATCCCCTGAATCAAAAAACGTAAAAATATATACAGGGTGTTCGATTTAAAATTCCAAAGTTAGCATCATTTTCGGCGAAACCTGAAGCATTGAGTAAATAAATAATATAAAGAGGCACAACCGTCAAGGGGCCGAGATTTTAGTATTGTATTTTTTGCCAATAGCTTCAGGATTGTTTTCAATTTTTAGTGCTATGAGAAGGTATTTGTTATTCGGTATAGCCCTAAATATTGTAGATAATTCTATAGTTATTGACAAAAAAATACAACACTAAAATCTCGGCCCCTTGACGGTTGCGCCTCTTTATATTATTTACTCAATGCCTGAAGCGACAAAAAATGTTAAATCGGCCGAATTAATACATATTTAGCCGTTATTTGACGTGCCCAAATTTGAAATTCATATCTTGTAAAACCAAGAAGATATAGATAGAGGCAAGTGACATCTCGTGTTCACCTGGTATATTCTCTGGGTTTTACAAGATATGAATTTCAAATTTGGACACGTCAAATAACGACTGAATATGCATTAATTCGACCAATTTAACATTTTCGGTTGCTTCCGGTTCCACAGGAAATGATGCTAACACTGGATTATTAAATGGAACGCCCCGTATATTTTCACATTTTTTTATTCAGGGGGTCAAAGGCGTCTGCTTCATAGAGATCCACTGTTAAATATTATGAGTTTTTTTTTTCATTTATATCTTGTTGAATGTTATAATATTCTTATTAGTGCATTCTGTGAGTCAGACGAACATACAAATATTTGGGGAGTCAGACAAATTACCGCTCCCCCCGTTTTCGAGGACGCTGAACACGATGGTGATGTTTTTTCTGCTTCCTGAGTTGACCCTACCCCCTAAACGGCCAAAGAACCGCCCCCAAAGGGGGAGAATTGCGTATTTGACGTCTTCCACCGGCAAAACTTATAACACCCCCGTTTTCGAGGATGCTGAACATGATGGTGATGTTGGTTCTGCTCCCCGAGGCGAGCCAACCCCCCAAACGGCCAAGAACCACTCTACAAGGGGGTGAAAAATGTGTCTCGTGTTACAAGCGAGAAAATCCGCGTTATCTCTTATTTTTGAGTATGATGGGCAAGAGAAATATATTACGAAGTCACCTCGACCACCGCGAGCCCCTCGAATGGACACAAATTACCCCTTTGACGCGCGGTTTTATGAAGTAAGTGAAGTAAGTTAAATCATAAACATTTTTATTGACGCATAAAATTACTTATTTACTATATGTAAATATATATCATTTCTAACATTTGTCGGGGTGACTTTGTAATGTTTTCCTCTTGTCCAGCACACTCAAAAACGAGAGATAACGCCGGTTTTGTCATTTGTAGCACGAAATACATTTTTCACCCCCGTGGAGGGTGGTTTTTGGCCGTTCGGGGGGTTGGTTCGCCTCAGGGAGCAGAACCAACATCACCATCGTGTTCAGCATCCTCGAAAACGGGGGGTGACATAAGTTTTGCCGGTGGAAGGTGTCGAATACGCGATTCCCCTTTGGGGGTGGTTTTTGGCCATTTGGGGGGGTAGGGTCAACTCGGGGAGCAGAACCAACATCACCATCGTGTTCAACATCCTCGAAAACGGGGGAGTGACATAAGTTTTGCCGTTGGAAGACGTCGAATAAGCGATTCTCCCCCTTTGGGGGTGGTTTTTTGGCCGTTTGGGGGGTAGGGTCAAGTCGGGGAGCAGAACCAACATCACCATCGTATTCAGCATCCTCGAAAACGGAGGGGGGAAGTAGTTTGGTTGACTCCCCAAATATTTGTATTTTGCGAATTTCTTTTCGACTCACAGAATGCACTATATGTATTTCTATGTATTATAAATATGAACAACATTAAATGCTTTATTGAAATAACGTATAGAGCCACCATGGACTCATTTAAAAAAAATAGTTATTTTGAAAAAATGATTTCCGAAATGTTATCTTATAACACAAATTTCATATGACATAATACCATAATTGTATTTTTTGATTAATTATTGAAGCAAAATAAAACATATTTTTGGGGTCACGGCCGCCTAGAAGAAATATTAAGTTTGCTCATAAAAATATCAGCCATTAATATTTTTATCTCAATATGCCATAACTGTATCCAAACTGACCTGAATAAAAAAATGTAAAAATATATAGGGTGTTCCATTTAAAAAATCAAAGTTAGTTTAATTTCCGGTGAAACCGTAAGTGACGGGAAATGTAAAATTGGTCGAGATAATGCACATTTAACCGTTATTTGACGTGCCCAAATTTTCAAAATTCATATCTTGTCAAACCAAGAAGATATAGCAAGCGTCATTTCGTGGTCACCAGGTATACCGTGCCTTCAATTTTCGTAGCTACATGGAGATAAAGTGATCGTGTTCATTAGAAGTAGAGGGGAGTATCGTGTGCATGGTAAATTCACGTTCACGAATGCAAACGCGTATGAATGCGTTTGCGTATGGACGATGATACATGGCAGCTATCTCCACTATTACGGTCGGACTCACGAGCTTTACCGAATATTTTCTTGTGTAGTGTTTTGAAATGAAGGCTCGGTATGTTTTGTGTCCCAAAAGTAACGAATTTAATTTATATTTTTTTTGTTTGCCTTTTAAAAAAGCAAAATATAGGTCAACTAGTATATTATAAAAAGTGTTACTTTTCTATAATATTGACAATTTGTCTTCGTCATATTTCACAAAGCTATAACAGTAATATTTTTTTACATAGGACACCATATGATATAAACTCTGTTTAAAAAATAATTAACTCTATAGATTTTACCCTTTTACCAACTTGTTTAAAGTAGTTTTCGAGAAATGTCAAAAATGGTCTGTATGAGGAGAAAATAAATTATAAGAGTGATTAAAGAAAGACCTTATTACTTGATTGACAAAAACAAATTAAATAAAAATGATAAAAAAACAATAAATCTTCAGATAGGTAATTAGTTAATCTAAATTAATATCTTGTAAAACAAAGAAGATATAAGGGCGAGCGTCATTTCGTGGTCACCCGGTATATTTGCATGTTCGAATTCTACTAAAAATTATAAGCATTCTTTGTCATATCACCATACATCAAAATTAACTGTTTCCGAGTATACAGGGTACTTTCAGATGCTGTATATTCTAACCGGTGAGACTCAAAGTAAAATAACTTCTACATTCCTTTCTTAGTTTTTTATTCCCTACCCGAATATGGCAACTTCCTGTTCAGCTTATAACAAATGGAAATCGAAAATTTGGTTATTGGCTGGATTTGGACTCCTCTTCTACTCTTGTCATTTTTAACAAAAAAAATCCAATAATCTAGAGTACCTAGTTTTCTATTCTATTTAAATTAATAAAAGCTATTATTTTACTAAACTACACGGAAGCAAGTAAAATATTATTACCCAATACAAAAATGTTACAGAGTGACAAAAATGCGATAAATTATAAACCGCGCAAGAACTGGGAATGACATATTGCAAAATATTATGTCTCCTTTTAAAGTGTCTAAAAAAATATTGGCCCTATTACTCTATTATCTAAAATTCCACACCATACATTTACCGATGAACGACCCAGAGCTTTTAATCTGACAAACTGCACGAGGATTTTGTAGAGCCCAGATAATTTGCTTTATTAAATTTAAAGGTGTTCATATTGTTGTAAAGCCGGCACTGCCTGCCTTTACACCCTGTATATCATTTCATACATTAGTTCATGGGTAATATTACGATTTATAATTATTTCATCATGCTCACATATTTTGCTTAGATAGTTTTATCTACGAAGTCCAAGTAACGTCGTACGATGCAAGATCAGCATTTAATTCCTTTGTTCTATGTATTGCACAAATCGCCTAAACGTTGCATTTCCTTTGTTCTACAAAACTGCAATTTGACAAGTTTTTCATAACGCATAGTTACTAACGATAGTTAGGGGCACGTGACCAAGAACGGCAGTAAAACCAAAAGACATGCAACTAAAGGCAGATAACTATTTTCGTCGGCGAGAAAGTTGTTTCGAACCTGCTAAATTTTGTAACTAAGTTCTAAATTCTAAATTCTTGTGACTAAATTTATGTGTTATCCAATTTCTTGTGTTTAGTAAACTTTTGTGAACCACCATCAATTAAAATCATTAAATAAACCTAATTTTTGTGAACTAGACTTTGTGTTTTCGTCCAAACCACCAGAACATCGAACCCGCTCACAACAATATGCTGAGCATAATTTAAACTGTTAACTTATAGTAGGGCCAAAAAGAGTAGTTAGTAGATCAAAAAATTCACCGGAAATTCTTCAAAGTATTTAGCTTTTATTGAATACAGAAGCGGCAGCTCTTTTTACCATATAATCCCATATAATTGAGAGAAATATATCAAGTTTTATCCGCCTACCAGAGATATGAAAACCACAACTAGTTCCCCCTGGATTTACTGACTACTCTTTTTGGCCCTACTATATTTTAGACCAGGTGGTATGGGCGCAGTCGTTTTGAAGTAAATTCGGACTGATTTTTTTGCTGGAATCGGTTCAGGAGACAGTGCCGATTATGAAAATCTATGTTACCAAAAGGTAACCTGGTCTGATATTGTTTAAAACAGTTTAAAAAAAGGGAAAAATAACATTTTTTTACTCAAACTAATTAAGCATTTTTATATTTTTCGACCGATTTCCAACAATAACTTTTTTTCGTAAACTTGATATTTTCAATGTTATTAATTTTTAAAAATTAATAACTGAAAATATTTCTTCCTTTTTTTAGGATTTATTATATCTCTTGAAGTTACTATCGAAAAAACTTGTTTTATCTAACAAATATTCAAATTAACCAGTTTAAAACTGGGAAATAACCTCTACACCTTTGACGTGATGTCAGAGGAACAATTAGAGGGTGTTTTTTGACGACTAATAGGATTTAAAATAATACAAAAACACTGCGCTGACGTTTTGGAATCAATCTGTTTCCTTTTTCAAAGTGTAGGCTTTAGATTTTTATGTTACGTGTAGATGTAGATCCACTATTACAAATCTTTTTTGTGTGACTCAATTCATAGCAGAATCTATTGATCCAGGACTACAAACTGATGTTGTTTACACTGACTTTTCTAAGGCATTCGACAGACTTGATCATAACATACTTATTACTAAACTTAAAGCTCATGGTTTCTCTTCGAGTCTCCAAGAATTTTTTAAATCCTATCTTACGAATTGTAAGCAATATGTTGAATGTTCTGGTCATCAGTCTGTCGAGATTTCAGTAACATCTGGTGTTCCCCAAGGGCCACTCCTCTTTAACATATTCATTGATGATATCACTTGTAGTCTAAAGGTGGCTTATTGTATGCCGATGATATGAAACTGTACTGTAACATCAAAAGCATAGAGGATTGTATGGAGCTGCAAAATGACTTAGTAAGCATCAGTAATTGGTGTTTTGCAAATAAGTTGCCCTTAAATGTAGCAAAGTGTAATGTCATGACATATAGCAACAAAGCAAATCTAATTACCTTTAATTATTCTATAAACGACACAAATTTAAATCGACCTGTTACCTACCGAGATTTGGGAGTGACATTTGATCAGAAACTTTCATTTGTTAATCACATCAGTAATCTTACTTCAGACTGTTTTAGAGCTCTAGGGTACATTATAAGAAACTCCAACGACTTCAACAATATTAGCATATTAAAATTACTTTTTTATTCCTTTGTCAGATCGCGTTTAGAGTATGCCTCCAGTATTTGGAGTCCCTTCTACAATGTCCATATTCAGAGTTTAGAAAAAGTGCAGAGAAATTATAAGTAGAAATCCAAGTAACAACTTCTCAACGGGCAAAAACCCCGACTTGCATTGAATTACACTTGGAAATCCAAAATTGATAGCCAATATTATTCGAATAATATTGGCTATAAATTTTGGATTTCCAAGTGTAATTCAATGCAAATCGGGGCTTTTGCCCGTTGAGTAGTTGTTACTTGGATTTCTACTTATTATTTAGCATGTAGTTTAGTCCACCAGGGCTAGAGGTCGCCTGCTTTTGGTATTTGCTTTGCAAATCGCTATCTGTCACAGAGATATCATCGATGTCTTGACAGGTAGTAGCAACTGACCACCAGAGGGATGTTTATATCTCCCACCACTACCAAATAACACGGTGTAAATGAAGATTGTTATTATTATTATTCTACACATTACATTCAAATCTAAAGCCTAAACTTTGAAAAAGGAAACAGATGTAATTTAAGAAACGCCAGCGCAGTGTTTTTGTATTCTTTTAATTCATATTAGTTGTCAAAAAACACGCTCTAACTGTCCCTCTGACATCACGTCAAAGGAGTAGAGGTTAGTTTCCAGTTTTAAACTGGTTAATTTGAGTATTATTTAGATACATCAAGATTTTTCGATAGGAATTTCAAGAGATATGGTAATAAATCCCCAAAAGAAAAGGAAGAGAAAAAATTTATGAAATGCCACAATTAGCACTTAAACAATATGAACAGTTCTTGTTGGAAATCGGTCAAAATATATAAAAAAAATTAGTTTAAGTAAAAAATCGTAATTTTTCTATTTGTTATAACAAAAATTATTTTAAACAATATCAGACCAGGTTACCATTTGGTAAGTTTCAAAACCGATTCCAGCAAAAAAATTAAGTCCGAATTTACTTCGAAACGCCTGCACCCATACCACCTGGTCTGCTACACAAACGAATAATATTCTAGCGCATCATCTTAATACGAACTCACCCCCCACTCCCGCTCAATATATGCGGCAACACTGCTGGAGGCGTAACCGAACTCTAGTGTACAAAAACTTATACAAAAGAGGCGTTTCCGCTACTCAGTATTTGGAGGTGTGTTATATTTACAAGTATGGCAAAAATTTGTATATATTCAGAATGCTTATTCCTTACCCCTCTCTTGGTGCTTGTGTAGAGGTGTGTTATTATTTACCATTTGCACAAAATACACACAAAAAACGTACTTCCTTAACGTGGAGGCTTGGGTGCCTGTGTGATGTATGGAGGCGATTAAGATAGCCGTGCACGTATATATATATATATATATATATATATATATATATATATATATATATATATATATATATATATATATATATATATATATATATATATATATATATATATATATATATATATATATATATATATATATATATATATATATATATATATATATATTTGCCTGGCATACCTACACACCTCCGAAATGATATCTAACTGTTGTTTACGCCTCCGAAATCGGAGGCGAGATCGTAAATTCGGAGGCACTTACGTTTCCCTATTAAAAATTTCACAGAATGTATGTGATGTCATCATGAGTGCTCTGCTAAAATTTTTGCTGGAGGTCTATACGACCTATACACATATACAGTTATACAGATTAGTTCAGCAAAATTCCGCTTCCTAGCGCTAGAGTAGAGGCATATAATTTTATGTTTACGGATAAGCCGAATACGCCTCCGCATAGTCAACCGTAGTACACACCTCCGTATAACTGGCAACGTCGCACATCGTTTAGAGGAGGCGCAAACGTTGCTCTCTTATATACTATCTCAAAGATGAGTATTTTTAAATGATTGCGCCGAAAATGTTCTCGTTTGTCTCCACAATCTGAAATACATTGAAAAGTAAACACCGAAAAATACGGATTGTTCAATTTTAATAATGTACAATTTATTATAAGCTCAACATAATAATATTTCCCCCACGCTGAAGTATTTTTTTCAAAGTCTATAAATTCTTAAACGGGATAAGCAATTATACACTATTCAGGTTTCAGGTCCTCCTCAATACTATTTTTCAGATCTTTCAGGTTTCCATGTATAAAAAATTGTGGTAAGATCATAGGATATTATCTTTCTCATGGAATTTGTAGTAAGTATTTCATTTACATAAATGCTAAAAAGTATAAAGCTCAAATCTGTACAGGATGTTTCGTTTGAAACCATACCCTCTTATTTTTTTATTAATATTATTAAATAAAATTTTTCAAAAACTAGTTCTATGTAGTATATCATTACTTTTTTTTATCTTAAAAGATATACGAGGCGCATAGAAAATTTAAATTTTTTTAAATGGAGCACCTGTACTTTTTTATATATTTATATTTACATCGCGTCTTTCTTATTACGATGGTATATAACACTTGTATATTTTTTTCAAAATTGACGTAAATATTTCCAACAAAATATCTTACCATTTCTCTAAAAACGAAGTTTGCAATGGAAGATTCAGAAAAAATTTGCTTTAATATATTTTTTTGTGTGCCCATTTTGTGCATTATTAACTTGTGATATAAATAATAATAATTATTTCTTTATGTTGATTTAATTATAATAATTACAGTTTCCTTTTTTGACATCAATTTTTATTACTTATCCTCAGATTTATACTATAAATATTTTTAAATATACAGGGTGTCCCACTTAAGATGTATCCCTCCTCCTAAAATATTTATTTGTGAACCGATTTTCGAAATCTTTTTTTTGCTGGATAGGGCTTGGAAAACTGCATTTAAGCTATACCTTATATTTCTTAAAAAAGTACATCATGACCTACTGAGACGTATTTTTTTTTAGCGAAATTTCGAGAAAAACTATTAGCGATTTTTTTAGAGAAAAACTAATACCAGAATTAGATTCAGGACCTTCTAAAACCTAAGTGGTGTGAATTTTGCTACATTAGGATACAGGGTGTTAAAGAAAATGGAGAGGAATTTTTAATAACGGCAAACTTTTTTTTGTAGACAAAATCGGTACTATTGAAATTATCAGTAATTTAACATTTTTCACATTTCTCTGGTTTATTTGAAGACGTATTAAGAAAAAATCGACAGTGCGGTAACGACTAAAAATGGTATCTAATGCTGTTGATACGGTTATTGAAAAATAAAACATTACATTAGTTATTAAAGCTAATTAAACAATTCACTGGAAAAAATATTATAATAATCCTTTGAAAAAACAAATGGTAAAAATAAAAACAACAAATAAACAAATAAAAAATTATTAAGATTGACTGGTAACAAAACTACGACAAAATTATTAAAGGAACAAGGTTCCTAAAAATAATCAAATTAATCAACTAATAATTAAATTGAACTATTCTTAACGAGTCCACCATTTACCCTTATGCATTTTTCAAAACCGTTTGTTTTCTTTCAAAGGATTATTACAAAAATTTTTTCCAGTGAATAGTTTAACTAGCTTTAATAACTAATGTATTGTTTTATTTGTTTTCAATAACCGTATCAACAGAAATTTGATTTCATTTTTAATCGTTACCACTGTCGATTTCTTCTTAACACGTCTTCAAATAAACCAGAGAATTGTGAAAAATGTTAAATTACTGATAATTTCAAAATAGTACCGATTTTGTTTACAAAAAAAGTTTGCCGTTGTTAAAAATTCCTCTCCATTTTCTTTAACACTCTGTATCCTAATGTCGCAAAATTCACACCACTTAGGTTTTAAAAGGTCCTGAATCTAATTCTGGTATTAGTTTTTCTCTAAAAAAATCGCTAATAGTTTTTCTCGAAATTACGCTAAAAAAAATACGTCTCAGTAGGTCATGATGTACCTTTTTTAAAAATGTAAGGTATAGCTTAAATATAGTTTTCCAAGTCCTATCCAGCAAAAAGAAGATTCGAAAATTGGTTCACAAATAAAGATTTTAGGAGGGTGGATACATCTTAAGTGGGACACTCTGTATAAGTGTTATATGCCATCGTAATCAGAAGAACTCGACGAATTCAAACATATAAAACATATACAGGATGTCCGTTTAAAAAATTATAATGTTTGTATTTACCTCGTTTATCTTTTCAGCCAAAGATATATTAGTCAATAAATATTTACAGAAATAAGTGGGAGTATAATTTTAATTGAAACACCCTGTACTTTGGGGCACCGAATCATATACTTAATACAAAGCAAAATCCGTTGCACGTCATCACCGACCAAGAATTATAAACGAAGAGTATAGCCTACATCGGCATATATTTTGGCCTTAAGGTCAACTGTTGGGACGTCACCATGGTTGACTTCCCAACTGTTGACCTTAAGGCCAAAACATATGCAGATATAGGCTATGCTCTTCATTTATAATTCTTGGTGGGTGATGACGTGCAACGGATTTTGTTTTGTATTAAGTATATACTATATAATTCATGGTTCACCAAGTGTTTGGCCTATTTTCCAGGTAACTTTTGACTAACTTGACTATAGGAGATACGGAAAAATTATAAGCATAACAGTTGTTGAATGTCAAATTATGCGTAGCGTACAAATAATTATTTTCCATTATACATATAAGATGTTGTAATATGGGTGTATTAGGTAACATATCTCCAAAGTATTTGAGATGTTGACAGCTTTTGAAAGAAAGAACTGAGAGTTGAATACCAATTTTAAGAAACATATATGTATTTGAGACACCAAAAATTATTAGTCTGAGCAATTTTTCTCATATTATTAGCGGACCATAAAGTATTCCATGAAGAATTGAAAATTTATGAAAACTGTACATGGTGTTCACAATGCATAGCTAATTTTCAAAAATCAAATTGCTTAAGATTCCTTATTTTAAATGGAACACCTTGTCTATTATAATAGTAGTATTAAACTCTACATAAAATTGAAGCTAAAATATGAAGGTCTATGCGGTATTTAAATTTTTAACAAAATATTGCCAGTACTCTTTGATTCTAAAATTGTTCGCTATGTATATACTATGAAATACAATATAAAATGTGCCTTGTTAAATAATGATAAATGTATTTGAATTACTTGGTTAGTATTATTGCAGAAATAATTTAATAACAATATCTGAAATTGCAATTGTAATTAATTTAAATAAATTATACTTCCGATGCAAGAACAAATCGCAAATCTATTTAAATCGGGAAGCAACTAAACAATTATTCTTAAAGCATTTGACCATCACGAACTTATTCTCGTTTAGATAATTTCATCCTAGGCAGTTTTTTTTCTAAATTTTGACAAATAACTATATCTTCAAAACCATTTCAAATAAATATCATAAGGGGGAATCATCGGAAATCTCTTGAAATTGTTTAATTGAATATGAAATAATATACAGGGTGTTCCATTTCAAATAATAAAGGTATTAAAGTTTTTAAATATTCGGGTTCAACATAAAATTATGAACATCCTATAAATAAAATTCTAAAACCGAATACATGATTTCAAAGCTCTCTTCTAGGCTAATGAACTGCCGTAATGAAAAATTAGTAATTATTTCAAATATAAAAAATACAGCGTTTTTCATAAGGGTGTACGTGTATATATATTTTTGCTTATGCATTATTTAGAAATTATAATGATATAAGGTGTGATAAGATCGTTTTTCTTTATTATTGTGCACTCTTTATACACATGAAATAAAATTAACGGAAGGGAAATTAACGCTAAGACTCAAATTTTACTTTTTAGATTAGGTTTTTGAACGTTAATTTGGATTTCTAATACACAATCATTCATAACTTATACCCATATACCCATTTACATATACAGTGTGTCCACGGATGGAGTTGCCTATAGGAAAAACTTTTTATTTTGTACTTTACGCAAAAAACTTATTCTTTAAAATAAAATCTGCTTGTCTTAAAACCCTTAAATGGTGTGCCCAGGGAAGTTATTATTTTTTTGGTTAGTGAATTATGAAAAAAAATCTGTCTATTAAAAAAGCTGCATCACAAAGACCTCCAATAAGTATAAAAAAAAGTTGGTTTATTGACAGGGTGCCCAAGAAGTGAGTCTAAAATATTTGTTTGCGGATTTTGCGCCAAATTTTTTTTTTAATAATCCTGTTTCTCATAAAATCACCAAATCGCTACTAAAATTTCATTTTACACAGGGTGGATAAAAATAAAATACTAATTGCTTATAGGAAATCTATTTACTAATAACATTAATAATCCATTTTGCAACGTAGAGGAATTAAAGCAAAGAATAAGGGATGCAATAAACGAAATTAATGTGCCCAGTGTAGTACATTTTACACTGAATTCATTAAAAGAGCTGAAAATGCGAACAAGTTCGAGGGGGTTATGTAGAATTATATTTGTTAGTTTTATTTAGAGTTAAATGGATTGTTAATATTAGTATTGTTAATATGTATTAGTAAATATATTTCCTATGAACAATTAAGTTTGTTATTTTTATCCACCCTGTCTAAAATAAAATTTCAGTGCCGATCTGGGGACTATGAGAAACAGGATTATTATAAAAAAAAAATTTGGCGCAAAATCCGCTAAGAAAAATTCTAGGCACCCTGGGGCACCCTGTCAATAAACTAAGTTTTTTATACTTATTGGAGGTATTGGAGGATATTTTAATAGACACAGATTTTTTTTCATAATTCACTAAAAAATAATAATAACTTCCCCTGGGGACATCATGTATATAATCTTAAATTTGATTGGTTATTTAAGGGTTTTAAGACAAGCAGAATTTATTATAAAGAATAAGTTTTTTGCGTAAAGTCCAAAATAAAAAAGTTTTTCCTATAGGCAACTCCATCCGTGGACACACTGTATATTACATCAATATTTGAAAATTTATAGTTTGCTAAATCCATTAGTAAACTTGTTTCATTCAACGGTGTTACACATAATGCGGCTATAATTTGTAATTTGCTTGAATTGGTCTATATTTTACACGGTAACACTGTTCGGAGGCCTAAGCGGCGATGAAATTTATAAATTTTATACAAATGGAGGCATGTACGTCAGGTTCACAAACGGAGTCCATTTGATACGTCCAATTTATCTCTGCATGTTTATAAAAAATATTAAAAATGTTTACCCCTCTGAAGTTCCCATTGTTTAATGATAGAAAAGGAATTGATACATTCCAAAAATTTAATTATATCTACTTCCAATATGCCGGAGGCCTGAGTGTCTTTTTGGTAGTCGGAGGCGAAATAGATAGCTGGGCGGGTATATATATATATATATATATATATATATATATATATATATATATATATATATATATATATATATATATATATATATATATATATATATATATATATATATATATATATATATATATATATATATATATATATATATATATATATATATACCCGCCCAGCTATCTATTTCGCCTCCGACTACCAAACAGACACTCAGGCCTCCGGCATATTGGAAGTAGATATAATTATATTTTTGGAATATATCAATTCCTTTTCTATCATTAAACAATGGGATCTTCAGAGGGGTAAACATTTTTAATATTTTTTTATGTACTTGTAGAGATAAATTGGACGTATCAAATGGACTCCGTTTGTGAACCTGACGTACATGCCTCCATTTGTATAAAATTTATAAATTTGATCGCCGCTTAGGCCTCCGAACAGTGTTGCCGTGTAAAGTATATACCAATTCAACCAAATTACAAATTATAGCCGCATTATGTGTAAATACCGAATGAAATCGCATTTTTATTTAATTTTTTTTTAATGTCTACAGCTAGTTTAAAGAAAAATGATAATAATAAATAGTGGCCGCTTTGATTGATTGTTCATTAATATACATTTTGTGTGTTTTTAGTTTAGTATGACTAGAGTAGGTCAAATCCACATATTTACTGGTTGATTCTGTGACTTTCATATTTATAATAAAAAACAACATTTTAGTATTATTGACTGATGGTCGAGATGGTAGCGTACCTGTCTCTCACCCAAAAGTCCCGGGTTCGATTCCCGGTCGTGGCAATGGAAAATACTGTGAGAGGGATTTTTCCATTATACACGGATATTGGATGTGTGTCCCTTGTCTTTAAATATGTAGCCCCCTCCCGCACAAGGCTCTTCGAGAGCCTTCTGGGATAAAGGGGGTTGTAATTACATGTGGTGTATTTATATTAGAGAAATTTTATTAAAGAAACAAACAAAATGTTACAAATATAAAAAATATAAGTAATGAATTTAATAGCTATTACATAGTTATAGGAAAATCTTTAGCCGGTAAAATTAAAATGCATAACTACTCCTATAAATTCTAATATACATAAATTCTAATATACTACACAACTTCTTTTTGACTATCACAAATTAACCTGAAATTAAAAAAATATATAATGAAAACTTAAAAAACAAAAAGGCTAGAAAAAAAGATCAGCCAAATTATTAAAAGATTTAGAACCATATATAAGCAAAACCTCTCATTTGCATCCACAACACTATTTTTGAAACTGGACTATATCCAGAGTCTTTTAGACGCCGTTGTTACACCGATTTTTAAAAGTGGAAATGAGCTTAATGTAGAAAATTAGAGATCAATTTCAAATCTTTATTTTTATAAAGATTACTGACTTTTTTCTTGAAATCCGTACTGAGATTCTCTTATTAACTTGTATTTTTTATATGACGTATCTCTGGTTTTTATAATTTTTTCTATAAAAATATTAGAAAAAATTATAAAAACTAGAGTGACGTCATATAAAAAATGCGATTTAAGAGGAATGTTTGCACGTATTCCCCTAATATCGCGAATTATTTGCCCTGTAAACAATATTTGAAAATTAAATAACGTCGGTCTTGCGAAAAAAATGCAAGGGCCCTTTTTTGTTCCAAATTTCGTCCCCAATATAAGATGCCTATAATAAGATTTGTCTTAAATAAATTTTAAGACCTTCAAAAGGAATGTTGACGATATAAAACATGTATGTACAAAATCAGGAAAACGCGCTACGCTCTAGAGACTACAATTTTTTAAATACCTGATCAATATCTTTTTTAAAGTAAAGAGGAGTAATAATATTCTAAAGTGACCAATGGTTTTTTAAATCCCATAATAAATAATATATTTTGTAATCACTTACATTAATGGTTTTTAAAACATTATTTACTTGTACTTCTAGATAAAATTTTCAAAAAACCATTGGTCACTTTTTAGTATTTTGACTCTTCAGTTTAAAAAAAATTTATCAGATATTTAAAAAATTGTAGTCTCTAGAACGGGGCGCGTTTTCCTGATTTTGTACATGTTTTGTATCGTCAATATTCCTTTTAAAGGTCTTAAAATGTATTTAAGACAAATCTTATTATATGCGTCTTATTGGGGACGAAATTTTCAACAAAAAAGGGCCCTTGCATTTTTTTCGTACGACCGACGTGGATTATTTTATTTTCAAATATTGTTTCCAGGCAAATAATTCGCCATATGAGGGGAATACGTGCAAGCATTCCTCCTAATAACAGAATATCAGTATGGATTTTAAGAAAAAAGTCAATAAGTGGCGCAATAAAAATTTACCATTATGTTAGACAGCTGTTTTGACAAATTGAAGCTCTCGCTATAAGTATCTTCTTAGACCTAGTGAAGGCCCTTGGCATTGTGTCATATTCTCAACTTCTTAAAAACATAAATCAGATTGATCTCAGCGGCTGAAGTTAGTCAAAAGTTATCTGGAAAATAGGCCAAACACTTAGTGAACCATGAATTACCTATATAGTATACGGGTGTCCCAGATTTAAACGGACACAGTGAAATGGGAGATAAAGCACACTTTGCTGAGTTCAAAACACCCCCACACTTACCTTTGAAAGTGAATGGTTTTTCGAGATACGGGGTGTTTTATGGTTCTTGGCCAATTATTCATACCGCCATATTTTCGGAATGGTCGCACATATCGGGATAAAATTTGGTACAAATATTATACTCTTTTAGTTCAATTAAAAGCATAATTTATTTTTGAAAAATTCCAGGACCGGACTCGTTTTTTTTAATGTTGCTATCAGTGCTTCGAACAACACCCTGTATATCATTTATTGGAAACTGTTAGTAAACATTGAAAAAGACAATGGATCCATTGGATATACAGTGTATAAAATAATGTCATAATATTTGATGGCACACGTACTGTTAAGTTTTAATAAATTTTTGAAATTGTCATTTGACCAAATATTAAAATCTACAAATAAAGTAGTCAGCAAACTTATAATCATTATATTGCTAATTTCACTGAAATAGCCTATACAATAGACCTTATTATTTGTTTTTCTGTACATGAACCGTATTTCAGCTTTTTTGAGCTTAAATTTCCATTCAAAATAACACAATCCATTTCACTCATAGAAAAAATTTAAATTAGCTATAAGTAGGCTTGTACTAATATGTACCTACTATTAAAATCAGTAACTAAAGACCTTTAGAAAATAATATTAAAACAATGAATTTTATAACATAAGGGCAGAAATACACACAAACAAATAATTTATTAAGTAATATTATAAAAAGAAAAGAAGAAGATAAATAGGTAATAAAATTAATTAAAATTACAATAGATTCTCAAAATGAACGCCTCCAGCGTTAATGCATGCTTGGGAACGTTTTAATATGTTTCTTACTGATTATTAATCATTTGCGGGTTATTTTTAATACAATTACATACATTAAAACAAATTTCTAATAACCGTTCCCGTGTATCGAATTCTTCATTGTACACCTCTGACTTTAAGGTGACCCCATAGAAAGTAGTCTAAAGGTGTAAGATCAGGAGATCTCGGTGGTCAGTTTACTGTACCTTCTCGACCAATCCATCTGTTGGGGTAAGCAGATTGAGATGATCTCTGACCACTAAAGCAAAATGAGGACCAGCACCATCATGCTGAAACCACATATTCTTGGTATCAATCTCTCTCAATAAATCGGGCAAAATATCTCATAGAAAATAAAAGAAATAAACTTCACCAGTTAACCTTCCTTCAAATATGTGAGGCCCTATTAAATGGTTATTATAAATTCCACACTACACATTAATATTAAATCTGCGTTGGGAAAACACCAGTTTTTCATTTAGTGACATATTAGACAAACGCCTACTTAGGATTTTTAATAGTAGTTAATAAAACATCTAACTCAAAATTTAAGATACGCGTACCTACTGTAAAGTTTGTTGTTTTTTAAAAAAATTATTGTTCCTTAAACGTCAAAAATGTATTGACGTAACTAATTTTAATCGTACATATTAGTACAAGCCTACTTATAGCTAATTTTAATTTATTCTATGAGTGAAATGGATTGTGTTATTTTGAATGGAAATTTAAGCTGAAAAAAGCTTAAATACGGTTTATGTACAGAAACACAAATAATAAGGTCTATTGTAGGCTATTTCAGTGAAATTAGCAAACTATAGTTTGCTGACTACTTTATTTGTAGAATTTAATATTTGGTCAAACGACAATTTCAAAAATTTATTAAAACATAACAGTAAGTGTGCCATAAAATATTATGACATTATTTTATACATTGTATATCCAATGGATCCATTGTCTTTTTCAATGTTTACTAACATTTTCCAATAAATGATATACAGGGTGTTGTTCGAAGCACTGATAGCAACGTTAAAAAAAAACGAGTCCGGCCCTGGAATTTTTCAAAAATAAATTATGTTTTTAATTGAACTAAGAGTGTAATATTTGCACCAAATTTTTTCCCGATATGTGCGGCCATTCCGAAAATATGGCGGTATAAATAATTGGCCAAGAACCATAAAACACCCCGTATCTCGAAAACCATTCACTTTAAAGGGTAAGTGTGGCGGTATTTGGAACTCAGCAAAGTGTGCTCTATCTCCCATTTCACTATGTCCGTTTAAATCTGGGACACCCTGTATACTTAATACAAAACAAAATCCGTTGCACGTCATCACCCACCAAGAATTATAAATGAAGAGCAATAAATGAAGAGCACAGCCTATATCGGCATATGTTTTGGCCTTAAGGTCAACAGTTGGCAAGTCAACAATGGTGACGTCCCAACAGTTGACCTTAAGGTCAAAATATATGCCGATGTAGGCTATACTTTTCGTTTATAATTCTTGGTCGGTGGTGACGTGCAACGGATTTTGTTTTGAATTAAGTATACGATAGGGTGCCCCAAAGTACAGGGTGTTTCCCTTAAAATTATACACCCACTTATTTCTGTAAATATTTATTGACTAAAATTTCTTTGGCTGAAAAGATAAACGAGGTAAATAGAAAAATTATAATTTTTTAAACGGACATCCTGTATATGTTTTATATGTTTGAATTCGTCGAGTTCTTCTGATTACGATGGCATATAACACTTATATATTTAAAAATGTTTATAGCATAAATCTGAGGAGAAGTAATAAAAATTGATGTCAAAAAAGGAAACTATAATTATTATAATTAAATAAATATAAAGAAATAATTATTATTATTTATAACACAAAATGGGCATACATTAAAAAATATATTAAAGCAATTTTTTTCTGAATCTTCCATTGCAAACTTCGTTTTTGGAGAAACGGTAAGATATTTTGTTGGAAATATTTACATCAATTTTGAAATAAATATACAAGTGTTATATACCATCGTAATAAGAAAGACGCGATGTAGATATAAATATATAAAAAAGTACAGGTGTTCCATTTAAAAAAATTAAAATTTTCTATGCGCCTCGTATGTCTATTAATATAAAAAAAGTAATGACATACTACATAGAACGAGTTTTTGAAAAATTTTATTGAATAATAATTAATAAAAAATTAATAGTAAAAAAACATTTTTAATAACAAGCTTTAATTTAAATGCTCTAAAAAGAAGAAAATAAACTTTAAATTAAATCAAACCCATCAATTTACTATATACAATATATATGATATAAAAGCTTGTCGCGAGAGTTTAATATTGTATTCTTGTTTATTTACCCAGGAAAATCTCGCGACAAACTTTTATATCATATAAATTATATAATGTAATAAATTGATGGATTTGATTTAATTTAAAGTTTATTTTCTTCTTTTTAGAGCATTTAAATAAAAGCTTGTTTATAAAAATGTTTTTTTACTATTAATTTATTTTTTAGTTTTTTTCGTATTCTTTTCGTATACTTCTCAGCAAACCCTTTCATTTGATACCCATTTTATGATGGTAGATAAGAAAATTTTGTCCGCCATCTTGGGGCGTCTGCCATATTGAATTTAGTGTGAAGTCATTTTATTTTACCCATTCTTCTCAGCAAACCCTTTAAATTGATACCCATATTATGGGGGTGCATAAAAATAACTAGTCCGCCATATTGAATTTAATGTGACGTCATTTTATTTTTCCTATTCTTCTCAGCAAACCCTTTTAATTGATACCCATGTCATGGGGGTGCATAAGAAATAACTAGTCCGCCATCTTTGGGAGTCCACCATATTGGATTTAGAATGACGGCGCTTAGCTAAACATGCAATTGTCATCCAAACTTAACGTGTATGCAAAATTTCAGCTCAATCGGTTGGGGATGACAATTTTAAAATTCAGTTGCAAGATTTGACCTAAACAAACAAACTAACATACAAACATTGCAAGTTAAATAAAAGCTTGTAAAAAACATGAGGGTATAGTTTCAAACGAAACATCCTGTATAGATTTGAGCCTTATACTTTTTAGCATTTATGTAAACACAAATTCCATGAGAGAGATAATATCCTATGATCTTACCACAATTTTTTATACATGCAAACTTGAAAGATCTGAAAAATAGTATTGAGGAGGACCTGAAACCTGAATAGTGTATAATTGCTTATCCCGTTTAGGAATTTATAGACTTCACTCTGCAATGTATTTCTGTTTGTGGAGACAAACTAGTACATTTTCGGCGCAATCATTTAAAGATACTCATCTTTGAGATAGTATATAAGAGAGCAACGTTTGCGCCTCCTCTAAACGATGTGCGACGTCGCCAGTTATACGGAGTTGTGTACGTACGGTTGACTATGCGGAGGCCTATTCGACTTACCCGTAAACATAAAATTATATGCCTCTACTCTAGCGCTAGGAAGCGGAATTTTGCTGAACTAATCTGTATAACTGTATGTGTGTATAGGTCGTATAGGCCTCCACCAAAAATTTTGTCAGAGCACTCATGATGACATCACATACATTCTGTGAAATTTTTAATAGGGAAACGTAAGTGCCTCCGAATTTTCGTTCTCGCCTCCGATTTCGGAGGCGTAAACAACAGTCAGATATCATTTCGGAGGTGTGTAGGTATGCCAGGCAAATATATATATATATATATATATATATATATATATATACATATAAACCGGCATTATCAGGCCCAAAATTGTATGTCTTTAGAGTATACTAAGCCCGACACCTACTTACGAAGCCCGACTCCGGGCTTGGTAAAAACTTACGTGTATATTTAAGTGGTTAAGCTTGGTAGGGCTAATGGAACGTCCTCCCCAAATTTTTGATGGGCTTGGTAAGGTCGGTATTTCTCTCAAAATATACAGAATTAATTCCAAAAATTTCATATAGAGGGCGCACAACTTGATCAGTATATACAATGATAATATATGACCGATTTAGCGAAGCCCAGTATTTTATTCGTATGATGCGTAGCCCGAAAACTTGCCAACATCGCATTAGGTAAAGTAGCTGTCTCTTCTAATGAAACAATTGAAAGTTACCGTGAATAAATTCATTTTATTAAGAAACACACCAATTAAAAAACTGGAAGTAGTCAGTACTATGATAATTTTCACTAATAATTGTCAGGTACAGTTTTGTTTATAAAAATAAAAGCCAATACATTTTTAATGGGTTCATTTTAGGTGGATTACTCTATAAATAATCACGAAACTCGAACCGTCATTATTTTTAAATTAGTCGATGTAATTCGATGTCAATTTTAATTCTCTTTTAATTTATGGTTAAATGCAGTTTATTCAACTGTTAAAGCTGTTCATCCATTTAAGTTTTACATAAGGAAGCAACTGATTCAAATAAGAGAAAATTAAAGTTAGAATTAGAATATTATGTTTTTTTTCTAAACGGTTTTACTGATTAAAAAATTATAAAGTGTTTGGAATTTAAGAATACTATTATCTAAAGAGAAAAATACAGTGGGTCCCAGGATCAGGTAACGCACTCTTGTAAACTATTTTATTTTTGATTTGCCGAGAAAAAGTCATTCTTTGTAAAAAGTTTTGCTTGTCTTAGGAAGCCATAAGCAGCCGTCAAACTTGAGATCATTTTACAGGGTATTCTAAAATTGTTTTATGGCATTAGTATTTCTACATGCAGCCAGTCACTTAATTCTAAAAATTAGAATATAATTTTTCTTAATAGATTTTATTTAACATTTTTTATTCATTTATGATTACCTAAAGCTCATGTAGAGGCTTCTGTTTCAGGGTCAATAATTTTGGCAGGTATTATATTAAAATTGGGAGGTTATGGATTTTTACGTTTAATAATATTATTTATTGAAATTGGAATAAAAATTCATTATTATTTTATTATTATTAGGTTAGTAGGCGGATTTTTGGTTTCTTTGATTTGTATTCGTCAAAGAGATATAAAATCTTTAATTGCTTATTCTTCAGTTGCACAAATAGTGATAGTATTAGCAGGTATTATAACTTTAAATATTTGAGGGTTTTGAGGTTCTCTGGTAATGATAAATGCTCATGAATTATGTTCTTCTGGTTTATTTTGTTTAGCTAATATTTCTTGTGAACGAATAGGGAGACGAAGACTTATTTGAATGAGGGATTTTTAAATTAAATTATACCTAGACTTTTATTGTGACGATTTTTACTTTGTTCTTCTAATATAGCGGCTCCTCCCTCTTTAAATTTAATAGGAGAAATTTTGTTAATTAATAGTTTAATTTCATTTATTGAATAAGAATATTATTTTTATCTTTAATTTCGTTTTTTAGAGCTGTGTATTCGTTATTTTTATATTCTTTTTCTCAGCATGGTAATATTTATTCAGGGACATTTTCTGTTTATCAAAGAATGTTACGCGAAGATTTATTATTATTTTTACATTGAATACCTTTAAATTTATTAATTTTAAAGGGTGAATATTTGGTGTTATGAATTTAATCTAAGTAGTTTATAAAAAATATTGATTTGTGATTTCAAAGATATAGTTTTCTATTTTAGATAATTATTCTATTTGTAAATTTATTTTAATTTATTTTTATTAATTTTTTTATCACTTTTTTCTCTTAGGCTACATTTTTTAATCCAAAATTTTAATTTAATTATTGAATTAAATTTATTAACATTAAATTCTTTATCTGTAATTATAACTATCTTATTAGATTGAATGTCGCTATTATTTATAAGATTTGTTTTATTTATTTCTTCTATAGTAATTTATTATAGTCAAGAATATGTTGGTTGATGAAAATTTAAATCGATTTATTTATTTGGTGGTTATATTTGTTTTATCAGTAATATTATTAATTATTAGACCTGACTTAATTTCAATTTTATTAGGCTGAGATGGATTAGGTTTAGTTTCTTATTGTTTAGTAATTCATTACCAAAATGTTAAATCTTTTAATGCTGGGATATTAACAACATTATCTAATCGTATTGGAGATGTTGTTTTACTTATATCTATTGCTTGAATAATAAATTATGGAAGAAGAAATTTTATTTTTTATTTGGATTCAATAAAAGAAGATTTATAAAATTAATTTCATATATGGTAGTTTTAGCTGCTATAACTAAAAGAGCTCAAATTCCTTATTCTTCCTAATTATCTGCTGCTATAGCAACTCCAACTCCAGTTTCTTCTTTAGTTTATTCTTCAACTTTAGTTACAGCTGGGGTTTATTTATTAATTCGTTTTAATTTTTGTTTTTCTTCAAATTTAAAATTAATTTTATTATTAATTTCACGTTTAACTATATTTATATCAGTTTTAGGGGCTAATTTTGAATTTGATTTAAAAAAAATTATTGCTTTATCAAGTCAATTAGGTTTAATAATAAGGATTTTAGCTTTAGGAGAGTATAAATTAGCTTTTTTTCATTTATTAACTCATGCTTTATTTAAAGCTTTATTATTTATATGTGCAGGAAATATTATTCATAATTTAAATAATTGTCAAGATATTCGTTTCATAGGAAAATTAAATAAGCATATACCATTAACTTGCACTTTTTTTAATATCAGAAAATTTTCTTTGTGGGTTACCTTTTTATCTGGATTTTATGAATTTAGTTCTGTCCATGTTGGGTCAAATTATTATTATAATAATTTCATTCAACACTTATGAGTTGAAAATAAGGGTTTCCCAAAATAAGTGTAATATATTAACTCAGTTGGGCTTGGTAAGGTGCGCTATGAAGTGGCTTTACAAGTACTGGAAAATATATGTTTAAGTGAATATTAAATAAGGTTACCCCTCTCCTCTAGCAAAATGTATATAAATTATCCTACGCGCAGTCACGTGCAATACGCACTTCTAAATACAATAGGAAGCCTGGGCTTCTGAGAGCCGGTGATATGTACCAGGTTTGGTATAGGTTGTTGGGTACGTATATGAGGTTGAAGTATTTGCATGAGCGTGTAAACGATGTTTGACAGTCGCACATCTGATATAAGACAAACCACAGCTGTAGCAAAAAGTAATTCGTCATCATAATATCCCGTTTTTTTTTCACAAATCAACACTCTTGATATACTAACTGTGTAAGGTAGACTGAACGTTAAATGAATACAGCGACGTTCATTTGTGCAAATTTGCATGCACAAATCAGTTGCGCAAATTGCATGAGCATCTAAACAGATGTACAACGACTCAGTACATTTGTGCAAATTTGCATACACAAGCCAACTGGCACAATTTGCATGACTGTCTAAAAGCGCCTTAACCTTGAAACAACGAATTTACTTGATCAAATGCTATGGAATCGGAAATGTTTCTTATAAATACGCTATTGAAGTTTTCAATGAGAAGTATCCAGATGTTACAGTGATTCACAGTATGAAAATTAATTTATAAATTTGATACCACCGGGGAAGTAAAAATGTGAAAAAAAAACAAAAACAATTAAATGAAGATGACGCTGCTACCGGTGTAGTTTTAGACTGTAGATTGTAGAACACCCAAGATGTTTGTTAAATTTAGGTATTAGCAAATCTCATATTCAGAGGGCTTAGGCTAGACTCCGCCTGAAATAAAGTCATTTTATTATTATGATTATTAGTATTATTTCGTGCATTCGAACCTAAATTAATTCACAAACTTCAAGTTGGAGATGATGCTCGACGTTTGGACTTTTGCTTAACGGGGTGAGAAAATTTTAGCAGATAGATCATTTTATCGAAACATTTTATTCGTGGACGAATCTACTTTTAAGACTAATGGGCCATGGGATAGTTTCCTCTCAAAATTGTAGGTACTGGGCTCAGGAAAATCCTACTTTCCGATTTACCACTAACAGTCGAAAGTTTAAAAATGACATATTGCATCATATAATAAACGGTCCGTATTTTATTGATAGAATTTTGAACCAAGATACTTATTTAGAACTTTTAAATAATTTTGTTTTGGAAATTGGACAATGAAAATTTAAAACGT
The DNA here is from genome assembly GCA_963680705.1 of Rhagium mordax. Taxonomy (NCBI): domain Eukaryota; kingdom Metazoa; phylum Arthropoda; class Insecta; order Coleoptera; family Cerambycidae; genus Rhagium; species Rhagium mordax. The sequence continues at coordinate 62,525,208 of OY796656.1, forward strand.
AGAAGAATAGTTTTTCAACAAGACGGATGTCCAGCACATTCTACAATTCGAGTTCGAGCATTTCGGCCGCAACGATTTCGAAGACGACGTAGATTTATTAAAGCAAAAAATTGTGGAAGCTCTTGCAACCACAAATGAAGATGTGACCTCCAACGCATACGAGAATTTAGAAAAAGATTAGAGAAATGTGTACTTTTTGGAGGTCTACATGTAGAATAGTTCTCAACTTAGTTAAATGAAATGTAATTTTTTTGAAATTAAGTTTTTTAAATAATTGGAAACACTTTGCTAAATAAAATGTCCAATAAAGATGTAAAAAAGCAATTCACTTAAAAGTTCATAAATTTTCAAATTTTTAGAATACCCTGTATAATTTATCTTAAGTTTGACGACTGCTTATGACTTCCTATGACAAGGAAAACTTTTTATAAAGAATAACTTTTTCTCGGCAAATCAAAAATAAGAGAGTTTACAAGAGTGCGGTACCTCATCCGGAGTCACACCTGGTTTGCCCAACTTAATATGATAATATACAGGAAGTCCCATTAGAATGGGTCATTCGCGATGCCATACTTTTGACTCGTCCTGTATGAAATACAAATTATGGCTTCCGATAACATCAAAAAATTATATTTTATTCCTAATAGATTTTTGTAATATTTTGTGGTTTGAGCAGAAAAAAATCGATTTTTAAAAATTACTCTATTTTATTTGTGTCTCGCCCTGTATACAAACACATATTTGTCACAATATATTATTTGAAGTTAAAGAAATAACATTCATGCAAAAAATTGCAATCGAATCCTTAAATTGCTATAAATATATCGGGTGGTCCAAAAATAACCGGAATTTTCATTTTATTCCATAACTTCTTTATTTTTTCATCGATTTTCAACCTTTTCAGCTCGTTTGACAGCTAAAGCCTCCAGCTAAATGATTCTCTGTCAGACACTGATATAATGATCATAAATGTCAAGGCTGACGTATTTAAACTTGAGCAATTTTTAATAACTGATGGAATTTTGTTGAAATGCCGTATTTACAAACGGTTTGCTTTATGATCATGGCTCATCTTCTGGCAATATTTTGGTGGGCAGTTTTTAAAAATCGGTCAAGGAACTACGGAGCTGCACCAATAAATGTAGAGACGTGTTGTAAACGTCTCGGCAGCCATAGTAAAAATCGAAATTTTCATTTTCCTTTATAACTTTTTGATTCATTACCGATTTTAATTTTTTTCGGGTCACTTATAACCCAAAGCCTTCCACTACAATCATAAATGTCAGAAATTGACATGAATTATAAATCCAATATCGCAGAAGTGGTCAAATTTACCTAATATTTAAAAGCCGTAAGAATTTTTTAAAATGACAAATTAAATGACTTTTTTTTAACTTGAAGCCTATTCTAAGGACATTGTGACGCAGAACACGAAAATCGGTTAAGAACTTATAAAGGTGTATAACGTAGTCATGTACACTGTACACCACAACAACAGTATCAAATTAATTCTTAACAGAGTTACGTATGCAGTTATCGTCATGGTTACAAAACAAATGAACATTGATTCATAACTGTTATTTCAGTAAGCTGTTTTTAAAAAGTGTCTTGTGGTACCTAGTTGTGTTATAATGGTGCTGTCAAATGAAGACAAGATTTTCATTAAGTATCTGTGGGAATTTGTAGAGGTTTTAAAACTAGCATAATTTTTATTGAACATGGAATACGGCTTAATTTTCAACAGTATTGCGAAGTTGTTCCGAGTCAAATGTTACCTTAAATTAGTGATTTCATACTCATGCAAATTACTCGGTCTTGGTAACTACAATGAAATTTTAAGATGGACACTTGAATTTTTAAGAGAACATGCAGCAAATTTTATTGAACAAGAACACTGGCCTCCTAATAGTCCAGATCCTAATCCCCGTGACAATTACTTTTACATTTACAAGAACAGTTGTATAAGAATGGTCGTCATTTCAATAATTTAGGCGAATTGCGACAAAGAATTTTAGACTGTTGGGAAGAAACTGACCAGCAAATTATTAAATAAGCAATAGACGGTTGGCACAGGCAGGTTCAGCTCGTTGTGAACGCTAATGGAGGTCATGTTCCATTATTTAAGTATTAATTTTGACAATAAGTTATTGTTATTTAGTTAAATGATTCGTAATTAAATTATGTTTCTGGTTCAGCCCGTTATTTAATTAGATTTCATTTATTATTCATATCTTCGTAAGTCCTTAACCGATTTTCGTGATCTATAATACGTTCCAATGTTCTTAGAAGACAAGGCCTCAAGATAAAAGAAAGCCTAAATTCGCCATTTTAAAAAAATTCTAGCGGCCTTTAAATATTAGGTTAATTTGATTACTTCCGCCATATTGGATTTATGATTCATGTCAATTTCTGAGATTTAATATTGTACTGGAAGGCTTTGGGTTTTAAATGACCCAAAAAAAATTAAAATCGGCAAAGAATCAAAAAAGTTATAAAGGATAATAAAAAATTCCGGTTTTTACCATTGCTGCCGAAATGTTTACAACACGCTTCTACATTTTCTGGTACAGTTCCGTAGTTCCTTGACCGATTTTTAAAAACTACCCACCAAAATATTGGCAGAAGACCAGTCAATACAAACCGTTTGTAAATGCGGCTTTTCAACAAAATTCCAGCAGTTACTAAAAATTGCTCAAGTTTAAATACGTCTGCCTTGACATTTATGGTGAAAATTTTTTGACAGTTCTAACAACTAATTAAATTTCGTTACTTCTTGTCATGTGACACAAATCACCCAATCATTTTAAGATTATACTGATAATTACCATCCAGGGAAATTTTCAATCACTATGACAACAAAATTATTCAACTTTGACGACTTCATAATAACTGCCAAATAAATTTCAAAATGTCATGTTTTGGCAATGCCAATTCTCAATCTATAAACTTTTAATAAATAAATAATTGTTTTGGTGTGTTGCGACATTTTGATTTTATTTTTTCAAAAAATTTTCTGACCGAATATCCCTGACATTGACAAATGCCTCATAATTTTATAACAACCTCAAGCAAGTTGCTTGGTAATAGCCCTCCGCCTTCGGCGTCGGGCTATTACCAAGCAACGTGCTTTCGATTGTCATAAAACTATCTCGTACATTATCAATGTCATAGGGATATTATAGCTGATAATATCCGTTTTTGATAGAGAATCAAATAGCTGGAAAATTTATCTGTCAAACGAATCCAAAAAGTTGAAAATCGGTGAAAAAATAAAGAAGTTATACGATAAAATGAAAATTCTGGTTTTCTTGGACCATATTTTATAAAAATAACCACTTTATATCTTTAACACCCTGTACCTTAAAAACTAGTCACAGGATAGAGTTGGGACCTTGACAGTTCTGATCAGGAAATTAAAATCTACAACATACTAACACTAACATTTTAGCAAAAATTCACCTAGAACCATTTTTGCCTATATGTATTTTGTGCGGGCCCTTTAGTTTTCTCCATGTTGAGGAAAAATTATTATTATAATAATTTTGTTGAACAGCTACGAATCTTTCAAAACGTTAATTATTGTAATAAAATACTTGAGAACATGAAAATAAAGGCAACGTTGCTGGGCTTCTCAAAATGCGTAAACTGTATTAACTATATGCAGTCGGGCTTAGTACGGTGGTGATGTGAAGTGGCTTGAGGGGGCTTGGGAAGAACTGGGAAATATATATTTAAGTAAATATTAAATAAGGTTACCCCTCTCCTGTTGCTAAATGTATATAAATTGTCCTATGCGCAGTCACGTGAAATACACACTTCTAACTACAATAGGAAGCCTGGGCTTCTGAGAGCCTGTGATATGTACCGGGCTTGGTATAGGTAGTTGGGTACGTATATATATATATATATATATATATATATATATATATATATATATATATATATATATATATATATATATATATATATATATATATATATATATATATATATATATATATATATATATATATATATATATATATATATATATATATATATATATATATATACGTACCCAACTACCTATACCAAGCCCGGTACATATCACAGGCTCTCAGAAGCCCAGGCTTCCTATTGTAGTTAGAAGTGTGTATTTCACGTGACTGCGCATAGGACAATTTATATACATTTAGCAACAGGAGAGGGGTAACCTTATTTAATATTTACTTAAATATATATTTCCCAGTTCTTCCCAAGCCCCCTCAAGCCACTTTACATCACCACCTTACTAAGCCCGACTGTATATAGTTAATACAGTTTACGCATTTTGAGAAGCCCAGCAACGTTGCCTTTATTTTCATGTTCTCAAGTATTTTATTACAATAATTAACGTTTTGAAAGATTCGTAGCTGTTCAACAAAATTATTATAATAATAATTTTTCCTCAACATGGAGAAAACTAAAGGGCCCGCACAAAATACATATAGGCAAAAATGGCTCTAGGTGAATTTTTGCTAAAATGTTAGTGTTAGTATGTTGTAGATTTTAATTTCCTGATCAGAACTGTCAAGGTCCCAACTCAATCCTGTGACTAGTTTTTAAGGTACAGGGTGTTAAAGATATAAAGTGGTTATTTTTATAAAATATGGTCCAAAAAAACCGGAATTTTCATTTTATCGTATAACTTCTTTATTTTTTCACCGATTTTCAACTTTTTGGATTCGTTTGACAGATACATTTTCCAGGTATTTGATTCTCTATCAAAAACTGATATTATCACCATAAGTGTCAAGGCAGACGTATTTAAACTTGAGCAATTTTTAGTAACTGCTGGAATTTTGTTGAAAAGCCGCATTTACAAACGGTTTGTCATGACTGGTCTTCTGCCAATATTTTGGTGGGTAGTTTTTAAAAATCGGTCAAGGAACTACGGAACTGTACCAGAAAATGTAGAAGCGTGTTGTAAACATTTCGGCAGCAATGGTAAAAACCGGAATTTTTTATTATCCTTTATAACTTTTTTGATTCTTTGCCGATTTTAATTTTTTTGGGTCATTTAAAACCCAAAGCCTTCCAGTACAATATTAAATCTCAGAAATTGACATGAATCATAAATCCAATATGGCGGAAGTAATCAAATTAACCTAATATTTAAAAGCCTCTAGAATTTTTTAAAATGGCGAATTTAGGCTTTCTTTTATCTTGAGGCCTTGTCTTCTAAGAACATTGGAACGTTATCGGTTAAGGACTTACGAAGATATGAATAATAAATGAAATCTAATTAAATAACGGGCTGAACCAGAAACATAATTTAATTACGAATCATTTAACTAAATAACAATAACTTATTGTCAAAATTAATACTTAAATAATGGAACATGACCTCCATTAGCGTTCACAACGAGCTGAACCTGCCTGTGCCAACCGTCTATTGCTTATTTAATAATTTGCTGGTCAGTTTCTTCCCAACAGTCTAAAATTCTTTGTCGCAATTCGCCTAAGTTATTGAAATGACGACCATTCTTATACAACCGTTCTTGTAAATGTAAAAGTAATTGTCACGGGGATTAAGATCTGGACTATTAGGAGGCCAGTGTTCTTGTTCAATAAAATTTGCTGCATGTTCTCTTAAAAATCCAAGTGTCCATCCTAAAATTTCATTGTAGTTACCAAGACCGACTAATTTGCATGAGTATGAAATCACTAATTTAAGGTAACATTTGACTCGGAACAACTTCGCAATACTGTTGAAAATTAAGCCGTATTCCATGTTCAATAAAAATTATGCTAGTTTTAAAACCTCTACAAATTCCCACAGATACTTAATGAAAATCTTGTCTTCATTTGACAGCACCATTATAACAAAACTAGGTACCACAAGACACTTTTTATTTAAAAACAGCTGACTGAAATAACAGTTATGAATCAATGTTCATTTGTTTTGTAACTATGACGATAACTGCATAGGTAACTCTGTTAAGAATTAATTTGATACTGTTGTTGTGGTGTACAGTGTACATGACTACGTTATACACCTTTATAAGTTCTTAACCGATTTTCGTGTTCTGCGTTACAATGTTCTTAGAATAGGCTTCAAGTTAAAAAAAGTCATTTAATTTGTCATTTTAAAAAATTCTTACGGCTTTTAAATATTAGGTAAATTTGACCACTTCTGCCGTATTGGATTTATAATTCATGTCAATTTCTGACATTTATGATTGTAGTGGAAGGCTTTGGGTTTTAAGTGACCCGAAAAAAATTAAAATCGGTAATGGAATCAAAAAGTTATAAAGGAAAATGAAAATTTCGATTTTTACTATGGCTGCCGAGACGTTTACAACACGTCTCTACATTTATTGGTGCAGCTCCGTAGTTCCTTGACCGATTTTTAAAAACTGCCCACCAAAATATTGCCAGAAGACCAGCCATGATCATAAAGCAAACCGTTTGTAAATACGGCATTTCAACAAAATTCCATAAGTTATTAAAAATTGCTCAAGTTTAAATACGTCAGCCTTGACATTTATGATCACTATATCAGTGTCTGACAGATAATCATTTAGCTGGAGGCTTTAGCTGTCAAACGAGCCCAACAGGTTGAAAATCGATGAAAAAATAAAGAAGTTATGGGATAAAATGAAAATTCCTGTTATTTTTGGACCACCCGATATATTTATAGCAATTTAAGGATTCGATTGCAATTTTTTGCATGAATGTTATTTCTTTAACTTCAAATACTATATTGTGACAAATATGTGTTTGTATACTGGGCGAGACACAAATAAAATAGAGTAATTTTTTAAAATCGATTTTTTTCTGCTCAAACCACAAAATATTACAAAAATCTATTAGGAATAAAATATAATTTTTTGATGTTACCGGAAGCAATAATTGTATTTCATACAGGACGAGTCAAAAGTATGGCATCGCGAATGACCCATTCTAATGGGACTTCCTGTATACTATCATATTAATTTGGGCAAACCAGGTGTGACTCCGGATGAGGTACCGCACTCTTGTAAACTCTCTTATATTTACTAAAAGTTATTCTTTATAAAAAGTTTTCCTTGCCATAGGAAGTCATAAGCAGTCGTCAAACTTAAGATAAATTATACAGGGTATTCTAAAAATTTGAAAATTTATGGACTTTTAAGTGAATTGCTTTTTTACATCTTTATTGAACATTTTATTTAGCAAAGTGTTTCCAATTATTTAAAATACTTAATTTCAAAAAAATTACATTTCATTTAACTAAGTTGAGAACTATTTTACATGTAGACCTCCAAAAAGTACACATTTCTCTAATCTTTTTTTAAATTCTTCGTATGCATTAGAGGTCACATCTTCATTTATGGTTGCAAGAGCTTCTACAATTTTTTGCTTTAATAAATCTACGTCGTCTTCGAAATCGTTGCGGCCGAAATACTCGAACTCGAATTGTAAAATGTGCTGGACATCCGTCTTGTTGAAAAATTATTCTTCTACGTTTTAAATTTTCATTGTCCAATTTCCAAAACAAAATTATTTAAAAGTTCTAAATAAGTATCTTGGTTTAAAATTCTATCAATAAAATAAGGACCGTTTATTCTATGATGCAATATGTCGTTTTTAAAATTTCGACTGTTAGTGATAAATCGGAAAATTGGATTTTCCTGCGCCCAGTACCTACAATTTTGAGAGGAAACTATCCCATGGCCCATTAGTCTTAATAGTAGATTCGTCCACGAATAAAATGTTTCGATAAAATGATCTATCTGCTAAAATTTTCTCACCCCGTTAAGCAAAAGTCCAAATGACGAGCATCGTCTCCAACTTGAAGTTTGTGAATTAATTTAGGTTCGAATGCACGAAATAATAATAACAATCATAATAATAAAATGACTTTATTTCAGGCGGAGTCTAGCCTAAGCTATCCTCTGAATATGAGATTTGCTAATACCTAAATTATTTAATGACCATCTTGGGTGTTCTACAATCTACAGTCTAAAACTACACCGGTAGCAGCGTCATCTTCATTTAATTGTTTTTGTTTTTTTTCACATTTTTTACTTCCCCGGGGGTATCAAATTTATAAATTAATTTACATACTGTGAATCACTGTAACATCTGGATACTTCTCATTGAAAACTTCAATAGCGTATTTATAAGAAACATTTCCGATTCCATAGCATTTGATCAAGTAAATTCGTTGTTCCAAGGTTAAGGCGCTTTTAGACAGTCATGCAAATTGTGCCAGTTGGCTTGTGTATGCAAATTTGCACAAATGTACTGAGTCGTTGTACATCTGTTTAGATGCTCATGCAATTTGCGCAACTGATTTGTGCATGCAAATTTGCACAAATGAACGTCGCTGTATTCATTTAACGTTCAGTCTACCTTACACAGTTAGTATATCAAGAGTGTTGATTTTTGACAAAAGAAAAAGGGAAATTATGATGAGGAATTACTTTTTGCTACAGCTGTGGTTTGTGTTATATCAGACGTGCGACTGTCAAACATCGTTTACACTCTCATGCAAATACTTCAACCTCATATACGTACCCAATAACCTATACCAAGCCTGGTACATATCACCGGCTCTCAGAAGCCCAGGCTTCCTATTGTATTTAGAAGTGCGTATTTCACGTGACTGCGCGTAGGACAATTTATATACATTTTGCTAGAGGAGAGGGGTAACCTTATTTAATATTCACTTAATCATATATTTTCCAGTACTTGTAAAGCCACTTCATAGCGTCACCTTACCAAGCCCAACTGAGTTAATATATTACACTTATTTTGGGAAACCCTTATTTTCAACTCATAAGTGTTGAATGAAATTTTTATAATAATAATTTGACCCAACATGGACAGAACTAAATTCATAAAATCCAGATAAAAAAGGTAACCCACATAAAGAAAATTTTCTGATATTAAAAAAAGTGCAAGTTAATGGTATATGCTTATTTAATTTTCCTATGAAACGAATATCTTGACAATTATTTAAATTATGAATAATATTTCCTGCACATATAAATAATAAAGCTTTAAATAAAGCATGAGTTAATAAATGAAAAAAAGCTAATTTATATTCTCCTAAAGCTAAAATCCTTATTATTAAACCGAATTGACTTAATGTTGATAAAGCAATAATTTTTTTTAAATCAAATTCAAAATTAGCCCCGAAACCTGATATAAATATAGTTAAACTTGAAATTAATAATAAAATTAATATTAAATTTGAAGAAAAACAAAAATTAAAACGAATTAATAAATAAACCCCAGCTGTAACTAAAGTTGAAGAATGAACTAAAGAAGAAACTGGAGTTGGAGCTGCTATAGCAGCAGGTAATCAGGAAGAAAAAGGAATTTGAGCTCTTTTAGTTATAGTAGCTAAAACTACCATATATGAAATTAATTTTATAGAAAAATCTTCTTTTATTAAATCCAAATAAAAAATAAAATTTCTTCTTCCATAATTTATTATTCAAGCAATAGATATAAGTAAAACAACATCTCCAATACGATTAGATAATGTTGTTAATATCCCAGCATTACAAGATTTACCATTTTGGTAATAAATTACTAAACAATAAGAAACTAAGCCTAATCCATCTCAGCCTAATAAAATTGAAATTAAGTTAGGTCTAATAATTAATAATATTATTGATAAAACAAATATAACCACCAAATAAATAAATCGATTTAAATTTTCATCAACAAACATATATTCTTGACTATAATACATTACTATAGAAGAAATAAATAAAAGAAATCTTATAAATAATAACGACATTCAATCTAATAAGATAGTTATAATTACAGATAAAGAATTTATTGTTAATAAATTTAATTCAATAATTAAATTAAAATTTTGGATTAAAAAATGTAGCCTAAGAGAAAAAAAGTGATAAAAAAATTAATAAAAATAAATTAAAATAAATTTACAAATAGAATAATTATCTAAAATAGAAAACTATATCTTTGAAATCACAAATCAATATTTTTTATAAACTACTTAGATTAAATTCATAACACCAAATATTCACCCTTTAAAATTAATAAATTTAAAGGTATTCAATGTAAAAATAATAATAAATATTCGCGTAACATTCCTTGATAAACAGAAAATGTCCCTGAATAAAAATTACCATGCTGAGAAAAAGAATATAAAAATAACGAATACACAGCTCTAAAAAACGAAATTAAAGATAAAAATAATATTCTTATTCAACAAATGAAATTAAACTATTACTTAACAACATTTCTCCTATTAAATTTAAAGAGGGAGGAGCCGCTATATTAGAAGAACAAAGTAAAAATCGTCACAATAAAAGTCTAGGTATAATTTAATTTAAAAATCCCTTATTTAAATAAAGTCTTCGTCTCCCTATTCGTTCACAAGAAATATTAGCTAAACAAAATAAACCAGAAGAACATAATTCATGAGCATTTATCATTACCAGAGAACCTCAAAACCCTCAAATATTTAACGTTATAATACCTGCTAATACTATCACTATATGTGCAACTGAAGAATAAGCAATTAAAGATTTTATATCTCTTTGACGAATACAAATCAAAGAAACCAAAAATCCACCTACTAACCTAATAATAATAAAATAATAATGAATTTGTATTCCAATTTCAATAAATAATATTATTAAACGTAAAAATCCATAACCTCCCAATTTTAATATAATACCTGCCAGAATTATTGACCCTGAAACAGAAGCCTCTACATGAGCTTTAGGTAATCATAAATGAATAAAAAATATACGTATTTTAACAAAAAATACTAAATTTATACATAAATATATAAAAACTCTATTTACATTATTAATAAAAAAAATAAAAACTTAAAGAATTACATTTTTCATGATAAAAAAAAAATTGAAATTATTATAGGTAAAGAAACTAATAAAGTATAAAATAATAAATAAATACCAGCATCAATTCGCTCAGGTTGATAACCTCAACCAATAATCAAAATTAAAGTAGGAATCAATCTAATTTCAAAAAATAAATAAAAAATAAATAAATTTAAAGAAGAAAATGTTAAATAAAATCTAATAAGAAAAATTATATTCTAATTTTTAGAATTAAGTGACTAAATACTAATGCCATAAAACAATTTTAGAATACCCTGTAAAATGATCTCAAGTTTGACGGCTGCTTATGGCTTCCTAAGACAAGCAAAACTTTTTACAAATAATGACTTTCTCGGCAAATCAAAAATAAAATAGTTTACAAGAGTGCGTTACCTGATCCTGGGACCCACTATATTTTTCTCTTTAGATAATAGTATTCTTAAATTCCAAACACTTTATAATTTTAAAAAAACATAATATTCTAATTCTAACTTTAATTTTCTCTTATTTGATTCAGTTGCTTCCTTATGCAAAACCTAAATGGATGAACATCTTTAACAGTTGAATAAACTGCATTTATCCATAAATTAAAAGAGAATTAAAATTGACATCGAATTACATCGACTAATTTAAAAATAATGACGGTTCGAGTTTCGTGATTATTTATAGAGTAATCCACCTAAAATGAACCCATTAAAAATTTATTGGCTTTTATTTTTATAAACAAAACTGTACTTGACAATTTTATTATTAGTGACAATTATCATAGTACTGACTACTTCCAGTTTTTTAATTGGTGTATTTCTTAATAAAATGAATTTATTCACGGTAACTTTCAATTGTTTCATTAGAAGAGACAGCTACTTTACCTGATGCGATGTTGGCAAGTTTTCGGGCTACGCATCATACGAATAAAATACTGGGCTTCGCTAAATCGGTCATATATTATCATTGTATATACTGATCAAGTTGTGCGCCCTCTATATGAAATTTTCGGAATTAATTCTGTATATTTTGAGAGAAATACCGACCTTACCAAGCCCATCAAAAATTTGGGGAGGACGTTCCGTTAGCCCTACCAAGCTTAACCACTTAAATATACACGTAAGTTTTTACCAAGCCCGGAGTCGGGCTTCGTAAGTAGGTGTCGGGCTTAGTATACTCTAAAGACATACAATTTTGGGCCTGATAATGCCGGTTTATATGTATATATATATATATATATATATATATATATATATATATATATATATATATATATATATATATATATATATATATATATATATATATATATATATGTATGTTTTTTGAGTATATATATATGTATGTTTTTAGAGTATACTAAGCCCGACACCTACTTACGAAGCCCGACTCCGGGCTTGGTAAAAATTTACGTGTATATTTAAGTGGTTAAGCTTGGTAGGGCTAATGGAACGTCCTCCCCAAATTTTTTATGGGCTTGGTAAGGTCGGCATTTCTCTCAAAATATACAGAATTAATTCCGAAAATTTCATATAGAGGGCGCACAACTTGATCAGTATATACAATGATAATATATGATCGATTTAGCGAAGCCCAGTATTTTATTCGTATGATGCGTAGCCCGAAAACTTGCCAACATCGCATCAGGTAAAGTAGCTGTCTCTTCTAATTAAACAATTGGAAGTTACCCTGAATAAATTCATTTTATTAAGAAATACACCAATAGTCCAATCATTAGAGACATAAAAACGGTGTTTTGGTGCAAAAGGTTGAGGAGTTTTGAAACTTGGCAGGAGTGTAGACTTGGGTGCCCTAAGTATGACTCTAAGTTTGCGACCTCGAGCGACCGCCGCTCGCGCCGCCATCTTGGAAGAATGGCGCTCAATTTGGCATGCAACTCCGTTCTTGTAAGTTTTAGAGAAAAAAATTCTCATTGAAAGTTGGAGAGGACAAAATTTGCAACAAAATTGCTTCTGTACATGTTTTCCTCAGACTAATACTTTCCGAGTTACAGGGCCGAACAGTAAGGCCAATTTCTTTAAATCGCAGAAACGCGGCATTAGCGCGCTACTTTTTACCAATTATCTGCCAATTAGCATATCACCTCCCGTCTCTACTAATACCCATTCCAACGAATCAAGGACGTCATCAGCTTCATATGGGTCCTTGGGGTCTGAATCCGCTACCAAATCTGAAAGGTTTTCACATTCTGTCCCATTACAATAGAGACACAGCATGCAGATGCAATTAGTGGTTGTGACACCACATCTGCTCTCTTTAACCAAGGAAAATTGAAGTTCCTCAGTCTGCTGGATAAAAATGACTCGTTGCTTGACAGTATAGCAATCTTCCAGAACCTCGAAGCGGATGTGGATGCTCTTGCTGCAGCTGGTGAAGCGGTCTTATTGGCAATGTACATTAAGCCGGGTACAGACCAAGTTGGCGAGCTGTTCTAGAACAGTTCTCCAATAGCTCGTGAACTCAGTGTAGACGTGTGTTCGGTAGTAGTTCCAGAGCAGCTCGCAAACTCGTATCGGGTTTGGTGTTGAAGCGGTACATCAAAGAGTTTGTTAGCGAACATGTGTCGAACTTCTAGCCGGTCTGGACGCGGCGAAAATTGCCACGAATTGTTTGTGTTTATTTTGAGGCAAATTTTGTTAAGATGGACTAGTCAGAAGAGGAAATAGTGAATTTAACAATAACAATTTAAATGTCATTTAGTAAATTTGTTCCACCATATTTGGTGCGATTTTGATACACAATTCAAGAAAGACACGAACGTGCAAAAAAATCGTCGAGCTGCTCGCAAACAAAATACTTTTTTTTGGTGTAGACAAAGAGGTCGCAAGCTGCTCGCTAGCTACTCGCGAATAGCTCGCTCGCTTTAAATTCACTTCGCTACCTAAATTTTGTGAAGCCTGTGTCTAAGAACAAATTTAATCTCGTCTCCCTGCCACCAACAAGAGATGCTGCAGCATTGCCTGCGAGTGTACCACCAAGTCGCAGTAAAAAAGATCGTGAGCAAAATGGCAGAAAACGAGGCATGGGCTAGATGCTGTTCGCGCTACGTCAGAGGCAGATCCGGACCGGACACCATTTTAAAATCGGTATCCTGTAAATGTAAGAAAGGCTGTGCAGAAGCGAGTAGATGTCGGAAAACCGGCTTAAAGTGTTCGGTGCTGTGTCTATTGTAATGGGACAGCATGTGAAAACATTCCAGATTTGGTAGAGGATTCAGACCCCGAAGACCCATATGAGGCTGATGACGTTCTTGAACCGTTGGAGTGGGTATTGGAGGAGACGGGAGGTGAACAGGATTCTAAAGTAGTAAACATAGTGAACCAGGGACATCGCGTAGTGCAAAACGACAGAAAACGTGCATGTAAGTTTGGAGTGTGGATTAGGCCTACCGGAATACCACGTTTAAAAAACGCGCCCATCACAGGTGGTGTGGAAACGAGTTGATAGATGCATTGATTTTTATTACTTTACTGCATGAAACTACTGTTGGTACGATAATTGGCAGATAATTGGTAAAAAGTAGTGCATTAATGCCGCTTTTCTGCGATTTAAAGAAATTGGCCTTACTGTTCGGCCCTGTAACTCGGAAATTATTAGTCTGAGGGAAAAAATGTATAGGAGTAATTTTGTAGCAAGATGGATGCGCGAGCGGCGGTCGCAAGAGGTCGCAAACTTAGATTCATACTTAGGGTCCCCAAGTCTACAATCCTACCAAATTTCAAAACTCCTCAACCTTTTGCACCACAAAAGTACCTAATGATTGGACTACAATTAAAAAACTGAAAGTAGTCAGTACCATGACAATGTTCACTAATAATTGTCAAGTACAGTATTGTTTATAAAAATAAAAGCCAATAAATTTTTAACGGGTTCATTTTAGGTGGATTACTCTATAAATAATCACGAAACTCGAACCGTCATTATTTTTAAATTAGTCGATGTAAATCGATCTCAATTTTAATTCTTTTTTAATTTATGGTTATATGCAGTTTATTCAACTGTTAAAGCTATTTATCCATTTAAGTTTTGCATAAGGAAGCAACTAAATCAAATGAGAGAAAATTAGAGTTAGAATTAGAACATTATGTTTTTTTTTCTAAACGGTATTACTGATTAAAACATTATAAAGTGTTTGGAATTTAAGAATTAGTCTATTATCTAAAGAGAAAAATACAGTGGGTCCAGGATCAGGTAACGCACTCTTGTAAACTATTTTATTTTTGATTTGCCGAGAAAAAGTCATTCGTTGTAAAAAGTTTTGCTTGTCTTAGGAAGCCATAAGCAGCCGTCAAACTTGAGATAATTTTACAGGGTATTCTAAAATTGCTTTATGGCATTAGTATTTCGACATGCAGCCAGTCACTTAATTCTAAAAATTAGAATATATTAAATCGACTTTAAGCAAACATTTCTTACGTCGTTATTGAAAATTTTATTTAACAAAGTGTTTCCAATTATGAAGAAAAGCTTAAATACAGAGTTTGTTCAGCGTAATTTGTTGTTATTACCGATTGCCCGTCGTGCTGGTGTGGAAATGCATGTGAAAAATTTCAGATCCTCGTAACTTCTCCGTCAAAATCTCAACGTAGCTGACAGTCGCACGTCTGATAACACAAACAGCTGTAGCAAAAAGTAATTCCTCATCAATATTTTCCATTTTTGTGAAAAATCAACACTCTTGATATGCTAACTGTGTAAGGTAGACTGAACGTTAAATGAATACAATGACGTTCATTTGTGCAAATTTGCATGCACAAATTAGTTGCGCAAATTGCATGAGCATCTAAACAGATGTACAACGACTCAGTACATTTGTGCAAATTTGCATGCACAAGCCAACTGGCACAATTTGCATGACCGTCTAAAAGCGCCTTAACCTTGGAACAACGAATTTACTTGATCAAATGCTATGGAATCGGAAATGTTTCTTATAAATACGCAATAAAAGTTTTCAATGAGAAGTATCCAGATGTTACAGTGATTCACAGTATGTAAATTAATTTATAAATTTGATACCACCGGGGAAGTAAAAAATGTGAAAAAAACAAAAACAATTAAATTAAGATGACGCTGCTACCGGTGTAGTTTTAGACTCTGTAGATTGTAGAAGAACACCCAAGATGGTCGTTAAATTTAGGTATTAGCAAATCTCTTATTCATAAGATTTTAGTCGTTTGGACTTTTGTTTAACTATGGATGAGAAAATTTAGCAGATAGATCATTTTATCGAAACATTTTATTCGTGGACGAATCTACTTTTAAGACTAATGGGCCATGGCATAGTTTCCTCTCAAAATTGTAGGTACTGGGCCCAGGAAAATCCTCCTTTCCGATTTACCACTAACAGTCGAAAGTTTAAAAACGACATATTGCATCATAGAATAAACGGTCCTTATTTTATTGATAGAATTTTGAACCAAGATACTTATTTAGAACTTTTAAATAATTTTGTTTTGGAAATTGGACAATGAAAATTTAAAACGTAGAAGAATAATTCTTGAACAAGACGGATGTCCAGCACATTCTACAATTCGAGTTCGAGTTCGAGCATTTCGGCCACAACAATTTCGAAGACGACGTAGATTTATTGAAGCAAAAAGTTGTGGAAGCTCTTGCAACCACAAATGAAGATGTGACCTCCAATGCATACGGAGAATTTAGAAAAAGATTAGAGAAATGTGTACTTTTTGGAGGTCTACATGTAGAATAGTTCTCAACTTAGTTAAATGAAATGTGATTTTTTTGAAATTAAGTTTTTTAAATAATTGGAAACACTTTGCTAAATAAAATGTCCAATAAAGATGTAAAAAAGCAATTCACTTAAAAGTTCATAAATTTTCAAATTTTTAGAATACCCTGTATAATTTATCTTAAGTTTGACGACTGCTTATGACTTCCTATGACAAGGAAAACTTTTTATAAAGAATAACTTTTTCTCGGCAAATCAAAAATAAGAGAGTTTACAAGACTGTGGTACCTCATCCAGAGACACACCTGGTTCGCCCAACTTAATATGATAATATACAGGAAGTCCCATTAGAATGGGTCAATTGCGATGCCATACTTTTGGCTCGTCCTGTATGAAATACAAAATAGGGCTTTCGGTAATATCAAAAAATTATATTTAAATCCTAATAGATTTTTGTAATATTTTGTGGTTTGAGCAGAAAAAATCGATTTTTAAAAATTACTCTATTTTATTTGTCTCGCCCTGTATACAAACACATATTTGTCACAATATATTATTTGAAGTTAACGAAATCGATTTTTAAAAATTACTCTATTTTATTTGTCTCGCCCTGTATACAGACACATATTTGTCACAATATATTATTTGAAGTTAAAGAAATAATATTCATGCAAAAAATTGCAATCGAATCCTTAAATTGCTATAAATATTTTTTATAAAAATAACCACTTTATTTTCTTTCTGTTCTTATTTGGGATTTACGGCCACACTTTATATCTTTAACACCCTGTACCTCAAAAACTAGTCACAGGATTGAGTTGGGACCTTGACAGTTCTGATCAGGAAATCAAAATCTACAACATACTAACGTTTTAACAAAAATTCACCGAGAGCCATTTTTACCTATATTTTGTGCGGGGCCCTTTAGTTTTCTCCATGTTGAGGTCAAATTATTATTATAATAATTTTGTTGAACAGCTACAAATCTTTCAAAACGTTAATTATTCTAATAAAATACTTGAGAACATGAAAATAAAGGCAACGTTGGTGGGCTTCTCAAAATGCGTAAACTGTATTAACTATATGCAGTCGGACTTAGTAAGGTGGTGATGTGAAGTGGCTTGAGGTGGCTTGAGAATAACTGGGAAATATATATTTAAGTGAATATTAAATAAGGTTACCCCTCTCCTGTTGCTAGATGTATATAAATTGTCCTATGCGCAGTCACGTGAAATACACACTTCTAACTACAATAGGAAGCCTGGGCTTCTGAGAGCCTGTGATATGTACCGGGCTTGGTACCGGGCTTGGTATAGGTAGTTGGGTACGTATATATATATATATATATATATATATATATATATATATATATATATATATATATATATATATATATATATATATATATATATATATATATATATATATATATATATATATATATATATATATATATATATATATGTCAAAGGGTAGCTTTGGGGACATCAATATTTGGCAAAATTGAACGTATACATTAGGTATATATTTTGTCTACAATCGATGTATGCAAGATTTTTTTATCTAACTGCTGAAATAACCAATGTACACTTTATTTATGTGTAATGCAGTTTTTGAGGACTCACGCATTTAACTTCCTTCGCTATGTAAAACATGTAAAAATTTTTGATTATTTTATTTTAATGTGTAAAGTATTGGTAGAATCATTACTCAGATATGCAATCACATCTTGGGGGGTACATGTACATGCCAAACGTTTCTGACACCACTTAAAGTTACACAAAACTATATATTAAAAATTATATATAGGAAAAATAAGTTGTATTCCACTATTAGTTTGTATAAGGAAAATAAAATAATGAATATTAATTCAATTTATGCACATTCTGTAATAAAACTTATACACATAAACGAGCAATACCAGAGCAAATACACTCATAATTTTAATACGAGAAATCAAACTCAAAATCATATTAAGACACCTAAATTTAACAAATCATTTTGTCAACATTCCATGTCATTCATTGGTCCTGTTTTATACAACAAACTCCCAATACACATACGTAATATAAAAAATAAAAAGAAATTTAATGCAGACTCAAAAGATTTTATTATAAACAATCATAATACATTTCAATTGATATAATCCACTCAAAATATAGAATATTCATAAGATTTCTATTTGTCTAAAATATATATTTTTTTTATAATTTTTTTTTATATATAATATGTTGCCAATTTAGTATTTAGTATATTAGAATTTACTTTATAATATGTAATAAATAGGAACAATTCCTTAACTAAATTACTGTAAATATTTATAAAATGTTTAAAATATATTATATTTAGGTAGTATGCCATAAATAAATAAATTAAATTGTAAAAATAAAAATTAAGGGCCAGCACGAACTTGTTTCAGTGGTCCATTATATAAAAATGATGTTTAATGTTATATAATACTGAATAAAATTGAATTGAATTGAATTGAATTGAATTACCTATTTCGTGATTTTGGTGCTGACAGCCATTGGTGCTAATTGCAAAGATGCTAGTTGAATTAAAATTATTTATAATAATTATATTCAGTATATTTTTAAAAATAAGTTTTATACAGGGTGCGGCAGAATGATATGCACTATTTGGGATGTCAATAAAAACCAAAGCACACAAAGCAAGGGAAAAAGTTTTTTATTTTTGGAAACCACATATCATGCCATTTTGAAATGTCATGTTTTAAAAATTACATCACTTAAATGACGGCCATTACAGTCTTGAAGGTGTACACGAAAGCTCGCCATTGCCCTGCGGATCATCTCTTGCGGAATTGCGGCGATTTCTTGTTTTATGGCTGCCTTTAATTCTTCCAAATTTTGTGGCTGATGTTTACACACTTGCGCTTTGAGGTATCCCCACAGAAAAAAAATCCAGTGATCTTACTGTCCTTGGTGGGCCAGTAGACTTTCGCTTAAGACTAGAAACTGTGTCACCGTCGCTTCTAACGAAGTACCAATTGCCAAGTCAGAGGGCGCTACCTACATGTTTCCGTGCGGCTACGATACTAAAGTAGTAAACGCATTTCATTCATTAATTTTACAAGCCAAATATTTCTGATATATGCAATTTACTATCTCACGGGACAAATCGTGACTTCGTTTATCTTCGTTAATAACCGACGTTTGGTCAAAACTGGTGGGAGAAACGCATTCCGAAGTAGGAATCACGGAATCAGACAAGTTTCTGGTTATATTTACTTTACTTATATCAGAGACAACCTTTTATATGTGTGTTACAATATTATTATTGAAATTGCGAGTTGTGATTGATTATTTACGAAGTGGATACATTTATTAGACACTCTATACTTGTTCCATTTTTATTGTTATTCTGTTGTTTTAAGGTTATGCTCGAATGAAGTAACGTTTTATAAACTTTCTGTGCGTAACCTAAACGACTAAGAATAGTGAGGACTGTCTGTAAAGAGACAGCGGTAAAATTTTACATTAGCGTATCTCCGATTTTTAACTTTTTTTTACCTACGTATTTTTGTATGGAAACACGAATCTGAAGTCAATTTTATCCGCTCTCCTATACTTTTCGAGATATAGGGGCCGATGTACCCCAAAAATGGCATCCCGCCTTTGGCTTAAATAGATAAATAACATATTATTCGGCGATTTTTATCGTTTTTGTTATCACTAATGCTTATTTGAAAACCGCAGAACGTGTCTGTGAACTCGCTTTGGTCACTTTATTTGTATTTAATAGACTTAAATTGTTAATTAATTGACAACACGCACATCGCCGCCAAAGATTACTATCTTTGTCGCCGCTTTTCCGAGCAAGAACTAGAGATTTTTACGTTGTTATGTTGGCAATTTGCTTAGTTCTTTTGGTTTCAAACTTAGGGCGGGCTTACTCCTGTTACCTGTTACTTCAAAGAAGGAACATGTTTTTCTTCATGAACAGGATATAAGTATTAAGACTAGAAACTGATGTACTACAAGTTGCCTAATATTGGCGCAAAATGCATTATATTTGGCCAATTTCTAATCCCGATTTATTTTGTTAAAACTTAAAATTAAAGCTTAATTTTTTAGAAACTGACAAAACACATACTGGCAAAGGCAGTAACCTTAAAATATACGAAAGAAATTTTTATTTCTCCGAGAAATTAATTATTTAAAATGTGCTTTTACATAGACAGTAGAAATTAATTAATATCGTGATAATAACTTTATTACTATGTAATTTCTTTTACCTTACGTTTTTCTTATATGTATTCTGAAGATAATCCTACCTGATTTTTCTTCAAAGTACCTAACATTATTATGTAGGGCTCAGATTAAAATATTACAACTCTCTTGCTTGTCTGCAACATGGCGGACGCTATTAGTTCAGCCAAACTAGTGCAGGTGACGCTGGTGACGTTGCCAGCACCCTGCAGGGTTTATGAATGAATGATAGTTATTTTTAGAGAGAGATACACCGGTAACCGGTTAATTTGATTCTGGTTTGTGACTGGACAAAAGTATTACATGACGACATTATATTATATACTATTATAGCTAAACTTCGCCCCTAATGTATTTTATGTATTGTATTATATTTTATGTAATATTTAATGCATTAATAAAGACTATTATTATTATTATCGAACGGCAACAGTAAATTGGGTTAATAATAGTATTGACCGTATTTTTAGATTGTTAAAAAATGCTAGTATTTGACATTTGACAAGCAAGAATATAAAATATTTTTATAACCTAAATAAATGAGCTTGAAAATAGCTTTATTGTGTAATGTAATTATTTGTATTAACTGGTTAAAAAATGTTTATGCATAAAATTAATGAATAATGAAATGTGTTTGTGAAGTTCAGACATAAGTTACCTAGGTACTTGTTTATTTGGTAAAATTTTACATTAGCGTATCTCCGATATTTAACTTTTTTTTATCTATACTTACGTATTTTTGTCTGGAAATCACGAATCTGAAGTCAATTTTATCCGCTCTCCTATACTTTTCGAGATATAGGGGCCGATGTACCCCAAAAATGGCATCTCGCCATAGGCGTAAATAACATTTTATTCGGCGATTTTTATCGTATTTGTTATCGCTAATGCTTATTTGAAATTCGCAGAACGTTTCTGTGAATTCGCTTTCGTCTTTTTTTTATTTAACAGACATACATTGTAAATTAATTGATAACGAACATCGCCTCTTTTCCCCAACGACTTCTCTTGTCCAGAATGGTTGTCTTTTCCCAGCAAGAACTATAGGGATTTTTTACGTTGTTATGTTGGCAATTTACTTTTGATTTCAAACTTTCAAAGCACGCTTAAAATTGTTTTGAATTGCCAGTCTATTTTTTGCAGATTTTGCTTGAAAATTCCTCCTTAATACTTATATCCTGTTCATGAAGAAAAACATGTTCCTTCTTTGAAGTAACAGGTAACAGGAGTAAGCCCGCCCTAAGTTTGAAACCAAAAGAACTAAGCAAATTGCCAACATAACAACGTAAAAATCTCTAGTTCTTGCTCGGAAAAGCGGCGACAAAGATAGTAATCTTTGGCGGCGATGTGCGTGTTGTCAATTAATTAACAATTTAAGTCTATTAAATACAAATAAAGTGACCAAAGCGAGTTCACAGACACGTTCTGCGGTTTTCAAATAAGCATTAGTGATAACAAAAACGATAAAAATCGCCGAATAATATGTTATTTATCTATTTATGCCAAAGGCGGGATGCCATTTTTGGGGTACATCGGCCCCTATATCTCGAAAAGTATAGGAGAGCGGATAAAATTGACTTCAGATTCGTGTTTCCATACAAAAATACGTAGGTAAAAAAAAGTTAAAAATCGGAGATACGCTAATGTAAAATTTTACCGCTGTCTCTTTACAGACAGTCTTCACTATTCTTAGGCCCGATCTTTTCATCTTCCCATTAACTTTATCCGGCAGTTAAAGTTGTTGATTTTCATTGTTGTAACAATTGTATCCTAGGTAAATAACTGCCGAATAAAGTTAATTGGAGGTGAAAAGACAGGCCCTTAGTCGTTTAGGTTACGCACAGAAAGTTTATAAAACGTTACTTCATTCGAGCATAACCTTAAAACAACAGAATAACAATAAAAATGGAACAAGTATAGAGTGTCTAATAAATGTATCCACTTCGTAAATAATCAATCACAACTCGCAATTTCAATAATAATATTGTAACACACATATAAAAGCAAATAATATTATTTTTCACTGAAAAATTTTATTATCTCGCTATATCATCTCTGCTCTGTGCTATATTTATATAAGTAAAGTAAATATAACCAGAAACTTGTCTGATTCCGTGATTCCTACTTCGGAATGCGTTTCTCCCACCAGTTTTGACCAAACGTCGGTTATTAACGAAGATAAACGAAGTCACGATTTGTCCCGTGAGATAGTAAATTGCATATATCAGAAATATTTGGCTTGTAAAATTAATGAATGAAATGCGTTTACTACTTTAGTATCGTAGCCGCACGGAAACATGTAGGTAGCGCCCTCTGACTTGGCAATTGGTACTTCGTTAGAAGCGACGGTGACACAGTTTCTAGTCTTAAGGAGGAATTTTCAAGCAAAATCTGCAAAAAATAGACTGGCAATTCAAAACAATTTTAAGCGTGCTTTGAAAGTTTGAAATCAAAAGTAAATTGCCAACATAACAACGTAAAAAATCCCTATAGTTCTTGCTGGGAAAAGACAACCATTCTGGACAAGAGAAGTCGTTGGGGAAAAGAGGCGATGTTCGTTATCAATTAATTTACAATGTATGTCTGTTAAATAAAAAAAAGACGAAAGCGAATTCACAGAAACGTTCTGCGAATTTCAAATAAGCATTAGCGATAACAAATACGATAAAAATCGCCGAATAAAATGTTATTTACGCCTATGGCGAGATGCCATTTTTGGGGTACATCGGCCCCTATATCTCGAAAAGTATAGGAGAGCGGATAAAATTGACTTCAGATTCGTGATTTCCAGACAAAAATACGTAAGTATAGATAAAAAAAAGTTAAATATCGGAGATACGCTAATGTAAAATTTTACCAAATAAACAAGTACCTAGGTAACTTATGTCTGAACTTCACAAACACATTTCATTATTCATTAATTTTATGCATAAACATTTTTTAACCAGTTAATACAAATAATTACATTACACAATAAAGCTATTTTCAAGCTCATTTATTTAGGTTATAAAAATATTTTATATTCTTGCTTGTCAAATGTCAAATACTAGCATTTTTTAACAATCTAAAAATACGGTCAATACTATTATTAACCCAATTTACTGTTGCCGTTCGATAATAATAATAATAGTCTTTATTAATGCATTAAATATTACATAAAATATAATACAATACATAAAATACATTAGGGGCGAAGTTTAGCTATAATAGTATATAATATAATGTCGTCATGTAATACTTTTGTCCAGTCACAAACCAGAATCAAATTAACCGGTTACCGGTGTATCTCTCTCTAAAAATAACTATCATTCATTCATAAACCCTGCAGGGTGCTGGCAACGTCACCAGCGTCACCTGCACTAGTTTGGCTGAACTAATAGCGTCCGCCATGTTGCAGACAAGCAAAAAAGTTGTAATATTTTAATCTGAGCCCTACATAATAATGTTAGGTACTTTGAAGAAAAATCAGGTAGGATTATCTTCAGAATACATATAAGAAAAACGTAAGGTAAAAGAAATTACATAGTAATAAAGTTATTATCACGATATTAATTAATTTCTACTGTCTATGTAAAAGCACATTTTAAATAATTAATTTCTCGGAGAAATAAAAATTTCTTTCGTATATTTTAAGGTTACTGCCTTTGCCAGTATGTGTTTTGTCAGTTTCTAAAAAATTAAGCTTTAATTTTAAGTTTTAACAAAATAAATCGGGATTAGAAATTGGCCAAATATAATGCATTTTGCGCCAATATTAGGCAACTTGTAGTACATCAGTTTCTAGTCTTAAGAGCAGAAGTTGTGTCCCGGAAGTGTGAAACCCATCGACGAATTGTTCTCCCGTCAGGAACGGCACCATGACGACCAACATCAAACTGAATACGAAATGCATGCTGCGTCGCTATTACAGATTCACCATTTATTATGAACTTTTCGACGACAATAGCTCGATGCGTTCCGTTCCAAGCCATGGCGATAACTGATATAAGTATGACGTTTCAAAATGGCATGGTATGTGGTTTCCAAAAATAAAAAACTTTTTCCCTTACTTTTTGTGCTTTGGTTTTTATTGACATCCCAAATAGTGCATATCATTTTGCCGCACCCTGTATAAATAAAATAATATAATAAAACAAAATTAAATTTTTCATATTTTTTATTTTATTTTCCCGAAAAACAAATGAAAATTTCTCAACTCGATGAGATAATATTTGGTCATAAGATTTCAAAATTAACAAAATATACAGGGTTTTCCATTTAAAAAATACAATTTGATGTAATTTTCGTCGAAACACAACGCCAGCTGCCCAAAACGCTGTAAAAGTAGCTTGTGTGTGGGCCGCATTTTACAGTGATGAGTGTGATGACTTTCCCGCTCATTTTTTACCGACTTACGGTGAGACACAAGACTGGCTTTAACTTTAATGTGACAGATAGACTGGAGTCCGTATTTCTATCGTATTGATTTTAAAATCTGTTGTAAGTGCGATTCGGATACAGTATGTAAAAATTATGTATATTTTAAATAAAGTAGAAACATTTTATACAGGGTGTTCGTTGATTATATCACATTTCCGAAAATGTTTCCTAACATAGCTGGGACACGCTGTATACATAGTATATCTAAATATAATCCAAATTTGCGTGACTTAAAAATAAGAGTTGGTCTTATTAGTAAGCGTGGTTTGACTCCTAAAAACTACTGATAAACAGATATTTACTTCAATATACAGCGGAACAGCCAAATGGAATAAATTCAGTATCTCAATTATTGTGTGAAATGACATCCTGCAACGTACAAATTTCATCCCTAAATTCAACCCCCTTCGAGTGGCAGT
This sequence comes from Rhagium mordax, assembly GCA_963680705.1. Taxonomy (NCBI): domain Eukaryota; kingdom Metazoa; phylum Arthropoda; class Insecta; order Coleoptera; family Cerambycidae; genus Rhagium; species Rhagium mordax. The sequence goes on from OY796656.1 coordinate 62,550,805, forward strand.
TGCAACCCCTAAATTTTTAAATGGGAAGTAGGGGCTTGTGCGATACCTCATTTAAAAGGTATTTTCATTCTCTATTCAAAAATGCTATGGTTTTAATATTTATTGCAAAAATTAACAGTAAAAAAATTAATTCATGTGCTTGACGTAATTCGCTACAGCAAACTAAAAAAAAATAATTTCAATGTAGGAAATGTTCAAAATGAGGATGCTGCCAAGACGTTCAAGGAACTCATTTTGAATATTTCCTACATTGATATTATTACTAATAATTAAGTAGGTACCTAAATCGTTATAACTTCTACCTTTTAGGTATTGTCTCTACGCCTATCAGTTGCCATAGGGTCCCCAAATCTACCAATACATCATTATATAATAATACCTATATGAAGTATACAGTACCCCACATATTTTTATATTCAACTTGGAAACAAAGATGAGTTTATAGTACGAAAAGCGTGAATTAAAAAGAGAAAACAAACGGTGAATATGTAACGCCTACACGGAGAGTGACAGCGGTAAAGACCGCAAATTAAAACACCTAAAAACGTGGGCAAAAAATACCGCCAAAGCATCAGTAAAAATATCGTTTTATGTATGCCGGTTACTCATGTGGTCGACTTGCATACATACGGTAAGTGATATCCTATTAAATTCTTTTTGCGGCGTTTTTTTCCCAAGTTTTTAGGTGTTTCAATTTGAAGTAGAATGGAGTGAGAGGCGTGTCTCTAGTGCTCTGGTATTTGTCTTTATTTTATACTCCTTACTGATATTCTCTGTTCTTGTTTTCAAGTTGAATATAAAATTTTGTGGGGTACTGTATATCCGTCTAGCAGTTCTTTTGAGGACACCATAAACCATCATTTATTTTTGTTTTTGCCTTACTTAGTGATGACTTTCCCGTTCATTTTTTACTTGCTCACGCTGAGACACAGGACTGGCTTTAACATTAATGTGTTGGATACAGTATACATAGATTATGTATATTTTAAATAAAGTAGAAACAATTTATACAGGGTGTCGGTTGACTATAAATCACAAATCTAGAAATGTTTCCTGACAGAGCTAGGGCACGATGTATGGTATATAGTATATCTAAATCTAATCCAAATTTGCCTAACTTAAAAATAAGATTTGATCTTATTCGCAAGAGTGGTTTGAGTCCTCAAAAATACTGCTAGATGGATATATACTTCAATATATATTATGATGTATTGGTAGAGTCGGGGACCCTGTTGAAAGAATCAGGGCCTTACTGTGAGAGTTTTAAACATTTTTATTTTATTTAAAATCAAAATAGAAGTATTATCCTAATTTGTTTTACTACTTAATTTAATATTCAACTCTTATGGTATGAAACAAATAAATAGTGCCTCGTAGAGATTTTCAGATAAATACTATGTGTACCCATCTATAAAAAGATTTTTTTATGGCTTTTGCATAAGAAGTAAAAATATACAAGTCGTTCTATATAAAAAAAAACATAAATCCGGAATGCGATGTTCAATTGTTTTTGTGATATAAGATATAATTATTAGAAAACACATGCGGTGTGGCCCATTTGAAATTAGGACACCTCTGTAAAATGGTTATTTTTTCCGATTTTAATTAACTTTTTTTTAGATTGTTACTCATGGAAAACGGCATTTTATGACGAATTGATAAATTTCCATCACAAAAATCAAGGCCTACTTTGCAATTTTTTTGGAGCGAAAATTCGAGAAATCGTATTGGCGATTTTTTTACGTGAAAACTAGGTACGTTACTGTATTCAGCGTTCCGTACTAATAATTAATTAAGTACCCAAATCGTTGTGACTCCTACCCTTTAGGTATTATCTCGATACCTATCACTTGCCACAGAGTCCCCAAATCTACCAATACATCATATCATAATATAATATATTGGAGTGTATATCTGTCTAGCAGTACTTTTGAGGACACCATAATTTATTTTTATTTTTACCTTACTTAATGATTTCCCTCACATTTTTTATCGGCTTATGCTGAGATACAGGACTGGATTTAACTTTAATGTGACAGATAGACTGCAGTCTGTATTTCTATCGTATTAATTTTAAAATCTCTTGTAAGTGTGATTAGGATACAGTATGTAAAAATTATGTATATTTTAAATAAAGTAGAAACAATTATACAGGGTGCGCCATCTAAAAGTCCCCACACTCGTAACATTCGTATTTTTTTAGCTACGACCATGTTGGGCACATTAAATTGTAGATATTTTTAAGGCCTTTAAACATACGTACAGAGAAAAAAATTTAAACAAACTGTTAAAAAGCAAACTTAATTTCCTTGTATATTTTATTGCGTCACCCTTTACGTGAATTGTGTTAATGTTTTCTTATAAAGGTTTTAATTTGCTTCAATTTATGCCATTACCTCCTGAAATTTTGCAGTTTCCTTATTAGTAACTAGGTATATTTTAATAAAAGCTTGTTTTTAAAAATATTTTTCCTTTTGCTCTTTTGTTACTTTAAATAATATTTATGATATGTCTTTTACAAATAAAGCATACAATTATTATTTATAATCTTTTCAAATTTATTTTGAAAGAATTCTGTTTGGAATCGAAAAGAGCGTTTTTTTATTTTTTTCTCTGAAATTAAAAAGAAATTCGGCAATGACGTAATAACATAAATTGAAACTAATTAAAACCTTAAAAAAAAAACATTAACATAGTTCATGTACAGGGCGAGGTAAAAATATAAAAAAAGAAATTAAGTTTCCTTTAATAATTTCTTCATAATAATAGCTATTTCTATCTACAAAATATATTTAAGATATTGTTTGTGGCTGACATTCATATTTCTAATATAGTCTTCACATAAGAAGTCGCATAAGAACTTTTATTTCTTTAAAAAACTTCTTTAGCACTACTTGAGTTTTGTGTTTACTGGGTATAGTTAAAAAACCACATTAAACTCATTATAAATGACATACAAAATAATGGTAAAATATAAGTTTGACTTTTAACCAACAAATTTAATAACTAGGTACAATCAATATAATTATTATCTAATAAAGGATATATTTTTCACTCAGGTACAATCTAATACTTCGAAATTAATTTCTTGCAAAACAGTTTATATTTTCAAATGGCATCACCACCCCAAAATCGATTAAGTATCGCAGATCAATCTTATTCTTATTATAATCACACCAATAATGAAGAGTGACGACCTATGATGACCAATTTTTTTGCAAAAAAATATTCAAAAACAATAATAGAGATACCTAGATGTCGTTCTGAGATTATTACAAAACCATAGATTAAATAAGTATAAGATATACCAACCTATTGGCAAATGAATATTATACGGAACTTGTGCATTCGAATAGTTAGATGACGCATCTTAAAGTGTATTTTTCTATGTACATTTATAGCTAAAGATTTATTGTTAGAGCTTTGGACGTTTTTGCCATTAGGTTTTAAACATGGTTCTTCAACAAATGATATCAATCAAATCAAAAGATTACATTTTTGGGAGTTTCGGGTTCGCCATTTATTATTCGAATGCACAAGTTTCATATAATATCCACTTGCATTCTAACAATAGAATGGTATATCTTGTACTTATTTAATCTATGGCAAAACTTAGTATTTTACTCCCGACACTAGAATGTATAGTATTTATAGGACCTTTTCTTTTTCTTAGTATTTTTCCTTTCTTGCCCATAGAAACGTATGTCTATGCTAAACCGAAATTTCGGGACTTCTTTCCTGGTTGGTAGATGGCAGCCGTATTATATTGATTATAGAATAATTTAATTTGGCAATTTTGGCATTAAATAATAATTTATCTATGGTTTCAATGCCTTTTATGACCAGAATTGATAAAAAAAATTCTTCACTAAATAGTTAGAATTCTCCATCTAACCGGAGGCCAGATATCATGTCCATGTCCTAGCACATCTAGCGTAGCTTAAACCACATGATTTCATGGATTTCACAGTTCATTTAGGAAGTAAATAAATAAATTCACAAGTGAAATATTGCCAATTGGCACTTTAATAGCTACAGGAACCTCGAGTTCACCGACAAATAAGCTTCCCGAGGAACCACAAAAGTATTGGCGATTTTCTTACGTGAAAACTAAGTACGTTACTGTATTCAACCTCCCGTAGTAATAATTAATTAACCCTTTAGGTATTATCTCTACATCTATCACTTGCCACAGAGTCCCCAAATCTACCAATACATCACATCATAATATAATATATTGAAGTGTAGCAGTACTTTTGAGGACACCATAATTTATTTTTATTTTTGCCTTAATGATTTCCCGTTCATTTTTTATCGGCTCACGCTGAGATACAGGAATGGCTTTAACTTTCATGTGACAAATAGACTGCAGTCCGTATTTCTATCGTATTAATTTTAAAATTTCTTGTAAGTGTGATTAGGACACAATACCTATGTAAAAATTATGTATATTTTAAATAAAGTAGAAACAATTATACAGGGTGAGTCATCTAAAAGTTAACATTTTTATATTTTTAGCTACAACCATGGGGGCACATTAAATTGTAGTTAAATTAAGTTTCCTTTAATAATTTCTTCATAATATTTTTTTTTATATCACTCTAGCTAGACTCATGTTTAAAGGTCTTAAAAATATGTACAATTTGATGTGCCCAACATTGTCGTCGCTTAAAAAATAAGAAAGTTACTAGTCTGGGGAGATTTAAGTGGTGCACTCTGTAGATCACATTTCCGGAAATGTTTCCTAATAGAGCTAGGACACGCTGTAGGTATATAGTATAACTAAATCTAATCCGAATTTGCCTAACTTAAAAATAAGAGTTGGTCTTTCATTAGTAAGAGTGGTTTGAGTCCACAAAAATACTCTTAAATGGATAGGAAGATGGATATATACTTCAATATTATATTATGATGTATTGGTAGATTTGGGGACCCTGTGGCAACTGGTAGGTAGGTAGGTATACATTTTTAACATTTATTAATGAAATGATTAATAAGATAAATTTTAAAATAATTTTTATTCGCGATTGAATGCTATAATTTTATTCATATTTTTAGGTTTGTTGTACTTAGGTTAAGTCTGGTAAATAACATTTTACATGAACAATGTTTACTAGTCTCTATTTTATTTCAGTTGTAGCTAAATCAAATGAAAATTACATGTTTAAAAAATCAGGGCCGTACTGAAAATTTAAAGAATTTACTTGATTACTATACACTATACATAGATCACATTTCCGAAAATGTTTATTAACAGACTAGCTAGTCGTATGGTAGGTTAGTAGATATCGTTGTCGCCTGGTATACCGGGTGGCCACGAGAACTGACCCAGATTTATATCTTCTTTGTTTATGAACCAACTATATGGTATTCACATTTTATTTACATGAGGGGAGGCCTTGGAAAATCTGAATTCTGTTGGTATGAATGACTGTTTTAATTACTGAGGTTATGTTGAAAAGTCAAAAACATAACCACAAATTCAAATTGGTTCTACATAGTTGCCAGAGTGAGACCCTAAAGAAAGCACAGCAATGTTATCAATAAAAAATTTGGCAATTCAGCCAAAAATAAATGTCAGTGACGATCAATTAAATCTGACACTTCAATATTTTGTCAATAGTAGACAACCCTGAGACAACCTAAGAAAAACATATCATAGCCTCCCCTCATGTAAATAAAATGTGAATGGCATATATTTTGAAATTTGGAACATGTATACAAGACGTATATTCCAATTTAGTGACGTATACGGTCAAAATAATATTAAATTGAATTTTTTAAATGGAATACCCTGCATATTTTACTATTTTTAGAATCTACAAACTAAATTCTGGCTGATCACGTTGCGAAATTTTCATTTATTTTTCTGAAAAAACAATTTGAAAATTTGAAAATTTTGCCCCTTGTTTTCAAGATATAATGAAAATCGGCACTGTTAACATAGACATAAAATACCACATTTTGACGTATTTGAAATCTTTTATGGGCTTCCGATATAGCCGGAAGTAACACCATTTCTTGATTATAAATGGAATACCCTGTATATTATTGCATTTTCAGAGTCTGAATAGGTCTATTTTGGTGAGTTTTTTGCCCTACTGTGATTTGTTTTAGACCCGAGGTTTGTTTCGAATCTAGAGTGCTGCGATTAATTTAAAATTATCATAAATGACATACAAAATAATGGGAAAATACAAATTTGACTTAACCAACAAATTCAATAACTAGGTAAGGGGTGATTCACTGAGATTTCCCACCCATATTATTTCTTTTATTTTTATAACATAGATAGGTACTTTACAGAAACCATACTCGTTTGATAGTGTTCAAACGAAATTATTAAATTAAATTCAATTAAATTTGTATCCCCGAGTTGTTAAATAAATAAACTAAACACCACAAGTAATGCGACCCGGTCTTTTTATCATTCAAGAGACCTTGTTCAGAAGAGATCTACATTTAAAGACAACGGATGCTCACCCAATATCCTTGTATAGTGAAAGTAATCTCTCTCGCAGTTAATTCCACTGCCACGACCAGAAATCGAACCAGGAACTTTTGGATGAGAGCCAAGTGACTCTACCACCAGACGTCTCTTTATAGTTTGTGTAAATCATTACAATAATTGCGACTTCCTAAACTAGAGAAGCTACAGAATTAATTAACTATTATTAGGTACTTTAGGAAATTTAAAATATCAGAGACTGTTTTCTGATTTTTAATTGAAAACATGACAAGATTAACTTGCCGCTGTAAAATTTTTCATCCGACTTTTCATGTCGGCAAGGCCATCCTCATCTATTTTAAGTTAACAAGGATATGAATGTTTGATTTTATGTTTATTGCACCTTATCACTTTTGTAATTATTAAATCAGTAATCCTTTTCCCCACTTCTGGAATTATTTCAGTTGCGCATTCACAAATTACTTCTTCCATTATTTCACACATTCACAGTTCTTAAATTTAAACTTCAAATTTTAGATACCTAATGCCTGTGGATGGTACACAGAAAATAACCTCCGTCTGATGTCAAAAAAATGATGTATTTGTCATATAATTTATATTACTGGTCGAGAGGTAGCTTACCTGCCTCTCACCCAAAAGTCCCGGGTGCGATTCCTGGACGTGGCAATGGGAAATACTGTGGAAGGGATTTTTCCATACAAGGTTCTTCTAGAGCCTTCCGGGATAAAGGGGGTCGTAATTACATGTGGTGTTATTATTATTATTATAAAATTTATTAAAGAATCTAATGAGCTGTACGTATTATATTATTTCTTTCTATCTACTGAGCTGCTCTTATAGAAAAAAAATGGATTCAAACTTTTAATTTTCTAGACGTTTATTTCTACTTTCTACCACAAGGTAGAAAAATTATAGTAACAAGGAAATAAAAAACATGCTGTTATAGTGAAATTTGTGCTTTTTACCTAATTAATGGCAATCAAAATATAGATTAAGCTGTATTTTATCACTCGTCCTCAAACCCACCATTTCATATATAATAAGGCGGTGTTTTTGAGGATTGTCTCCAAAGCTACCGTTAGGTGACTGATTCTTATGAGGACGGTCCTCAAAAGCACCAAATGTCCTCAAAGATACCATTCTGTACCACAAAACGTCCTCAAAACTACCCTTTGACATATATATATATATATATATATATATATATATATATATATATATGTATAAACACATCGTTGTTCCCTCCGTGATAAACACTAGGCGGACCAACCTCCGGTAGTTTTATTACATATATATGGATGACCTTGTATAAACATATTTAGAAGATGAGTCTTTACACGTCTCACAAGAGAGGGGTAAAGAATTGTACCAATAAAATTTGTATATATTTTATATATTTTAAAGATATTATTCATTGTTAGTTCCCTCCGAATCTATATATTTTAGAATTAATAATTACTCGTACTTCCCTCTAGCGCAGTTGCCAGGTTGTGGAGGGAGCTACGTGTTTATTATTATTGTATCCTTATATTCTCTCATGCTGCAATTAAATTAGGTTTTCGCTGATGGCAAAGAGGTAGTAGGTCCCTAATATAATTTATTGGTGCTTTATACTTAAAATATTTACACAGGTCAAGTTTTACAAAGAAATATGAATAGGAATAAATTACAAACAATAAAATTTATAAATGAATGAGATAAATACTACCAACATATTACATACAGGGTGGAACAAAAGTATCAAATAATGGCTTTAACTTTGTTATTTGCAAAGTTACAAAAGAATGTTGAATATGAAAGTTGTTTGGTTCTTTACCATGCATGTTTTGAGTTTTTTAGTTTGTTGATATCTTCTTCTGGTTTGTTCCTATGGCAACCAACTTTTTCTTTTTAAATGGCACCCATAATTTTTTTTAATTAATTTGAAACAAGCATATTTTCCTCTATTAAGTAACAAAATTTTGAAATTTTTCGAAAAAAAATAAGCGAGAAAAAAAACATTTATTACGACTCACTCGTCGCAAAGGATGCCATGGAAAATGTCATGCAGTTATAAAACATAAGCATTACTTTTGATAAAGAATGTCATGGAAGTTTGACAATTAAATTTTTACAAACAAACAACTAAATTTTAGTGTTATGATGTGTGAAATTAATTCATTTAGTTCCGATTGAGTCGTAATAAATATTTTTTTCACGCTTATTTTTTTTTTTCAAATATTGCAAAATTTTATGACTGAATAGAGAAAAATATGCTTGTTTCAAATTGACAAAAAAATATTATGAATGCCATTTAAAAAGAAAAAGTTGATTGCCATAGGAACAAACCGGAAGAAGATATCAACAAACTAAAAAACTCAAAACATGCACGGTAAAGAACCAAACAACTTTTATATTGAACATTTTTTTATAACTTTGCAAATAACAAAGTTAAAGCCATTATTTGATAGTTTTGTTCCACCCTGTATAGTAAACACAACATAAAATCAGTTAACGAACGCTAAAGATAAAAAAGATATAAAAATTACATTAGTAATTGTCACACATTAAAATCATTAAAATCAGCCACCAAGAATTCCTCAAATGAATAAAAGGCATTTCCGAGTAAAAATGTTTTGACAGAAATTTTGAACTTGATTAGATTCAGTTGCTTTATGTGGGGCGGCAATACATTATAAAACATTGTACTGTAATAATTTGTACCTACATGTGTCCGCCTTAGCCTTAAAAAATTTATATTTATTTTATCACAGTTTCTTGTGGAATAACTGTGCAATTGACTATGTGTTGTGAAATTCTCCTCATTTTCTTTTACATATAATAAACATTTGAGGATATATGCGCATGGTAATGTGAGAATACTTAACTATAATTAAGACCAGCAATTATTCTTACCTATTGCTTTTCTTTGGGTAAAAAAAACTAAATTTTACCTCCTTACTAAGATTTACGTCAGCACCATCTATATTCCTTAAAGTAAAGATCATATTTTTAGTTTTAGAGTTATTTTGCACCAATTTATTAGATATAAACCAATTTTGAAAAGTGGTTTGTGTCAAATTCCTATCAATAATTAACTTAGTAATGTTTTTGGAGAATTTTGACACAGTTGTATCGTCAGCAAATGAAACAAAGTTTTTGCATCTGTTGTAACATTTGGCAAATCATTTATATATGTTAAGAAAAGTGTCGGACCCAACACTGACCCTTGGGGTACTCCATAATTTATTGGAAGAAGATTTGATTTTAAATGATTACAAACTACAAATTGATAACGGTTACTAAGATAAAGATTTAATTAATATGCCATGTGATACACAGTCAGTTATCAAACCATCTTCAAAACTTTGGTTGATAAGCTTAATTAAGGAATTTATAGCTAACGTCGTAGATTGTTTGGCTCTAAAGCTGAATTGATATAGGTTAAATAGATTATTTCGTTCAAACTGTTCAGTGATTTGGTCTTTTAATGCAACTTCGAAAATTTTCGCCAAGAAAGGAATGGTAACAATTGGGCGATAGTTAGCGGGATCATCCTTTGAATTCTTTTTATGTATTGGTATAACTTTTGAGATTTTTACTTGACAAGAGGAAATTTTGCACACTATATTACTAGCAACGTTTGTGAAGTATTTTGTCAATTCATTTGGAGGAATATTAATTTCTGAATTTTTTTTTATATTATTGTTGTTTATTATTTTCCACAATGCACTTTGATGATTATTAGAATTCGGGATAAAATTATCATGAGCCAGTTTCTTTGCATTTATCAAGTCATTATGGTAAGTATATTTATGTTGTTTTATAATATTACGCAGATTTTCAGTTGGAGTGCTGTCATAACAGTCTTGCAACAGATGTATTGTAGTTCTTTTCTGTTTTAATTCGTCAGTAAACCAATTTATTCTAAATGATGACTTTGTATTTATTAATTTAGATTTTTCAGGAAATGAAACTTCAATTGCTTGTGTTAAAATACCCAGAAAATTTCCGAATTTGTCATTGATACACATATTACGTTCTTTAACCCCCAACGAACACTACTCGTCTATTATGTAAAACTAATAAGCCCGCATCAGTTATAGGTTTACAGTTTATTCTTATGTTATTGCCTTTAACAGTAGCTGGTTTATAATCTAATTTAATACCTAGATGGTCTGATAACCTAGTGTTAATTACTCTCACATTACACATACTTGCATCAATGCCAGTAAATATCTGGACAGTTATTTTCCTAGTTTTTTTCTGAATTTAGTGCAGTCATACTAAAAGAGCTAAATGTGTTAAGCAGGAGATGCACATTATTTTGATCGGTGTTAAAATGAGCATTAAAGTCACCGGTAACTATTAGTTTTTTATTTTTTTCTCATTAGAATATCTAACGCATTCGAGTTTTTCTATGAAAATATTCATACCTCCATTTGGCGATCGATAAACTATCATAATGATTAGATCAAAGAATTCCACAGCACATAGTTCGCAATGAATTTCTACGGATAATTTGATTTAATGCAGTACAGTGATTTTTTTTGGGCATATATCGCGACACCACCATGTATAGCAACTGCCCTAGTGAAATATGATATAAGATTGTAATTTATCAATCTTACACCGAGAATGTCATCTCATAATATCCAATGCTCATTCAAACATAATATCAAAATTATTGTCATTTTCTAACAGAAATGCATCAAATTCATTAATCTTATTTGAAATACATTGAATATTTAAATGTAATAATTTAATACCTTGATTTAGGCTTTTTGATTTGACAGAGTTACCAACTGATCCCATATTAGAAGTAATCCCAGTTAGCACAAAATGTCCGTGGGATGTCCATATATGAGCTTTTACGTTCCATATGGGATCGTCGCGGCAAAATGTCACTCGGATGTTCCAGGGACTGAAATATCCCACGGAAACATCCCTGGGACTTACCGTCAGGGACGTCCCTGTAGAGTTATATTAAGAAAATCCTTGGGATGTCCCAAATAGTGAAACAACCCAGGCTAACGTCCCAAGGACTTAAGGACTTGGATATTTAATTCTGGGTAAGGTATTTTATAAAAAAACAAATATATAATGCACATGCTCAATCACAATTGACGGTCGAAAATATTGAAAACAATTTTTTAAACCTAAAAATATTGTTATTTTGGAGTGATAATGTTTTTATTAAATAAATATTATATCAGGATTCATTCAACAAAAACAAAGAGTAGAATAATTATAAAAATGTGGAAACAATCTAGTTTTTAATCGTTTAATCTGATATTCAGTATGTTTGGTATTATGTATACCTAATATTAGAATTACTATTAAAAGTTTTTCTTCTGTGATAAAGCAAACGAAACTTTTGGTAAACAAATTTTCAAGTTCTGTTTGGGTTCTCAAATATTTTAAATTTGCCGCCGCTTAATAAATGTAACGGACCAAGCAGAGCCCAGAACCAATCCAGGGCAAGGATAAGAAGGAGTCTGGAGAAAGAGCAATATGGCTGCGTGCATGTTTTGTTTGGTGTTTGGTGTCTTTTTGGTCTGGTGTTTTGTTAAAAGTTAAGTGGTCTTTTACAGATTGATTATTGTATTCTTTTACGCTTCATTATGCCTATTAATTTGTGATGTTCCTTTGAATAAATTATCAGTATTCCTGTAAAGGGTTATTTGAACTTTTGATGCGACATTGACACTGAAGTAGATCCTCAAATACTTATTATACTGAACTTGACCCACATTTCGCAAACCAAGTTGACATCATTGGGGGTTTTAAGCATCTGCCAATGATGCCATGTTGGCCAAGCTCGTCGACTGTAATAAACTTTTTGGTATTTGTGAAAATAATTTCATTGTCAATTAGTATTTTATTTTGAATCCAGTTGGATGTAGGTTTTATATCTGGTATGCTATTAGAGCATGTCCTTGTCAGGTCCTAATATTGTCCAAACACGACCTGAAAGGACGTTGTTGGGACGTGACAGGGATATCCTGAACAGTCCCAAACGGCTTGCGCTGGGACGTCCCTACTCTGTTTTGGGATGTCCCTGGGATGTTTCAAATGTTCTGGCTTGATGTTTTTGGGACGTCACAGGAACAGCCTTGTGTTATCTGGGATATTACTATTAGTATGTTTATTTTCACTTCCAGTAGGGATATCTCAGATAGGCGTGGGTATAAAAAAAATTCTGCTAAAATTTGTCCTCTACTACTTAAGTTCATGTCACTGGTTACAAATTCCTTTTGTGATGCTTCAGTCAAGTCAATTACAGGAGCCGTTTTACTACCACTCTCACTGTAACTATTGTCACTAACCTGAACAAATTTCAAGTTTTTATTTGGCATTTTTTTGAAAATTTCATTTACAATATAAGAAGCGACTAGACATTTTGTAAGTTTCCTTATCTCATCATCATTTATTTCTATATACCGAACAAGGCCTTCAGTGTATCTATTAAATTTCCCTAAGAAATCATTCAATTTGATGTTATAAGTATTTCCAAATATGTCTATTTTTTATAATACCTATCTCTTACTCGTACTGTATAATCGTTACCGGCAGGAATGACAATTTTTCTTAAGAAATTTATGATTTATATCATAAAATATTAACACAAATATACAGGGTTAATCAAAATTTAATTGAAGTTAGGTATAAATCGTAAACTTCTTAAGAAATTGTTATTCCTGCCGATTACACATTACGCAACTTTTTGTACCGTTTAACCCCTACTAAATAGAGCTTTCTGAGTATCCGGGTGGCCCATATTATAATATTAAAGAAAAAGAGTTATTTTGAAAAATGTGATTTTTATGAGTTTATAGACCACCCTGTTTGATATATTATTGGACATATCGACGTTTTCGTATTTTTTATATGAATTACATTGGAACAAAAATAATTTTAACATATTCGCAGCCATCTAGATTGACAACTAAAATTCGAATTATTTTACTTGCAACCCTCTATAGGTAAATTGTTCAAAATAGCATAAATGTATCCAAAATGTAATCTTTATTTAAAAAATGTAAAAACATATAGAGTGGTCCATTTAGAAAAGACTATTGGGGTCTTTTCCGGTGAAACCGGAAGTGACAAATATGGCGGATAAGTCTCAAAAAGTTGGAAATCTTACCTAATTTCACCATACAAAATTTTATCCCGATATCTTTAAAAACGAGGAAGTTACATGGGTGGCCCACTAATCGTTTACACCCGGTATATATAAAAATACAAAAGAAATCGTACAAACACGAGGCCGGTTTACTTAATAATTACTAGTGAAAAGGTTTTCTTCATGAAAAAAAAACATTTTCCAGCCCTTCGTAGGAGGTGGAAATCAGGGGGTGGTGGTGGTTTGGCTCATCTGCCTGGAAGACCGAACCTCTGTACTCGAGGAAGACTTAACCAGGCCAAAAAAGGGATTCGAAAATCATTTGTATGCGGGAGGGCGATTTGGGGGGTGGTTTTTGGCCAATTTGTAGGGGTTGCCAAGGAAGAAATATTTTGGGACCCCCACCATCGTGTTCAGCGATCTCGAAAACGGGGGGTCTCTAGATTGGCGCTCTGGCAAAAAAAGGTACCCCTTCCGACTACTATAAAGTGTTTTTTATGTGGCAAACCAACAAAGAGTTATTAAGAAAAGTTGTTTAGAATTATCTTGGAAATAAAATGGAAAATCATTGTTGGCCAATAATTTTAAAATTTGTTATAGGGGTCTAGATGCTGATTCTAAACGATTTTTTTTTTAATTTTTGTCGTATTTTTCATATAAACCACTCTACAGAAAAATTGATTTTTTGAAAATTTCCAAGGCATACTTGATTTCCCAAAACTAAAATTACCCATTTTAGAAATTAGTTTTTAACCAAGCAGGGCCCAAAAAATTTTTTATCTTTTACAAGAGTCGTTTCACCTATCCGGGGACACGCTGTATATAATTTGAGTATTTTTGAAAAACTTTAAAAATAACTTCAAAGAACAACAAAGAAAAAAAATTATGCAATATTCTGTATATGATAAGTATAGTAAAATATCATTATTCGACATTAATTCCATATATGGTTTATCTGAGAAATTACGTCGTGTCGGTAAAAAATTTGGCGTTAGAACAATTTTTCAAACAAATAATACGATCCATTTTGACAAAAACGAAACCATTAAATCCTGAAGAAAATTCAAAAAATTGTATATACAGTATCCCGTGCGAGTGTAATAAACATTATGTGGGTGAATCATCTAGACCACTTAATGTACGATTAGGCGAGCACAAAAGTTATATTAGAAAAGGTGATTTTGAAAAATCTAAAATTTGTGAACATGCTTGGGAAAACGATCACAGGATAAAATGGGATTCAGCAAAAATTTTAACCAAAGAAGCAGACAGCAAAAAAAGAAAAATCAAAGAATCTGCAATAATTTTACTTAATGAAGATAAATGCGTATGAAATTGTTCGGTAGAATTTTGTTCAACTTGGTTACCAATGTTGAGAGAAGAACTCAATAAAATTAATATTATTTAGTATATTTTTCAACATTTCTATGGTAAGTATCTATGGAAATGATATAAACAATTTTTATTTTATGCCGTGTTATTCTACACGTTACATAAAAATAGCTTAAACTTTGAAAAAGGAAACGGATATAGTTTCCGAAACGTCAGCGCAGTATTTTTGTATTAATTTAATTCCTATTAGTTGTCAAAAAACACCCTCTAACTGATCCTCTGACATTACGTCAAAGGCGTAGAGGTTATTTCCCAGTTTTAAACTGGTTAATTTGAATATTTTTTAGATAAATCGAATTTTTTGGATAGGAATCTCGAGGAATGTGGTAATAAATCCCAAAAAAGAAAAGGAAAGAAATAATTTATGAAATGCCACAAATAACATTTAAACAATAATTATGGACATATTTGAAAACTACGCAAAACTTGTTAAGGAATAAATTTTTATTTTTAAAATTGTGTCAAAGGAGAAGGATCTAGATGGGTTCAATTCTTGCGTGAATTACCCTGTACTACACAGAAAACACTAAACATCCACAGAGTTGCCGAATTTCGGAGGGAATAAGATTGACTATTTAAATTGCAATCTTATAAAACATTATGGAGGGAACATAGAACGAAGTTCATAATCTACAATTCGATTGCAGCGCCGCCGATAAAAAGTCGAACTAAACCGCCCATTTTTAAGATATATATGTACAAAGTACCCTCCAGGCAATTTTTCGCCAACCGTTAGGAGGGAAGTTGAATAATCGTTTAAAGTTAAATTTAACGCAAAACGTTGTTCCCTCCGAAATCGGAGGGAAGTAGGTTATATATGAGGGAACTACGCACTGATTATTTATAGTTTTGAGGGAAGAACGTATGGGTTATAGGTATATATATATATATATATATATATATATATATATATATATATATATATATATATATATATATATATATATATATATATATATATATATTATCTAAAGAGAATGACTGATAGAAATATATGTAGTTAATCTTGTTGGTCAGCATTATATCGTACGCGTGCATTACTGCTGCGTTGGCATTCTTATTGTTTTCATAATTATAACATTTTATACGTAGATTAAACTTGTGTCTTGAGTAAAAGAGTCGCATTTGTAGCTATATTGAATAAACGCATTTTGTGTACTAGACTTCGAAATTGTTTTTAAAAAGTGTTCCACCCCATCTTGAACCAAAATTTATATATACAGTAAATTCACTTTTCAACCAAAGCACTTTGTGAGTGAATAGGAGAGAATAAAGCGAGAGCGCTAACATTCTGAGATCGACATGCAGTCACGCATGTGTAGTGCTCTCGCTTTACTGCTATCTCCTATTCACTCACAAACTGCTTTGGTTCACTATAAATAATCAGTGCGTAGTTCCCTCATATATAACCTACTTCCCTCCGATTTCGGAGGGAACAACGTTTTGCGTTAAATTTAACTTTAAACGATTTTTCAACTTCCCTCCTAACGGTTGGCGAAAAATTGCCTGGAGGGTACTTTGTACATATATATCTTAAAAATGGGCGGTTTAGTTCGACTTTTTATCGGCGGCGCTGCAATCGTATTGTAGATTATGAACTTCATTCTATGTTCCCTCCATAATGTTTTATAAGATTGCAATTTAAATTGTCAATCTTATTCCCTCCGAAATTCGGCAACTCTGTGGATGTTTAGTGTTTTCTGTGTAGTACAGGGTAATTCACGCAAGAATTGAACCCATCTAGATCCCTCTCCTTTGACACAATTTTAAAAATAAAAATTTATTCCTTAACAAGTTTTGCGTAGTTTTCAAATATGTCCATAATTATTGTTTAAATTTTATTTGTGGCATTTCATAAATTATTTCTTTCCTTTTCTTTTTTGGGATTTATTACCACATTCCTCGAGATTCCTATCCAAAAAATTCGATTTATCTAAAAAATATTCAAATTAACCAGTTTAAAACTGGGAAATAACCTCTACGCCTTTGACGTAATGTCAGAGGATCAGTTAGAGGGTGTTTTTTGACAACTAATAGGAATTAAATTAATACAAAAATACTGCGCTGACGTTTCGGAAACTATATCCGTTTCCTTTTTCAAAGCTTTAGATTTTTATGTAACGTGTAGAATAACACGGCATAAAATAAAAATTGTTTATATCATTTCCATAGATACTTACCATAGAAATGTTGAAAAATATACTAAATAATATTAATTTTATTGAGTTCTTCTCTCAACATTGGTAACCAAGTTGAACAAAATTCTACCGAACAATTTGATACGCATTTATGTTCATTAAGTAAAATTATTGCAGATTCTTTGATTTTTCTTTTTTTGTTGTCTGCTTCTTAGGTCAAAATTTTTGCTGAATCCCATTTTATCCTGTGATCGTTTTCCCAAGCATGTTCACAAATTTTAGATTTTTCAATATCACCTTTTCTAATATAACTTTTGTGTTCGCCCAATCGTACATTAAGTGGTCTAGATGAATTCACCCACATAATGTTTATTACACTCGCACGGGATACTGTATATACAATTTTTTGAATTTTGTTCAGGATTTAATGGTTTCGTTTTTGTCAATATGGATCTTAAAGTATTATTTGTTTGAAAAATTGTTCTAACGCCAAATTTTTTACCGACACGACGTAATTTCTCAGATAAACCTTTTATATATGGAATTAATGTCGAATAAAGATATTTTACTATATCATATACAGAATATTGCATAATTTTTTTTCTTTGTTGTTCTTTGAAGTTATTTTTAAAGTTTTTCAAAAATACTCAAATTATATACAGCGTGTCCCCGGATAGGTGAAACGACTCTTGTAAAAGGTAAAAAATTTTTTGGGCCCTGCTTGGTTAAAAACTAATTTCTAAAATGGGTAATTTTAGTTTTGGGAAATCAAGTATGCCTTGGAAATTTTCAAAAAATCAATTTTTCTGTAGAGTGGTTTATATGGAAAATACGACAAAAATTAAAAAAAAAATCGTTTAGAATCAGCATCTAGACCCCTATAACAAATTTTAAAATTATTGGCCAACAATGATTTTCCATTTTATTTCCAAGATAATTCTAAACAACTTTTCTTAATAACTTTTTGTTGTTTTTGCCACATAAAAAACACTTAGTCGAGGGCAGTAGTCGGAAGGGGTACCTTTTTTTGCCAGAGCGCCAATCTAGAGACCCCCCGTTTTCGAGGTCGCTGAACACGATGGTGGGGGTCCCAAAATTTTTCTTCCTTGGCAACCCCTTCAAATTGGCCAAAAACCACCCCCCAAATCGCCCTCCCGCATACAAATGATTTTCGAATCCCTTTTTTGGCCTGGTTAAGTCTTCCTCGAGTACAGAGGTTCGGTCTTCCAGGCAGATGAGCCAAACCACCACCACCCCCTGATTTCCACCCCCTACGAAGGGCTGGAAAATGTTTTTTTTTTTTCATGAAGAAAACCTTTTCACTAGTAATTATTAAGTAAACCGGCCTCGTGTTTGTACGATTTCTTTTGTATTTTTATATATACCGGGTGTAAACGATTAGTGGGCCACCCATGTAACTTCCTCGTTTTTAAAGATATCGGGATAAAATTTTGTATGGTGAAATTAGGTAAGATCTCCAACTTTTTGAGACTTATCCGCCATATTTGTCACTTCCGGTTTCACCGGAAATGACCCCAATAGTCTTTTCTAAATGGACCACTCTATATGTTTTTACATTTTTTAAATAAAGATTACATTTTGGATACATTTATGCTATTTTGAACAATTTACCTATAGAGGGTTGCAAGTAAAATAATTCGAATTTTAGTTGTCAATCTAGATGGCTGCGAATATGTTAAAATTATTTTTGTTCCAATGCAATTCATATAAAAAATACGAAAACGTCGATATGTCCAATAATATATCATACAGGGTGCTCTATAAACTCATAAAAATCACATTTTTCAAAATAACTCTATTTCTTTAATATTATAATATGGGCCACCCGGATACTCAGAAAGCTCTATTTAGTAGGGGTTAAACGGTACAAAAAGTTGCGTAATGTGTAATCGGTAGGAATAACAATTTTTCTTAAGAAGTTTACGATTTATACCTAACTTCAATTAAATTTTGATTAACCCTGTATATTTGTGTTAATATTTTATGATATAAATCATAAATTTCTTAAGAAAAATTGTCATTCCTGCCGGTAACGATTATACAGTACGAGTAAGAGATAGGTATTATAAAAAATAGACATATTTGGAAATACTTATAACATCAAATTGAATGATTTCTTAGGGAAATTTAATAGATACACTGAAGGCCTTGTTCGGTATATAGAAATAAATAATGATGAGATAAGGAAACTAACAAAATGTCTAGTCGCTTCTTATATTGTAAATGAAATTTTCAAAAAAATGCCAAATAAAAACTTAAAATTTGTTCAGGTTAGTGACAATAGTTACAGTGAGAGTGGTAGTAAAACGGCTCCTGTAATTGACTTGACTGAAGCATCACAAAAGGAATTTGTAACCAGTGACATGACTTAAGTAGTAGAGGACAAATTTTAGCAGAATTTTTTTTATACCCACGCCTATCTGAGATATCCCTACTGGAAGTGAAAATAAACATACTAATAGTAATATTACTTCTAATATGGGATCAGTTGTCAAATCAAAAAGCCTAAATCAAGGTATTAAATTATTACATTTAAATATTCAATGTATTTCAAATAAGATTAATGAATTTGATGCATTTCTGTTAGAAAATGACAATAATTTTGATATTATGTTTGAATGAGCATTGGATATTATGAGATGACATTCTCGGTGTAAGATTGATAAATTACAATCTTATATCATATTTCACTAGGGCAGTTGCTATACATGGTGGTGTCGCGATATATGCCCAAAAAAATATCACTCTACTACATTAAATCAAATTATCCGTAGAAATTCATTGCGAACTATGTGCTGTGGAATTCTTTGATCTAATCATTATGATAGTTTATCGATCGCCAAATGAAGGTATGAATATTTTCATAGAAATACTCGAATGCGTTAGATATTCTAATGAGAATAAAATAAAAAACTAATAGTTACCGGTGACTTTAATGTTCATTTTAACACCGATCAAAATAATGTGCATCTCCTGCTTAACACATTTAGCTCTTTTAGTATGACTGCACTAAATTCAGAATAAAACTAGGAAAATAACTGTCCAGATATTTACTGGCATTGATGCAAGTATGTGTAATGTGAGAGTAATTAACACTAGGTTACCAGACCATCTAGGTATTAAATTAGATTATAAACCAGCTACTGTTAAAGGCAATAACCTATAACTGATGCGGGCTTATTAGTTTTACATAATAGACTGAGTAGTGTTCGTTGGGGGTTAAAGAACGTAATATGTGTATCAATGACAAATTCGGAAATTTTCTGGGTATTTTAACACAAGCAATTGAAGTTTCATTTCCTGAAAAATCTAAATTAATAAATACAAAGTCATAATTTAGAATAAATTGGTTTACTGACGAATTAAAACAGTAAAAAACTACAATGCATCTGTTGCAAGACTGTTATGACAGCACTCCAACTGAAAATCTACGTAATATTATAAAACAACATAAATATACTTACCATAATGACTTGATAAATGCAAAGAAACTGGCTCATGATAATTTTATCCCGAATTCTAATTATCATCAAAGTGCATTGTGGAAAATAATAAACAACAATAATATAAAAAAAAAATTCAGAAATTAATATTCCTCCAAATGAATTGACAAAATACTTCACAAACGTTGCTAGTAATATAGTGTGCAAAATTCCCTCTTGTCAAGTAAAAATCTCAAAAGTTATACCAATACATAAAAAGAATTCAAAGGATGATCCCGCTAACTATCGCCCAATTGTTACCATTCCTTTCTTGGCGAAAATTTTCGAAGTTGCATTAAAAGACCAAATCACTGAACAGTTTGAACGAAATAATCTATTTAACCTATATCAATTCAGCTTTAGAGCCAAACAATCTACGACGTTAGCTATAAATTCCTTAATTGAGCTTATCAACCAAAGTTTTGAAGATGGTTTGATAACTGACTACATGGCATATTAATTAAATCTTTATCTTAGTAACCGTTATCAATTTGTAGTTTGTAAGCATTTAAAATCAAATCTTCTTCCAATAAATTATGGAGTACCCCAAGGATCAGTGTTGGGTCCGACACTTTTCTTAACATATATAAATGATTTGCCAAATGTTACAACAGATGCAAAAACTTTGTTTCATTTGCTGACGATACAACTGTGTCAAAATGCTCCAAAAACATTACTAAGTTAATTATTGATAGGAATTTGACACAAACCACTGTTCAAAATTGGTTTATATCTAATAAATTGGTGCAAAATGACTCTAAAACTAAAAATATGATCTTTACTTTAAGGAATATAGATGGTGCTGACGTAAATCTTAGTAAGGAGGTAAAATTTAGTTTTTTTACCCAAAGAAAAGCAATAGGTAAGAATAATTGCTGGTCTTAATTATAGTTAAGTATTCTCACATTACCAAGCGCATATATCCTCAAATGTTTATTATATGTAAAAGAAAATGAGGAGAATTTTACAACACATAGTCAATTGCACAGTTATTCCACAAGAAACTGTGATAAAATAAATATAAATTTTTTAAGGCTAAGGCGGACACATGTAGGTACAAATTATTACAGTACAATGTTTTATAATGTATTGCCGCCCCACATAAAGCAACTGAATCTAATCAAGTTCAAAATTTCTGTCAAAACATTTTTACTCGGAAATGCCTTTTATTCATTTGAGGAATTCTTGGTGGCTGATTTTAATGATTTTAATGTGTGACAATTACTAATGTAATTTTTATATCTTTTTTATTTTTAGCGTTCGTTAACTGATTTTATGTTGTGTTTACTATACAGGGTGGAACAAAACTATCAAATAATGGCTTTAACTTTGTTATTTGCAAGGTTATAAAAAAATGTTCAATATTAAAGTTGTTTGGTTCTTTACCGTGCATGTTTTGAGTTTTTTAGTTTGTTGATATCTTCTTCCGGTTTGTTCCTATGGCAACCAACTTTTTCTTTTTAAATGGCACCCATAATATTTTTTTGTCAATTTGAAACAAGCATATTTTTCTCTATTCAGTCATAAAATTTTGCAATATTTGGAAAAAAAAATAAGCGTGAAAAAAATATTTATTACGGCTCAATCGGAACTAAATGAATTAATTTCACACATCACAACACTAAAATTTAGTTGTTTGTTTGTAAAAATTTAATTGTCAAACTTCCATGACATTCGTTATCAAAAGTAATGCTTGTGTTTTATAACTGCATGACATTTTCCATGGCATCCTTTATTAAGAGGCGACGAGTGAGTCGTAATAAATGTTTTTTTCTCGCTTATTTTTTTTCGAAAAATTTCAAAATTTTGTGACTTAATAGAGGAAAATATGCTTGTTTCAAATTAATAAAAAAAATTATGGGTGCCATTTAAAAAGAAAAAGTTAGTTGCCATAGGAACAAACCAGAAGAAGATATTAACAAACTAAAAAACTCAAAACATGCATGGTAAAGAACCAAACAACTTTCATATTCAACATTTTTTTGTAACTTTGCAAATAACAAAGTTAAAGCCATTATTTGATACTTTTGTTCCACCCTGTATGTAATATGTTGGTAGTATTTATCTCATTCATTTATAAGTTTTATTGTTTGTAATTTATTCCTATTCATATTTCTTTGTAAAACTTGACCTGTGTAAATATTTTAAGTATAAAGCACCAATAAATTATATTAGGGACCTACTACCTCTTTGCCATCAGCGAAAACCTAATTTAATTGCAGCATGAAAGAATATAAGGAAACAATAATAATAAAGCAACACGTAGCTCCCTCCACAACCTGGCAACTGCGCTAGAGGGAAGTACGAGTAATTATTAATTATAAAATATATAGATTCGGAGGGAACTAACAATGAATAATATCTTTAAAATATATAAAATATATACAAATTTTATTGGTACAATTCTTTACCCCTCTCTTGTGAGACATGTAAAGACCTCATCTTCTAAATATGTTTATACAAGGTCATCCATATATACGTAATAAAACTACCGGAGGTTGGTCCGCCTAGTGTTTATCACGGAGGGAATATCAACGTTTAATAACTAAACTAATTTGTTAAGGCTGTGTCAACGTTAGTTAACCATTCGTTATAACCAGTGATAGTGGGAGGGAACGACCGATATTCGTATTAAGTCAATTAATCGCTATCACCACATCTGATTTAACTCTTGGCCGTTGAATTCAACGCAGGTCGTGGCAAACCCTTAATATATCGAAGTCTCGAAATCGATAGATTAACGGCAACTGTCGACAATGAATGCTTCCTCGTATACAGGCTTCGCAACGTCCTGAACTAAAGATACAACACTAGCTAAACACTTTGCACAATACACAATTCACTTCTGACACCTGCCCAGACAGGTCTTGCTCGTTCACTCTTCTTTGGCTCAGCCGAATGGTCAAACCGACGCAATTGCGAGGGTCGTTAGCTATGGGGTTAACACAGATACTAGACTAATACTAGAACGCAATAAGAAGACATGGATAATAAATAAGGGTATATATTAAACAATCATCATAGTACATATAGAGCCTCACTTAGCAAGGTCTGCCACCATAACCACGATACCCCCACAAGGGGTCAGCGACCGCGACGGCCGCGCTTAAAGACGAGTGATCGATTGCCGAAAGAGAATTATTACATGGACGTGACTGGCAATTTAGTGAGTGGGTTTTATAGATTTACTGTTAGAATTATAGACTAAAAATTTAAGGTAATATTCTCCAAAAGGGGTATATGCCGTTAGACGTCTGTGGATATTTCAGAAAGGGGAAATCTCTTCGAATGCTATCTCACAAGGCGGTCACCTGGTAATAATGGGGAAGTGCCCCGGTACCCGTGCGTACCGCAATGAGGCTTATCCTGGCTTGATTTAATCAAAAATACCATTTCCATTTTGCGAGATCATCGGGAGGTCTCCCACTATAGATATGGAAAAGACCCGAGACCACTTCACGTCGCCACGTGGCGTCGCAAAATTCCGCAATTTCACTTTTTGATACAGTTCCTAAAATTTCAAAATGGTGCTATCAGACACGATCCCGGTAGAGACGATGACCAATGGGTAGGCGAGGCCAGCTCAACCATCCTTGGAAGCCGTAGGTCACGGACTCACTAGGAATTCCAGAACGCGAGGGTAGAGTGAACCTATGGGTCCGTAGATCAGTGCGACCACGAAGGTGGATCAGTCTATGATAGATCAGATCAAGAGCTACCGATCTACGGTAGATTCACTCTCGCGCCTTTGTGGAGTATTCCTGTGATCTGTTAGACCGGCTTATGGCAATGATCATCTGCGCTATGATCATTGTAGTGGCGCAGTCCGTCCTTCGAGGAATCGGTACTGGCTGAGGACAATGCATGTCCTTGGTCGTCTCTACATGCTGCATCGTGCCTGGATGCGTTCGTTCAAACATGAGATATGGGCCGAAAAAGATAAAGGGAATTTTGGAAAGTGTACTGAAAATCGTCTTATAAATTTTATAAAAAATCCTGATATGCACGGAATCATGCATATCAGGCAAAAAGAAGGAATTTTGGTGTTTAGGAACTGAAGTGAAATTCGAGATAATTTTGATAAAAAAAATGGTGTACATGGAACAGATGTTCCATATACACCATTCAAGCCTTAGCTTGTGTGCTTATGTCTAATTGGGATCTTTTGCTTAAAACTACTTATACAGCTTCTCCTGGGTACGTTAACACTCCCCTCCTTTGGAAAATTCGTCTTTCGGAATCGATCACTATTACACTGTGTCACTGCTTAAGATTACTTATTATATATAAATGAAAGAATGGATATTTGGGAATAGGATTTAATAACAACTCTTGTGGGAATATGGTGGTGGTGGTATGGTTTACATGTGGGATGACGTTTCAATCAACTCACCAACTCACAGTGATTGACACCAGGTTTATTTGTCGTAAAATGTTACAGAGTTTATGCTAAACACTAAACAAAATGATTTAACTCAAAAATGGTACAAAATTGCTGCGTCTTAACGTCTTCGCGTCTTTTTGGCTTTTTCCGTCGTTTTTCGTCTTTCTAATAACAAACTTTTGCCGCTCTCCGTTACCAAGGACATCAGGTGGCAACCTTTAAAAATGAAAACCCTAAACCTAACTTAACTGATCGGAACGTTCCGTTCCTACAACTCGGCCGTCCTGATATTCATCCGACTCGGATGACTCATTATTACTCGCAGCCAACTTCCAAAGCTTCATACCGTCGGCACTGGTCGAAGTTACTTTGGGACCTTCCCCCTTTCCTACTCTTTCAACATCATATCTGTTATTGCCTTTTACTTTGGTCACCTTGTAAGGGCCTAAAAATCGCGGAAATAACTTATTTTGTGTGCCGAACTGAGTCCGTCTTATTGCCACTATATCGCCAATCTGATAAGCCGTTGCAGCTTTCTTTCTTTTATTATAACTCCTACTATTCTCGATTTGAATTTTTTCAATATTCAATCTTGCATTTTCTCTTAAACTATATCTTTCTTCTTCAAATATCTCTCTTCCGATTTTCTCTAAAATGTTTACCAAAACTCGATTTTCTTTGACTTTCATATCAACCCCAAACATAAGCTTGAAAGGACTGTAATTTGTACTTCGGTTACTCGTTGAATTAATAGCGAGCTGTAGTCGGGTAACATGTTTATACCAGTTGGGAGGATCTTCGCAACTTAAACGCCTCAGTGCTGCTGTCACTGTTCTTACCATATTCTCGGCCTGGCCATTTCCTCGAGGTACGCCGGTAGTAATTTCCACATGTTCAATGCCTTCGCGATTACAATAATTTTTAAATTCTTCAGCTCGAAAGGCACCTCCTTTATCCGTGATAATTCGTCTCGGATTTGCAAACGTAGATTGATGCAACGTTAACTTGTCTAAAACTTCTTTGGTACTTAGTGTTTTCGTCGGGAAAATCCAAACGAATTTCGAAAAAGCATCTATCATTAATAAAATATATTTGTAACTTTTTTTCGTGGATTCGAATGGTCCACAATGATCTAGATGATATGTATCCAACGGTACATTACCCTTCGGAATCGGCTTCAGCAGTCCTTCTTGTTTTCCCTGTTTTTTATTTCCTATAATACATGGAACACATGAGGCTAAGTACTCTTCGATTCTTTTATGAACTTTCGGTATAAAGTAGTCTTTATTAATCAGACTTTCGGTTTTTTTCACTCCGAAATGACCTGGTTCATGAGCCGTCCTTATAATTTCGGTCTGCATACTTCTCGGAATGACCAACAATTTGTTTCCCTCTTGTTCCTTATAAAGAATTCCGTTTTCTAGGCAATAATCCTCGAAAATTTCATTTTCCAGAATTTTCATTACGGCTTTTAAATTCGCATCTTGCAACTGGGCACCTTGCACCCTTCTTAATACAACATTTTCGATCTTCATTACTGCAGGACATCTACTTAGGGCATCTACGTGACGCATCCGTTCCCCTTTTCTATGCTCAATCTCATAATCAAATTCTTCGAGTAGTAACGCCCATCTTGCCACCCTCGTCGTCAAATCTTTCTTTTCCATCGTTTTCTTGAAAGCTTCGCAATCCGTCACTATTTTGAATTTATTACCTAATAGATAAACTCTAAATTTTGTTAGGGCTTCTGTGATGGCCAGTACTTCTAATAAGTAACTATGCAATTTCTGTTGCGCGGATGTTGTCTTCCTGCTCATAAAGTGGACAGGGTGCAGTTTTCCATCGTCTCCTTCTTGAAGCAATGCGGCTCCAAAACCATGTTTACTTGCGTCCACGTGTAATTCGGTACGAGCGTCTTGCCGATAGATGTTCAATACAGGTCTAGTCATGAGCGCCGTCTTAAGTTTTTCGAAGGCTTGATGTTGTTCAATTCCAAAAACAAACGTAGTACCGTTTTTCAGTAAGTCACTTAATGGCTTGGCAGTTAACGAATACGACGGTATGTACTTCCTAAAGTATCCCGTCAAACCTAAGAAACTTTGGACCTGCTTAATTGACGTCGGAACCGGGAAATTTTTAATTGCAATTGTCTTTTCTTCAGTCGGTCGAACCGTCCCATTTTCTATAACATGACCTAAAAATATAACCTGCCTCTTCAAAAAGTGGCATTTTTTAAACTTTGGTTCTAAGCCAAACTTACTTGCCGTATTTAGTACAAGTTTTAGCCTCTCGAAACCCTCGGATTCATCTTTCGACGGAATGATAATATCGTCCATATACAATATTGCATAATTTTGATTCATTAACGGTCTAAAAACTTGATAGACATATCTTTGGAATACGCTAGGGCTGTTACATAAACCGAATGGAACTCTACAAAATTCATATTGTCCGTGGTGTGTTACAAATGACGTGTATTTTCGACTGCTCTCTTCAACGGGCACATGAAAGAATCCATTTTTGAGGTCGATCGTACTGAACACCCTAGCACCTTGAAGTTTGTCTAGTACATCATCAATCAAGGGTAGTGGAAAACGGTCTTTAAAGATTTTCTTATTCAATCGACGGAAATCGATACACATTCTTTTAGAACCATCTTTCTTGCGTACTAAGACCACAGCACTTGCGAAATCAGATGAACTAGGTCTTATAATGCCATCTCGCAGCCAATCGCATACTTGTGTTTCAACTTCTTGCCTTTCCGGCAAGGGCAAACGTCTTGGACTTTCATAAACGGGTTCTTCGTTAGTTAGTACAATCTTCATTTCAACACCGACCGTCTCTTTCTTATCCGGTTTGTAGTCATTTACCATATCTTCAACTGATTTTTTGATAAACGGGTCCTGTATATGATCTGTGTTAAGTTCATTTTCATCGACTAACTGAATTTTCATAATAAAATTCTTCTCTTGAATCCTGTGTATCATAATACCATCAGTAGTCAGTGAAACTTCAGCTTGAGATAATAACGGATTGCCAATTATTACTTCAAAATTAGTAGCGTCTTCCGGCATAACATGAAATGTCAACTTGAACTCTTCATCGTTGATGACTACGTCCGCATCAAAAGAACCTAAAGTCTTAACGTTGTTTGACCCAATACCAGAGATTAATAAAGAACTCCGCGTCAATGAAATATCACTTAAATATTTTCTATAAATTTTTTCTCTTACGGCGTTAATGTCACTCCCTGTATCAAAAAGAGCAAGAAATTTATGTTCGTTAATAGTGAGATTGACCGTATTATTCTTAACAATAGAATTTATCGTAGCAGTACCCCCCGATTTCTCAGCATCTTCCTTAGACTTCTTTGGACAATTTTTAGAAATATGACCGTACTCGTTGCAACCGAAACACTTTGTGCCTTTCTGTTTTGAAGGACATTCCTTTGATTTATGACCTTTCAGTCCGCAGTTAAAACAGCATTGCATATTCTTCCTAAAGAAGTCACTATTCGACTTCGCTTCGGTTTTTACTGGTTTGTCCCTTTTGGTCGCTGAATTTTGACTCGTATAGTTTTTCGACACATATCCTTGATTCCTAGTTTTAATCTTCTCGTAAAGTTTAACTTTTTCCTTAAATTCATGAAACGACTTGGCACCATACAACACAACTTTATTCGCAGGATAATCCATAATACCATCTATAATATACTGAATTATCGCGTCTTCCTCAACATAAGCACGATTACCAATTTCTCTCATGGTTAACACGTATTCTTGTACACTTTCATCTCTCTGCTTCTTTCTGTGCATCAATGTCTTATGAATCTGTGCACTACTAACTTTAATTCCAAATTCGTTTTTCAGTAACGCCTT
Source organism: Rhagium mordax (assembly GCA_963680705.1). Taxonomy (NCBI): domain Eukaryota; kingdom Metazoa; phylum Arthropoda; class Insecta; order Coleoptera; family Cerambycidae; genus Rhagium; species Rhagium mordax. Next base: position 62,579,677 of record OY796656.1, read on the forward strand.
AAGTTTGTTCCAGGTGGTGACACCTCGTTCGGACTGGATGAACAACTTAGCAATTCCCTGTAATGACTTTTTAGCAAACACCAATTTTTGCAATTCATTCCACCCCATTAATGAAGCAGTTTCTTCGAAATCTTCTATCCATCTCTCTATAGGATAACCTTCTTTGCCGTCAAATGCCTTAATAGAATCTTCTATATCTCTAAACGTTAATGCAAATGACCTTTCGGATCGTCCATCTCGTTCAGCACTTACAGATGCTTGTAACCGATTCGCCTCGTCACTCAAATCGAAAACATCTTCTTCATTACTTGTTCGTTCTTTTTCACTTCGTCTTCTTTCGTTAAATCGTCGTTCTACTCCAGTTCGTCTTCCTTCGTTAAATCGTCGTTCTTCCTCGGATCGTCTTTCTTCGTTAAATCGTCGTTCTTCTTCGAATCGTCGTCTTTCATCGTTAAATCGTCGTTCTTCTTCTAATCGTCTTTCATCGTTATCTCGTCGTTCAAACTTCGTACGTCTTTCGTCGATAACCTGTCTTTGTTCTTCATTTTCGTCGTCGCTTTCTTCATCGCTCTCGTTTTCCTTGTCCTCGTCATTTCGTGCACTTAAATTATTTAAACACAAACAAATCCTTCTACCTATTTCTACGTCAGTTCCGGTATAATCTAAATTCAGAACATGGCAAGTGGCAACAAGATCGGCTAGTCCTAATTTAGACAAAACATCATTAATTTTTTCCCCAAACGCGTCAGAATTTTCGTCTAATTTGAAACCCGTAAAGCTTTTTAAATTTCTCCTAACCATGCGTGGTTGACCCTCTTCGCCAAATGCGACGATATGCAACGCCTTGACAGCTGGAAATGCGCTATTTTTAATATTACAAGCAATTTTTGCAATATTACCCAACGAAACCATTTTTATCTAAATAGAAGTATTAACATGTAAACTAAAAAGAATTATATTTATGAGCATAAACTGAAAGCAAAAGAATGGTAACGTTGACCTGACGTCCTTGCTTGTCGGCTGCTAAATAATATACAATCGCCCTAAAAATTAATAATAAAAACCCAGCAATAATGTCGCCGTCCCTATCTTATACAATAAAGCAAATGGCTAACCTATTAAACGATATTGGATAATGTAACATAAATAATAAATATCAATACAAATATCGAAAACTGTATTTTAAACATGCTTAAAATCTGCGTAGAACAGTAGCATCCTCGTCTTCGGCAACCCTCTGCTTAACGTCAACTCGTACGGCACTGCCCAACTCCCAAAGTGCAAGCAAATAAATATAGAAAGTCTAAACTTACAGTTTAACAGGGCAAGTTTCCTTCGAATTTACCATTGGATCGTTACCGCAAATTTCTAGATACGTGCTGAAGCGCCTCGAATTCTGACGTTTTTTTTTTTTTTTTTTTTGACAGCGAGCGGGAACAGATTTTCAAAAACAGCTTCTGAGACTTAATTTCTCTGTAAATGCAGCAAACCATACATTGACTATTCTATGTTTTATTCTTCACACCCACAATTGTCCAGTTTTTACGACAATTCACATTGAAATTGTTTATTTTAGCACGTACACAGTATAGACCTGTTGCTCAGTTCAATTAACAAAATATTCTTACTTTATGTACAACAAGTACTAATAATTCGTCGGCTTCATAACACAAAAGTCTCTTGCGAGAGGTTTTGCTTCATATCCCGGTTGAGCCCCCAAAATATGTGGGATGACGTTTCAATCAACTCACCAACTCACAGTGATTGACACCAGGTTTATTTGTCGTAAAATGTTACAGAGTTTATGCTAAACACTAAACAAAATGATTTAACTCAAAAATGGTACAAAATTGCTGCGTCTTAACGTCTTCGCGTCTTTTTGGCTTTTTCCGTCGTTTTTCGTCTTTCTAATAACAAACTTTTGCCGCTCTCCGTTACCAAGGACATCAGGTGGCAACCTTTAAAAATGAAAACCCTAAACCTAACTTAACTGATCGGAACGTTCCGTTCCTACATACATAGATATAACACTTAGGATAATTTATACAATTCTTGGCCGAAAGGTAGTTGGACATTAACATTAAGAATTTTTCATAATTATTGGCCTCATAGGTTTTAAAAGTAAATGGATCATATTATTGGTAATTTATAGGATTATTGGTCAAAAGTGGACTTAACATAATTATCGAATGAACATATTTGGAAAACATGATAGTGTCTTTATGCACTGTTTTCTGAATCTTCTGTCTTGCTCTTCGATCTTCGTCTTCTGTCTTCGTCTTCGTCTTCTGTCTTGGGAGTCCATCCTCTTGGAGAATGCTGCACTCCACTGCTTGACTCGTTCGTCTGGAATCTGCCAACATACCATTGGGACTGGTGGATCATTGCATTGGGAATTTATGGTTTGGATCTCAGGATAGGATCAGCATGCATCTATTTATGTTCAGGCTGTGAACATAAATCAGTACGTATTAGTTAAAATTGAAACAAAGGATACCGCAGTATCCGACTGTAAATTTGGACTTTAAAATTTCTGGACATAATCTCATCATTCTTATTTTCTCCTCGCGTGTGGACAGCGGGAGGAGAGACTTCTCTACGGAACGTCTTTTGGAAAATAACTTGAATTTGGGAGTTTAACATTTGTCAAAGGAATTATGAGTCTTCGCTCTCTCTCGAGATTGAAAGGATTACAGGAATTTTGTGGAATATTTTCAGAAAGGATATTTGCTTCAGAGGAACCCTCTGTAAGCGGAATAGTCTGGTCAGTGGTTTGCTTGAAATCATTGGTTCGAATAGAATTTTGGTCATGTACTAGTGTGGAAGGATCTGGATCATGAATGGAAATATCAGCATGCGAAGCTGCTTGCGAACTGGTTTCCGGCCCTTCGGAAACGCTACCCTTGGTCTGCTTCGACGCAGGATGCCTTCTTACATTCGAGACAGCTACGCTGGCTGTATTAGGGGTATGAATTTGGACTTGGACGGGAATTGGATCATTGGAATGCTCTGGTCCATCGTGCGGATCGCCCACTGAAGAGTCATCGGAATCGTCTTCACTGGATGCGAATCCTACTTCCTCCGTTGGTTTCACAAGTCTCAGATCGTTCACATGTAATCGGGATAGATGTTGGTCTTTCTGGATAATATAAACCTCATTTGACACTTTCTCTGTCACCCTATGTGGCCCAGTCCACGAAGGTATAAATGCCTGTTTGTCTTTCCGAATATTTTTAGCCATAATTCTGTCTCCAACTTTTAAAACGATAGGAGTGACTGCTTCCTTAGGGGCGTATTTTTGTCTATACTGCTGTGAATTTTGACTTATATTTTGAACGATAGCTGGTCTGGTTAATGTGGGTTGCCTTTCTTGAAAATAGCTTTCTATCTGCCAGTCGCCTGCTTCTGCTAGTTCGTAGCCTAAAACTGCAAAGCTTGGGGTATATCCTGTGGAAGCGTTCCTACGTGTTCTTAAATTGTAAAGCATTTGTACAATGTACATATCCCATGTGTCTGTTGCCTGATTGAACATAAGAGATTTTAAAATTTTCTTGGCTTTTTGCACCTGTCTTTCTATTGGATTTGCTTGTTGATGATAAATGGGCGTATAAAAATTTTGAATATGGTTGCGTTTACTAAACTGAGTATACCATCCACTTTGGAAATGTCCTCCTTGATCTGATATGATAGTCTTCGGCAAGCCAAACCGAGATATCCAGTGCTCCTCCAGAAATCGGACTAAAGTTTCACCATTCACCTTTACGAAAGCTTGCGCTTCGGTCCACTTGGTAAATAAATCGACCGTCATGACTATAAATCGATTACCAGTGTCCTTAGCGCGTTTGTATGGTTCCAAGATATCCATACTGATCACCTCAAAAGGGTATTGAGGTTCATGACACCGTAATGGGGCTTCCGGCTGCACTTGTCGTCCTTTAACAGATTTGCACACTAAACAATTTTGATTATATTGGCCTACTAGCCTGGACATGTTGTTAAAATAATAAGTTCTAGATATGGTCCGAAAGGTTTCATCTCTTCCTGGATGGCCGACACTAGTCTTGTCGTGAAAATGTGAAATAGTTTCTTTGATCTTACGTTTAGGAACCACTAAATAAATTTTGTCTGAAATCAATCTCATAAGTATGCCATTTCTCACTTGATGAGTTGAGTAAAATTTCTGGTCTTTAACCGATCTCTCATTTATAGCTCGTTGACTGAGTTCAATCCAACGACTAACTTTCTCCCTGATGTTCGTAGAATCCTGTTGACTTTCTATAATTGATTGATAAAGTTCCAAATGGGTGATAGCCAAAATATTTTCTTTTGATTTGAATTTAGGCGGAAACATTCGCTCTTCATCGAGATGCTCCAAACTTGAATTTTGAGGATTCCTACTGAGATAATCGGCCAAAAGATTTTCTTTGCCTGGACAGTGTTCAATTTTGAAAGAATATTCTTGCAACAACAACGACTATCTTGTAAACTTCGTTTTCTCATCTCGGTGCTTATCCAACCACAGGAGAGCCCTATTATCAGTTCGGACGATGAAAGGTTTGTCTGCTAAGTAAATCTTATATCGCTTAACGTAAGTAACCACACTTAGACATTCTAGCTCGTTTATGTGATATTTTCTCTCTGTAGGAGACAAGGTATGACTTGCATAAGATATAATATGTCTTTCACCTCCATCACCGAACTGATATAAAACTGCTGCCATGCCTAGTAGACTAGCATCCGTCTGAAGAATAAAAGTTTTGTCCAAATCTGGTCTATGAAGTTCCAAGGGTTCTGCTAAGATCTGCTTAATATTCATAAATGCGTTCTGGGCCTCCTTTGTCCATTTATATCGGACGTCGTTCGAGAGTAGTCTGGTTAGCGGCTTGGTAATGAGTGCTGCATTAGGGATGTATTCTCTTACCCAGTTGCATAGACCGAGAAAACTCTGAAGTTGTCGTTTATTGTTAGGAACAGGATAGTTCTGAAGCTGCAATTTATGTTTATCAAGTGGTCTAGTGGTATCTAAAGTAATCTGATGCCCAAGATAGGTAATCTCATTAGTAGCGATTACACACTTATCCGGAGAAACCTTCAAGTAATGTAGCCTTAATCGTTCGAAAATCAACCTGAGGTGCTCCACATGTCCTTCCAAATCTTCACTATAGATGATGATGTCGTCTAAATAGACTTTACAGAAATGGTGCAAATATCCTGTTAGTACATCTTTGGCCATGAATTTTTGGAATGTGCACGGGGCAGTCTTCAAGCCGAACGGCATAACATTGAATTGATAGGCAGCTCCATCATGAGTAGTAAACGCTGTGTAAATTTTGGATGAATCATCTAAAGGAATTTGCCAATATCCGCTCTTCAAATCAAGTACAGTAAATACTGTAGCTTTCCCCAGGTCCTTGATACTTTCATAGATTTTTGGTAAAACAGAGGCTTCGTCAAGCGTGACTTCGTTTAATCTACGATAGTCGATACAGAAACGCGGTTTCTTATCTTGTCTCTCAATGATGACTGGGGGTGAACTATATGGTGATGTGCTTGATTCAATAACACCGGCTTTTAACATTTCCTCTATCTGATCATACATGATCTTCTTTTTATTAGGCGACATGGGATATGGCTTTACATTGAATGGACGATGGTCCTTAACGATAATTTTGTGTTTAACACTTACGGTGGTTGCTTGAGTCAATTCCACCGTAAATAGATCAGAAAACTCTTTGAAAAGTGAATTGAAAATGGAGTTAGAAATTTTTAGGGTTTCCGGCAATTCTTCATTAGATGCTCTATCGGTTGCCTGATTCCAGAACACGGTTATACGTCTGTCTATTCCCACATACACACATTTCCTATGATAGTCAAATACGACATGTTGAGAATAAAGGAATGGAGCTCCTAATATGATTCCTTCGTTCAGTTCTTCGATAACTTGAAATGGTACATGGAAACGAACATCCGATATAAAGATGTCTAGAGAAGTAGTGCCTTGCGAATCAATAACTTGATCGCCACAAGCAAGAGCGAAAGTTTGAGGATCTGATAGATTATTCATCGATGAGAGAAATTGCGGATGAATGATATTCCTTGTAGCACCGGTATCAAGAAGTGCGAACACAAGTTTATTATTAACGATAATTTTGATTCGAGGTAAAGGATAAAAATTTGATAAATGGTTAATGGCTTCTGATAGGATTATAGGTTGAAAGTTGGCAGGGTCTTTGGCATATTCTGGGTATTCTGACGTCAGGTCAGGTAAGTGGTCAAATGGGTTTATAGTTTGGGATTGGTCTATTGACGACGAGGCGTACTCGTAGGGCCGACTGGAGGAGGATTGCGGGAATTGCCCTGTTCCCGAACCCCTGAGAAGTTTCCCTGTTGTCGTCTCTTATAAGGATTGTTAGGACAATCGGAATGGTAATGCCATTGGACATCAGGACAGAATCGACATGGAGTAGGTGGAATTTTCTGATTGTTGGAATTTGGACGGAATTGATTGCTAGAGGTTGCCTGCTCTTGGAAATGGACTTGTCGGTTCCTGACGTCTTGAGTGTCTCTATTGTTATTCTCACTGTGGGAATTTTGCCAAACACGGCCATTGTTGGAGTTGCCAGAAGATGATTGATTATAATTTTGATTTGATTTTGCTTTAGATTTGGTTTCGATTGAACGTGCCGCAGATCCTTCATCAGCTATATCTCGCTCTACCCTAGATGCTATAGATACAAGTGATTCAGTGTTAAAAATATGTGTTCCGCGTAAGCGAGAACGTATCTCCGGTCTGAGTTGGTCCAGTATGATACTGGCCTTCAGAGCTTCCGGTTTGAAGGGGTCGACCCTATTAAAAAGACATATTTTCTTGGTAATGAATACCGCTGATGAATCACCTGCATGCTGCATCTCTCCATAAATTTTTGTGATTGCCTGGGTGTAGATATCGCCTGAATCAAATCTATTGCGGAAACGTTCAATGAATACTTCGTACGAAGTAATGAGAGTTCGATATTGATCAAACCATTTTCGGGTTTCTCCTTTTAGTTGCTCAGTTATTAAATGGAATCGGTCTGTACTGTTATTAATTCTTGCTCTGTGGCAATAGTCCTCGAAATTTCGGATGAAAGTTTCGGGACTCTCATGGTCTAAGCCATGATATTCCACGTTAGGACTACGTGGTCGGTCATAGGTAGAAGTTGTGCACTGTGCTGCGTATTGCATAGCGTTTACAAAAGTTTGCGCCATCTTGGCGAATAGATCTTCCATTGATGGAGGATTTTCAGGGGACCTCAACGAGGGAGAAACATTACTGATCAGTTCCGGCTGCCGCTCCGGCACTACGGAGGAATCTTCCATCAACCTGGTCTCTTGCTCGTAGAAGCCACTAGGGGTCAAAGATATCAAAGGATTGTCGTTCATGACTACGATTCATGCAAGAGATGAGGTCAACCGAAGCACAGCCCCACGTTGGGCGCCATATCAACGTTTAATAACTAAACTAATTTGTTAAGGCTGTGTCAACGTTAGTTAACCATTCGTTATAACCAGTGATAGTGGGAGGGAACGACCGATATTCGTATTAAGTCAATTAATCGCTATCACCACATCTGATTTAACTCTTGGCCGTTGAATTCAACGCAGGTCGTGGCAAACCCTTAATATATCGAAGTCTCGAAATCGATAGATTAACGGCAACTGTCGACAATGAATGCTTCCTCGTATACAGGCTTCGCAACGTCCTGAACTAAAGATACAACACTAGCTAAACACTTTGCACAATACACAATTCAATTCTGACACCTGCCCAGACAGGTCTTGCTCGTTCACTCTTCTTTGGCTCAGCCGAATGGTCAAACCGACGCAATTGCGAGGGTCGTTAGCTATGGGGTTAACACAGATACTAGACTAATACTAGAACGCAATAAGAAGACATGGATAATAAATAAGGGTATATATTAAACAATCATCATAGTACATATAGAGCCTCACCTAGCAAGGTCTGCCACCATAACCACGATACCCCCACAAGGGGTCAGCGACCGCGACGGCCGCGCTTAAAGACGAGTGATCGATTACCGAAAGAGAATTATTACATGGACGTGACTGGCAATTTAGTGAGTGGGTTTTATAGATTTACTGTTAGAATTATAGACTAAAAATTTAAGGTAATATTCTCCAAAAGGGGTATATGCCGTTAGACGTCTGTGGATATTTCAGAAAGGGGAAATCTCTTCGAATGCTATCTCACAAGGCGGTCACCTGGTAATAATGGGGAAGTGCCCCGGTACCCGTGCGTACCGCAATGAGGCTTATCCTGGCTTGATTTAATAAAAAATACCGGATTTCCATTTTGCGAGATCATCGGGAGGTCTCCCACTATAGATATGGAAAAGACCCGAGACCACTTCACGTCGCCACGTGGCGTCGCAAAATTCCGCAATTTCACTTTTTGATACAGTTCCTAAAATTTCAAAATGGTGCTATCAGACACGATCCCGGTAGAGACGATGACCAATGGGTAGGCGAGGCCAGCTCAACCATCCTTGGAAGCCGTAGGTCACGGACTCACTAGGAATTCCAGAACGCGAGGGTAGAGTGAACCTATGGGTCCGTAGATCAGTGCGACCACGAAGGTGGATCAGTCTATGATAGATCAGATCAAGAGCTACCGATCTACGGTAGATTCACTCTCGCGCCTTTGTGGAGTATTCCTGTGATCTGTTAGACCGGCTTATGACAATGATCATCTGCGCTATGATCATTGTAGTGGCGCAGTCCGTCCTTCGAGGAATCGGTACTGGCTGAGGACAATGCATGTCCTTGGTCGTCTCTACATGCTGCATCGTGCCTGGATGCGTTCGTTCAAACATGAGATATGGGCCGAAAAAGATAAAGGGAATTTTGGAAAGTGTACTGAAAATCGTCTTATAAATTTTATAAAAAATCCTGATATGCACGGAATCATGCATATCAGGCAAAAAGAAGGAATTTTGGTGTTTAGGAACTGAAGTGAAATTCGAGATAATTTTGATAAAAAAAATGGTGTACATGGAACAGATGTTCCATATACACCATTCAAGCCTTAGCTTGTGTGCTTATGTCTAATTGGGATCTTTTGCTTAAAACTACTTATACAGCTTCTCCTGGGTACGTTAACAGGAATAACGATGTGTTTATACATATATATATATATATATAATATATATATATATATATATATATATATATATATATATATATATATATATATATATATATATATGCTGTTGTTGCTTCATCGCCGTAGTCTGTGCCATTCTGTCAATGTCTTTCGAATTAACTGTTTCCTTTTGATACTTCTAAGTCACTTACATCCTTGAACTTAGCTACACCGTACTGATGAGGACCAATAAGTCCGAAACACGTGTCTGAGGTTGCGGGAATCCCTGTGAATTTTGTTCATTTGTTTATATGTTCCCCGCGTCTAATTCCTACTTTTGCTTTTATATATACAGGGTGTTGCATTACGAGAGGGACATAGCTTAATGGTAGATAGCGGGCATCAATAATTATAAGAACGACCCATAGAAATACCTCAATGGCCATTCATTACTAAGTTATAGGGTGATTTATGATTCTTGGCCAAAACTTCTTTTTATGATAACTTTGAAAGGGAATGGAATAATGGATTCATATTTGGTACAACTAATACACTAATAATCCTTAACAAGTACATGTATAAGAGGAAAAAAAATCCAGGTCCGGATTGAATAAAATTTAGCTTTCTTTTTTACCTTTAGAAAACATCACCCTGTATACTTTTTTAAATTTCGATACAATATTCAAAAAGAACCCAAAAAAATAAGCAAAATAGCCTGGTTAATTTTTTTGTTACACTTTTGTGGTTTTTTATAAACTTTATAAACGAGTTAGGTTACGTATCATTGAAATAAGGTTGACAAACTGAAACATTCATTTTTCTACTACATAGTAGACATAAAATCAAAAAAAAACAATTTAGGAGCAAGTTAATTTAATAAAAAAATCAACAATTAATAGAAAGCGGAAAGCAGAACAAATTAAAACCGAAATAAATACATAATTCACAATAATTATAGACAATGTATAACAAACTAGTAACTACGTAGTTATGTATGTATAATTTGAGACTAAAATGTATTCACATTAAAGTAAATTCTCGAAGTGTCCTCCCCCAACTTCTATACATTTTCTTGTTCGTTTAGTTAGGTTACCAATTGTTTTACGTATCATTGCCGGATTATTTCGTATTTCGTCACAGATTGTAACAATACGACGGATTAATTGTTCTCTACTATTAATTTCAACACTATAACCTTTAGTTTTTAAGTGACCCCATAAAAAATAATCACAAGGATTACAATCTGGAGACCTCGATGGCCATTCATGCGGACCCCCGCGACCAATCCATCTGTTTGGATACTCATTATTTAAGTATTCTAACTTGAATACTAAAATGAGGTGGAGCCCCATCATGTTGAAAAAACATGCTTCTAATATGGACATTTTCTAACATATTCGGTAAGATGTTTTGAAGAAAATTGCAATAAACATCACCATTCAACCGTTCCTCAAAAAAATATGGTCCTATCAAATATCCATTCACAAGCCCGATCCATACATTTACAGAAAACCTGTGTTGCGAATGGCAGTGGCGTTTCGCATGTGGATTTTCATGTGCCCATTCATGATTGTTTCTTGAGTTATTTATTCCATCCCTCGTAAATTGCGCCTCATCGGTAAATAAGGTTCTGTACATGACAGGGCGGTGGTTGGACAACCACCGACAAAAAGCCAGGCGGTGGATATTGTCGCCTGGTTCAAGACGCTGTACCTGCTGAATGTGATATGGATAATATTGTTCTCTTTTCAGTGTTCTCCATACTCTCCAATGCGGAACACCAGTAGTAGAACTAATTCTTCTGGTGCTAATTCTTGGGTTTTGTTGAACCATATTTAAAATATTGTTTAGTTCCTGCTCATCTTGTTGTAAAATACGCTCTATAAATGCAGAAGTAGGAAACTTTCCGTGTTGTCTTGAATACTGAAACACCGCACCAAAAGTTTTATGATTAGGGTGCCGACGACCAGGAAAACGCAGTTGATACTCCCTCTCCGCTGACCTACCATTTCCATTACAAAACCCATAGATTAATATCATATCAGCATATTCCTCGTTCGAAAATTTTCGTGGCATAGCTACACTAATTTTCACAATTTAAAGCACAATACAACTAAATACATTAAATGACATACAATTAATTATTCAACTGTTTCCTGTTTATTGTCATTTTAAGTAAGCCTACTATGATTGATTTGATCACGAGTATTAGGGCCATCTTTTTACCACGGATATTTAAAACATGTATGAGCTTTTGGATAAACTCAGAACATCTAGCTTCAATCACACTTTCGCTAATTTGAGTTAATGATTTGCATCATGCATATAACATTGGGTTGAAACAACACCCACTGAACGAGGTGTTGTTGGTTGAAAGCCATTTTCTTGTACATAATCCATATTTAAAAAAACCACAAAAGTGTAACAAAAAAATTAACCAGGCTATTTTGCTTATTTTTTGTGTTCTTTTTGAATATAGTATCGAAATGTAAAAAAAGTATACAGGGTGATGTTTTCTATAGGTAAAAAAGAAAGCTAAATTTTATTCAATCTGGACCTGGATTTTTTTTCCTCTTATACATGTACTTGTGAAGGATCATTAGTGTATCAGTTGTACCAAATATGAATCAATTATTCCATTCCCTTTCAAAGTTATCATAAAAAGAAATTTTGGCCAAGAATCATAAATCACCCTGTAACTTAGTAATGAATGGCCATTGAGGTATTTCTATGGGTCGTTCTTATAATTATTGATGCCCGCTATCTACCATTAAGCTATGTCCCTCTCGTGATGCAACACCCTGTATACATATACATATCAAAACCTAAATGTTCAGCTGGGTGTGCAGTCTTAGGCTGCACACCCAACCAAACATACAAGTTTCAATCCTTAATTAGCCAGTCGTAGCTAACATTCACATACAGATAAGTCCAGGATGCTTCGAACACGACAGGGATTGGGACGAATATATGAGTGGCCTCAGTTCGAAATTTGTACATTAGGAGAAGGGCGGCTGTGGCCACTGGGGCCACTCACTGCTCAGCAGTCGGCTTGTTGTTGCCTCAGCTAGCTCAGATTTATTATTTATTTATTTAGAAAATATTTTTATTCTTTCTTTTTTCTTTATTTTTAGGTAAGTATTTAGTTTTGGGCGCCTTTTCTTCGTTTTGGTAAGTATTTAAACTTTATGGACTCTGGATAGCCTCACTTATTGATTCTGAGCTCAACCCGGTTGTGACTACACGAATACAAGAGTAAAACGTAAGAGGAATAACACTTGTTCCTGTAAATGGTTTGAAAAAATTGACAACGCATATGTTTATGGTAAGTAATTATAATTTATTATGAATTATTTTATGACAATAATTATTCTTTCCCTTTTAGAATCATCCTGTAACCCACTAATGAATTTCCAAGATAGAAAATTGGCGAGTATTTAGTTTAGTGTAAATTTACTTTGTAAGTATTTTATTAAAATGATTGTTCCATTTTTTATTTTTAATAAAACAACTAACCACGAAAATCCATGATAACTTTTATTTTAATAACTTTAAGGCAACAAAAGAATCTTAACATTAGAGAACACCTCATAGATAATTGTCCATATGGCAATTATTTAAACTATCAGCGTAAATTAATTACGTCTTTTGAACTAAATATAATATAGTATATAAACAGGTATGTTAATTATATTCTAGGGCTTAACACTACCTACAATCATTGGTACAAGTGAAATTTAGCAGGAACAAATGGTAAAAGCAGCATAAATTTAAAAGTGTTGAATGCAAACGCCGTAATTGAGCTCAAATATTTATAAGAGATGGTTACCTTTTCTATGGGGAATGTTGTTCAAAATCCGTGTAGAGGATGTATACTGGTAAGACAGCGTGAATTCCAGACAAGGCTAGGTCGTGTTAATATTCACCACCGATTCTTTTCTTGACAGAAATTTTTTTTTTTTTAAATTCAAATTCTCCTTTTTTGACAGACTGACTGTCACCGACGCCTTCGTATATAAATTATATTTTATAAGTCTCTGACTCTATAACAGGCTCGGCAGACTGTCTGTTGTTAATATCTCATTAACCGTGATGTAGAACTCATGTCTCAAAGAAATTTGATTTACGTATTCTGGACCAACGTTTCGAAATTTTTCTAACTTCAATAATTCATCCTAGATAGGATTAATTATTGTAATTTTAAAAAAATCTCAAAACATTTAAATATATCTATTGTTTGTTTTTTCGCAACAAAAATGTGATTCTACAACATAAAATTAATTGTCGCTGCACCTCGAGTGTTGCAGGTGTAAAGACTTAAACACAATGAAAAAAATAAGAGATAAGAAAATGGAATAAGAAATAAGAGAAATAAATATTCCAAGTTTTAAATAGGTACACAATACTCTGCGCGATAATATGTTAGTGCTTATTCGATTTAAAATTCAACTGTTCAAATTGCTCCTTGTTTTTCGGATATCATTATTTGTTAATTCTATTCCTTATGTTTTATTTCTTATTTCTTATCTCATTTTTTTCATTGTGTTTAGGCCTTAATAAAAATTATTATAAAAGAATCCAAACAAGAACAGTAGATGCGAGAGCCATCGGCTACAACGCGGAGATCCACGATTCCCAGCACTGTGTCCGCTTGCCTACAACGAGCACAAGTAAATCGCGCAACCTAATACCCATGTTCGAACCTCCTCGGTCTTTACTGTATATACACACACATACACACCTATACACACATATATACATACCATACACAACTGTAGACATATAAAGTATATTACTAATACAGGAATATAAACTTATGCCACAAACAAGATCAATAAAATAATTCGTAAGACAAAATAAGATTATATCATATAAAAACTAGTTGTTACCTAAAGTTGTCTTCCAGATATTCACTAACTGAGTAGTAGGCTTTTGAAATTAGAAAACATTTTAATTTACTTTTGAATTTCTGTACTGATGCAATGTTCTTTATTGTATCTGGTAATTTATTATAAAGAATAGTTCCTCGATATATGGGAGACTTTTCATACAAGGAAGTACTGTGAACCTCAATTCTCAAGTAATGACCCTTACGAGTGGGATATTGATGTGAGTTTCCATTCTGTTGGAATAAATGCATATTTGATTTTACATAACTTATACATTTTAAAATATAAACACTTGGAAAGGTTAAAATATTATTATTACTAAAATATAATCTACAAGATTCCCTTAGCTCTAAGTTAAATATTAATCTCATTATACGCTTTTGTAAAATCAAAATTCGTTCAGTACCACATGAATTTCCCCAAATTATTATATTATATGAGAATGCTGAATAAACTAACGCATAGTAAACATTAATTAATTGTCTTAAAGAAAACAAGAAACAAAGTCTTTTTCTCACAAAAATTCAAAATTTATTATTTTTAAAGCGACCGGTTTCGTGAACAACAATTGCTTCACTTCCTCAGGCCACAGAGACTACAATATAGAAAAATTCTAAGTTAATAAACATTTCTCTAAACATATATCAGAAAATAACCATAATTTCGACAATAATATTAAAATTCTTCATTTCGCTGGCAAAGGTCCTTTGCTTAATAACTTGGAAAGTTTGGAAATTTTAAAAGATTCAAATAATCCTGACACATTTTCTCTCAATTCACAATTACAATTTCAATCTTCACTTACTTTCTCTGTATTAATATAACGTACCTATACAAATTTGTTAATTTAGATTTTAAGTGTGCAGTTATAAATTGTCCGTTATTAGTATATTAATTAATTTTATTTATCGATTTACTTTTTATATAGAGCTTTATTCATCTATCATTTACTTTGGAAAATTAACAAACTTATGAGGCCGCCATACATTGTTTCCTATTTTAACTGTAGTTTATTGTTATATATTTAATCGGTTCTCTAACTATTCACCAATAGATGTCACTATGGAGTATTTTGCAATTATTTCAATTAATAATCAGTACCATTCAATCATTTATTAAGTACGTTAGATGGTTTGTTTTAATTTGTTTTTAATTTGTATGTCTATTATTTATATTATTTTAACTAAAAACCATAACATATTTAATACTTTTGTATTCTTAATATTTACTGTGTAGTTTTTCAAATGACTAAGTTTTTTAATAAATGTTTTTATCGACAACCCCTGCAATCCAAAGTTGATAAAATGTAAGTAGTTAGATTAAATTTATTTAGAACATAAAAATTAAGTTTATTAACTTAGAATTTTTCTATATTGTAGTCTCTGTGGCCTGAGGAAGTGAAGCAATTGTTGTTCACGAAACCGGTCGCTTTAAAAATAATAAATTTTGAATTTTTGTGCGAAAAAGACTTTGTTTCTTGTTTTCTTTAAGACATGAATTACTCACATGGGATTGACCTTTCTTCGTTATTAATTAATTGTTTAATTTCAAGAGAACTTTTGAGTTGCAAAATGGCATAATATCCAGAGTTAATTTTTTTACAAACTGCATCTATGTGGGTTTGGTACTATCAACACATTTAACAAGTGTCCCGTTTACAGTCACTGAGCTAGATATCCCGCTCTTTTATTAAAAAGATCCATACAGACTGTCTTATTTGCATTTACTAACAAATTGTTCGTGTTACACCAGTTCGTAAATTCTGCAGATGCGTTATTTAATTTTAATTTTGCCTGAAGTTCATCATGGTCACGAGCAGACACGGCTATCGTTGTGTCATCAGCAAATAGAACAACGCATTCCGAACTAATATCACGGGTTAGGTCATTAATATATAGTAGGAATATTAGTGGGCCTAAAACTGATCCCTGAGGAACTCCGAGGTTAATGTCAAATAAGTTTGATTTACTATTATTAATATTAACATACATTTTTCGGTTGCTAAGGTAAGACATTAGCGAGTTTAATATATTGCCTCTAAAACCAAGAAGTTCCAGTTTATTCTTTAACATTTTACATTTTACACCATTTTATTTTTTGCTAAAACACCTGCCGCTGAAAAAACCGGATTCGCGAAGGATGTTTCAGGGAACCACGAAGCGACGACGTCAATAGGCGAACTGGACGCTGGCGCTGGTGTAGAACCATAGTTATTTTCAGAGCACGAAGAATTATTACCGGTAACCTTATCAAAATGTAATAAAGTGTGATGTCTCCTATTGCATCGACGATATGTAGTTACTGATGTGCATGAGCGAATATCGTGCATATTACTCAAACAGTTAAAACATAAATGTAAACTTTTACAAAACTTGTAACGTTCAGTCAGTGTTTTATTTAAAAATGCAGGGCAACTATATAAAGAATGATTCTCTTTACACATAGAACATTTTTTAGCAGTCGATTGATTAACTAAAAATGAGGTAGTGCGATTATCTGAATGTGACGATTTTGGTTTAAACATATTTGATTTTTTAGGTAAGTCCGGTAAAGCGAGGTAAGTGTGTCATAAGCAACACATTGTTTATTCAAAAATTCAACAAGCGATTGATAGCATGGAACATCAGAAGATCCACGATCTAACTTAAATCTGGTAACTGTAACATTATCTAAGCGTTTTAATAACATCATGACTAAAATAAAATCCCATTGGTCTACAGGAAAACTTAAAGTCTTAAAAGTGCGACTAAGTTCTCAGAAAAAACATCCAAAAGTTTTCTTAAAGCAATTGAATTATTAGTACTAATTTTCGTAGTACTTTCTATAGCGGACCAATGCAGTTGTGCCTGTATGAATATCTCATTTCTCTTCTTTTTCTTTTTTGTCATAAGCTGTTTAATAATTCTCCGCTGTGAGTGGTAACGTACGTACCAACGATAAAGGTTGACCTTCTAAGGACGACATTAAATAATTAAATTTCTCAACAGGTGAAAGTGTAACATTATTGTGAATCAAAGCGTCAAAAAGGTCTAAAAATATTGTCTAAAAGTTATTTGTGGCATCTTTCTGTATTTTCTTTCTGTTCTTAATTATATTTTATGTCAGAAAACCAACCTTTAACTGTTCCTTTGACGTAAAGTCACAGGCGTAAAGGTTATTTTTTAAATAATCCAAATATTTTTCAGATTATCAGATTAATGTTCAGAAGTGTGGCCGTAAATCCCAAATAAGAACAGAAAGAAAATTAAAAAAAAGGTCTAAAAAGGTTACAAACACCTTATAATCACCATTAAACTTAGGAACTTCTATTTTGGGTAGTCTAGCGTGCGAATTTTGAGTTAAACGTCGGACGTTTTCATTTTCAAACAATTCCATATAAATACTTTTAACAGCGAACCATTTGTTTAAAAATCCTTCACGGGTATTTTCCTCAATATCCAAATCGGAGTTTTCTTCATTAACTAATGTAGAAAACACACTTTGATGATGAGTGGTGATTGGTGAGAAAGTCTTCTCGTAAAAGGTCAATTTCAGCATAACGGACTTTGAATAATTTACGAGCAGATTTATCGGTTTTTGCGCGTTCTGCTAGGGTATGTAAAATTGACATTTCATTCAAGCTAAAATTTCTCAAGAATTTATATTTCCTCAAGCGAACGTCCGACATGGTGACTTAGTACTTAGTTGATCAAAACGTAAACAAAACAATAGGCGCGTTAGAGTCCCGGAGCTGAACTTCTAAAAGAAATAATATAGTGTAATGAATACTGATCACCGCGTTACTACTCAGCGCCTATGCGCACGCAGTTAGACCACCTCCTACACTGAGTTATAGAAATGACCACGTGCCTTGTCTCGTGTGGACACTAAAATATGGCCAGAATACAATTATTGGTAAATATTAACGCGAAGCGAACAGAAAGTTTTTAATTACTGAGAATATTAATTCATATGCAAATTTCACAGAAAAAGTGGCTGGACCGCATAGAATTAAATGTGCTACACTCTCAACCAGCTATATTGTCTTTTACTCTCAAATTATGCAATCTGAAAATTGGCAAACAAAAAAATAGTTTAATTTTAATTTTTCTTCTCTGGGAGAAAATTGAGACAAAAGAGCTCAAAGATCCGGCTCTCGAAGGACCAAATGTTGCGTACGATAGCCCAACCTGTGGGTTTTGATAAAATGGACAGTATTACGAAATACAACGTGCGCCACACGAACGAGCGATTATGAATTTCGTTTCATTTTCAAACGGATAAGGATAATAGGCTGCTGTCACTTTTGGAATGTTGTCTATTAGTTACAATTTTATGAAAATGCCACGGGGACGGCGGAACACCGGGCATTTGCCGTAAACACGTTTTACAAAAACAATAGCTATATATTAACTAGACGATTGTTCCGCAATCACTTTAATGTAAATCGTAACGATGCGCTTCCTTCAGACTACGCCATCAAAATATGGGTTAAAAACTTTGAAGAAACCGGTTCAGCACTGAAAAAGAAAATCAGAAAAGGAAAGTCGGTTCGAAGACCGGAAAATATCGAGTTATGTCCAAGAACGGAAACATCTTTTGGCCCCCGAAAAGCCCCGACTTGACAGCATGCGATTACTTTTTGTGGGGATACTTGAAAAGTAGAGTGTATGCTCATCGCCCTCAAGATATCGCTCAGTTAAAACAAACAATTAGGGAAGAAATAGACCGTATCCCAGTAGAAATGCTCCAAAATGTGATGAACAATTTGCGTCTTAGGTTAGAAGAATGTTTCGAGCAAAATGGGCGGCATCTTGAAAATATCATCTTTAAAACCTAAAAATGTAACTCGCTGTAATTTGAAGTAAAAGTTATTTTTCTACTCTAAACATTTCGATAATTTTTCCTGGTTTTATAATCGCCCGTTCATGTGGCGCACCTTATAATTAAATAAAGTATAAAATAAAATTGAATATGCGTTTGGAGAAAAGAACTGGGCACCAGACGACTTACCTGTGTAGGGGTGAGTCTTCCTGGGTCTTGGTGAAGGCGGATCTGGAGGAAAAGGCCTTTTCTGGAGGAACCTCTTGCGGTGGTCGAAATATTCTTTGTATGCTCACTTTCGAGTTCACTTGATAATACACGGCTAACCGCAATAAATAAATCTAATAACGAAGCAATTGCGTTGAGATACACCTCAAATAATAATTGATAATCAAGTAAAATAACCATAGGGTTACGCGTTCACGTATATCAAGAGGATAATATGTAGTATGTATGTGTTACGGATAAAGTAAGGATGAGGGGTAAACCTAGGTTTAACCGGTTAAAGTGGGGATTATCTGGGCTTTACGGCTAAAGCCCGAAGAGTCCACAACGCTTCCACGTTTAACCGGTTAAACCTGGTTCTAACCAATGCTAGTCGGTTAATTAGCGAATCCAGATTATTTTAGTTACGCAGTTGGTTAGTATTGCATCGCATCCATGCCTGTGCGTGTCATTTAATGTTAACGGTAACGTGTTGACGAATTTATCAACAGAATGGAGATGGATAATATGTTCAGAACAAATTTCTATGGACAATTCCAAAACGTTTTGTTCGCTAAGGACTGTAATAATACTTTTTACATTAATAGTGTACAATACAATAAGTTTATTGAAGATGTGAAAGAAGCTAAGCAGTCTGCTAAAAGAACAACATTGCATTATCGTCGTTTGAAGCGCTTCGACATATGTAATGTCGGTGGTATTGATAAATTCATAGCTCCTGTTTCTACAACCGACCCTGTAATTAAATATTACGTGAAAAATGAGGCCATGTTTGATATTCTTCATGAAATACATGTGTCCATTGGACATGGTGGTAGGAACAGAATGGTGAACGAAGCCCCAAAAAAATACAAAAATATCACCTTCGATTATGCAAGTCGTGCCAAATGAAATTAAAATCGGGCAAAAAGGGCATTGTGGTCAAACCAATTTTATCAAATGAAATGAATAGTCGTTGCCAAGTCGATTTGATCGACATGCAGACTAATCCTGATGGCAATTACAAATTCATTCTTGTATACCAAGATCATCTGATGAAGTTTGTGCAACTTAGACCATTGAATACTAAAACTGCTGAAGAGGTTGCTAAAGTGTTGTTGGACATTTTTTGCATATTCGGAGCCCCGTCCATTTTGCAGTCCGATAATGGGAGGGAGTTTGCCAAGAGAGTGGTTGAAAATTTAACGTCTATGTGGACAGGGTTAAAAATAATACATGGGAAACCACGTCACAGTCAGTCCCAAGGTAGCGTTGAAAGGGCAAATCAGGATGTTCAGAATATGCTCATGACCTGGATGAAGGACGAAAATTGTAAAAAATGGTCTGAAGGACTTCGATTTGTTCAGTTAATGAAAAACAGAGCCTATCACGATGGTATAAAGCGCTCACCATATAAAGCCATGTTCGGCTGTGATGTGAAAGTTGGTTTGAAGTCATCTGGACTTCCATCTGAAATAATTGATGATGTTGTTGACGAAGAGCACTTAGAGGAGTTAATTAAAAAGCAGGAAGAACAAGAACAAAGCATCGACGAAACTCAAAGTGAAGAAAGAGTGGTATCTAGTGCTGAGTGTGAAATGTGTAAAAACGGAAATGGGTTATGTGATTTGTGTTCAAAAAAAGACAACATCATTAATAATAGAATCGAAGCGAAGGTAAACTTAGCAGAACAGGCTAAAAAAATGAAATCTTTGTCCAATATTAAGTATCCACCGTGCAATGTTGGTGATAACGTTAGAGTTAAAATTCCTGATGTAGATAGAGGGCGGGGTGATTTTAGAAATATTATTTTAACAGTTCTTCAATATACTGAGAATGGATTATATAAGTTGGGTAACGAGAAAGGAACTATTCCTGAAATGTTTTCAAGAAATCAATTTACTGCATGTGATACAAAATTTGTAAACATTAAGGATGTTTCAGCTGAGAGCAAGTTCTTACGACAGCTTGCAAATCTACAATCAACCTCTGGTGGTCAAGGATTTAAAAAATGCCATTGTAAAACAAAGTGCTGAACCAAAAAATGTCTTTGTAAAGCTGCAAATATTTTATGTAACTCTAAATGCCATTCAAGTTTATCTTGCAATAATAAATAGAAAAATCGCTTATTTTTTACGTACAAATAAAAAAGTGCTCTCGTTTAAAAACACTTTAAAAATACCTACTCCTGATTCATTTCATTATAGAGATCTTTTTTAGTTGCGAATCTCATTCAGATTTGTTTTTTAGCAGTAAATATACTTTTTGGAAATTTGTATTTTTATAAATAAATTCATGTTCTTACCCAATGGTTTACTTGTATTTATGTATTTCCTAATAATGTATCGCTTTATAAGCATATAAATACACCACAGAAATTAGACAACTCCCAAATCCAAAGCCAAGGCTGTCCTGAAGGGGGTTATATCAACGTTTAATAACTAAACTAATTTGCTAAGGCTGTGTCAACGTTAGTTAACCATTCGTTATAACCAGTGATAGTGGGAGGGAACGACCGATATTCGATTAAGTCAACCAACCGCTGTCACCACATCTGATTTAACTCTTGGCCGTTGAATTCAACGCAGGTCGTGGCAAACCCTTAATATATCGAAGTCTCGAAATCGATAGATTAACGGCAACTGTCGACAATGAATGCTTCCTCGTATACAGGCTTCGCAACTTCCTGAACTAAAGATACAACACTAGCTAAACACTTTGCACAATACACAATTCACTTCTGACACCTGCCCAGACAGGTCTTGCTCGTTCACTCTTCTTTGGCTGCAGCCGAATGGTCAAACCGACGCAATTGCGAGGGTCGTTAGCTATGGGGTCAACACAGATACTAGACTATTACTAGAACGCAATAAGAAGACATGGATAATAAATAAGTGTATATATTAAACAAGCATCATAGAACATATAGAGCCTCACCTAGCAAGGTCTGCCACCATAACCACGATACCCCCACAAGGGGTCAGCGACCGCGACGGCCGCGCTTAAAGACGAGTGATCGATTGCCGAAAGAGAATTATTACATGGACGTGACTGGCAATTTAGTGAGTGGGTTTTATAGATATACTGTTAGAATTATACAAAAAATTTAAGGTAATATTCTCCAAAAGGGGTATATGCCGTTAGACGTCTGTGGATATTTCAGAAAGGGGAAATCTCTTCGAATGCTATCTCACAAGGCGGTCACCTGGTAATAATGGGGAAGTGCCCCGGTACCCGTGCGTACCGCACTGAGGCTTATCCTGGCTTGATTTAATCAAAAATGGCGGATTTCCATTTTGCGAGATCATTGGGAGGTCTCCCACTATATATATGGAAATGACCCGAGACCACTTCATGTCGCCACGTGGCGTCGCAAATTCCGCTATTTCCAAATTTTATTCAGTTCCTAAAATTTCAAAATGGTGCTATCAGACACGATCCCGGTAGAGACGATGACCAATGGGTAGGCGAGGCCAGCTCAACCATCCCTGGAAGCCGTAGGTCACGGACTCACTAGGAATTCCAGAACGCGAGGGTAGAGTGAACCTATGGGTCCGTAGATCAGTGCGACCACGAAGGTGGATCAGTCTATGGTAGATCAGATCAAGAGCTACCGATCTACGGTAGATTCACTCTCGCGCCTTTGTGGAGTATTCCTGTGATCTGTTAGACCGGCTTATGAAGATGATTACCTGCGCTGTAATCATCATAATTAAAACCCCAGTCCGTCCATAGAGGATTCGGCACTGGCAGAGGATAATGCATATCCTTGGTCGTCTCTACATGCTGCATCGTGCCTGGATGCGTTCGTTCAAACATGAGATATGGGCCGAAAAAGATAAAGGGAATTTTGGAAACTGTACTGAAAATCGTCTTAAAAATTTTATAAAAAATCCTGATATGCATGGATTCACGCATATCAGGCAAAAATGAAGGAATTTTGGGTTTAGGAACTGACTTGAATTTCGACATATTTTTGATAAAAAAATGGTGTACATGGAACAGATGTTCCACATACACCATTCAAGCCTTAGCTTGTGTGCTTATGTCTAATTGGGATCTTTTACTTAAAACTACTTTCACAGCATCTCCTGGGTTCTATAACACTCCCCTCCTTTTGAAAATTCGTCTTTCGGAATCGATCACTATTACTCTTTGTCACTGCTTAAGATTACTTAATAATATTTTAAAATTAATTACTTCCATCAGGAAATAAATAAAAGAAATGGATATATGGATCATAGGATTTATTAACAACTCTTGTGGGAATATGGTGGTGGTGGTATGGTTAACATTGATAGATAGAACACAATACAATTTATACAATTATTGGCCGAATGGTAGTATGGGACTGAACATTTAGAATTTATAATAATTATTGGCCTCATAGGTTTAAAAGTAGAATGGATCATAACATTGGTAATTTATAGAATTATTGGTCAAAAGTGGACTTAACATATTTATCGAATGAACATATTTGGAAAACATGATAGTGTCTTTATGCACTGTTTTCTGAATCTTCTGTCTTGCTCTTCGATCTTCGTCTTCTGTCTTCGTCTTCGTCTTATGTCTTGGGAGTCCATCCTCTTGGAGAATGCTGCACTCCACTGCTTGGCTCGTTCGTCTGGAATCTGCCAACATACCATTGGGACTGGTGGATCATTGCATTGGGAATTTATGGTTAGGATCTCAGGATAGTATCAGCATGCATCTATTTATGTTCAGGCTGTGAACATAAATCAGTACGTATTAGTTAAAATTGAAACAAAGGATACCGCAGTATCCGACTGTAAATTTGGACTTTAAAATTTCTGGACATAATCTCATCACTCTTATTTTCTCCTCGCGTGTGGACAGCGGGAGGAGAGACTTCTCTACGGAACGTCTTTTGGAAAATAACTTGAATTTGGGAGTTTAACATTTGTCAAAGGAATTATGAGTCTTCGCTCTCTCTCGAGATTGAAAGGATTACAGGAATTTTGTGGAATATTTTCAGAAAGGATATTTGCTTCAGAGGAACCCTCTGTAAGCGGAATAGTCTGGTCAGTGGTTTGCTTGGAATCATTAGTTCGAATAGAATTTTGGTCATGTACTAGTGTGGAAGGATCTGGATCATGAAGGGAAATATCAGCATGCGAAGCTGCTTGCGAACTGGTTTCCGGCCCTTCGGAAACGCTATCCTTTGTCTGCTTCGACGCAGGATGCCTCCTTACATTCGAGACAGCTACGCTGGCTGTATTAGGGGTATGAATTTGGACTTGGACGGAAATTGGATCATTGGTATGCTCTGGTCCATCGTGCGGATCGCCCATTGAAGAGTCATCGGAATCGTCTTCACTGGATGCGAATCCTACTTCCTCCGTTGGTTTCACAAGTCTCAGATCGTTCACATGTAATCGGGATAGATGTTGGTCTTTCTGGATAATATAAACCTCATTTGACACTTTCTCTGTCACCCTATGTGGCCCAGTCCACGATGGTATAAATGCCTGTTTATCTTTACGCATATTTTTAGCCATAACTCTGTCTCCAACTTTTAGAACTATAGGAGTGACTGCTTCCTTAGGAGCGTATTTTTGTCGATACTGTTGTGAATTTTGACTTATATTTTGCACGATAGCTGGTCTGGTTAATGTGGGTTGTCTTTCTTGGAAGTAGCTTTCTATCTGCCAGTCGCCTGCTTCTGCTAGTTCGTAGCCTAGAACTGCAAAGCTTGGGGTATATCCTGTGGAAGCGTTCCTACGTGTTCTTAAATTGTAAAGCATTTGTACAATGTACATATCCCATGTGTCTGTTGCCTGATTGAACATAAGAGATTTTAAAATTTTCTTGGCTTCTTGCACTTGTCTTTCTATTGGATTTGCTTGTTGATGATAAATGGGCGTATAAAAATTTTGAATATGGTTGCGTTTACTAAACTGAGTATACCATCCACTTTGGAAATGTCCTCCTTGATCTGATATGATAGTCTTCGGCAAGCCAAACCGAGATATCCAGTGCTCCTCCAGAAATCGGACTAAAGTTTCACCATTCACCTTTACGAAAGCTTGCGCTTCGGTTCACTTAGTAAATAGATCGACCGTCATGACTATAAATCGATTACCAGTGTCCTTAGCGCGTTTGTATGGTCCCAAGATATCCATACTGATCACCTCAAAAGGGTATTGAGGTTCATGACACCGTAATGGGGCTTGCGGCTGCACTTGTCGTCCTTTAACAGATTTGCACACTAAACAATTTTGAATATATTGGCCTACTAGCCTGGACATGTTGTTAAAATAATAGGTTCTAGATATGGTCCGAAAGGTTTCATCTCTTCCTGGATGGCCGACACCAGTCTTGTCGTGAAAATGTGATATGCTCTCTTTGATTTTACGTTTAGGAACCACTAAATAAATTTTGTCTGAAATCAATCTCATAAGTATGCCATTTCTCACTTGATGAGTTGAGTAAAATTTCTGGTCTTTAACCGATCTCTCATTTATAGTTCGTTGACTGAGTTCAATCCAACGACTAACTTTCTCCCTGATGTTCGTAGAGTCCTGTTGACTTTCTATAATTGATTGATAAAGTTCCAAATGGGTGATAGCCAAAATATTTTCTTTTGATTTGAATTTAGGCGGAAACATTCGCTCTTCATCGAGATGCTCCAAACTTGAATTTTGAGGATTCCTACTGAGATAATCGGCCAAAAGATTTTCTTTGCCTGGACAGTGTTCAATTTTGAAAGAATATTCTTGCAACAACAACGACCATCTTGTAAACTTCGTTTTCTCATCTCGGTGCTTATCCAACTACAGGAGAGCCCTATTATCAGTTCGGACGATGAAAGGTTTGTCTGCTAAGTAAATCTTATATCGCTTAACGTAAGTAACCACACTTAGACATTCTAGCTCGTTTATGTGATATTTTCTCTCTGTAGGAGACAAGGTATGACTTGCATAAGATATGATATGTCTTTCACCTCCATCGCCGAACTGATATAAAACTGCTGCCATGCCTAGTAGACTAGCATCCGTCTGAAGAATAAAAGTTTTGTCCAAATCTGGTCTATGAAGTTCCAAGGGTTCTGCTAAGATCTGCTTAATATTCATAAATGCGTTCTGGGCCTCCTTTGTCCATTTATATCGGACGTCGTTCGAGAGTAGTCGGGTTAGCGGCTTGGTAATGAGGGCTGCATTAGGGATGTATTCTCTTACCCAGTTGCATAGACCGAGAAAACTCTGAAGTTGTCGTTTATTGTTAGGAACAGGATAGTTCTGAAGCTGCAATTTATGTCTATCAAGTGGTCTAGTGGTATCTAAAGTAATCTGATGCCCAAGATAGGTAATCTCATTAGTAGCGATTACACACTTATCCGGAGAAACCTTCAAGTTATGTAGCCTTAATCGTTCAAATATCAACCTGAGATGCTCCACATGTCCTTCCAAATCTTCACTATAAATGATGATGTCGTCTAAATAGACTTTACAGAAATGGTGCAAATATCCTGTTAGTACATCTTTGGCCATGAATTTTTGGAATGTGCACGGGGCAGTCTTCAAGCCGAACGGCATAACATTGAATTGATAGGCAGCTCCATCATGAGTAGTAAACGCTGTGTAAATTTTGGATGAATCATCTAAAGGAATTTGCCAATATCCGCTCTTCAAATCAAGTACAGTAAATACTGTAGCTTTCCCCAGGTCCTTGATACTTTCATAGATTTTTGGTAAAACAGAGGCTTCGTCAAGCGTGACTTCGTTTAATCTACGATAGTCGATACAGAAACGCGGTTTCTTATCTTGTCTCTCAATGATGACTGGGGGTGAACTATATGGTGATGTGCTTGATTCAATAACACCGGCTTTTAACATTTCCTCTATCTGATCATACATGATCTTCTTTTTACTAGGCGACATGGGATATGGCTTTACATTGAATGGACGATGGTCCTTAACAATAATCCTGTGTTTAACACTTACGGTGGTTGCTTGAGTCAATTCCACCGTAAATAGATCAGAAAATTCTTTGAAAAGTGAATTGAAAATGGAGTTAGAAATTTTTAGGGTTTCCGGCAATTCTTCATTAGATGCTCTATCGGTTGCCTGATTCCAGAACACGGTTATACGTCTGTCTATTCCCACATACACACATTTCCTATGATAGTCAAATACGACATGTTGAGAATAAAGGAATGGAGCTCCTAATATGATTCCTTCGTTCAGTTCTTCTATAACTTGAAATGGTACATGGAAACGAACATCCGATATAAAGATGTCTAGAGAAGTAGTGCCTTGCGAATCAATAACTTGATCGCCACAAGCAAGAGCGAAAGTTTGAGGATCTGATAGATTATTCATTGATGAGAGAAATTGCGGATGAACGATATTCCTTGTGGCACAGGTATCAAGAAGTGCGAACACAAGTTTATTATTAACGATAATTTTGATTCGAGGCAAAGGATAAAAATTTGATAAATGGTTAATGGCTTCTGATAGGTTGATAGGTTGAAAGTTGGCAGGGTCTTTGGCATATTCTGGGTATTCTGACGTCAGGTCAGGTAAGTGGTCAAATGGGTTTATAGTTTGGGATTGGTCTATTGACGACGAGGCGTACTCGTAGGGCCGACTGGAGGGGGATTGCGGGAATTGCCCTGTTCTCGAACCCCTGAGAAGTTTCCCTGTTGTCGTCTCTTATAAGGATTGTTTGGACAATCGGAATGGTAGTGCCATTGGACATCAGGACAGAATCGACATGGTGTAGGAGGAATTTTCTGATTGTTGGAATTTGGACGGTTTTGATTGCTAGAGGTTGCCTGCTCTTGGAAATGGACTTGTCGGTTCCTGACGTCTTGAGTGTCTCTATTGTTATTCTCACTGTGGGAAGTATGCCAAACACGGCCATTATAGGAGTTGCCAGAAGATGGTTGATTATAATTTTGATTTGATTTTGCTTTAGATTTGGTTTCGATTGAACGTGCCGCAGATCCTTCATCAGCTATATCTCGCTCTACCCTAGATGCTATCGATACAAGTGACTCAGTGTTAAAAATATGTGTTCCGCGTAAGCGAGAACGTATCTCCGGTCTGAGTTGGTCCAGTATGATACTGGCCTTCAGAGCTTCCGGTTTGAAGGGGTCGACCCTATTAAAAAGACATATTTTCTTGGTAATGAATACCGCTGATGAATCACCTGCACGCTGCATTTCGCCATAAAGCTTTGTGATTGCTTGAGTGTAGATATCGCCTGAATCAAATCTATTGCGGAAACGTTCAATGAATACTTCGTACGAAGTAATGAGAGTTCTATATTGATCGAACCATTTTCGGGCTTCTCCTTTGAGTTGTTCAGTTATTAAATGGAATCGGTCTGTACTGTTATTAATTCTTGCTCTGTGGCAATAGTCCTCGAAATGGCGGATGAAAGTTTCGGGACTCTCATGGTCTAAGCCATGATATTCCACGTTAGGACTACGTGGTCGGTCATAGGTAGAAGTTGTGCACTGTGCTGCGTCTTGCATAGCGTTTACAAAAGTTTGCGCCATCTTGGCGAATAGATCTTCCATTGATGGAGGATTTTCAGGGGACCTCAACGAGGGAGAAACATTACTGATCAGTTCCGGCTGCCGCTCCGGCACTACGGAGGAATCTTCCATCAACCCGGTCTCTTGCTCGTAGAAGCCACTAGGGGTCAAAGATATCAAAGGATTGTCGTTCATGACTACGATTCATGCAAGAGATGAGGTCAACCGAAGCACAGCCCCACGTTGGGCGCCATATCAACGTTTAATAACTAAACTAATTTGCTAAGGCTGTGTCAACGTTAGTTAACCATTCGTTATAACCAGTGATAGTGGGAGGGAACGACCGATATTCGATTAAGTCAACCAACCGCTGTCACCACATCTGATTTAACTCTTGGCCGTTGAATTCAACGCAGGTCGTGGCAAACCCTTAATATATCGAAGTCTCGAAATCGATAGATTAACGGCAACTGTCGACAATGAATGCTTCCTCGTATACAGGCTTCGCAACTTCCTGAACTAAAGATACAACACTAGCTAAACACTTTGCACAATACACAATTCACTTCTGACACCTGCCCAGACAGGTCTTGCTCGTTCACTCTTCTTTGGCTGCAGCCGAATGGTCAAACCGACGCAATTGCGAGGGTCGTTAGCTATGGGGTCAACACAGATACTAGACTATTACTAGAACGCAATAAGAAGACATGGATAATAAATAAGTGTATATATTAAACAAGCATCATAGAACATATAGAGCCTCACCTAGCAAGGTCTGCCACCATAACCACGATACCCCCACAAGGGGTCAGCGACCGCGACGGCCGCGCTTAAAGACGAGTGATCGATTGCCGAAAGAGAATTATTACATGGACGTGACTGGCAATTTAGTGAGTGGGTTTTATAGATATACTGTTAGAATTATACAAAAAATTTAAGGTAATATTCTCCAAAAGGGGTATATGCCGTTAGACGTCTGTGGATATTTCAGAAAGGGGAAATCTCTTCGAATGCTATCTCACAAGGCGGTCACCTGGTAATAATGGGGAAGTGCCCCGGTACCCGTGCGTACCGCACTGAGGCTTATCCTGGCTTGATTTAATCAAAAATGGCGGATTTCCATTTTGCGAGATCATTGGGAGGTCTCCCACTATATATATGGAAATGACCCGAGACCACTTCATGTCGCCACGTGGCGTCGCAAATTCCGCTATTTCCAAATTTTATTCAGTTCCTAAAATTTCAAAATGGTGCTATCAGACACGATCCCGGTAGAGACGATGACCAATGGGTAGGCGAGGCCAGCTCAACCATCCCTGGAAGCCGTAGGTCACGGACTCACTAGGAATTCCAGAACGCGAGGGTAGAGTGAACCTATGGGTCCGTAGATCAGTGCGACCACGAAGGTGGATCAGTCTATGGTAGATCAGATCAAGAGCTACCGATCTACGGTAGATTCACTCTCGCGCCTTTGTGGAGTATTCCTGTGATCTGTTAGACCGGCTTATGAAGATGATTACCTGCGCTGTAATCATCATAATTAAAACCCCAGTCCGTCCATAGAGGATTCGGCACTGGCAGAGGATAATGCATATCCTTGGTCGTCTCTACATGCTGCATCGTGCCTGGATGCGTTCGTTCAAACATGAGATATGGGCCGAAAAAGATAAAGGGAATTTTGGAAACTGTACTGAAAATCGTCTTAAAAATTTTATAAAAAATCCTGATATGCATGGATTCACGCATATCAGGCAAAAATGAAGGAATTTTGGGTTTAGGAACTGACTTGAATTTCGACATATTTTTGATAAAAAAATGGTGTACATGGAACAGATGTTCCACATACACCATTCAAGCCTTAGCTTGTGTGCTTATGTCTAATTGGGATCTTTTACTTAAAACTACTTTCACAGCATCTCCTGGGTTCTATAACAGTTACACATGTGAAAAACGCAGACCAACAACCATACCCACCGACATTGCCAGTTCCGGTGCCGAGGTTCAAACCCGGACACGATAGGCATTGTGACCAGAACCATGACTAAAGTAGTGCAGTGGGCTAGAGCATGAGTGGCTCATGCTCTAGCCCACTGCGCCACCAAGTCGGTAATATATACTCGTCAAAATTTGCCTCGGGACACCTTAAAATTGACCAAAATTTATAACGCTGCAAAACTGTCAAAAATGTATGAATTTGTGGCGGGTTTTTAGCGTTTCAAGAGAAATTTAATTGGATTTCATCTTGCCTATTTTACTTTATGATAAAGTTGCAAAAAATGCTTATACAGGGAGTTAAACAAATGCCTGTTTTTCAGTCAAATTTTATCTTTTACACAGTGTTAACCAAACACCCTGTATATTAGCATTATATAAAAAATATTTGTCTCATGTGTCTGCTTTAAAACACTTTTTGAATTTTGCTCCTATCTTTTTTGTAGAAAAAGATAAAAAGGTTTTAGTAAAATGTTACATTTTCACAATAAAATAACGGATGGATATGTTTACTAAAATTTGGGTATATCGTGATTGGTCACACAGAACACGTATTGTAAACAACTTTTTTGACCGCATGTGGTGGGCTACATTATCATCAGATTTAAATCCCATAGAGCAAATTTGGGGTATTCTACAGAGACGAATACCTAGTCAAAACCATCAAACTGATACATTGCAGGAACTTAGAGGAGCACTTGTAGAGTGGAACCAAATTCCAAACGAGATGATATGATGAATTTAATAATAATAATAATAAATAAACAGCGCCACAGGTAATACGACCCCCTTGATCCCTGAAGAAAGAATCTTGTGCGGGAGGGGGCTACACATTTAGAGACAAGGGACACACTCCCAATATCCGAGTACACTAGGATTAATTTCTTTGTCCGAAAAAATCCCAGTGCCAGAGCCTCTCAACCAACCAGTCATATTTTTGGTTCAAAGATATACGAGTTCAGAGCTGCGTGAGAGCATGCCACAACGTTGTAGAGAATTAATAACATCCAGAAGTGGCCCAACTCATTACTAATTACGATTAAGTTTTATTGTTTAATATTGTTAAATAAAAGATATTAATGATAATGTGAGTCCTTATGATTATAAAAGATTGAGATTTTTTGTTATTTTATTGTGAAAATGTAACATTTTACTAAAACCTTTGTATCTTTTTCTACAAAAAAAATTCAAATAAAATTCAAAAAGCGTTTTGAAGCAGACATATGAGACAAACAAATTTTGAAAAAGCTAATATACAGGATGTTTGGTTAACGCTGTGTAGAAGATAAAAATTTATTGAAAACACAGGCATTTGTTTAACACCCTGTATAAGCATTTTTTGTAACTTTATCTTAAAGTTAAATAAGTAACATGAAGGCCAATTAAATTTCCGTTGAAACGCTGAATACCCGGCACAAATCCATACATTTATGACAGTGTTATAGCGTTATAAATCTTGGTCTATTTCTAGGTGTCTCGAAGCAAATTTTGGCGAGTATATAACGTAACTTCGCTCATTAACCGATTAGCATTGGTTAGACCTAGTTTTAGCCGGTTAAAGCTGAAAGCGTTGGGAACTATTCGGGCTTTAGCCGCAAAGCCCAGATAATCCCCACTTTACCCGGTTAAACCTAGGTTTACCCCTCATTCTTGCTTTATCCGTAACATATATATTGAATTCTAATTAAAACAGAAAAACTGTGTTCAACAAAAAGCTTGCTTTTTTTACATTTTATAAGAAAACGGCGCAAGGTACAGTCGCTCAGTGCCAAGCATTTGTATCTCGTCAATAGTCAGCCATCAATACGCGACAGTATTACTCCCTTAAGGAAAGTTTTTGTCAAATAATACAAACGAAATCCGCTTAATTTTAATATTGACAAAAATCCTTTAAAATAAAGGATTTTTTTGTAAAATAAGCTGTAGATAATGTGGATTCACCTATTGTTAAAACAGCATTTGAAATATCAAATAATGGACGAACATCTGTCCCTAGTCGGTGAGGACGTTGATCTCCTTCTTCTATTAATCGCTTTGACTCCCGAAAAAAAAGATATATTTTTCATAAAACCAGGAACAGGAAAAATTAAATGAAAAATTCTTTCTTCATCAGAAATCCAGAAATCACATGAACGTATAAAAAATACAATTTTACTGGCTAATGCCTTCAGTGGCTGTGATATCACGTCTACAATATTTCAGAAAAAAAAAATTAAAAATCTTCAAACTCCTTTAGAAAGAAATGCAGTTGGTTTTTCTATGATAATTATTCGACCCCCTCATAAATAAAATAGGCTTGTGAAACTCTTTTCCTACTTGTATACGGTACAAGGAAAATCACAAATCTCTCATTCAATTCATACGATTTAATCAATTCAAAAAATCACTGCAAAAACAAAAATCAAAGTTGAAATTATTATCAACAACTTCAGAAGCAGTTGCCCAACATTCATTACGAGTATTTTGCAAAATTCAGAATGGCTTGGCAAAGAAAAAAATCCACAACAGTGGGGATAGAAGAATATTAATGGTTCCGTACAACCTGTGACAACACATTTTGTGCCAACACCAGAATCAACATTGCAACTTATCTCCTACAACCGAAACATGAAAGCAGGTTTAAGATGCTCACAAATTTGCGGATATTGTCAGGGAGTACAATGTCCAAATTCATACATGGATAAAATTATCGTGGATCTAAACGTCGCTGAAGATTTAGATGTATGAGACGGATGCTATCGATTCCGATCTTCTTTAGAGAGAAAGTATGCTTCATTCAATATAATATAAAATAAAAGAAAGAAGGTTTTTGAGGAAGTTAATAAAATACAGAAAGTTTTTTGCCGTTAACCCCAAGGGAGAAACATGATGAGAAACACGTATCTGTAGCTGCATCATATTTCTTTCTTCGGATAAATGGCGAAAACTTTCTCTATTTTATTTAACTTCCCCAAAAAATTTCTTTCTTTTGTTTGATCATATTGCCTAGGTATAAATTGGGTAGTACACATAGAGCTCTATGTGCTGACTGTTTGAGGTCACAAATTGGCCCATGGTGCACGAAAACAAAAATTGAGTACTGTGTGCTGTTACTTTCTATCGCTTCATAGTTATTGTTTCTGATCCTATTCACACGGATCCATTATGCTACGCTACGCTGATGAGGAGTAATAACTCCGAAACACGTGTCCGTAGCTGCATCATGTCTCTTTCTTGGGGTAAACGGCAAAAAACTTTCTCGGTAATATAAAATTTTAATCTACTCGAAAATCCTCACTTATACAATGACTATGTACTTTTTTCATTTTGCAGAATATACTCACAGATAAACAATTATAAAATGAAGGAAACAAACTTAACGTAAAATTGGGAAAACAATTTTAATAAAAAAGTAAAAAATTAATATTTCTCTATAAATGAAAATATAATAAGTCAAGCTTATTCTTTGAAAATTTCTCATGGTTCAATTGACAATTTTTATTATACGAATTTTTATTATGTGAAAACCGGATTTTTATAATTAAAAAATCAACATAAATGGTTCCAAGCCTTCTAGAACCTGACATTAAGAAATATTTTTTTATTGTAATGCATTTGAGCATTGATAGTCAACTTTTTTTTTCAAATGGCAACTATATCTTTTTCATTTTATTTCAGATTTTCTAAATACATGACGTATCGTATAGTTCGCATCATCCGTAACGGATGAAAAGGAATAAAAATTAAGAAATTTTTACACGTATAATAGCATTAATTCAGCCATAATATGCACGCAATCAAGTAGGCTTAGAGCCTGGGTACAGAATGATGGGTATCTCATCGCATAATACGCAATTCTGTGTAAATAAGGAGAACAAACAGTAAAACGAAAACAAAAAAGACAGAGAAGGTATATTTTTAAATTTCATAAACTATAACTTTTTATTGAAACAAGAAACAAGTAGAATAATGATAGTGAATAGGTATTAGTCTTATAAAATTTGTTCAAACTGATCACCGTTTTGTTGAACGTATAGCTGACATCCCTTAAAAATGTTGGAAGTTACATTACGAAGAAAGTCTGGAGGTATTTGACGACAAGCATCAATAATTCTTTGTCTAGGAACATTAGCAACTTCAGGTGAAGTTAAGTACACAAGATCCTTGAGGAAGAAGTCCAGAGGCGTTAAATCTGGACTTCTAGCTGGCCATCGTGGGTTCATTTGTCCCTATCCAATTTTCACCAAATTTTGCATCTAAGTAATTAGTATTCAAACGCGTATTATGGGGTGATGCGCCGTCCTGTTGGAAATAAATTTCATTCAGATTCGCTAAAGGTGACTCTTCTAAGAAATTTTCCAGTTCACCAGATAGCAAATTGAAATATTTCTCCTGCTTCAGTGCACCATCAATAAAAAATGGTCCTATCAACCTGTTACCCAGAATTCTACACCATACGTTCAAACTGAATCTTCGCTGAAAGGGGTCTCAATGATTGTATTAGGATTATCATACGACCAATAACGGTGCCTATTGTTCCGAAAGTACATTCATCCCAAGGCCTGTAGGCTTTGTACAGGTTACATCAATGAGCAGCATTAGGGCGAGGAAAATGCGGAGTGTGAGCAAAGGCTGTGTTGTGACGTTAACTAGCGACCGTGGTCTGTTCATTTAAATTGCCGTTTTGTTTCAATTGTTCGGTTGCGCAGAAACTGCTACTGATCGTTTGTGTGTGTGTGAAAAAACCACGTGAAAAGTGTTTGTTGGCGAATTTTCTTTATTTTGAAAGAATAACTACATCATTTTGTTATAAAAATGGACCTTATGCATGTTGCGTTGTGATAGACTATAGACTATAAACTGTTAGAGCGTTAAGAACACATAAAGAATATAAGTAAGTACAAATAATAAAATATATTTATGCTTAATATTCTACAATTTAAGACTTATTATCGATGATGATACAGTTTACCTGATTTTTTAAATTATGTTCACTGTTTTCACGTACGTTCGTGACTAGTGGGTTCATAAATTCGAACAGGGCCACTATACGAAACGTAGAAATAGATGGTTGTTGGGGTTGTCTTGGTACAAGGACCAAGATGTCTTGTAGATTTGGTAATACCCCTTGACCGCAGCCTCACGTCCTAATTATGGACTCGGAAAGGGGTATCAGTGAGTCTCAACAGGTTAGTTGTAACTGTTTTATTACCAAAAATACATTTTAATTTATACTAAAATTTTCATAACAAAAAACCAAAACAAATGTCATGTCATGTAGAGTAGTGATAATGTCATGCCATGTAAAGTAGTGCGACCACGTGTCTATAATTTCTCCAAGTTAAGTGCTATAAATTGTGGTATATTGATGCTATGCCCGTGCATACAGTTTAGTTGAAGTGCATTGTATTGTTCTATCATCGGGTAAGTGAATAGTGAACATTAATTTTACCCGAAATAGACTTTTGAACAGTTGTTATCGTTGGGCATCAAAGACCATTCATAAGGATCATTATCGACCTAACATATTGGCGCAGCACCGATACGCATCGAGGCTGTCCTATCTAGCACTCCGCGGTTGAATTAATTATTTTAGTTGCCTGCCCACTGGAGCCGACTCACCGCTGCCCGCAATTTAAAATCACCTTTGTAACACGCACGTTGTCTTATTTACAATGAGTACATGCTCAAATTGTCTACGTACCATACCTGCGGATCAACGCAAAGCCTCCTGTGCGGATTGCAACCAACCTATTCATCTCGAATGCTTAGGAATATCAGCAGATGATGCTAAGCGTTTGACTAGGTCAATCTCCAAATCAGTACGTATCACCTGTAATAAATGTCTATCCAATGAAAGCAAACTAGACGCACTGATGAATCTTGTCAAGGGTATCAACGATAAAATGGAAAATTTCGATAATAGGCTATCCAAACTTGAAAGTCAACTGGAAAACAACAATAAGGTCACAAGCGAAAGAGCTCTCGAGGACTGTGTGCAAGAATCTATGGAAATAATACAAAAACTAAACAACCTTATTGTCGTTGGCATGCCTGAACCCACCGGTGGAAACATTGATCAAACTGATGTAAATGTAGCCCATGACCTGATTCGCAAAATTGAACCTGATGTTACAATTTCTTCTGCGCGTCGTTTGGGCACAGCAAAAAATAACCGTCCACGTCTTCTCTTGTTAACTTTCCCCTCTGGCGACATAGTGCGAAAGCTCTTACGCAATAAAAACAAGCTGACAGGTACCATTTACTCCAAGGTTAGACTCCGAGCAGACCAGACCAAACATCAGTTGGATTATCTTAATAAGGTCAGACTGGAATTGCAAGAGCGTAATGATAATGGAGCTCAACTTACTATCAAATACATACGCAACGTACCCACAATCGTACCACTAGACCATGCTACAAAAAACTAACTGTTCATCCCCTGTTATGTCAAATTCCCATCCTGTATACAAATATTGCGTCTCTTTCAGCCAAACACAATGATCTTTTGTTATACATAACCAAATCTCCTCCCAAAGTCATTCTACTTATTGAGGCATGGCTATCACCCAACATACACAATGCGGCTATAGATCTACCTGGCTATATATTGTTCCTCTCTGATCGCATCGAAAGACGTGGCGGGGGAGTGTGTGCTTTTTTTAATTCCAGCCTTTCCTCAGTCACTAATATCATGCAATTATCTTGCACACTGCCTAACATCGAATGTCTGTTGCTACAAATAAAGCTTCCCTCTTTTGCTACCTTTCATATATTTCTTGCTTATAGACCGCCCGATATATCTAGAGAGGATTCAAAACGGTTGTGTGAAAAAATTGAGTCTCTTAGCAGCTCCCTTGAAAATTTTCTTGTCATTGGAGACTTTAACTTTCCGAAAATCTCATGGCCCTTAACCGAACCTGAAAATACAGAAGACACCACCGCAGATTTTTCTAACATGATGCTAGCCTCCGGCCTCTCACAACATGTTACTGAACGGACAAGGTTTCGAATTAATCAGCGCCCATCGCTTCTCGATTTTGTTATAACCAATGTGGAAAATCTTATCAGCCCTCTTAGTTTCTCACCTCCCCTTGGCTTATCAGATCATGTGTGCA
This sequence comes from Rhagium mordax, assembly GCA_963680705.1. NCBI lineage: Eukaryota > Metazoa > Arthropoda > Insecta > Coleoptera > Cerambycidae > Rhagium > Rhagium mordax. The sequence continues at coordinate 62,617,309 of OY796656.1, forward strand.
TTGAATTCAGCATGCAGTTTCTCTCAAATAATATGTATACAAACTCCCCCATAAAAAGATTTAACTTTCGCAGAGCTGATTATGCATCTATGAACCAGCATTTCTCCAATATAGACTGGTTTCAAGACTGTCTGGACAGAAACGATCCAAAGGCACTTTGGCACAGCTGGCTCGGTACTATTGAAAATGTTATTCCTATGTTTGTCCCAATTGTCAAACATATACGGACATATAAACAACCGTGGATGAACAGGGAACTTCACAATATGTGTTTAGAGCTGAAGAGGGGTTGGAACCTTTGGTGTAGAACTTACACTTGAAGTAGTTTTCCACACACACCAAAACACTTTTGCACACACTCGACGCGCGTTTCGCCAACCAAGTTGGCATCATCGGGAGATGATTAAAACTAAGCTTAACCTAACAATGGGACCTATTTATACCTAAAAATGCGTTACGCTTCGACGAACAATCACCGCGATAGTAACACAAAGGCGGGTAAAATTTTAGCTTCGTTGAAGCGTTAACGCTGGACTAACATAAAAAGCGGGCTGTTTGGAATGGGCCCTCTGTCACTATTCATACTATGTTTACATTTGTTAATTTCCAAGCTTTCGAATGCATCTAGTTGTCTAGAGTTTGTTATATTTCTAATCAACCTTAAATTATTAATATCTATTTTATGATTGTTATCAAAGGCATGTTGGGCAACGCTAGACTTCTCTATTCTTCCGTATTTTAGATGAGTCATATGCTCCTTAAACCTCGTCTGAATAGAGCGTCTTGTTTGTCCAACATACTTTAGGTTGCAGTCCTTACAGCTAATTTCGTAAATCCCCGACCTTTCGTTCATTCCAATTTTATCCTTAGGGTTGCCTAAAAGTTGTTGCAGTTTATTTCCTGATCGATGAACCACCGTCATATCAATGTTGTTGAAAATTCTACTAAGACCTCGGGTAAACCGGGGTTCATATGGAATTGATACAAATTTTGAATTTTCCTTCTCAATACGAAAGGTCGAAGAATTTCGAAGTGCCTCCCTAAATTTACGCTTCCTAATTAATTTATCAATCAAATTAGTAGGAAAACCATTACTCAAAGCTATATCCTTAAGTAACTTTTTTTCATTTTCAAACCTCTCTTTAGTTAGCGGAAAACTTAATAATCGACTAATCAAAAAATTAAAACTTGCCATCTTGTGTTGGTCACAATGATGAGAATCATTAGGAATATATCTAAGAGTGCTGGTATCTTTCCTATATACATCGAATTCTAAATTATTTTCATTATTTCTAATTACTAGTACATCTAAAAATGGTAGTTGTTGATTGTTTTCAATTTCATATGTGAATTTGACAGAAGTGAAACGACTATTTAATTTGGAAACAAAAACGTCTACATCCGCGACTTTTGTATCAAACACTGTAAAAATATCATCCACATACCTAAGCCAAACTCTAGGAAAATACTCGAATTCTTCTTTTGCTTCTGTTTCGAAGCGATTCATGAAAAGACTGGCAATGAATGGTGTCAAAGAGTTACCCATGGCTGTCCCTTCATGTTGTTCAAAGAAATTATTATTGAATTGAAAGCAATTTTGCTTCATACAAAGTTTTGTGAGTTGAATATATTCGTTTACTACCTCTTGGCTTAAATTATTTGATTCGAGTAAATCCCTGAGATAGTCCATGGTTTGTGGAATTGGTACACTCGGAAACAATGAACAAACATCAAAGGAGACCAAAATTTCCCCATCTTGTAGCTGAATATTGCTAATTTTATTAATGAAATCATTTGAATTAATAACTGAAAAGCCAGGTTGTGAAATGGGTAAATTTTCGAACTCCTCTGACAACCATTTTGATAGGTGATAAGTCGGTGATCCAATGTACTTAAATCCTGTAATAACCTTATTACCCCAGCTTTAAAAAATAGATTACATATATCTAACCCAAGCGTCCCTATATTGTATTGCCTACCCAAGATACATAAACCCGGTAAGTCATTACGTCCTATTGTTTCAGCAATTGGATCACCGACTTATCACCTATCAAAATGGTTGTCAGAGGAGTTCGAAAATTTACCCATTTCACAACCTGGCTTTTCAGTTATTAATTCAAATGATTTCATTAATAAAATTAGCAATATTCAGCTACAAGATGGGGAAATTTTGGTCTCCTTTGATGTTTGTTCATTGTTTCCGAGTGTACCAATTCCACAAACCATGGACTATCTCAGGGATTTACTCGAATCAAATAATTTAAGCCAAGAGGTAGTAAACGAATATATTCAACTCACAAAACTTTGTATGAAGCAAAATTGCTTTCAATTCAATAATAATTTCTTTGAACAACATGAAGGGACAGCCATGGGTAACTCTTTGTCACCATTCATTGCCAGTCTTTTCATGAATCGCTTCGAAACAGAAGCAAAAGAAGAATTCGAGTATTTTCCTAGAGTTTGGCTTAGGTATGTGGATGATATTTTTACAGTGTTTGATACAAAAGTCACGGATGTAGACGTTTTTGTTTCCAAATTATATAGTCGTTTCACTTCTGTCAAATTCACATATGAAATTGAAAACAATCAACAACTACCATTTTTAGATGTACTAGTAATTAGAAATAATGAAAATAATTTAGAATTCGATGTATATAGGAAAGATACCAGCAGTCTTAGATATATTCCTAATGATTCTCATCATTGTGACCAACACAAGATGGCAAGTTTTAATTTTTTGATTAGTCGATTATTAAGTTTTCCGCTAACTAAAGAGAGGTTTGAAAATGAAAAAAAGTTAATTAAGGATATAGCTTTGAGTAATGGTTTTTCTACTAATTTGATTGATAAATTAATTAGGAAGCGTAAATTTAGGGAGGCACTTCGAAATTCTTCGACCTTTCGTATTGAGAAGAAAAATTCAAAATTTGTATCAATTCCATATGAACCCCGGTTTACCCGAGGTCTTAGTAAAATTTTCAACAACATTGATATGACGGTGGTTCATCGATCAGGAAATAAACTACAACAACTTTTAGGCAACCCTAAGGATAAAATTGGAATGAACGAAAGGTCGGGGATTTACGAAATTAGCTGTAAGGACTGCAACCTAAAGTATGTTGGACAAACAAGACGCTCTATTCAGACGAGGTTTAAGGAGCATATGGCTCATCTAAAATACGGAAGAATAGAGAAGTCTAGCGTTGCCCAACATGCCTTTGATAACAATCATAAAATAGATATTAATAATTTAAGGTTGATTAGAAATGTAACAAACTCTAGACAACTAGATGCATTCGAAAGCTTGGAAATTAACAAATGTAAACATAGTATGAATAGTGACAGAGGGTCCATTCCAAACAGCCCGCTTTTTATGTTAGTCCAGCGTTAACGCTTCAACGAAGCTAAAATTTTACCCGCCTTTGTGTTACTATCGCGGTGATTGTTCGTCGAAGCGTAACGCATTTTTAGGTATAAATAGGTCCCATTGTTAGGTTAAGCTTAGTTTTAATCATCTCCCGATGATGCCAACTTGGTTGGCGAAACGCGCGTCGAGTGTGTGCAAAAGTGTTTTGGTGTGTGTGGAAAACTACTTCAAGTGTATGTGTTTAGAGAAGAAATCTCTGTGGCAACGATATAAACGCTCCAACTCCTTAGAATATTACCAACTCCATCGTTCCCTATCGAACAAAATTACAGGACAGTTACGTCTCGCCAGAGCCACGTTTGAGAATCAGTTAGTTGATAAAGGCCCAAAAGCTTTCTACAAATACACACGTTCTCGCCTTTCCAGTAAGGTATCTATCCCCTTAATTAAACGAACAGACGGTAACATTTGTAATAACAACAAGGAGAGTGCTGATGTTTTTGCAGATACTTTTTTTGAAGCCTACACGGTTGATCCTGGTACACAATTTCCCACCCTACACCCGAATTCACGAGTACATCAAACGATTGACAATATACATGTAAACCCGGATTTAGTACGAAAACATATGGTCAATTTACGTAGGGATTCGTTCCCAGGAACAGATGCAGTCAACCCACTCTTTCTTTCGAGATGCGCGCAGAGCTTGTGTGTTTCACTATGTCAAATTATGGAGAAATCGATGGATAATGGCACTGTTCCAGAGGACTGGAAAATCGCCAGTGTAACACCTATTTACAAAAAAGGCGACAAACTTTCCTCTTCTAACTATCGCCCGATTAGTTTAACTTCAGTTCCCTGTAAGCTAATGGAAAGAGTGATCTGTGAAGAACTGATTGATTTCTTACTCAATAACGACATTATTTCACCGCATCAGCATGGTTTCTTTCCTGGTCGTTCGGTAGTTTCCAATCTACTGCAAGCTGTTAACGCATGGTCATCTTACATCGACAGCGGTCAGCCTCTCGACGTGGTTTATCTAGACTTTTCCCGTGCCTTCGATAAAGTGCCGATATCTAGACTGTTATATAAACTTGAACATCTCGGAGTTCGTGGAAAACTCTTAGCCTGGATCGAATCCTTCTTGAGTGACCGTCAATTTTCTGTGCGTGTAGGTGAGTCTGAAAAGCGTGACGTTTTAAGCGGTGTGCCCCAGGGCTCAGTGCTAGGGCCGATACTATTTTTGGTGTATATACATGATCTCACATATAATTGTACGTCTAGCTCCCTATCCTATGCCGATGATATCAAACTGTTTTCATTGCCATCACCTGCAATTCAGACCGACCTTGACATAATTTCCCAGTAGAGTTCGGAATGGTTAATCCCGTTAAATTGTGCTAAATGTTGCGTACTACACATGTCCAAAAATAACCCGAAGATAAATTACAACATTAACGGAAATAACATAATATCTGTTTCGCAGCAGAGCGACCTTGGAGTTGTCGTGACGGATTCCCTGTCTTGGAGTGCTCATGTGACCAAGGTTGTTAAAAAATGTAACCAACTCATTTATATGATTAAAAGATCCTTCCAACGACTTAATGCTGAATCTTTTACTAAGATATACAACTCTTTTATTCGGCCACATTTAGAATTTGCGGTAGCCATATGGTCCCCTATCCTGAGGCAAGATATCAGTAGACTAGAAGGTATCCAAAGACGCGCCACAAAACTTCCAATTGGTTTTCAAACACTCCCCTATGAAGTTCGGCTTGCCCGCCTCAATCTCCAGCCTTTGGAAAAAAGACGAACGCGTGGTGACCTTATAGCAACGTACAGGATACTACAAAATCACACGTACTGTCCAGATGATATATTCACTCTTAACACAGATCTTCGCCTACGTGGACATGAGTTTAAATTAAAAAAACAAAATTTTAATAGTCGATGTAGGCAAAACATCCTGCCCAACAGAATATTTGATACCTGGAACTCTTTACCCAACAGTGTTGTCACAGCGCCTTCACTTAATTCATTCAAAGGTAGGCTCGACCATTTTTTGCAATCGAGACCGTTGTAGTTCAATCAATATTTGTGTATTAGACACTTAGATTTATTTTGTCAATTAAAATCATGTTTAAATTAAATTTTTAAATTTATTTTTATACTTATAAGATACATTTATTTGTTGTATTCGAATTAACTGTTAATTTCTATTTTTCTTTTCCACATTAGTACTTTTAGGATGTATTATATTTATTTGCACTTATATTATTATAATCGGAACATAACAAGCTCTCGAGCTTCTGTTCTTATAAGCATTGTAATAATAATAATAATAATAATAATAATAATAATAATAATAATAAAAGTGGACTTGCTCTAGTAATCTAGAATCTAGACAAATATCCAACTAGTTGCACTTATTTGCAGAGTTGCATTTCGGCGACCCTGCAACGATATTCGAAGTGATAATGAAATTATAATAACAATAAACAATTAATGTAGAACACAATATAATAAATATGAGTTATATTATAATTGAAAATTTTTTAAATTATGTTTAATTGGATTAAACATTCTGGCGACTCCCGGCGGGGACCTTGTCGTCGTGGTAGCTACTTCATTGTAGTGGTTGATGTTCAATCATCTGGTGAAGTCGGGTGTTCTCGTGATTTCTTTCCACGTCTCTGTTTCGTTATGAGACGTGCGAATCCCAGCACGATATATTCTGTTGCTATGATTGCAATAGTGGTAGTGCTACTGGTGATAATGGAATGGTGGATTGAATGCCATCTTGTATCGTGAAACCGGGTCAGCCAGATTTTTTCCTTCTTGGTTAGGTCGGTTAATCTGTTGTTTAGCCTGTCGGAAGAAGCAAAAACTGGTTCTTCTTGGATGGGGATTGATTTTGCATAGCTGGCAAGAACAGAGATGTTGTCGACTCGTTGTGGTTTCCTTCTATGTTTATGTGAGACAGGTGACTCTCATTAGAATTAGTAAGATGGGTATGATGGTAGTAGATTGTGGCATGTGGGTTGGTGGTCCGAATTTATAAGCAGGTGCTTGTTGGTATCCTCCCCCATACAATTGTTGCTGTTTATATCTGCCATATCTACCAAAAACTCTGGACATCGATGAGCGGTAGGTGTAACTAGGTACAGATGGGGAACAATTTAGTGTTTTGGAGACGATATAGATAACGGACCTTCGGGTACCATGATTTAAAGAACTATAACTAGATTTGCTATAGTTTGTAGTTCTCATTTGTTGATTAGGCATCATTTCGGATGAATGATCATCTTCGGTCTTTTCAAATACATAGGTCTTCTTATCAAAAGTGTGTGAGTATGTTCTTCCCCTGCATTTCCTTCATTTCTTGACAACCAGGAACTGTGTGACGTGGGGTTATGGCCAGTGAATGATTCTGATTCTGGAGTAGCTGTCAGGGTGGAAACTGTTCTTCTGACAGCAGAGGGAGTGGGAGTTGGCTTTGGTTGGCTTACGGACTTGTAAGACTCTGTGGTGTTTTAGATTTTTCTTGCAATGTATATGTAAGATCTGAAGCGGCGTCTGATAGTTTTGCGGACTTGGATAAGTCACAAAGTTGGAAAGGCCATTATCTCTCTCCAATCCTAGATTTTATGTGGAGCCTTGAGGAATTGTTCATACAACCGATCAGTCTCTTCGTTCCAACTTCGGATGATGATGAAAGATATTAGTGGCCCACACGACATCGTATCAATGCCTACGTTCTCTAGTGCTTTTAGACATTCGGTTATAACATCGTGAAACTGTCTTAACTTGTGTGCGGACTCGCCCCGTATTCTAGGCAAGTTCAGGATTTCGGCGAAGGGAAACATATTGGTGTGGTTTGGAAACGTCTGGGTTTGCGACGTATCGACTGGACTTTCTTCTCTTGGACGACTGAGACAGCGGGTTCGAAAATTTCGAACGGGCTAACTGTCTTCGTATTGGTTTGGTTTGGATTCAAAACGTCTGCGGTTAGGACGTATCGACTGAACTATCTGTCTTGGAATGACTAAGCCAATGAGTTCGAAGATTTCGAACAGGCTATCTTCGTATTGGATTCGAAACGTCTGGGTTTACGACGTATCGACTGGACTATCTTTCTTGTAATGGTTAAGACAGTGAGTTCGAGGGGATTTCGAACAGGCTAACTGTCTTCGTGTTGGATTCGAAACGTCTGGGTTTACGACGTATCCACTGGACTATGTTCTCTTGGAACATCTGAGACAGTGAGTTCGAGGTTCTCGAACAGGTTAACTGTCTCGATGATAGATTGACTTAGGTTCGACACGTCTGGGTATACGACGTATCGACTGAACTATTTTCTTTTGAATGGACGGGACAGCGTGTTCGAAGGTTTCGAACGGGCCACTATCCTCTTCTATATTTCCTCATCTGGCTCGAAGGACCAATGTAAGCTCGTGACTAGTGGGTTCATACATTCGAACAGGGCCACTATTCGAAACGTAGAAAATAGATGGTTGTTTTGGTACATGGACTAATCTTATATATTTGGTAATACCCCCTGAACGCAGCCTCACGTTCTAATTATTGGCTTGGAAAGGGGGATCAGTGAGCCTTAATAGGTTAGTTGTAACTGTTTTATTACCAAAAATACATTTTAATTTATACTCAAATATTCATAACAAAAAACCAAAACAAAAGTATTTAATAAAAGTGGACTTGCTCTAGTAATCTAGAATCTAGACAAATATGCAACTATACTCGTCAAAATTTTCTTCGGGACACCTTAAAATTGATCAAGATTTATAAAGCTGTAAAACAGTCAAAAATGTATGGATTTATGCCGGGTTTTTAGCGTTTCAAGGGAAATTTAATTGGTTTTCATCTTACATATTTAACTTTAAGATAAAGTTACAAAAACATGTTTATACAGGGTGTTAAACAAATGTCTGTTTTTTCAGTTAATTTTTATCTTGAGCACAGCGTTAACCAAACACCCTGTATATTATAATTTTATAAAATTTGTTTGTCTTATGTGTCTGCTTTAAAACATTGTTTGAATTTTGATCCTATCTTTCTGTAAAAAGAGATACAGAGGTTTTAGTAAAACGTTACATTTTCACAAGATGTCTTGAGAAAGGAAATAAACATTTCCGAAAGCTTGACAAATAACAAAGAGTATTCTTTTTTTCATGGCCTGAATATCTATTTTGACTGCAACCTCAAAGTTTCCTAGTTTCTATATATATTTAGAGGAGTTAGCTTGACTGGATATGTTAAGGACGAAAATTTTTAATTAAAATTGGTGTAGCAGTCTAAGGCAGGAAGTAAAGAATACTCTTTATTTCAGTTCTAGCTTTCGAGGCATTATTGTCTCTTCATCAGGAACGCTACAATTTTTAATAAATTAATAGGCTATATCAAAATCTAAGTTAGTACTTACGAAAAATTGAGGTTAAACTGAAGTAGCACATGTGAAACAGCGAAATACAAAAATATGCACCAATATCATTGTTAATCACAAGTTTATTCTTAAAACTATATTAAAATTGTAATGATTATTTAAAATGATAAAACTAAACACAGATTACATTCAACATGTTTTTTAATCACAATTTCGAGCAATTACTCTGGAAGGTTTGACGTTTCTTATACATACAGTAATACATTAAGTTCCATATTCTCGTCGAATTGACGGTCAACAGTCTTAGGCTTGATGAACGCACCATATTTTCGTAAACTTCCAATATTCTAAATTTTTGTTGAGTTGGAATTTCTCTATTGGGAAATCTCTCCCTATATTAATATTAATATATATTATATATATTAATAAAATACCTTTTCATTTATATTTCTAAATAAAAAAACTAATAATACGATTTTACTTTTTGAAAATGTTTTGTGTTAATGAAATAACTATACTACTTTGCAGCAAATTTGCATTTTTATCACACCCATAATTTCACAAGATTTGCGTTCTACTTCGTCATTTCCAATGTCTCCTCCGGTTCCATCTTTACGAAAGACTGTGATTTTTTTTTTTTTTTTGGAAATTAGATGAAATTTAGAAAATGCTGGGCGAAATTGTTTTCCTTGATTTTGTCTCCTAAGAAAGTTATGATTTTTTGAAAAGTGGCTATTTTGTCGGATTCCGGCAAACCACCCGACACGTACCTATGTTTAAAAGCGTATCGCGGAAGTTACACCCCGTGAAATGTGTCTGGCAATTGTTATAATTGAAGTTTATAACATTATCCCGTTGAACATATTGAAAAATCAGGTATAGTACTATAACGTTTTACTCTAACATTTTTATGTACCTTGAAGACCTTATCTGCCAAAGCCCCCCGTACTCAAGGTTCATGACACCAGAACGTTGATACTAAAACGTAAGTCTGGCGATCGCTGATGGATCTTGATCTATAAATTCTGTTGGGCTTAAAAATTATTGACACTACTTCAAAATGCAATTATTGGCGAATATGTTAATAGTACATTAAATACCGAGCTGGGAAGACGACCGGAGAGATATGTATACTGTTTTATTCACAATCATTGTATAATAACATAATCTCAGCATACAATTTTTTTATTTAATTGAATAGATAGTAAATGGGAATTAGGAAATTATGCAAAATAAGTAGGTAGACTGCAGTGATAAAAGTTGAGCGTTGCTAGGTAACGGGCATTAAGGTTCTTCTGTGAAATAAATTAGGTTATTTCCACAAGTATTTATTATCAATAATTTCTGTTAAATTCGCTCAAAATTCTACAACAAAATGTTTGATTTTGATTATTTGTGACTTAGAGAGTGTACTCCACCAAATTTTAAAGCTGCTGTACAAAAGACAACCAGAAGATTTGCTGCCGCAAAGTGACGTTTAACTTGCCGGGAAAGTGACGTTTAACTAGCCGGTAAAGCTACTTTACCGGCTAGCTGGCTAACTGGAAAAGATGAGTTAACAAATGCCTGCCTCCCAACTTTTTATAAGCTGGCAATTGAAGCATTACATATATGATTGTGAATAAAACTAATTTCATAACTACATGTTGTGAAATATTAAATATTAAATAACAGACTTCATAGCATCCAAACAAGAACATATTGAAAATACTTTATGCAATTATTATCAAATACGTTAAAACAACTACTTTTCATAATTAATAAAAAGTAATTTCTACTAGAGTAACTAGAGATGCAGCAGGGTAGTATTGTCACTTAATTATGTGAAGTAGAATAAGTAATTTTAATTAATGAATATGAACTAGGTATGTTATTGAATTTGTATTATTTATTTAAGTTATACAAGATAACTTAACCTAGTCCAGCATTCTCATTTTTCATTATTTGACATCCGTACAAGAAAATAATGATATGCGTTTGAAAATTCATAGATGCCCTAGATCGTATTATTTGTGTATGCTGCTATATTGTTTTCTGAAATAAATGCAAATAAAGCGTTTTAAGTTTCATTAAACATTACATTAAGCATTATCAGCGAAGTAAATCATTTTTATCTCAACTGTGCAAACTGCAAATCATATAATAATCAAACAACGCAACGTAGTCAACTAGTGTCACAGGCGCCTGAAGATGATAATACATAACACTAAACAGAGGTCAGTCACATAGTAGTAGGCCAAGGTAGATTCTCAGGAACGATTTCAATGCATATATAATTATTTCACGTTTATTATTCCTTTTATTAAAATTAATTAGTGACATTCATCTAAAGTACAAAACCGTTGAATATAAAATTACGAGAATATGGATACTTCAAATTATGGTTTGTGTGCTTAAACAAATTCTAAATTCAAACTTTAAAAATTTTAATCAGAGACGTCCCAAACTGAGGAGGATGAGAATAAAAAGTGTTCCAACTATTTTGGCTGTATCATCTTGCTACTTTTAGCAACATCATCTAAAATTTCATAATTTTCTAGCAAAATTAGCGCTCTTGCATTTTTCCAACACAATTTGCCGTTTTGTAGTAATATGAATTCCAAATTTATGTTACATGCCATTAATAATGAGTTATAAAGCTTGTGAAATTACGTATTCACAGCTATTAGTTATAGCAGGCCGTGAAAAACAATAGTATTTTGACACTTTAAATTATTCGGCCAGTTTTGATTAATTAATTATGTGACTCTTTAGCAACACCATATAAAATTTCATAACGAGCGTAATAGCTTTATAACTCATTTGTTATGGCATGTAACATAAATTTGGAATTCATATTACTACAAAACGGTTAATTGTATTGGAAAAATGCAAGAGACTTATTTTTTCTAGAAACTTATGATGGTGTTGGTAAAAATAGCAAGATGATACAGCCAAAATAGTTAGGGCACTTTTTACACTCAAACCCTTCAGTTAAAATTTTTGAAGATTGAATTTAGATTTCATATGAAATGTACAAATTTTTGTAATTTCATCTTCAACGGTTTCTCAAATATTGCAAAAAAACATTAACAGAGGCATCTCTTTGACGCTGTAGCACCCTTAAGAAGTATTTCTCGATACATATTTATAGGGAACTTTTGTCTTAAACATTTTCTATCACCTGTTTCAAGTTGTAACAATAAAAGCGGGATATACATGATGGTTCAAAATTGTCTCCCGATATTTCTGTAGCTGATAGTACATCCAAAAATAAAGGTACTCTTTCATATAAATTTATTTCCAAAAGTGAATAATTAGGGAGATATACCATTCTATAAGGGACTAATAAATATCAGGTCTCCCGACCCGCCTTAAAATATGAAATTCATATTTTAAACTTAGATATACCGGGTGCCACAACATAGTGGCTCACCCCTATATTTCCTTTATTTTTTAACTTATCCATTTGAAATTTGGGAGGCACAAACTACCGTTTAAAATGTATTTCTGCACATTACAAAAACTATGGTACCACTTCCGGTTTATCCGGAAATTACCTTAACTTTCGATTTTCAAATGGAACACCCTATATATTTTTACATATTTGGATGCAGGGCAACATTCTGCATACACCATGTAAGTTTCGTGAATTTTTGAGCCGATGTTCAATTTATTTAAGCATTTTCAGAAATCCGTCTAGAGTGCTTTGGAATTCCAAAATTTGTTATACTGTAGGTAAACTTTAAAGGATGGGGCAGCGAGCGGAGGACTGACTTGACTCACTTCATAGCGATATGAAGTTAAGCAACAGCTACCGCGTTTAGTACTTGGATGGGGACTATCCACGGAAAGACGCGGTCTCGTTTCCCTACTTCTAGCGGCTTGCATATCATATCAGCTATATCGCAGAAGCAATACAACTGTAGGCGAGAGGTGTATTGAGGATATACCATCCTTTGGAGGGGATGTAAAGCAGTCGGTCCCTTGTCTATTAAATGTTAGGTAAGTAAAAAATCCCTACTCTTAGTAAGATAAGAGGTTCGGCAAAATTTCCAGGTTGGGGGTTGCTCGTCTCCTGGCGTCGGTGATAGGCCCTGGTAGCGGAAATAGGCCGACGTTAAATAAGTGTATAAAAAAAAAAAACTTCAAAGGAAAAATATAATTTTTCTTTTCAATTCACTAATAACTGTTTGCGAAGCCTCCAAAGTTGAACATATCACTTTTTAATCGAAAACTTTTTTTTTTCAAATGGGAAGGTGGTGGCTCATAGTGTTTGAAAAATTATAATTTTCTTTCTGATTTCATTGATATCTATTTCATATCTGTTATTTTCAATTTTATTTCATTCGTTTGGAATTCCAATGCACTCTAGACGGATTTTAACATTCCATTTGAAAATCGAAAGTTGAGGTAATTTCCGGATAAACCGGAAGTGGTACCATATTGTTTGTAATGTGCAGAAATATATTTTAAACGGTGGTTTATGCCCCTCCAAATTTCAAATGGATAAGTTAAAAAATAAAGGAGATATAGGGGTGAGCCAGTATCCTGTGGCACCCGGTATACCGTCTGGACACCAGTTTACTTACTTAATAAAGGCTCTTTTCACTTCTACACTCAAACTCGACCTACCCTTATTTTTAAAACTACCCCTTCTATAAAAATTTGCAGGTCAATCCCTTGTCGTAGTGCGGTCAACTCGAAAATTTGCAGAAATAAATACCATTCAATAAATGCTCTTTCCATTTCCGCACTCAAACTCGATCTACCCCTGTTTTAAAAACTACCCCTTCCATAAAAGCTTGCAGGTTAACCACTTGTAGTGGTGTGGTCAACTTGAAATTTTGTGAAAATACGATTCAATAAATGTTATTTCCATTTCCACACTCAAATTCGACCTCTCCCTTCTATAAAAGCTTGCAGGTCAACCCCGTGTGGAAGTGCAGTCATCTCAGAATTTTGTGAAAATACGAATATGACTGATGGTCGAGATGGTAGCGTACCTGCCTCTCACCCAAAAGTCCCGGGTTCGATTCCCAGTCGTGGCAATGGAAAATACTGTGAGAGGGATTTTTCCATTATACACGGATATTGGATGTGTGTCCCTTGTCTTTAAATGTGTAGCCCCCTCCCGCACAAGGCTAGAGGCTTATCGGATAAAGGGGGTCGTAATTACATGTGGTGTATTTATTATTATTATTAATAAATGCTCTTTCTATTTCCACACTAAAAGTCGACCTACCCCTATTTTTAAACTACCCTTTCTATAAAAGCTTGCAGGTCAACCCCTTGTGGTAGTGCGGTCAACTCGAAATTTTATGAAAATACGATTCAATAAATGCTCTTTCCATTTCCACACTCAAACTCGAACTACCCCTGTTTTTAAAACTACCCCTTCCATAAAAGCTTGCAGGTTAACCCTTTGTAGTGGTGCGGTCAAATTGAAATTTTGTAGAAATACGATTTAAAAATGTTCTTTCCATTTTCACACTCAAACTCGACCTACCCCTATTTTTAAACCTACCCCTTCTATAAAAGCTTGCAGGTCAACCTCTTGTGGTAGTGCGGTCATCTCGAAATTTTATGAAAATACGATTCAATAAATGCTATTTCCATTTCCACACTCAAACTCGAACTCGACCTACCCCTATTTTTAAACCTACCCCTTCTATAAAATCTTGCAGGTCAACCCCTTGTGGTAGTGCGGTCATCTCGAAATTTTGTGGAAATACGATTCAATAAATGTTGTTTCTATTTTCATACTCAAAACCGAGCTACCCCTATTTTTAAAACTACGCCCTCTATAAAAGCTTGAAGGTCAACCCGTTCTAGTGATGCGGTCAATTTGAAATTTTGCGCAAATGCCACTTAATAAAGGCTCTTTTCATTTCCACACTCAAACTCGACCTACTCCTATTTTTAAAACTACCCCTTCTGTAAAAGCCTGCAGGTCAACCCCTTGCGGTAGTTAACTCGAAATTTTGCAGAAATACCACTCAATAAATGTTCCTTCCATTTCCACACTCAAACTAGACCTACCCCTATTTTTAAAACTACCCCTTCTATAAAAACTTGCAGGTCAACCCTTTGTAGTAGTGTGATCGACTCAAAATTTTGCAGAAATACCACCAACAAATAAAGATTTTTTATTCAAATTTTGTACACTTTAGTCATAATAAGAGACCCATTTTATGACGCTCCAAAAGTTTTTCTTACAAAAGCAGTGGCGTAGTTATGAGGTTCTGTCCGTATTTAAACCCCCTGAACTTCTACGCCAATGATCATCATATTTTCCATATAAAAGTACTCCTGATAAAAGTCGCTAAGAGCCTTTCTGTTCGAGATATTTAGATTCTTACTAATCATGGATATATTAAGGAATTACATCTTGGTTGAAAATGGATAAGTAGGCGTTAAATCATTGACAGTTATTCACAACATAAACATAAAAAAAATGGATATCATTTTGAGCATTTATTGTAGATTATTAATTATTTATCATTTTAAATAAATATGTATTAAAATAATTCTTTAATTTGTTCAGCAAATAGCCTGTCAATAGAAAGTGCATAGTATACCCCTGATTAGAAAGAATCTAAATATCTTGAATAGAAAGCCTCCCAATGAATTTCACCAGGAGTACTTTTTTTGATGTATGTCCTATATACATCAAAGTTTTAAAATTTGTATAAAAATATAATTTCTGCGCCACTGCTTTTCTCTGAAACACTTTTTGCAAGTCAAACAATAATTGGTCTTTTATTGTCTAAAGTGTGCAAAGTTTGAATAAAAAATCTTTATTTGTTTAGGAGATAATGAATAGAGTAATAATTTTTTAAAAGTTTAAGGCCCTGTATCTTGAAAACGAAACGTTTTAGAGAAAAATGTTATAGGGAAGACTCCTATTATTTTGATATGTTCTATCGTTTACAGTAGTTATGAATATAATATACCACCCGGTATATAATACTGTCATATGTACCTATATAAAAGGAAATATTATTCTCTGCTTAATAATAACAAAATCTTTGGTTTCACATAAAATATATAAAGATAAATATGAACAGTGGGTGCGATTTAAGGCCGTAACACCCTCCTATTTCGGAATGCGTTAACTGATTTAAATTTTTTTGTTGGATATACTATTTGATCACGTGGAAATATTTGAAATTTTTATTTTTTCGAGGCCCATTGAGATCCGCTAAAAGGGGTCGTAATTTCTATTACCCCGGCTCCACACTTGCGTTATTCGTCTATGAATAAAACGGCTATTTTTTCAGAAGTTATTACCTATTTACCTAGGATACAATTATGTCCTAGGTAAAAAGCTGCCGGAGGTGAAAAATGGCCCTTAGGTATTCGTAGACGAATAATGCAAGTGTGGAGTTGGGGTAATAGAAATTACGACCACTTTTAGCGGATCTTAATAGGCCTTGAAAAAATAAAAATTTCATGTGATCAAATAGAGCTCATTTATATTCCCCAAAAAAATTCAAATAAACTATTAGACAATTTTTTATCGAAAAAGTAGATGGCGTATTCGCTTCGGACATGTCTCAATTACGTTTGACCAATGATTGCAGTTGGTACATAATACCATTTCACCGAAAACATTAGTTCATTTATCTTCCATATCTTTCTACTGTGTGCAGTTGGAGGATTAATACTAATAATTGATTTTTTCCTTCGCATTAAGTCGACTAAATATGACTTTATGTAAGTCCGATCATGCAGTTTTCCATATGATATTTCAAAATATCGTCATTGCCTGTTAGTAATATCTCCATGTAAGTACATACAACAATACAGACCGCAATCGTAACCGTTATTTTGCTTTGGCATATCATTTGGTATTTGGTATACAACTTCCAGTTATTTACCAGAAAAGGTAAATCATTAATTTTCAAATAAGCATCATATAATTGCATCATGAAATTTATTTCTGTAGAAGGCAAATCATTTGCACTTATGCTATCTAAATATAATATTTCCAATTTCCTAATTAAATTTTCAATTCAATTCAATTTTATTTGTAGAATTAATAACAACAGCAATATCAATTAAAAAAGTGATTTGTCATTCTGCTTGTACCTCATAGGACATAATATATAAATTTAAAAAATGAAGAGATTTACAGAAATAGGAAAAACAAAAAAAAATAGTACCTAATTTAAATATAAAATATAAAAATTTAAAAAAATTATAAACTTATAAAGTTATAAAATTATAATTATAAAACGAGGAAAAGGAATGAGCAGAAACGAACATATGAATTAATCTTGGATTGGTAATTTATTGCTAGAATAGGAGATTAGAAAACCATGGTAAGAATATTTTGACTTTGTTTAATAAACTTTTTTATATTAAGCTTATATTTATTTAATTTTGTTATTTTCTTTAGGTCTGTAGGTAGTAGATTATTATTATAACACGGAAATGTTTATGTTTAATGAGAGGACAAATCACAATGTATTTATCTGGTATTCTAATTATAAGAAGTAGGTATTCGATTCCACTTGAAAAGGCTCGATAAAATTTACAATGAAAGATTCTACAAAAAATACAGACACAGACTTTTTTTGTATTTCTTTCTTCTATTAATGACAAAATATACGTCTGTAATTGAATCAGATATATATTTGTCGTCGTCCGTAGAATTTTTTATTTTCGCAATTAATGTATCAAAATCGGTGGATAAATAATTCTGTTACAAATAATAAATTGTTTGTTTGCTGAAATTTATTGTTGAAAGATATAAAGAAAATCATAGTCAAAAGTATTAATCATCGATACTTCATCGATTGCAACTTCATCAGAACGGTAAGATCTTAATGGTAATGGAGTAGCAGTGCCTTGAGGTTTATATTTCACTATAGGGCTAAAATTAAATAAAACATATTGTAACTAAGTGAATATCAAAGCTATTTATAATGAAGTGTTTGGAGACGTCCAACACTGTATAAGTTTTGGAGAGGAGGCAAATGTAATTGTTTTTAGAACTATTTATGGATTTTGTTATTAATATCTGCTGAAATGCAATTTAACTACTTTCGATTGATCTAGAAGTACTATAGAAGAGTTTGGGTAGAGTTTTTATATTGAGTATATTCCAGAAAGAGGAGCATTTGCCCAGTTATGTATATTTGAAGAACTTGATGACAAAATAGAGAATTTGCTAAATACATAACAATAAATATCAAGTGGATATAACTCACCCCCATTCTTCCCTTATAACAGAAAAATCAAATTTGATGGACTTCGAGAACAAGTTCTGAATTCTGGAATAGATCATGGCAATAATTGCAGGGATCGTTTCAATCAAATTTAAATTTCATAATTTATGAGAAATAAAATAAATCTAAACTGTATCAAAATTCGTCTTGAATCAAATAAACAGATAGCGAAGAGTCCCCTAATTTCAAAAATATAACAATAAAAGTTTAGTAAGTACCAAATAGAAACTGAATTACTACCACCCTAAAACATATAAGCACCTGGAAAAGGTGTAGGTAAGAAAGATAGGTAAAACAAAAGCTACATCGGACCTCGAGGATCCGAAAAGAGCCACCTGTTAAGACTTAAGTGTAAATGGAAACTGAGTCGCAAAGCTTCACTATTAACTATGCGTCCGGAATCGGTCCCGGATTACTCCGGTATAGGTATCCATATGTACGACGGATGAAATACGAGTGAACTAAAAGTAATCTGCCGATGATGGGTATATACAAGCTCTGACGAGTGATATAATCGTTACGAAAGGGTGCATTAGTCTAAATTCTGATCGAAGTAAGTGTTTTCACACAATTATCTCTATTTAAAAAAAATCCCATTAAAATTCATTTCTTTTGCCGTAAACCCTTCGTAGTAAATTCTCTTTCGGCACTACCTCCAGGTCGCGCTCCTATGGAGCTGCGTATCTACTCGCGGATGGACATGTAACTGCTTAGTAAATAGGTTAGCTTTAACTGAACGATTGTAATCTTGCATAATCTATTGTCTCAATATATGTATTAAATGGACGTATGTCTTTTAATGAGTTATTACCGATACCTCTAATTTCTGTTGGATACAAATGATCAGTGTGACGCGTGACTCAGAGGGGCGGTTTGTGGTGTCGCTGCCATTGAAAGTACCTGTATCTAAATTAGATGAATCTTTTAAAGGGGCAAAGTAAGCGATTTTTGTCTCTTGACTCTAAGTTTGCGAAAAAGCCTGAATTTAAAAAAATGTACGTTGATTTTATGCGGGAATATGGAAAAAGTAAAGATTTCAGAGGACGAGCTATGTTACTACATGCCTCATACTGGTGTTCTACGTGAAGATAGCTTAACGACAAAGCTTCGCTTGGTATTTGATGGTTTTGCTCCGACATTCTTAGGATTTTCATTAAACCATTTGCAGATTGCTGGCCCAACTATTCAGCAGGATTTACTTAGTATATTATTGCGGTTCAGGAAGCATAAATATGTTGTTGCGGCTGACGTTGCTAAAATATACCGTCAGGTACTACTGCATCCTGAGCAGCACTGTTTGCAACGCGTACTTTGGCGCGAAAATCCCGAAAGCGAGCTCGAATTAAAAACCGTCACATAATGGTTATCATATATATAATAAAAATGTTCTTTATTTTCTTATATGTAGCATACGCTCCTATTTGTATTTTGATGAGTTTTTATACTTTTACTTTATATTGTTTTTATAGCGCTCGATCGCCATGTACCTCTGATACGAATTAATAATTTTAAAATAAAGACAGTCTACAGTTGAATGTTGTTTGATTCAAACATTACATGCATCCTTTTTGGCGATTCGGTGCATTTTTCAGTTGGCTGAGGAAAACAGTATCAGGTATCCGGATTTAGCGAACGTTATCAAATACGATTTTTATATCGATGACCTCCTGACCGGGGCAAATACTATAGATGATGCAGCGAACATTTGTAAGGGTGTAGCCGACATACTAAAACAGGGTTGATTCGATTTAAGAAAGTTTTGTTCGAATAACAGTGAAGTTCTCAAATATGTTGATGACAAAAATGCTCTGATAACCGAGTAATTGAGTTTGGGGAGCATGAAAATGCAAGAACGTTATGTGGTATCCTAGTTCCGATCTGTTGCAATATAAAATCGTGCGGATTTCTACTAATGTGAAAATAACAAAGCGAACAATACTATCAGAAGTATCTAGAATATTTTTGACCCCATGGGATTGCTTGGTCCTTGCGTGATAGTGGTAAAGATCCTATTGCAAAAGCTTTGGTTAGAAAAGTTATCGTGGGACGAATCTGTACCTTCACAGATACAAATGCGGTGGAAAGAATTCACTGACAATTTGTTGTCGCTGAATGATTTGCGCATAGATAGACGCGTACTATGTGATTCTCCAAGGCATGTCGAAATGCACGGGTTTTGTGATGCATCAAAGGCGGCCTATAGGGGCTGTATTTTTATTAAATCGGTTAACGAAAACGGGAAAATTTCTGTAAACTTACTGTGCGCCAAGAGCAAGGTGGCTCCACTTA
The DNA here is from genome assembly GCA_963680705.1 of Rhagium mordax. Taxonomy (NCBI): domain Eukaryota; kingdom Metazoa; phylum Arthropoda; class Insecta; order Coleoptera; family Cerambycidae; genus Rhagium; species Rhagium mordax. The sequence continues at coordinate 62,637,581 of OY796656.1, forward strand.
AAACGGTTTCATTACCTCGATTAGAGCTCTTGGGCGCCGTGATACTTGGCAAGACTTGCAAAAAAGGTAAAAGATTCCTCTAGGATCTCGTTTGATGAATGCATTTTCTGGTCAGACTCGATGATCGTTTTAGGTTGGTTGAAAACTCAGCCGCACAAGCTGAAAGCATTCGTGAGTAACCGAGTAAGTGAAAAACAAGATATGGCTGGATGCGATCAGTGGCGTCACGTGTCAAGCGGTGACAATCCGGCGGACTTGCTATCGCGAGTCGTCGCGCCTAAAGAAATTGTAAGTTGCGGTCTTTGGTGGCATGGGCCACAGTGGTTAAAACAAAATCCGTCAAATTGGCCAAATAAAAAAATTATTTGTTCTGGTTTACCAGATGTGCGTAAAGAAAGTCGTACAGCGCTAATAACGCAAGTCGGCGAAGACAATTTTAAAAAATTTTCAGATCTAAATAGGTTAAAACGAGTTTTTTCGTTGGTATTTCGATTCATTGAAAATTGCAAAATTAAAAATAAAGAAGAGCGCCTTATGGGTTCAATTTCGTTGCAAGAAAATCGAAACACATTTTTTAAGTTAATAAAGATAACTCAAAGAGAAAAATTTCCGAGGGAAATGAACAGGTTGAATGCAGATAAAAACTTGGACAAAGGTAGCAACATAATCAATTTGAATCCGTTCATTGATGAAACGGGAGTATTGCGGGTAGGCGGAAGACTTGCGCAAGCTAAGTTTCCGTTTGAAAAGAAGCACCCGATAATTCTGCCATCTGATTGTACTTTGTCGACACTCATAACTGAAACTTTTCACGTAAAATTACTACATGCAGGACCGAGACATGTTTTGGCTAATGTTAGGGCGGAATTTTGGATTGTAGGTGGCAAGCGGTTGTGCAACAAAGTAATTAATCAGTGAATTACATGCTACCGTTTTAAAGCCCGTACTGTGACCCCAATTATGGGCCCATTGCCTGAGCTGCGTCTTAGTCCTAAATATACATTCGAAGTCACGGGATTATGCTGGTCCGTTTACAATTAAAAGCAAATCCGGCAGAAGCTTTCGATTGTCAAAAGCATACATATGCCTGTTCGTCTGTTTTACGGTAAAAGCAGTTCATCTCGAATTAGTTCATGAACTGACTAAAGATGCCTGCTACGCAGGTTTTCCTCCCGACGAGGCAAACCTGTATTAATCTACAGCGATAATGGAACCAATTTTGTGGCAGCTTGTCGCGAGCTGCGTGAACTGAGCGAATTTATAAAATACAATTCCAATGATGCTTTTGTCGCAGAAAGAGGGAATTGAGTGGAAGTTCATTCTTCCCTATTCTCCTCATTTCGGAGGATTGTGGGAGGCAGGTGTAAAAAGTGTGAAGTATCATTTGAAAATAGTAATGAGGGATGTCCATTTTACTTTTGAGCAGTTTTACACCATTCTAGTTCAGGTAGAGGCGATCCTAAATTCCAGACCGTTGTCTGCCCTCTCTAATTCTCCTGAAGACCTAACCCCTCTCACCCCTGCGCATTTTCTCGTGGGCCGACCTTTGACAACAGTTCCTGACCATGATTTATCTGCTGTTTCTATTAATCGTCTGTCGCTATACCAGCACATGCAGCAAATTGTCCAGCACTTGTGGAATCGCTGGAGTAAAGAATACGTTTCCGAGCTTCAGACTAGATCTAAGTGGAAAACTAGTCACGCTCAACTGCAAAAGGGAGCCCTAGTTTTAATAAAAGAGGATAACCAACCTCCTCTCAAATGAAGGCTGGGCCGAGTTGAAGAGATACATCCAGGAAAAGATGGAGTTGCACGCATTGCAACAGTTCGCACGCAAACCGGGCTTATCAATCGTTCCTGCTCCAGGATATGTCCCCTACCATTAGAGGAGGACTGTATTGTTGTTGTTTATTAGATTTATATTTTATTAACTTTTAATACTTTTAGTATGTGAATAAGGTTATAACTAAAACTACCCCAGAGTGTCGGATTCGAAAAAGAGAGATTTTATTAGGTTCACTTGACATTTATCTGCTGCTCATGCGCAGTACTTATACTTACATCTCCCTTTTTTTTAAGAATATAAAAATACATACATACAATTTTTTTTTAATACATAACTTATTTTACTTATTATATAAATATTACAAACTGTTAAAACACTTAAAAAAATACAACATACTTACAAACTAAACAAACTTATGAATTTACAAATCTAAACGGTTAGGCTTTTTTCTTTCCCTGCCAGAGCGAGTATAATATCTAACTCCTTCACTATCATCATTGTTACTAACTATATTTTCATCTATATCATTTTCACGGTCATTACTATTTTCAGAATGATCACTAAAATATTCAGAATCATTACTCTCTGAAGTATTGCTAGTAGCGTCTTCATTATCGTTGTTAGGAAAATCATGTGCAAAATTGTCCAGATCAAGTCGATTACACGAGGGTTTATTTACTTTTATTAAAAATTTCCGATTTCTAGTAATAATGTTACCGTTATCCATCCTTACAACATAAGACCTAGGTACATTTGTATTTTTATTTATAATTACCCCTTCTTGCCATTTTTTCCTATTTATATCTCTCACTTTTACCCTATCCCCTATATTTAAAACAGATAATGCCCTTGCACCCTTGTCATAATACTGTTTCTGTAAATTACTTTTATTATTAAGCCCTTCAATTACAACTTTTTTTGAAATCACTTTAGGTTGAAAGAGTTTTTTATGTGCGGGTACTGTACTTCGTAACCTTCTACTGTTAAGCAATTGTGTAGGACTTGGTATATTACTAGCAATGGGTGTATTCCTAAATTCTAACAAAGCTAAATGATAATCTGAGTAGGTTAAAAATGAAAGTTCTGTGATCACCCCTCACTCCTCCCCCCACCCCAGACACGCCCCCTTAGCCCACCACTTTTGCACCCCCCACTCCTGACACGCCCCCTGCCCCTGTTAACGTACCCAGGAGAAGCAGTATAAGTAGATTTAAGCAAAAGATCCTTTTAGTTATAATCATACAAGCTAAGGCTTGAATGGTGTATATGGAACATCTGTTCCATATGCACCATTTTTTTTATCAAAAATATGTCGAATTTCACTTCAGTTCCTAAACCCAAAATTCCATCTTTTTACCTGATATGCATGATTCCGTGCATATCAGGATTTTTTATAAAATTTTTAAGACGATTTTCAGTACAGTTTCCAAAATTCCATTTATCTTTTTCGGCCATTATCCCATGTTTGAACGAACGCATCCAGTCACGATGCAGCATGTAGAGACGACCAAGGACATGCATTGTCCTCAGCCAGTACCGATTCCTCGAAGGACGGACTGCGCCACAACAATGATCATAGCGCAGATGATCATTGTCATAAGCCGGTCTAACGGATCACAGGAATACTCCACAAAGGCGCGAGAGTGAATCTACCGTAGATCGGTAGCTCTCGATCAGATCTATCATAGACTGATCCACCTTCGTGGTCGCACTGATCTACGGAAGAATAGGTTCACTCTGCCCTCGCGTTCTGGAATTCCTTGTGAGTCCGTGACCTACGGCTTCCAAGGATGGTTGAGCTGGCCTCGCCTACCCATTGGTCATCGTCTCTACCGGGATCGTGTCTGCTAGCACCATTTTGAAAATATTAGGAACTGAATAAAAAAGTGAAATTGCGGAATTTTGCGATGCCACGTGGCGACATGAAGTGGTCTGGGGTCCTTTTCATTTATATAAGGGGCGACCACCCAATGATCTCGCAAATTAGAAATGCGGTATTTTTGGTTAATTCAAGCCAGGATATGCCTCAGTGCGGTACGCACGGGTACCGGGGCACTTCCACATTATTACCAGGTGACCGCCTTGTTAGATAGCATTTGAAGAGATTTCCCTTTTCCGAAATATCCACAGACGTCTAACGGCATATACCCCTTTTGGAGAATATTACCTTAAATTTCTAGTATATAGTTCTAACAGTCTATAAACCCCACTCACTAAATTGCCAGTCACGTCCATGTAATAATTCTCTTTCGGCAATCGATCACTCGTCTTTAAGCGCGGCCGTCGCGGTCGCTGACCCCTTGTGGGGGTATCGTGGTTATGGTGGTAGACCTTGCTAGGTGAGGCTCTATATGTGTAATGATGATCGTTTAATATATATCTTTATTTATTACCAATGTCTTCATTATTGCATTCTAGTATTAGTCTGGTATTTGTGTTGACCCCATAACTTACGACCCTCGCAATTGCGTCGGTTTGACCATTCGGCTGAGCCAAAGAAGAGTGAACGAACAAGACCTGTCTGGGCAGGTGTCAGAAGTGAATTGTGTATTGTGCATAGTGTCTATCTAGTGTTATATCTTTAGTTCAGGAAGTTGCGAAACCTGTATACGAGGAAGCATTCATTGTCGACAGTTGCCGTTAATCTATCGATGTTGAGAGATCGATATATTAAGGGTTTGCCACGACCTGCGTTGTATTCAGCGGCCAAGAGTTAAATCAGATGTTGTGACAGCGGTTGGTATCGGTCGTTCCCTCCAACTATCACTGGTTATAACGAATGGTTAACTAACGTTGACACAGCCTTAGCAAATTAGTTTAGTTATTAAACGTTGATACCCCCACCACTTTGGCACCCCCACTCCTACCACCACTCCAGGCACGCCCCTGCCCCCACCACTTTGGCACCCCCCACTCCAGACACGCCCCCTGCCCCACTACTTTGGCACCCCCACTCCAGGCACGCCCCTTCCCCCACCATTAACCTTGACCTTTCATAACCTTGATCTCTTATAACCTTGACCTCTTGTGAGCACCCCCCACTCCAACCCTTCCCCCACCCCTCACTTTTGAACTAGTCCTTTAAAGTCAATGAACCAGTGCTTACTTATTATGTGTCAGATGCACCTTGAACTCTCCGCAGTGTGAGATAATAGTTTTAATTAGAAGCATGGGTTACTCTTACTATATAGTAGTCAAGTTTTATGATGAAAACGATAGACTCATCAAAGAAAGATGTATTGAGAGTTATAAGCATCAATGTGTTAAAGAAACATTTAATCTAACAGATTTGAACTATTCTTACATTAAAATATCAGGATGTGGGGGTTACTGTAGCGAAGGGGAATTAGATTGTAGCGAAGGGGAATTAGATGATTCCGAAACAGATGTCTAGTTATGGAATAAGAAAAAATGTCAGATGTGGGATTCGAACCCACGCTCCTATTACGGAATCAAAGCTTAAGTTCGACGCCTTAACCACTCGGCCAACCTTACTTATATTGGATCACTGAAACACTTTGTATTAATTGTATGTCCCGTCTTCCTCAAACCTCCACTCCAGTCACGCCCTCCCCACTCCTTCAACATAGGGTGACCTTGACTTCTTGTGAGCACCCCCACTCCAGCTCTCCCCCACCACTTTGACACCCCCCACTACTATAACCCCACTTATTTCACCATAAATGGGTGGGGGGGGGGGTAACAGTAAAGTATATGAAGCGGTGGGAATTCACAGTTCTAGAAAGTTTTCGTGTTGAACGGTTAATAAATACAAGTATTCAAGATGACTCAGAGTGGCAGTATCTTCAGTCTACCTGAACTAAAAAGTGATTTATCTGAAAATCTACCTCATGCACCTCAAAACAAGAATGATCTAGTTGTAATCGGTGAACGAAAATATCAACTGAATAAATCAAAAAGTAAATTTGTGTCGACTGGATTAGCATATGACTTCTGGTATGCACCTTGTATAAAACTAACAGGCAATAAATTGGACAAAATAATTTTTGATGAAAGTGGGTGGAATGAGTTTCTTACATACCAAGGTATTATAACTAATTATCTATATACCAACGATAAAGCAGAGCAGATAGATGCTGAAAATTTTACGATACAGTTTGAAAAAATATCCTATTCGAGAGTGATAAAAATAGTAAAAAATAACTCATATTTTTACTTGGGGTATGAATCCATCTGCAAGTTGTGGGAAGCATTGCCACTTGTCAAGTATAGAATTGATATGCTGAGAAGGCAACAATTTTCAAGTTACTTTAAAATTGTGCAAAACGGAATACAGCGACAAAAAGGAGACGTGTTTGAGAATGTAATGAATTTGCTTCAGCCGCTTGAAAACTGTAATAATGAAAATGTTTGTATGCTCATGGAATTAATTTACATTTACCCGGAATTATTTGTTGAGTTGAGTTCTGTGGTAGAGTTTAATTTTGAAGAATGAAGAAAGTAACAACAGAACATACAGAATACATACAGAAAATAATAAAAACATATTTTATGGTGACATGGAATTTCGCATATCAATCATCAAGGAAGCGATATTGGGAGTTTTTAGCCATTGACCGAATGCGGTTTAATAGAAGTGTAGAAAAAATTTCAAATATTATCAGTACTATTTTAGAAAATAATCATAGATGTAACGTATTTAATGATAGATTTAAATGAAATGTTAGCGAAACCTATTATGTATTATGTATTTGTATTAAAGTGATAAAATAAAAGAAATATATGCTAAAAAATTGTTTTATTAAGGGCGAAAATATTATACAGATAAAGGAGTTCTTCAAAAGTTATAATATATAATATGTTTATACAATTTGATTATTGGAAATCCATGAATTGAATTTATTGGGTAATCCCAGCCATTTCACATAGAGCTTGTCACCTTTTTTTCTTAAAACCTTCTCCACAAGATATATGTCAGGATGTTTTACTTTCTGAAGTTCCTGCTCATAGAATCCTCCTTGAATTTCATTACCTTCCTGATCTTCTAAAAGGTAAGTTCTAGGATTACTTTTATGAACCTTTATGATTTTAAAAATTTCATTAGACCAGTTTGGAGTATATCTTTGCAAAAGACTTCTCGGTATTTGCTAATCCACACAATCGTTTACTTTAAATTTTTGCTTCCTTGGATCGACTATTTTCAAATGACTATATACAGTTTGCAACAAGTGTTTGTCATTTTTCTTTTTAACATCTTTAGGTTTCCTTCCGATCGTTCTGTGTTTGGTGTTATTGTATTCCGCAACAATGTCTGGTAAAAGATTTAACCACTTGTAATTTCCTTGTAAGCTAAACAGTTTTCACATTTTATTTTTTAGGGTTATGTTCACTCTTTCAACAACGCTTGCTTTAAGATGTGTGTAAGAGCTATAATGGTTAATTTTCCACTTATCCATTAATTCCTTGAATTCTTTATTGTAAAATTCTTTTCCCATATCTGTTTGCAAATTTTTGGGTAGCAGTTTGATATTTGATAGGATTCTTCCCATTGCTTGTGCAACTTCTTTTCCACTTTTATTTTTCACAGGTTCACATCAAACAAATTTTGAGAATACATTAATGACCACTAAAATATATTTATAAACTTTATTTATTTTAGCGTAAGAGATCATCTCTACGAGATCTGCTTGAAAAAGATCATTTAGACCTTTAACTATTACTCTTCTTCGTTTGAAATATCTTCTAACTGGTTTATGAATTTCGTTTACTATTTCCTTCTTAATGTCAGTCATATTGTAGAATAATAGAAAGGAGAGAAGCACGCTTTCGATCAACATAGTAGCACAGTAAATGAAGCTTTAACTTTTCCATACACATTATTTATCTAATTATTTTACCTTCCTTTAACTCCTCTATTATCGAAACTATTTCGTTGTTATGTCCAGTATTCCCTGCTAACTGTGATGCAATGAGCAGCTTTAATCGATCTACAATTTCATTATAATCATCAAAATGTTTATATTCAATATTTTTGTTATTGAATTCCATCATTGTTAGTTTTCCACCGGTCTTACTTTGACTCCTTGTTTTCCTCACTGGTTCAGGAATCGACTTCGATCTTGGTCTTTGCCCTCCTTCTGAGGTGGATCTCACACTCGATGCGCTTAGTTTTCTCCTCCGTTCTTGTGACATCGAATATAAATTCGTAACTCGCGGTTTAATGATATCTATGAATTTACTTGCATTTTATGTAGATAGACCTCTTTGAGGATTATAACCTAAAAACTGGGTATTCGTCCTTTTAATAATATCAATATATTGATCTATATCTGTTGGCCGATAACCTGCTGGATGTTTTTTGAACATTAGTTCATATAATCCTGGTGTACCAATGTACTTAAATTCACCATTAATGATGAAGTCAGCTCCCTCAAAATCAACGGATGAATCACCAATTGCATAGCTCTTTCTAAATGGGTCAAAGTGAACGCCAAAGGTATCATCAAAATCTCCCTTAGTATCATTAATTCTATCTTCAATATACGCTCGCGGTAGTGGTATTTTAAACTGGCTTAAATAACGCTGACGTTCTGTTTCGTTATCTGCTATTGCCGAAGGAAAAGTTTCATCAAAAAAACTCCCAACAATTTCGGGTTGGCTTTGAGTTGAATCAAACTGAAATGTCTGCTCTCCCAAATCAATAGGAGCTGTCAGACGATAATAGTCATGAGGTGATTGGGTGGTCGAGGCTTTAAACTATCCCTGATGCTTTCTTCTTTTAATTCTTCTTTCAAATTTAATTTTGAATTAATTTTGAGAGTTGATACTATTTCATTAAGCGGTTGTGTTATCGGTTTATAATTTTTCTCCAACAAAAACTGTGATTCGGCAATATTATTCTTCAAGTTATGATATTTTTGCTTTAGCGCCTTTCTCGTCTTTAACGGCTCTGCAACCACACGATTATCAATGGCGACTGATTGGTAGTACTTAATGTTCGCACTTTATATATGAATGAATATATCAAATCCTTTTCTATATCTTCCAGAATTGATAGCACAATCTTTATCTATTACAACAAATCCGTATTTATCTTTCCAACAAAATGAACAAAGTTCCCTAAAATCTTGTAAACTCATATCAACGTTTACATGATCATCATAAATGTGTTTTAGATTGGTCATATCCTGCGGGAATATTACAAGAAGATTAGCATTATCTCTAACCAGTTGTTTGGGAATAGAGGAATAAGTCTGACATAAATTAAAACAGTCAGTGTTTCTATGACGTCCGAAACAAAAATAGTTTTTGATGATGCTTTGATTGGAAGACGCTAAATCGTCGAATATGATCACTGAATTTAACTTTATTTCTTCAGGAGGTATTACTTCATCACCATCATTATATTCAAAATATTCAATTTCATTCATAGGTTTAATTAAAAGTCTCAAAAATTCATATTTGGGTTGATGTAGAGATTTAGAATATAAATAAATATTTTCAAATCGTAAATCATTAGGATGTTCCAATAAACTAAGCATGACATTTGTTTTTCCACACCCAGAACTTCCAACCAAAAGTCCTCGTTTCGACATTCCACCAAACAAAATACCATGCTTTTGAAAGTTGTTGGTCAATGAAATCTCATCATGATTTACAATTGGTAAGATTGTTTCTTGCTGTTGAATTTGCATTGTTCACATCAATTTTATCGTAAAACAGAACTTCCTTATAAAGAGAACCGTTAGAAACTTATAGATCATTGTTTCCTGCTTTATATATAAAGGGTTATTTCACAAAATCACATTCATTTACCTGTGTAATTTAATATATAATGGATCGAAGCTAACGTTCACGCATCATTTGTAATAGAAACTCTAAAAAGAGTGGACCCGGTTTACTCAATACTATAATAAATAAACTTCCTGTGGAACTACATATACCTGGTTATAATTATTGTGGGGACCAAACTTGCAAAGCGCCTACAACGTGGTGACGTCGGAATTAATCCTTTAGACGAGGCGTGTAGAGAACACGATATAGCATATTCTAAATTTCAAGACGTCGAAAGAAGAAATCAAGCGGATAGGGAATTAGCGAAAGTTGCATTTAAACGTGTAAAAGCACCTGATTCGGGTTTTGGTGAAAAACTCGCTGCGCTGGGAGTCGGTGGAATTATGAAACTAAAGAGTAAAGTGGGAATGGGGCTTAAGCGTCGAAGAAATCGTGCTCCAAGGAAGAAGAAAGGTGGCCAAATGAATTTAAAGTTTGCAGTAAAAAGAAAGATCGCCCTCAAAAAAAAAACCTAGACGAAGAGTTATTCCCACTCCAAAAAGAGGAGGCATTCTCCCTTTCCTGCTACCTCTCTTGGGAGCATTAGGAGCTGTGGGAGGAGGTGTGGCAGGTATTACAAAAGCAGTTAACGATGCCAAAGCAAATCGTCAGTTGATAGCAGAACAAATGAGACATAATTTAGCAATGGAACAGACCACTAAGGAGAAGGGATTATATTTAGGCCCCCATGAAAAGATAGGTTCAGGATTATACCTTAAAACTTATAAAAAAAACTAATAAAGCTACCTCACCGACCACTAACTAATATAGATTTAATAAAATTCTCAAAAAATCTGAAAATTCCTTATTTTCGAGGCGTCTTCATGAAAGATACACTTCCAAAAGGAATAAAGAAAAATGAAATCTGGGATAGTAAATCTGGATGATAATGATGGAGACGGAACTTACTGGATAGCATATTTCAAGAGAAACAAAGAGATAGATTATTTTGATAGTTATGGAAATTTAAGACCCCCAGAAGAGTTAATAAAATATTTTTTAAGTGATGGTAGCTCAAATAAAATAAAATACAATTATGATTCTGTACAAAATAGTAGTTCATATGTTTGTGGACACTTATGTTTAATTTTTTTATATAATCAATATAAATAATGTTTTCTAATCATTAAATAATAAACTGTCAACGTGTTAATATGTCTTTTACTTTTGCTCTTAGTGACAATTCATCTGAATTAGATTATGATTTGAATCCACACATATATTTAGAGGATGACATAGATTATGAAATAGGATTGACAAATTTTGATACTTATAATACAATTCCAAACATTGACAATAGTAACAATAAATTTGTGTGGGGGGAGAATGATGGGTATATAGCTGAAATTGATGAGGGATGCTATGAGCTTTCTGATATTATAAAAAGCATTGTGGACACAGTAAAGGAACTGTATGGAGATGCAGTTATTTTGATTTCTTTGAATATGAATACATCTAAAGTAGCTATAAAGATGAATAGAAGAATAAATTTCAAAGGAAGCGATTCAATAGGTTCAGTATTAGGATTCGATAAAAGAGAGTTGGAAGCTGATGTAAAACATATTTCTGATCACGCCGTACAAATATCTAAAGTGAATGCCATCTGTATCGATTGTAACATTGCAGTTGGTTCTTTCTTTAATAGAAAACCTGTCCACATTATTCATCAGTTTTCTCCAACAGTTCCAGTTGGGTATAAAGTAGTGGAAGTACCCCCAAATATTCTTTACTTCCCGGTGAGCGTCAAGACCATTAACAACATTACAATCAGAATAGTTGATCAGGAGGGGAATCTCGTCAATTTTCTAAACGAAGTAAGAACAGTTAGATTGCATCTCAGAAAATCAATCCACTAAGAAAATGGTATTAATATTCAATTCAAGGTCACCCGTACATAGATATCACTATAAAAGGAGCAGTAAGAAGACGATCCGCAGTTCTAAAAACAATTTTAGACGATTAACATCGGAGAATAAACAGTTTTTGCAGTCACTTGGATTCGAAGTGTTAGTATAATGGAATTGTTAAATATTATCGAACAACCTTTTAGTGATAATTCTGTAGCAGAATATCAATATCATACATATCAACCCAATATATCTGGAACTTTAGATTATAATGATGAAACAAGAATTACCATACAAGATTTAGATGCCTATACTGCTCCGTGCACTAGCTATTTATACATCGAAGGAAAATTAACAAAAGATGATGGAACTGCAGCTAAAAAATTGGAATTTATTAATAATGGTATTGCTTTTTTGTTTCGGGAAATTAGATATGAATTAGGTGGAGTTGTAATAGATTCAGTGAGAAATGTTGGTATGGTTTCAACTATATTTAATTATCTATCATTAAATAAAAACGAGAGTATTTTTATGCAAAATGCTGGGTGGTTCCCGAAAAAGAGGAAGGTGTGGGAGCTAAAATTATAGCAGATGAAAATGGAGATTTCAACGTTTGCATTCCATTAAGTTTTCTGCTCGGATTCTTTGAAGATTTTCAAAAAATTATCATTAATATGCGACAAGAATTAGTATTGATACGTAGTAGTAATGATTTAGACAGTATTACAAGTGCTGATGACACTGAGAAACCAAAAATTACCATTTCTAAATTATTATGGCGGGCACCACATGTGACCGTAAGCATGTCAGAACAAATACGATTAAATAAAATTGTAAGTAAGAACGTTGATCTACCTATAAGATTTAGAAGCAGGGAATTAATTGAATATCAATCTATACCTGACACAATCCAACATACGTGGCATGCTAAGACATCTAATAAAGTTGAAACTGCTAGACATGCATTACTTGGCCTTCAAAAAAATAAAAAAGGAAAAATTACATCTGATATGAGCAAATTCGATAATTGTGATCTAAAAAACATAAGAATTTTCTTGAATTCTGAGAGATACCCATATAATGATATACATCTAGACTTCAAACATAGCAAATATGCAACTCTCTACAAAATATTTGCTGATTTTCAACAATCTTATTACCCACATAAAATAAATCAATCGATATTCAACCCGATAGAATTCAATACAATTGCACCACTAGTTCATGTTGATTGCTCTCGTCAAAAAGAAGCTTTGCAAGCTGGATCAGTGGTTATGAGAATAGAATTTGAGACTGGCACCCCTACTAAGAATGTTAATGCATATACTCGAGTAAACTTTAACTTGGCATGTGGATGAGTTGATATTGTGCATACTATTTCATTTTCTCTGGCACACAAAGTTAAAGCAATAACCCAAAAACATTGTTCACGTATGTTTATACGTAAACAATGGTTTTGGGCCATTGCTTCAATTTTGTGTGCAAGAGAAAATAGAATAATACGCACAATATCAGCTCATCCACACGCCAAGTTAAAGTTTACTCGACTATATTGTGTCATACTGCATGAGAAATATTACACCTATAATCCTTTAACAAAAATCGTTCGTCAACATTAAAATGCGCATGACATGTTTTTTAGCTATATAACGAGACAAGTAATGTCGCATTATTAGTCTAATCATGATATCAGTTTATAATCACATGTTGAGAGAACACAGAAGAAAATTACGAGACTTGAGAAGAGTTGTTGATTTCTACTGCTTGAAAGTGAGGGTATTAAGAAAACTAGAAAGCTTAAAAATATGAAATTTGTTATCGATGTTCAAGGATTTAAAATAGAAAACAACAAGTTTATCGTTAAAGAGTTAGCAGGCTATGACGGAATGAAAGTATGTCATTATATCTTCAAACCACCTTATCCGTTGGAGATGCTTTCACCAGACTTACAGAAACAAGCGCAGTGGTTAACAAGAAATTATCATTGCATTAAATGGAGTGATGGGTTTACACCACTACATCTGTTCGGAGAAATTATTACGAATTTGACTATATCTGCTGACTGTGTTTACGTCAAAGGAGGAGAAGAAGCAAACTACATCAGGCAATTTATTACACAACCTGTTTTGGAACTAGAAGAGCAACCACCTTTAATGAAATCCAATGCAAAATGTTTTTATCATTTAAATAATAAGTGTATGTGTGCACTTTCTAATGTATATTACCTGTATGAAAATTTTATGATGTCATGAGTTTAGAAATAAATAAAACAATAAATATTAATTAAGTGTTTTTATTTTATCACCAAAATTATTAATTAATGTATATTACCTGTATGAAAATTTTATGATGTCATGAGTTTAGAAATAAATAAAACAATAAATATTAATTAAGTGTTTTTATTTTATCACCAAAATTACAATCCTTTAAAGTAACAAATATAATTTCAATTTACAGAAATTCCCTCGTCACTATCGTCATCGTCTTTACTCCTTAATCTGGTGGCAAGGTCTGGTCTTAAAAACCGTTTTAGCTGATGGACTTCATTTTCAAAACCTAATTCGATCAGATCGTCTGCAAGGCATTCCTCACATGTGACATCGATCAAAAACATTTCACATACTTCACGTGCTTGTTTGTACTTTTTGGCTAGATCAGTACAAAAGTCTTCTGTGAAAAATGTACCAACTCCATAGATCGCTTCGTGTTCAGCATCGAACTGCCTATTTGAAAATTGTTGTCTTAAATGTATCACACCACTTTTTAAATCGACAACTTTAATTTCTTCTACGTACGCCATCCACATTTTGAGATTTAAACAAAATTAATATTCTAATGATAACTGACTGTAGTGTTCAATTAACGCTCGCTTTTATAATTAAATTCCCAACTATCCACCCCCCCCCCCCCCCCCACCTAAAAATACTGCAAGATGACAATTTTATTAGTGCACGTGTCTGATTACACAGTCAGCTACTCTATATCCTTATCAAGTGAACATTTTAATAATTAGCACTTTGTGAGTTTATCGCAAGCTCAACAAAACTACACCTAACCTGAAATAGTATATAAGGTGATGTGTATACGTAAACAGCAGTAACGCAGAAGAAAACGTAGAACTCTATTGTCAATTAAGAAAGATGCTTATAGATCCAGTATTAATTTATTACACATCGAACTATGAATTGGTGCAACAAATAAAAGAACATTTCCCTGACGTATATGAAGTTTTGAAAAGTTTACCTGGAAAACGCTGGGTAATAGCTGGTGGTTTTATAAGTTACCTGTTGAATTTAACAAACACCTTTCAAGACATAGATGTATTTTACTTTAATAACGAATTTAGTCAAAAATATGTTCAATCTGAATGGCAACGCAATTCACCATCACACTACAACAATGAGGTTTTCAACGTGTTCAATCACAGGAAATATAACATACAAGTGATATAATTTATTAATATAACAGTGGAACAACCTCTGAGACTTCAAATTTTTAATTTGTTGCATTGTTTTGATTGTGTTTTAGTTAGAAAGGCTGTACATTTAAAAAGTGCTTTATTTATGAATTGTGACTTTGGTCCTGTGACATTTGAAAGTTGCTCTCGCCAACAAAAATATAATAAAAGGTTTATTCAATCTATTGTCACTCAACCAAAAACATTGTGCCTATTGGCTTATGAATCATTGCAAAATCACCAATAAAACATATTTAACACTAAAACTGTTGTTTCATTATTTATTATTGTTTATGTGCATCCTCCCCTTCCTTCCTTCCCCGATTCTTGAAATCAATATTTGCTAATTTGTGACAGTACATAATAATTATTAAAAAAAAACACAGATTAAAATAATAAATATTTTATTAAATGAACATTATACAACGTAATATGGTTTGACACAATTATAAAAGGTTATAATAAACTCTCATCAAATTCAAAACCTTGATTTTCCATTTCAATTATTTTGTCAGCTAGTGACAAAAGACATGTTAAATTATCATTGGTATTATGATCAGCTTCATTGTGTGCATTATTGATGGAGTAATGACCCCACGCTAAAGTTTTTGTACTCCCAGGTATAACATATCGCTTATCATCTCGTGATGAGAGTGCAACTTTGTTTTTTAGTTCAGTATATATCGTATGAAGATGTGAAGAGAATACATACATTTTACGGTATATTAATCCACCGTCTTCTACAATGTGTTTGTATCAATCAAGTGTAATTACTTTTTTACAACACTTTTTGATATGCCTTTGGCTTTCTTTGTTACATCATTTGCTTTAACGCAATATGCTTTCGCACCAGTGCCGAAAAAGCTTTCTACTGGAATACCTGCATACTCGTCTTTTAATTTGCCTATGACCGACTGAGTTTTTGGAATATTATGCACATTAGGATAAGAATAATTTGATGTGTCAAAAAGTTCAATCATCATAAACATTATTAGTATGAATTCCTAAAATTAATGAGTCGGTGTCAGTGTAACCGAGAGAAGCTTTATCGTTATATTTTTTCTTTATAAAATTATAAAAAAAGTTATACATTACAGTTTCAGATATATCTAAAATGGTGAAACCTATGTAAAGTGGCTTATCGTAACAAACTTTTAAAGGGGTCATTTGAACTGCAACTAAATTTTCTGTAAATACTGAACAAGATTTGAAATTTGGTTGTGCAATAAGCTGTGCAGCACCTACGCTACCTATTATATTTTCCCAATGAGACATTAACCTCACATCAACTCTTTTATCTACATTTTCCATTGTCTTTCCAAAAATAGAATTTATTATAAATTTGTAAAGATCTCGTTCAAATCCATTTCTAGAAGCATTTCTAAGTCTAGTATTCATATCAATTTAGGGTTTCAACCACGCAGACTGTGAAAATTCAATGACTTTATGTATTTTTGTGAGTATTAATCCGTGTTCCAAACATTGTTTTAAATTTCGTTAATGAATAATATATCTCTGTTTATCTTGCAAATTAAGAATCAATTTTGGATCTTTTGAGTCAGGGGGTATGATGTTTTCAGGACAAAACGGTAAATCATTATGTTTATCATGCAAATATTGTGGGTATTCTAAATCGACTTCTAATACATAACCTTTTGGAGACTCGTCACTTATTGTGGTGCAATCAAAGTTATTAATTTCATACTCCTCTAGCCATCTAAAATCACCTTTAGGTAGATTGACTCATTG
Source organism: Rhagium mordax (assembly GCA_963680705.1). Lineage (NCBI taxonomy): Eukaryota > Metazoa > Arthropoda > Insecta > Coleoptera > Cerambycidae > Rhagium > Rhagium mordax. The sequence continues at coordinate 62,654,214 of OY796656.1, forward strand.
AACAACCGTACAAATTGGTTGCGTCTAAGTATAATATATATGACGTCGGTTCTGATGGATTATAATTTTCAATGAATGGATTGTTTGCTATAGCTTTCCTATTACTACATTGACTTACACCACCACGTATACCTTTTCTAAAGAAATGTAACTGATCAATATCAGTTAAGAGTTGGAGTTCGACACGAGTTTTTCGTAACATGGCATCCCAACTCAATGATGCCGTTAAATATTGTGCGAGATCTAATTTATATGTATGTAGGCAGATCTGTCTAAAATTTTCAAAAATGTGGGCTAGTATTAAAACATCAGACACTAAGTAAATATCTGAATATTTACCGAGAGTTTGACAGTTAAAATTTAGACACACATCGCAAGCGCGATTATAATCTTCCTGAGAAATTGATTCACCACTCAAAATATTAAAAAAGTGTTCCTGTGATGGTAATTCAGTCTCATCCAGTTTTTCTACCGAATCCACGTAAGAATATGGAAAGACACCTTTGCGTCTTAACAAATTGAATTGTGCTTCATCATTGTAAAATTTTTTAACCTCGAGGCATTGATGTGGTTCTAACGTTTGACTTAGTTTATCTAAAGAAGCTGGTAAAAATCGAAACGAGTCCACAAACCTTAATTTCATATAAATATTCTTCGGTATTTTATCGTCAGACTTACATACTAAAATGAATTTGGAAAATGTAATGTATTTTTCTTTGGTTTGTGCTACAACCTGTATTTTCTCTTTCTTTAAGGCTAGTTTTTTTATAAGTAGATGCGAGTCATAATTAGTTAAATTATGAAAAAACACGGGTATATATGTAGGTACTTTGAATTGTAAATTACACGTAGAGTGCGCAGGTCCTCGAAAATTGCCTGTAAGGTGGCAGTGATCGCGAACTTTTACCTCATCTGCATCAAAAGGTTTATCACAAATATGACATAAGGGACTATCATTGAAAAATTGTTGCACTTGTTCAGTTAATGGTTTCATTTCGATAATAGTTTTCAAGTGACTGCTATATAATTCTAAAATATTTTCTTCTAATCGTTTAGTAAAAACGCCAACGGCATCAATGCCTCGATAATATTCAAGTTTTGAAAGTCTGTCATCAAAATTGCATTTTATATAAAAACAAAATGAATACGGCTCATGTTCATATGTTTTAACTGTGAAAGATCTGTCTAAAATTTTCAAAAATGTGGGTTAGTATTAAAACATCAGACACTAAGTAAATATCTGAATATTTACCGAGAGTTTGACAGTTAAAATTCATTCATTCATTCAAGGTTCATTGTGGTGAATTGGTTTTAATAAACTTTCAAAGTCCGAATGGAATTGGTAACTGTTTCTCAATGTTAACAAATTTTAATATATTTCCTGCAATTGTTTCACCACATTTATTAATTTGTGGATCAGGTTTTGGTAATACCGTATATACATGATTACAGTCATATCTTTCATTATCGCATAATTTCTCAGGAGATCTAAAAAATTGAAGACAACCATTACAAATATAATTTTGACCGTGATGTTTAGATTTTTGGCTAGATATTAGTCGCGACAAATCCTTAATAAGAGTATAATGACTATTCCCTTCAGCATCCGTAACTAGTAACAAGTTTACATGTGTATTTTGACGACTGGGTGTAAAATATAAAGGGCCTACAATCCCACTGACCATTTTACCATATTTGAATTGATTATTCACCCCAAATACGTTTATAGAAATATTATTTAACTTTTCAAATTTATGTATATCTTTCAATTTAACTGGGAAGTCGATAGCTTCAAAATTCAGCAATGTAGAGTAGTGTGGATAGAATGACGTTAGCACTGGATTCCCATTGGCTGGAAATATTGCAGCCATTACGCTCCAAGCCATACACATTTCATCCGTATTTTGAATATTTAAAACAGCTTTTTTGTTTTCTATTTGTTTTGGCAATTTAATGTATGATGATGCAAATAGCGGGTTGTACTTGTTAATATTGACTTCAAGAAAATTAAGATGCTTTATAGCCCATCCTAAAAATTATTTGGCATTAATGTACAATTTTTTAACAGCTGAGTCTACATTACAATAGATATGAATATTGGCATACCTGAATCTCGCTCCTGAAAAGTTAATGCTTTCTCCTGAATCTCCTCTTTAAAATTATTATATACATTCATCAAATCAGTTGAGTGTGTTATAATTCGATTAATGGTATTGAACGATTTTATGTCAGATAATTGTTTTTCCTCTATGACATATAGACCAAATAATTCCACGTTAATTTTTAAGCTGAAGAATTTTTGAACATATTCCTCAATCACTGTGAAAACTTTTCTTCTTATGTCTTCGAAAAACTGAGGAATATCGGTATAATGTTTCTTTGAAGAAAATCGGTAACTCGCAATTCGATTCTTAAATGCACTTTGCAACTTTTCTATCCCATCACCAGAGCTATCAATCACTTTTTTGTGTGTAGAACTTCTCAAATGACCCGCTAATTTAGATTTCGGTATTTTTTCAGAACACCCTGGACAAATAACCTCATTTGTAGGAAACTCTATGCTCGAAGAAGTACCAGGCTGATTTATTAATTTATCATTTCTATTATGTGAATTATTTAGTTTAATTTTTTTTGGTGGATTACGTTCACTAATTTGTCTGTATACACAACTTTCACGAAGATGACGTGATAAACTCCTTTTTGCAGAAAACCGTGTTTGACACTTAGGACACTCCATTGTCCAGCTTGCATCCTTCAATGAAAGTCTAACCCAAATCAATTTATTTTTATACGCTCAGAAGAAAAGATTGCGGTTTCACTGATGACGTAGATAGTAAACTAACGTACACGTAATAATTAATGCATGTAGTTCATTATACTTCCTAAGTTCAGCACTTATTTAATCCGATGAATTAATTGTCCATTTAGCAAACCTTTTACATAGCTCAAACGAAAATATTGCGGTTTTACTCTTGATGTAGATTGTAAACTCGCATACACGTAATAATTAATGCATACAGTTCATTGCACTTGCAAGTTCAACACTTTATTTAATCTGATGAATTAGCAAATTCTGTGTCATCTTTATTCTAGTACTTGACTATGCATAAAATTTCCACATGTAATCACATTCTTTTCTACGTATTAACAGTACCATATTACAATCTCATTAAGAACAATAACGTCTTTAGTCATTGCTATCAATGTTTGACCGATGGAGTAAGGTCAAGGTCATCCAAGGTCAAGGTCATTCAAGGTCAAGGTCACCCGAGGTCAAGGTTATTGGTGGTGGGGGTAAGGTGAGATATGGGTCCGTTGGGTAATATTTTATTGCTCAGTTTATTTCCACTTGCTGACTTGCAGTTTCTTTCAACCTGACTTTCTTTCAAGCTGACTAACGCAGCAGATAACGTTATCGCTTGCACAGTCAACAATTTTTATGCAATTTCGCCGTTACTGACACTTCAGCCATTTGAATATGTATTTAAAGTTCTCGTCTTTATTTCTCTGCATTCGTTAGTCAAGTCAGTGGTGAAATGTGTGAACAATCTCCACAAAAATGCCTTTGGAGCTTGACTCCTGAAGAGTTAAATCGCAGTCTCTCGTTCGAGAGTAGAGTGGTCGAGCGGATGAACGCGATGATCGCGACTGAATCCGTGCCTTCTACGGATTCCGATATTTTGGTGACAAAGGGTAGCTTTTCGGAGCTGCGCCCTTTGAACGCTGTTCCAACACCCACTTTGAACGCTGTTCCAACCCCCGAAACACAACGAGAACCTGACGCGACTACGGAATCGGAGGAAGACTATTTATTCGGCAGTATTATTGCCAAAATTAGGAGCAAGTGTGCCGTTGATAACATGGAAACGGAACAGGCGAAAAACTCTTTTGTTCTTGCTGTGAGGCGCTCTTTACTCATTGAATCAGGGAGGTGTACTGCAAGACTGTTACGCCGAAAATCCTTCATCTCTAAGGAAAAACGACGCCTACAAAAGCAACAAGAAAAAACCGCCGCAATGATTGCAGAGTTAGATAAAGCAGAAGAAAAAACTAACAAAGATATGGACAATATGAAATATCTTTTTGAACTCTTTCCATCGCAAAAATGAGTGGTTTTGTGCTTTTTAAATTCTTACCTCTGTATATGTGTATTAGTATATAGTTTTTTCTATTACTATTGTCAATTTAAAAAATAAATGCCTTATATAAAATGTGTGCGTTTTTTTCAACTTAACAAATATAATTAACCGTATTACGTAAGGTAAGGTTTTTTTTAAAAATAATAATATCTGAATCAGGAATGATGTTTGCCTATTTAAAATAAATAATTTAAGCAAAATGTGTTCTGAAATAATCAGTTCACTGCTTTGTGATAAGAATAATTGCATTGTCAACATATGACCTCGAGTAGAGATAAAGATATCTGCATTGTCAACCTTACTTCTTTCGTATTACAGTGTTGATTTGATACTAGTATTTAAAAGAAAGACATATTCATTTGTAATTATTGTTTTTATTGTTTTATTAAAATGATTATAATTCATAACTTAAAATAAACCACATTTTTGTAGTCCCTATTTACAGACGTGGCATTTGGACTGTCGAGCTGGAGGACCATCTATGTGGGTGTGCCATTCGGGACGGTTGTAATGTCCAAAGCATGGTAATTGAATTTGTACTTCAAATTTTTAATAGAACAAAATAGCAAAATAAATTTTACTATTTTTTGCTATTTTATTAAAAATTTACCTCTATGGATTTCTGACTTCTTTGGATTTCATTTCTATCATACGAGCCTAGTCTGGGCAAATTCCACATTGCAATAAGTTTCACCAGAGGGCCACATTTGCATCTTACCGACTTCATGTCGATGGATGTTGACAAGATCTGGAGTCCTTCTGATACCATGCAGTATGGGTTGCCTATACCATGCTGATGAAGGCTAATAAGCCAGAAACCAGTCCATGGGGTGGCGACTTGTACTGCCTGGTAACAGAGGCAGTCCTTGTTTAGATTAATCCGTCTGGTGAGGCTTATTGCAAATATTAAATTATTTGCTTTCTACATTCGTAGTACTGACCATTTTATCAGTTAAATGTAGATAGTTTGCAAATAAGCTCTGAAAAGAGTATTTATGTCTTTTTAAGACATTAGAGGATTAAGACTGAATAGTAAAATTTATTTTGCTATTTTATTCTATTTAAAATTTACCTCTATGGATTTCTGACTTCTTCTTTGGATTTCATTTCTATTAATTTTGTTACTTCAACAAATTTTGAATAGTAGTCTATGATCAACAAATAATAAATACCTTTAAATAAAACAAATCTAACCCTACTTTAGTCCATGGAATAGGTTCTACACTATGTTGTATAAGTGGCTCTCTCCTATTACTTTTTTTATAACAATTACAAATTTCACAATTTTCAACTATATTTTTTATATCATTGCTGATACCGGGCCAAAATATTAGGTCTCTTGCTCGATTTTTTGTCTTCTCTAGTCCTAAATGAGGTAAGTGAATTTGCTTAAGAATATCTTTTCTCAGTGTTTTTGGTACAAAAAGTCTATCTTTTTTTAATATTAAATTATCAGCTATGGTTAATTCCTCTTTTATACTCCAATAAATTTTAAATTCATTTGGCAAGCTCGATTTATGTTCTGGAAAACCACTTTTTATAAGTTCCACAAGTTTTTGTAAGTGCGGATCTTTCCTAATTTCATCTTTAAACATTTGTAATTTTGTATCTGTGATAGGCATATTTTGTATCAAAACACAAAGTTGATATTCCATTTCCGTGCATGTTTTTTCAATGTTTTTATCTACTTCAGGCTGAAAAGCTCTAGACAAGGCATCAGCGAGGTAAAGCTCTTTTCCTTTTTTATAAACTACTTCAAACGAATATTTTTGAAGAGCTAATAACATTCGCTGAAACCTTGCCGGTGCCTGACAAAGTGGTTTTTTAAACATTGAGATAAGAGGCTTATGATCGGTTTCTACTACTATATCTGTGCGACCATATATGTATTGGTGAAATTTCGTACAGGCAAAATAAATCGAGAGTATTTCTTTCTCAATCTGTGCATAATTTTTTTGTGTGTCGGTAAAAGTTTTAGATGCATATGCCACAGGAGCATTACTTTGTAGAAGTGCAGCGCCGCACCCATTTTTTGAGGCGTCGCATGTAATAACTATAGGCAGATCAACACATTTTTTAAATTTTAAAATGCTCTCGCTTGTTGCCTACCTCAATGAAAAATAGTATCTTTTTTAATTAAATTTCTTAGTGGTTCTGTTATATCTGAAAAATTCAAAACAAATCGACTCAAATATGTCGTCATTCCTAAAAATCTTATTTCTTCTACATTCTGTGGCGGTGCCATATTTTTAATTGCAGTGATTTTATTTTCATCTGCAGCTAAACCTTTTTCACTAATAACATGCCCTATATACTCAACCCGATCTACACAAAATTTGCATTTGTTTCGATTGAACTTTAAATTATTTTTTCTAGCAATCTGTAAAACAGTTTGTGATCTTGCGTTATGTTCCTCAAGATTCCTCCCCCAAATAAGAACATCATCAATATAAATATCGACACCCTCAACAGTATCAAATAATTGCATTATTCGTTGCTGAAATACCTCTGGAGCAGAGGAAATGCCGTAAGGGAGTATCAAAAATCGATAACGTCCAAACGGTGTATTTAACGTACAAAGTTTACTACTAGGTTCGTCTAATTGAATTTGCCAAAACCTATTCAAGCAATCTACTACGCTAAAATATTTAGCACCTCTTAGTTTACTCATTACATCATCTAAGTAATAAGTAGAAATCCAAGTAACCACTACTCAACGGGCAAAAGCCCCGACTTGCATTGAATTACACTTGGAAATCCAAAATTGATAGCCTATATTATTCGTCTTTGCCTCACCAGACACAGACCGGTTTCGAACTTATTATGTTCTCGTCAGTGTGCCATAGGTAATTGAAAAGACGAATAATAAAGGCAAACCAAACTAGTCTATGACAGACCCAGCAATTAGTAGTGGTGAGAGATAGAAACATCCCTCTGGTGGTCAGTTGCTACTACCTGTTAAGACATCGACGATGTCTCTGTGACAGATTATGATTTGCAAAACAAATACTAAAAGCAGGCGACCTCTAGCCCTGGTGGACTAAACATGCTAAATAATAAGTAGAAATCCAAATAACAACTACTCGACGTTGAAATAACTATAATGTAAAATGTTACATTCACTAGCAGTATCTAACTTAAAGGAAACATCTAATATGTTATTTAATTTCAGAGTTTCAATCCAATTTTTTTCTATCGAACAATTCGTATATTCTATACTTCCCAAAAACAAATTTATATCTTCTCCTAAATTACTACTTTCACTCTCTGAATCTGAATCCTCTTTATTGTAATTTTCAACTATATTAACTTTTTTATTATAGAAACAAACACTAGCAAAATTATTAGGTTATTACAAACTTTACAATTTTTTCCAAAGGCCGGACATGCATTGAGACCATGCCTGTTATTACATTTATTACAATGAAAAAAATTACTTATCTTCTTATCTCGACGTTGCTGTATGGGGTGGGTCCATTTTTCCTGCTCCTTGTAATATTTTTGACTATTGGTGTAATTGTTCCACGGCCTCTGCCCAGACGATGTTGATGGCTGTACATAACCTCGCTGAAATGCTCCTTGGGGATGATTTTTCTGTGCTGTATTATATTTTGTGTTTATTTTGTCCACCTCGTAGCTCTCATTTTTATTCTTCTCTTGGGTTTTCAACTGATTTGATGTCCTCTCTGCTGCTCTGCATATATCCATTGCTTTAGCAGGATCCAGCTTCATTTCTCTTAGCAGCCTATCCTTTAATGTTAAATTTTTGATTCCTAATACTATACGGTCCTTGATGAGGCTATCTGTTAGTTGTCCAAATTCACACGTGTGGGACAGTTGTCTTAATGCAATTAAGTATTCATCATATATTTCATCGTCTTCCTTATTGCGTGTAAAGAAAACGTGTCTCTTGAAGGTAACATTCTTTGTTGGGACGAAATATTCGTCGAACTTCTTTATTATACTTGTATAACTGCTCTTCTTTGTTGGTGGGTCGAATGTAAACTGGTTGTAAACTTTCAGTGCTCGGTCTCCAATTCTATTTAATAGTAATGCAGCTTTGAAGGTGTCTGGTTCTGATTCTTGTTTGGTTGCTTCTATGTAGATATTTCTGCCTGAATAACTCCCAGTTATCTACCATGTCCCCTTTGAAGGAAAGCTCAGATGGAGCCATTATTTTTATCCTCAGACACCCCGTAGTAAATCGTACTTTTTCTTTAAATTTTTCGGTTTTCCTACTGCGCCATGTATTGTTGTTGTTTATTAGATTTATATTTTATTAACTTTTAATACTTTTAGTATGTGAATAAGGTTATAACAAACACTACCCCAGAATGTCGGATTGGAAAAAGAGAGATTTTATTAGATTCACTTGACATTTATCTGCTGCTCATGCGCAGTACTTATACTTACAAGGACCATTAACCAAGCAGGTACATAGTTGCAGTGAAGTGCGTCTGTGCAGTGCGTGTGCCTCGTATCTAGCTTATAAGTTAGTTAAGCCTCTTAAACCATCCATTTTTTTAATGTATGCAATGTTAGATTACTTAGAATAATGTTTACTATGTTAATCCATTATATTTGTTATTTCTGTTTTGAAAGTCTACCCTTTCAAGTTGGGGGGCATGTTTGAGTTTACGTTTAAGTTTGTTGTACATTTGACAATGTCATTTTGGTGTGTAATATTTTAAACTAATTTACGCGCAGGCTTTGCATTGTTTATGACAAAAAAAAACTGTGGCGATGACACGTATGTCAAATCGTCTACAAAGTTGTATTATCTTATTGGAAATAAATGTATAAAAATTAAGCGGAAAGTTATTCAGTTAAGCTCCACGAACAATGAAGGACCTTAGAACCGAGCCCTGGGGGACTCCAGATGTTGCAGTCATATCAACAGACTTGAAACCACGATATTGACCATTAAGCTTCCTGTTAGATAGGTAAGAAAAGAAAAAGTTAACAAATGCTTCGGTAAGACCAAAGTTAAATAGTTTACGTAATAAAATTCCGTAATCAAGTCTGTCGAAAGCTTTTGAGAAATCTGTATAAATGACATCAACTTGGTCTCCTCGATCAAGTACCTCGGCTATAAACTGAGTTATGCAAGCCAAATTTGTAACAGTAGACCTGCCAGGCAGAAATCCATGTTGGTTAAAACAGATTTGGGATTTGACATGGAAAAATAGAATATCATAGAGTACCTACACTTTCAAATACTTTGCTGAAGTTACATAAAATAGCTATTTGCCTGTAGTTTTCAACCGCGGATTTGTCATCCTTTTTATAGATAGGACATATGTTTGCTTGTTTCCATAGATCGGGAAAAGTTCCGGTAAGGAGCGATAAATTGAAAATAATTGATAAAGGCAAAGCAAATGTAATAGCACAGTCTTTTAAAAGAAATGCAGGTATTCCATCAGGACCAGTAGTTACTTTAGGTTTAACTTTTTTAAGTGCTTTTAATACATCTTCTTTACATATCTTGGGAATAGAAAGCTGGGGCATATTAGTAACTGTATGAGGATCAGCCCTCGAGTCAGCCATATCAAAACTGGTCGAGGTCACGAATGAAGACTAAAAAAATGAAGCAAATCCATTTAATATTTCTTGGGGGTCGCTTAAGGGAATGCTATTATGGGACATTAGATTAGGAATACTAGTAGTGTTTCTCATATTATTAATATATGACCAGAATTTGCTTGGGTTAGATTTAATCTGTGTTTCAATATTTCTAACATAATTTTTTTGAGCAACATCAATATCTTTTTTAATCTTCTTTCTTAACAATTTAAAATTTATATGAGCATCATCATCGTTCGTTTCATTATATATGCGCCAAAAACGTGATTTTTCTTTAATGTCCCTAATTATTCCACTATTATACCAGGGGGGATAAGATTTGTTCATAGGGGTTTTTAGAAAGACAAGATCTAGTTCTAGTTTTATCTTACCATTCCCCTTGCATTTAGGTATCTATAAAAAAACTTAAATTGCTATTGTCTCTACTATTTCTATGTACGACATAAAACACGACATTTTATTCCTCGGCCAGATATCTTGAATTATTTTACAAATTCGCAGTAACAGTTTTTATAAAAACACTAAACATAATTTCAATTAATAAATTAATAAAGCAAATAAACAGTCTATAATATGCACAATACCACATGTGAACGTAGTATTATTGAAGTAAGTTTTAAACACTTTTAACAAATACAACACTACATGTGAACGTGGTAAATTGCGTCGAAAACGAATTTACGGTTCATTTTACCCCACGAGTTGATCATGCGCACGAGCAGTGTAATTTTGTGGACACCATGTTTAGTTGATATTTCGTTGTGTTGTGTACAAGAAGTACGTAAAACCAACATGAAAAGTGAAAGCAGTTTATAATTATATATAGGTACCTATTTGAAATATTCTAGGTAAGTACCAGCAAAGTACGTTCATTTTAGAATTACAATATAAAATTTAAGTTGCCAGGCGAGGCATGGATATAATACATATAACATAACCTCTTTTTTTAACTTATTTCATGTAGCGTGGTTTTGTGAAACTTTTGCATGCTTCCTTTGTTTTAATGGCTGATTTATGCAACATAATTTAATATTAAGGTTGGGATGTATTAGTTTCTGCAAAATTTACTCCTAAAGAAATCGCGGTTAATATCAGAGGAGTAAATCGCAACCTTAAGGTTAAGAATTATAGTAGTGTTATAATAATAACCAAGCATATTGTGTTTTATATAGATGCAATAAAATTGGCGGTAATTTTTACGGTTGACAACTCATCATCAAGATTAAAAAGACAACGGCGTACCTAAAAGTTAAAGTTTGTTTTGTGTTAATAATTATTAATTAAAGTTTTATGACATGAAAATAAAAGCTAAATTTATTAGGCAATATACCTACGTCCTTTTAAATCAACTATTTTAACCGAAGAGGTTTGTTTATATACATTGTATATCTCTGCTTTGTGTATAGATGAACTTAGTCACTGTCAAAGTCTATTTTAATCAAAGATATTTAGATTGTGCACATACCGCGCAAGTCTAATATGAAATCACCTTGTACTTTGTATACCTAGTATATTTCAAAGATCTGAACAACAAGAAATAGAAGAATCTTCTCGAATAAGATAATTTTCTGTCTTGTTTCTTAATATTTATTATTCCACAAGTGGCATTAATCAAAGGGAAATGCAAAGTGGTAATTGACTTTAGGAATGCCGTATTTTATTGTCTTGCTATATAGTTATATACTAATGAACGGTCATTGATTTTTAGGGTTGGTTTAGAAAACTACAATGACCAAGAAAAAATGGTAAATTTTGTAATAATTAAATAATTACCAAATTTACTTTCATTCATTATTTTTTATTTAGAAAGACCTTGTGAAGAAGTAAAGAATTTGAAGATAGAAGTCGGCAAATTGAAATTAAAAAATGAAAAACTTTCAGCTAAAAATACCGAATTTGAAAAAATGCTGAAAGATTCTGTACGCTTAAATATTGATTTGCAAAAGGAAGTAATTAATATTGTTCAAGAAATGAAGGGTGTGTATATTTTTATATAAAGTACAGGGTGCAACTGAAAACAATATCTCTCGGAACAGAAAAGAAAAATACTCTGATTTATTTTGCATTTTGCACCCATCAAGTTAAAAACAGAAAAATGCAGTGTGTTTGTGCGAGGCAGAAACAGTTTTACTGAAAACGTGAATCCATGTTTATTAATATGAAGATACGAAGAATACTTACGTGAAATAATATTTCAAATGATAAATTATAACTAAATATCAATTTTAGAAGGAAAATTCTGAAATATTATTTTCTATAAAGAAAGTGTTATAGGGTGAAGGATACAGTATTGTTTTCGCTTAAGTGTTATGGAAATTAAAAAATTTCCTTTCAAATTTGGTAAGTAGATATAAGTATGATTTCATATTTCTTTTTACTAAGTTTTCTTCGTATCTCCGTTGTTAACATGATGAGTTTAATCTTTCGGTGAAATTATATTTTGCCTCTCACAATATTTTTATGAAAATCTTTTGTGTCAAAAAATGCACATTCACAAACAAAGAAAATATTGAAGTATAATTTTTTCTGTCCATGAATATTAACAATGATACACCCAGCTTTGTTTCCGCCTTTTAATCTGTGTTTTTTTAATAATTATTATGTACTGCCACAAATTAGCAAATATTGATTTCAATAATCAGGGAAGGAAGTAAGGGGAGGATGCATATAAACAATAATAAATAATGAAACAACAGTTTCAGTGTTAAATATGTTTTATTGCTCATTTTGTAAAGATTCATAAGCCAATAGGCACAATGTTTTTGGTTGAGTGACAATGGGTAGAATAAGCCGTTTATTATATTTTTGTTGGCGAGAGCAACTTTCAAATTAACAGTAACATACAATGCATATAAACACAACAATGACATAAATAAATACAGAACCCACAAGAGCTAGACTCGCGCGTGGGTATTTGTTTTCACATATAAATCATATACCATACATACATACTATTACCAATGACAAATGTAAACTATAAAGAATGTACAGGGTGTTTCCTATAAAATTATATCCCCCTTTATTTCGGTCAATTACCACCGATTTTAATTTTTTAAAACCCGGTCTAACACAGAATTTTCCGTAGATTTTGGATATGCTATTACTTTTTTTCCTACTTCAACCGTATACGAGGGGCAGAAAAAAGAATGGTTTTTTTAAATGGAACACCCTATATATTTTTACATATTTGGATTCGCCTCGTCCTTCTGAATACAAATATATATGACACTTATATATTTGCTATAAAAATGGCATAAATAATTGAATTTAAACTTAGGGCGTTTCCTTCAAAACTATACCCATTCGGTCAATTATTAACGGTTCAAAATTTTCAAAACCTACACAGAATTTTTCGTAGATTTCATATATGCTATTACTTTTTTCCTCCCTTCAACGGTATACGAGGGGTGGAAAAAAGTATGATTGTTTATATGGAATGCCCTGTATATTTTTACATATATAAGTATTATATATATTTATAATCAGAAAGGTAGGGTGGATCTAAATATGTAAAAAAATACAGGGCATTCCATAAAAACAACCATACTTTTTTCCACCCCTCGCATACCGTTGAAGGGAGGAAAAAAGTAATAGCATATATGAAATCTAAGAAAAATTCTGTGTAGGTTTTGAAAATTTTAAACCGTTAGTAAATGACCGAAATAACGGGGGGCGGGTGGGAATTTAACTATAAAAGCGAGCGTTAATTGAACACTACAGTCAGTTATCATTAGAATATTAATTTTGTTTGTGTATAACACAGTAAATCTAAATGTGGATGGCGTACGTAGAAGAAATCAAAGTTGTCGATTTAGAAAGTGGTGTGAAACATTTAAGTCAACAATTTTCAAATAGGCAGTTCGATGCTGAACACGAAGCGATCTATGGAATGGGTAAATTCTTCACAGAAGACTTTTGTTCTGATCTAACCAAAAAGTACAAACAAGCACGTGAAGTATGTAAAATGTTTTTGACAGATGTCATATATGAGGAATGCCTTGTAGACGATCTGATCGAATTAGGTTTTGAAAATGAAGTGCATTAGCTAAAACGGTTTTTAAGACCAGACCTTGCAACCAGATTAAGGATTGAAGACGATGACGATAGAGACGAGGGGATTTCTGTAAATTGAAATTATATTTGTTACTTTAAAGTATTGTAATTTTGGTGATATAATAAAAACACTTTATTAATATTTATTGTTTTATTTATTTCTAAACTCATGACATCATAAAATTTTCATACAGGTAATATACATTAGAAAGTGCACACATACACTTATTATTTAAATGATAAAAACATTTTGCATTGGATTTCAATAAAGGTGGTTGCTCTTCTAATTCCAAAACAGGTTGTGTAATAAATTGCCTGATGTAGTTTGCTTTTTCTCCTCCTTTGACGTAAACACACTCAGCAGATATACTCAAATTCGTAATAATTTCTCCGAACAGATGTAGTGGTGTAAACCCATCACTCCATTTAATGCAATGCTAATTTCTTGTTAACCACTGCGCTTGTTTTTGTAAGTCTGGTGAAAGCATCTTCAACGGATAAGGTGGTTTGAAGATATAATGACATACTTTCATTCCGTCATAGCCTGCTAACTCTTTAACGATAAACTTGTTTTCTATTTTAAATCCTTTAACATCGATAACAAGTTTCATATTTTTAAGCTTTCTAGTTTTCTTAATACCCTCACTTTCAAGCAGTAGAAATCAACAACTCTTCTCAAGTCTCGTAATTTTCTTCTGTGTTCTCGCAACATGTGATTATAAACTGATATCATGATTAGACTAATAATGCGACATTACTTGTCTCGTTATATAGCTAAAAAACATGTCATGTGCATTTTAATGTTGACGAACGATTTTTGTTAAAGGATTATAGGTGTAATATTTCTCATGCAGTATGACACAATATGCATTAGCATTCTTAGTAGGGGTGCCAGTCTCAAATTCTATTCTCATAACCACTGATCCAGCTTGCAAAGCTTCTTTTTGACGAGAGCAATCAACATGAACTAGTGGTGCAATTGTATTGAATTCTGTCGGGTTGAATATCGGTTGATTTATTTTATGTGGGTAATAGGATTGTTGAAAATCAGCAAACATTTTGTAGAGAGTTGCATATTTGTTATGTTTGAAGTCTAGATGTATATCACTATATGGGTATCTCTCAGAATTCAAGAAAATTCTTATGTTTTTTAGATCACAATTATCGAATTTGCTCATATCAGATGTAATTTTTCCTTTCTTATTTTTTTGAAGGCCAAGTAATGCATGTCTAGCAGTTTCAACTTTATTAGATGTCTTAGCATTCCACATATGTTGGATTGTGTCAGGTATAGATTGATATTCAATTAATTCCCTGCTTCTTAATCTTATAGGTAGATCAACGTTCTTACTTACAATCGTATAATCGTATTTGTTCTGACATGCTTACGGTCACATGTGGTACTCGCCATAATAATTTAGAAATGGTAATTTTTGGTTTTCAGTTTCATCAGCACTTGTAATAAATCATTACTACTACGTATCAATACTAATTCTTGTCGCATATTAATGATAATTTTTTGAAAATCCTCAAAGAATCCAAGCAGAAAACTTAATGGAAGGCAAACGTTGAAATCTCCATTTTCATCTGCTATAATTTTGGTTCCCTCACCTTTCATCTTTTTCGGGAACCACCCAGCGTTTTGCATAAAAATACTCTCGTTTTCATTTAATAATAGAAAATTAAATATAGGTGAAACCATACCAACATTTCTCACTGAATCTATTACAACTCCACCTAATTCATATCTAATTTCCCGAAACAAAAAGCAATACCATTATTAATAAATTCCAATTTTTTATCTGCAGTTCCATCATCTTTTATTAATTTTTCTTCGATGTATAAATAGCTAGTGCACGGAGCAGTATAGGCATCTAAATCTTGTATGGTAATTCTTGTTTCATCATTATAATCTAGAGTTCCAGATATATTGGGTTGATATGTATGATATTGATATTCTGCTACAGAATTGTCACTAAACGGTTGTTCGGTAATATTTAACAATTCCATTATACTAACACTTCGAATCCAAGTGACTGCAAAAACTGTTTATTCTCCGATGTTAATCGGCTGAAATTGTTTTTAGAACTGCGGATCTTCTTCTTACTGCTCCTTTCATAGTGATGTCTATGTACGGGTGACCTTGAATTGAGTATTAATACCATTTTATTAGTGGATTGATTTTCTGAGATGCAATCTAACTGTTCTTACTTCGTTTAGAAAATTGACGAGATTCCCCTCTTGATCAACTATTCTGATTGTAATGTTGTTAATGGTCTTGACGCTCACCTGGAAGTAAAGAATATTTGGGGGTACTTTCACTATCTTATACCCAACTGGAACTGTTGAAAAAAACTGATGAATAATGTGGACAGGTTTTCCATTAAAGAAAGAACCAACTGCAATGTTACAATCGATACAAATGGCATTCACTTTAGATATTTGCACGGAGTGATCAGAAATATGTTTTACATCAGCTCCCAACTCTCTTTTGTCCAATCCTAATACTGAGCCTATTGAATCGCTTCCTTTGAAATTTATTATTCTATTCATCTTTATAGCTACCTTAGATGTATTCAATATTCATATTCAAAGAAATCAAAATAACTGCATCTTCTACTGTTTCCACAATGCTTTTTATAATATCAGAAAGCTCATAGCATCCCTCATCAATTTCAGCTGCATACCCATCATTATCCCTCCACACACATTTATTGTTACTATTGTCTATGTTTGGAATTGTATTAAGTATCAAAATTTGTCAATCCTATTTCATAATCTATCTCTAAATATATGTAAGGATTCAAATCATAATCTAATTCAGATGACTTATCACTAAGAGCAAAAGTAAAAGACATATTAACACGTTGACAGTTTATTATTTAATGATTATAAAACATTATTTATATTGATTATATAAAAAAATTAAACATGTGTCCACAAACATATGAACTATTATTTTGTATTGAATCATAATTGTATTTTATTTTATTTGAGCTACCATCACTTAAAAAATATTTTATTAACTCTTCTGGGGGTCTTAAATTCCCATAACTATCAAAATAAACTATTTCTTTGTTTCTCTTGAAATATGCTATCCAATGAGTTCCGTCTCCATCATTATCATCCAGATTTACTATCCCAGATTCATTTTTCTTTATTCCTTTTGGAAGTGTATCTTTCATGAGACGCCTCGAAAATAAAGAATTTTCAGATTTTTTTAGAAATTTATTAAATATATATTGGTTAGTGGTCGGTGAGGTAGCTTTATTAGTTTTTTTTATAAGTTTTAAGGTATAATCGTGAACCTTTCTTTTCATGTGGGCCTAATATAAATCCTTCACCTTAGTGGTCTGTTCCATTGCTAAATTATGTCTCATTTGTTCTGCTATCAACTGACGATTTGCTTTGGCATCGTTAACTGCTTTTGTAATAACTGCCACACCTCCTCCTAATGCTCCCAAGAGAGGTAGCAGGAAAGGGAGAATGCCTCCTCTTTTTGGAGTGGGAATAACTCTTCGTCTAGGTTTTTTTTGAGGGCGATCTTTTTTTTTACTGCAAACTTTAAATTCATTTGGCCACCTTTCTTCTTCCTTGGAGCACGATTTCTTCGACTCTTAAGGCCCATTTCCACTTTACTATTTAGTTTCATTATTCTACCGACTCCCAGCGCAGCGAGTTTTTCACCAATACCTGAATCAGGTGCTTTTACACGTTTAAATGCAATTTTAGCTAATTCCCTATCCGCTTGATTTCTTCTTTCGACGTCTTGAAATTTAGAATATGCTATATCGTTTTCTCTACATGCCTCGTCTAAAGGATTAATTCCGGTGTCACCACGTTGTAGGCGCTTTGCAAGTTTGGTCCCCGGTCCACAATAATTATAACCAGGTATATGTAGTTCCACAGGAAGTTTATTTATTATAGTATTGAGTAAACTGCGTCCACTCTTTTTAGAGTTTCTATTACAAGTGATGCGTGAACGTTTGCTTCGATCCATTATATGTATATTAAATTACACAGATGAATGCATGTTATTTTGTGAAATAACCCTTTATATATAAAGCAGGAAACAATGATCTATAAGTTTCTAACGGTTCTCTTTATAAGGAAGTTCTGTTTTACGATAAAATTGATGTGAACAATGCAAATTCAACAGCAAGAAACAATCTTACCAATTGTAAATCATGATGAGATTTCATTGACCAACAACTTTCAAAAGCATGGTATTTTGTTTGGTGGAATGTCGAAACGAGGACTTTTGGTTGGAAGTTCTGGGTGTGGAAAAACAAATGTCATGCTTAGTTTATTGGAACATCCTAATGGTTTACGATTTGAAAATATTTATTTATATTTTAAATCTCTACATCAACCCAAATATGAATTTTTGAGACTTTTAATTAAACCTATGAAGGAAATTTAATATTTTGAATATAATGATGGTGATGAAGTAATACCTCCTGAAGAAATAAAGTTAAATTCAGTGATCATATTCGACGATTTAGCATCTTGCAATCAAAGCATCATCAAAAACTATTTTTGTTTCGGACGTCATAGAAACACTGACTGTTTTTATTTATGTCAGACTTATTCCTCTATTCCCAAACAACTGCTTAGAGATAATGCTAATCTTCTTGTGATATTCCCGCAGGATATGACCAATCTAACATTTATGATGATCATGTAAACGTTGATATGAGTTTACAAGATTTTAGAGAACTTTGTTCATTTTGTTGGAAAGATAAATACGGATTTGTTGTAATAGATAAAGATTGTGCTATCAACTCTGGAAGATATAGAAAAGGATTTGATAAATTCATTCAGATATAAAGTGGGAACATTAAATACTACCAATCAGTCGCCATGGATAATCGTGTGGTTGCAGAGCTGTTAAAGACAAGAAAGGCGCTAAAGCAAAAATATCATAACTTGAAGAATGATATTGCCGAATCACAGTTTTAGTTGGAGAAAAATTATAAACCGATAACACAACCTCTTAATGAAATAGTATCAAAGTTTCTCCAAAATTAAATTTGAAAGAAGAATTAAAAGAAGAAATCATCAGGGATAGTTTAAAGCCTCGACCGAGTACCCAACCACCGCACGACTATTATCGTCTGACAGCTCCTATTGATTTGGGAGAGCAGACGTTTCAGTTTGATTCAACTCAAAGCCAACCCGAAATTGTTGAGAGTTTTTTTGATGAAACTTTCCCTTCGACAATAGCAGATAGTGAAACAGAACATCAGCGTTATTTAAGCCAGTTTAAAATACCACTACCTCGAGCGTATATTGAAGATAGAATTAATGATACTAAGGGAGATTTTGATGATAACTTTGGGGTTCACTTTGACCCATTTAGAAAGAGCTATGCAATGGATTTTGACGGAGCTGACTTTATCATTAATGGTGAATTTACATAAATTGGTACACCAGGATTATATGAACTAATGTTCAACAAGCATCCAGCAGTTTATCGGTCAACAGATGTAGATCAATATATTGATATCATTAAAAGGACGAATACCCAGTTTTTAGGTTATAATCCTCAAAGAGGTCTATCTACATCAAATGCAAGTAAATTCATAGATATTATCAAACCGCGAGTTACGAATTTATATTCGATGTCACAAGAACGGAAGAGAAAACCAAGAGCATCGAGTGTGAGATCTACCTCAGAAGTAGAGCAAAGACCAAGATCGAAGTCGATTCCTGAACCAGTGAGGAAAACAAGGAGACAAAATAAGACCGGTGGAAAACTAACAATGATGGAATTCAATAACAAAAATATTGAATATAAACATTTTGATGATTATAATGAAATTGTAGATCGATTAAAGCTGCCCATTGCAACACAGTTAGCAGGGAATATTGGACATAACAACGAAATAGTTCCGATAATAGAGGAGTTAAAGGAAGGTAAAATAATTAGATAAATAGTGTGCATGGAAAAGTTAAGGCTTCATTTACTGTGCTACTATATTGATCGAAAGCATACTGATATCATCTCCTTTCTATTATTCTACAATATGACTGACATTAAGAAGGTAATAGTAAAAGAAATTCATATTAGAAGATATTTCAAACGAAGAAGAGTAATTGTTAAAGGTCTAAATGATCTTCTTCAAGCAGATCTCGTAGAGATGATCCCTTACGCTAAAATAAATAAAGGTTGTAAATATATTTTAGTAGTCATTAATGTATTCTCAAAATTTGTTTGGTGTGAACCTGTGAAAAATAAAAGTGGAAAAGAAGTTTCACAAGCAATGGGAAGAATCCTATCAAATATCAAACTGCTACCCAAAAATTTGCAAACAGATATGGGAAAAGAATTTTACGATAAAGAATTCAAGGAATTAATGGATAAGTGGAAAATTAACCATTATAGCTCTTACACACATCTTAAAGCAAGCGTTGTTGAAAGAGTGAACAGAACCCTAAAAAATAAAATGTGGAAACTGTTTAGCTTACAAGGAAATTACAAGTGGTTAAATCTTTTACCAGACATTGTTGCGGAATACAATGACACCAAACACAGAACGATCGGAAGGAAACCTAATGATATTAAAAATAAAAATGAAAAACACTTGTTGCAAACTGTATATGTATAGTCATTTGAAAATAGTCGATCCAAGGAAGCAAAAATTTTAAGTAAACGATTGTGTGAGGATTAGCAAATACCGAGAAGTCTTTTGCAAAGGATATACTCCAAACGGGTCTAATGAAATTTTTAAAATCATAAAGGTTCATAAAAGTAATCCTAGAACTTACCTTTTAGAAGATCAGGAAGGTAATGAAATTCAAGGAGGATTCTATGAGTAGGAACTTCAGAAAGTAAAACATCCCGATATATATCTTGTGGAGAAGGTTTTAAGAAAAAAAGGTGACAAGCTCTATGTGAAATGGCTGGGATTACCCAATAAATCCAATTCATGGATTTCTAATAATCAAATTGTATAAACATATTATATATTATAACTTTTGATGTACTCCTTTATCTGTATAATATTTTCACCCTTAATTAAACAATTTTTTAGCATATATTTCTTTTATTTTATCACTTTAACACAAATACATGATACATAATAGGTTTCGCTAACATTTCATTTAAATCTATCATTAAATACGTCACATCTATGATTATTTTCTAAAATAAGACTGATAATATTTGAAATTTTTTCTACTCTTCTATTAAACCGCATTCGGTCAATGACTAAAAAGTCCAAATATCGCTTCCTTGATGATTGATATGCGAAATTCCATGTCACCATAAAATATGTTTTATTATTATCTGTATTAAATGTTACTTTCTTCATTATTAAACTCTACCACAGAACTCAATTTCAAATAATTCCGGGTAAATGTAAATTAATTCCATGAGCATACAAACATTTTCATTATTACAGTTTTCGAGCGGCTGAAGCAAATTCATTACATTCTCAAACACATCTCCCTTTTGTCGCTGTAGTCCGTTTTGCATAATTTTAAAGTACTTGAAAACTGTTGCCTTCTCAGCATATCAATTCTATACTTGACAAGTGGCAATGCTTCCCACAACTTGCAGATGGATTCATACCCCAAGTAAATATGAGTTATTTTTTACGACTTTTATCACTCTCGAATAGGATATTTTTTCAAACTGTATCGTAAAATTTTCACCATCTATCTGCTCTGCTTTGTCGTTGGTATATAGATAATTATTTGCAATACCTTGGTATGTAAAAAACTCATTCCACTCACTTTCATCAAAAATTATTGTGTCCAATTTATTGCCTGTTAGTTTTATACAAGGTGCATACCAGAAGTCATATGCTAATCCAGTCGACACATATTTCCTTTTTGATTTATTCAGTTGATATTTTCGTTCACCAATTACAACTAGATCATTCTTGTTTTGAGGTGCATGAGGTATATTTTCCGATAAATCACTTTTTAGTTCAGGTAGACTGAAGATACTGCCACACTGAGTCATCTTGAATACTTGTATTTATTAACAGTTGTTGAAATATCGTAGCAGTAGCAACGTAAAAATAAAAACAAAATATTTGAGTTGTTAATAAATAAATTATATAATTGACAGATATTCAAATAGAAATGTACTAAACTGTTATTGTGAAGAAACCAGTATAATAAACATATAATACAGTCCACTAAATTAATTATTCATAACATTTTATGGTCCTTCTCAATCGGATTGGAAAAAGAAGTAATAGAAGATATTCCAATTTAGCTGCAAGTGCAAGTTAGTAACAACAGAAGCAAATAGCAAATTGTCAATAAGACAGCGGATCGTCTAAACAGGTGATACCTCAGCATTGGTCGCTGTACTATTTATTGGAGGACATAGTAAGAAGTAGATTTCTTAATTGGTATTTTGTGGCAATATTGTCTATTTATTACTATAATTTATTTGCACAAGCTATAGTATAATTAACTATAAATATAGTGTTTATTTCTATTTGACTCCCATATTTTGCTAAAATGGCAGAAGTAGAAACCGAAAGAAAGCTATTAATTAAAAAACGAGGTTCAGTTAAGGCCAAATTAACACATTTTTCAAATTATGTCAATACTTTAGAAGCTAAATTTAAGCAAAAGTGTGTAGATGGGGTAGATATAATACAATTTGAACATCGTATTCAAAGATCAGCTAATATATTTAGTGAATTTGACACCATACAAAATGATTTAGAATATATTACTGAAAATGCAGAAGAACTTTTCATAAAGCGAGAACAATTTGATAATTCTTATTATGAAATTATAGCTAAAGCCAAAAAATTTTTTTCTGATATAAATAATTCAAACAGTGAAAATACCCCGCGATGGTAACGATGTTCAAAGTTCTATTAAACTACCTACAATCCAGTTGCCTAAATTTAACGGTCAATATGAAGATTGGTTGGAATTTAGAGATACATTCATGTCATTAATTCATACGAACAGTTCTATCTAATATACAAAAGTTTCACTATCTTAGAGCGTCCTTACAAGCAAGTGCAGTGCAGGTAATAAGTTCCCTCGAATTTTCAGCTCCTAATTATACAGTGGCGTGGGATTTACTGTGCAATAGGTATAACAACATTAGATTATTAATACACGTGAAATCTTTGTTTAATTTAGAGCAGATTCTTAAAGAATCCTCAGAAAAACTGCGTAAATTAATAGATACTGTTACCAAACATTTACGTGCCCTCAATAATCTCGGCCAGCCTACCGACCAATGGGACACTTTAATTATTTTCATAATTTCTTCTAAACTAGACAGTTACATCTAGAGAGTGGGAAGAATTCAAGTCAAATTATGACATTCTAACTCTAGCTAACTTAACTGAATTTTTAAAAAATCGTGCCGACCTAATCGAAACTTTAGAGTCCAACAAACCCGACAAGCGCTTTCCTAAATTAATAGAAAGTCAGCATAAATTTAAGGGTCTAGTGACTACCAACGATGTCTCTTATATATTAAGTTGTCCAGTTTGTAAAAATGAGCATCGTGCCTATAATTGTCAAACTTTTTTAAATTTAACCGCTACTGAACGTGTTAATCAAGCCAAAAATTCAGTCCTTCGCAAAGATGCAACCGGAGGAGACATTGGAAATGACGAAGTAGAACGCAAATCTTGTGATATTTCGGATGTGATAAAAATGAAAATTTGTTGCAAAGTAGTAAATAGTTATTTCATTAACACAAAACATTTTCAAAAAGTAAAATCTTATTATCAGTAGTTTTATTTAGAAATTAAAATAAAAAGTTATTTTATTACCAAAAACATTCTCATAATGAAAACTAAAATGGTATTATACAAATTTTTTTCAGTAACAAACATTTTTAATGTTAAAACTGAAATAATTTAATATAATTTCGGGAAGATGAAAAATGATTCCTAACAATTACAAATACCGATATTGATTAATCGCAAACTATTAAACGCAGCTAATAGTACAGGAAAAGTGTCCAAACTGAACAAGAACATAATGAATTCGTTGAAACTTGACATATACGTTTAAAAATATAATATACCTATGTTTCAAGAAACTTAAGAGTCCCGAACCGTAAGGGGTGTGTCGGAGCTGTCTACTTGAAAAATCGTGGGATGAACTAGGTTTTTCATATTCATAATAAAAATTGGCAATTGAACCATGAGAAATTTTAAAAAAATAAGAATATTCAATATCAAAATCACAAAAATTCAATTGAGATGGTCCAAAGGAAATTTTTAAAATATCTTGCATTCAAACTTGATGGTTATTACCCCGAAAGGGGCACAGATCATAATCTTTTGCTACTGAGATTCAATGTTGTTAGTCTTGAGCTAAGGAGAGCCATTTTTGCTATAAAATTTGTTTATAATTTAGTGCATAATAATATTGATTGTCCGGATCTATTATCCAACTTAAATTTTCTAGTACCCAGGTTGACTTCAAGGCAAGACATCACATTTTACAATGATATGGCTAGAACTAATGTCCTGATTAAGAGTCCTATTTATGTTATGTGCTCCTATTTCAACAGAATTTCTGCAAATTGTGACCTATATGAATGCACACTTAAGGAAGTATTAAATACAGCTCACTTAAATGCTGTCACTATGCTTGCTCAGTAAATATATATTCTAAATGTTATTGTTATTCATCATAATATTATTTGTTTGTAAAAATGTATTTGAAATGATTTTACTATTGCTATTTTTTTTTCTTCTCTATAACATTGCTTAGGCTATTTGGTACATGTTACATTTATGTTTAATTTTATATATGTATGTACATATATGTATACCTATAAGTATATATATTTCTTTCTTTTTGTAACATAGTTGTATTACATTAAATTTTATTTCTGTAATTATTTCAGAGTTGTCCTGTAATTGGATTGTAAAATCTGTTGGGCAAATAAACTAAATAAATAAATAAATATTTCCATTTATAGAGAAATATTAATTTTTGACTTTCTTATTAAATTTTTTTACCTTTACGTTTGTTTCCTTCATTTTCTGCTTGTTTATCTGTGAGTATATTCTGCAAAATGAAAAAGTACATAATCATTGTACAAGCGAGGATTATCGAGTTGTTTAAAATTTTATATATATTGAATGAAATATTCTCAGTGGTTATGATACCACGTCTAGAATAATATTCTACACGTGGTATCATAACCACTGAAGGCATGAGTCAGTAAAATTGTATTTTTCTACTACCGTCTATATAAATGAACTTTGTAACCCTAGCAACACGCGCGATAACGAAAGTAAACATTCGAGTTACCTGGTTGCTAAGGCGTTGCTATCTACGAAAGTAAAACTTATGCGGCCACGACAGAAAAGTAGAAAAACAAATTTTAAACGAAATTAATTCGTTCTATTTGAACAATAATACAACTAAACAATTTTGTATTAATAAAGAAAGGTCTTTCTAGGAAGTACGCCAACATTTCTGTCGGCACGTAATACCTACCTACTCCATTTTAAAAACGCTTCATAAGTTTGCATATACCTTGCTTTGGATTTCTTGGGGTAAAACAAGGCACAAGCAATATTCCCATTTATATCGCCACAAAACATATGTACCTATTTGTTTATTTTAGTTTGAAACCACCAGAAATTAAAATGTGTAATATGTCCTTGCCATGGAAACAATTTTCACAGGCAGCCTCCTCAACTATAAAATTTACTAAAAACGTCAATTAATTTCATGAAATAATTAGTTTTAAATTAGTAAGTTCCATAATTTTTTTCGGTATAGTAGAAAAAATATAATACATTTCACGATGCGAAGACCCTTTTAAGTATTCGGTGTTGTTTGAAAGGTCTCGGCTTCGCCTCGACCATTCAAAAATCACCTCACCCCTTAAAGTAACCTTTCGCATCTAGTAATACTATTTTTATACGTTCTTGTCATTTCTGGATTTCTGACGAAGAAAGAATTTTCCATATAATTTTTCCTGTTCCTGGCTTTATGAAAAATATATCATTTTCTTCTGGAGTAAAAGCGATTAATAGAACAAGGAGATCACCGTCCTCATCGACTGGGTATAAATGTTCGTCTATTATTTAATATTTCAGTTGCTGTTTTAACAATAGGTGAATCCACATCATCTACAGCTTGTTTTACAAACAATCCTTTGTTTTAAAGAATTTTTGGCAACATTGAAATTAATAGAATTTCGTTTATATCATTTGATAAAAACTTTTCTTGATTACTGAATTTTGCCTAAATTTGGTTTTCACGTAGTTAACATACGTCGTGCAAATGTGTATGCAATAAAAATCCACCTTCAAATTACATAAATAATAAGTATAGAGTTACAAAGATTTCGCAATTTTCTTGCTTATTTGATTAATTTTGGTACATTTTGCCTGTACTGTAACCGTGTGACATATCATTGGATCAGGCATTGAGAGAGGAGTTGAACATATATACATATTTTATTTTCCTTCAAATCACCGCTATCTTTGTAAATTGCGAAAAACGACAAAATTTTAAGTTACATATGGTTTTCTGCTATACATATTTCGACGAGACAAAAGGAAATAAGCTTATCGACGTGCTTCTCGATGTTAAGTTGTGTTGGAGATTGTTGGGCGTGACTTTTCTAACGCTGCGATAAATTCCCATGTAATAATTGTTTGTTTACTTTTGCTTAATCTACCTCATGTTAAAGTATAATGGCACTCAAACCTCCAACACTCCGTAATACGTACAAATCAGGTATCGGCAACCTGCCAGAGCAACCCTGATTCTAAATGATTTGTCAAATTGCAAGTCATTGACAAAATTGAAAAAATTGAAAAAACACGAAAACCTCAAATACTATTTCCAAGCGAATTTCCGAGCGACTGTTTTGGTAAGAAATCCAAGGTAGAGGGTCGAACTTAGAACTACATCGTGAATTGCACGGTCACGCTCTGATTTTAGGCTCAATAGGAGTGAACGAAAAAGTGTAATTTTGACGTCTATCGTTCTGAAACCACTAAAATCTCACGCGTTACGTCATTCTGCCATGAAACTGATTTTCGACCCCCTACTAGGAAACTAAAAACATTTGTTTAATCTTGCTCTTGAAACATGCAGTTTCTTACTTGGATACAATACTCGATACAATTAAATGTCAAAGTGAATGAAAGGCACTATCGAGAAACAGAAAATTGTTTCGGGGTCCTGAAGTCGTCCCGAGTCCGAAACTGTATTCGGTTCCGTCCTAGGATCGATATTAAGAAATCATTAAATTTTGCTGGATCGACTATAAGGTGTAATCCATCGGACGCACTATGAATTTTTTGGCGAATTTTGCGAAAACACGAAAATTTTAAACCTTATTTCCGAACGAAAACTGGCCGCCGGGCCGCCGTTCTGGCAATAAATTCAAGCTCGAAAGTCCA
This sequence comes from Rhagium mordax, assembly GCA_963680705.1. NCBI lineage: Eukaryota > Metazoa > Arthropoda > Insecta > Coleoptera > Cerambycidae > Rhagium > Rhagium mordax. The sequence goes on from OY796656.1 coordinate 62,681,368, forward strand.
ACTTGAAAGTACATCGTGAATTGTGCGGTCCAGCTGCGATTTTGAGGTCAGCAGATCCTAACTAAAAAGTGACATTTGTGACGTTAACGAAAAATTTTTAAGTTTTGGCATTGAGTAAAAATAATAAAGAGGCGCAACTGTCAAGGTTTCGAGATTTTAGTGTTGTATTTTTTCATCAATAGCTCCATGATTGTCTTCAATTTTAAGGGCTATACAGCCACATTACAAATAGCTTTCCGTAGCACTAAAAATTGATGAGAATCATGAAGTTATTGGCAAAGAAATACAATACTAAAATCTCGAAACCTTGACAGTTGCAACTCTTTATTATTTTTTACTCAATGGTTTTGGCAAGACCTGCTCGCGCATGAAATTTGGAGGGTTCTGCGCGCGCATTCGGCCTTTTTAATTTCGCAAAATTTACAAAACTCTTCGACGTGGGATATTGAAACGTTAATAACTTTTTAAATATTCAAAGAATCGCAACGAGATATAGCCGTTGGGATTTTCTCGATAAGAAGACGCCTATAAAAAAATAATAACATAACTGCCGGTACTACGTGATTTAGACAACCAATAAAAAATTGGTCACTCTGTTGTCGCCACTGTTTCTATAAGTCATGCTTCATAAAATGCAACATGAAACTGATTTTCAACCCCCTATACGAAAACAAAAACATTTCCAATGTTAAAAACTTAAACTTTGTTTGAATTGCCTTAAACCTGGTCATTTCAATAATTATTGCCGTTTGCGAGCTAGCTGTCGTAAATGTAAAGGCAAACATAATACATTACTACATATCGATCAACAATCTCATCAACAATCTCAAGGTAATGATGAATCGACAAGTAGTCAAGTAAATATTTCTTTAACTTCTTCTAATATTAATCAACAAACTCTGTTATCTACGGCATTGGTTCAAGTATTAGATAATAATAATGTTGCTCATTCAGTACGTGTACTTCTCGATCCTGGTTCACAATCCTGTTTCGTGACTCGGAACTTATGCAAACGTTTTCATATACCTACAGAAAATATAGATTTTCTAGTGACAGGAACAATAATTCTCTTTCTAAAATCAATGAAAAATGCAATATTAAAATACGTGCGCAACATACAGATTTCAGTATACAATTATCTTGCTTCGTATTGTCAGAGATAACCACTAACTTACCCAATGTTAGGGTTCAAACTAAAAACTTAGGAATTCCAAAGAATATAATTTTAGCAGACCCATCATTTTGCACGCCGGCACCTGTAGACATACTGATAGGTGCGGATACTTTTTGGGACCTGCTTTGCAAGGGGCCCATATAAGCTTAGGGAAAAATAAACCCATTTTACAACAAACTAAATTTGGATGGATAGTTTCCGGGCCTCTTGGCGGTGTTCAAATGTCAAAAGTTCATTGTAATTTCGTAAAAAATGTAGACATCCAAGAAGGTCAAACAATAAAAGAAGTAAAAAATAATTGCCGTCAAATTTCAGATATTTTAAAATCCGGGTGTTTTAACCTAAAAAAATGGTGTTCCAATGAACCTTTTATAATTGAGGACGTTACAGATTCCGAATCAAATTTAAATAGCTTTGAATTTAACGAAAATAAAGGTGTCACAAAAACTCTTGGACTCAAGTGGTGTTGTAAATCAGATGAGTTGATGTTCAATCTTAATATTGATAATAAGACCGAGAAAATAACAAAACGTTCCATATTATCTTGTATAGCAAAAATATTTGATCCACTAGGTTTGCTTAGTCCATGTACGATTGTAGCTAAGATTATCTTACAGCATTTATGGCGCGAAAAATTGTCATAGGATCAATCAGTACCACTAAGTTTAAATTCATCTTAGATCACATTTGTTAATGAATTGCATGAAATTAATAATCTTGCTATAACACGTTACGCCTTATGTACTAATCCCAGAATAGTAGAGTTATATTGTTTTGCAGATGCTAGTCAGGAAGCATTTGGGAGTTGTATTTTTTTAAAGTCTATAGATTACAATGGGAATGTTCAAATTAATTTATTATGTGCCAAAGCTAAAGTAGCTCCCATTAAACCTACCACAATCCCAAGACTGGAACTTCGCGCGGCGTATGTATCAGCAAAACTAGCTAACAAAGTAAAAACTTCACTGAGACTTAATATTAAAGATTGCGTATTTTAGTCAGATTCAACTATTGTTTTAGGGTGGATAAACACATCACCACATCTTTTAAAACAGTTCGTCCGCAATCGTGTGTCTAGTATTCAAGAATTAACGAAATTTAATACATGGCGTGACGTGCCTACCAAAGAAAATCCCGCCGATATATTGTCACGCGGTAAAAGTGCAAAATTAATCGGTAATTGTGATATCTGGTGGCACGGCCCAGACTGGTTAAAACTAGATGAATCTCATTGGCCAGAATTTATGCTTTCTAATGTTGATTTACCTGAAGTCATATGTCAAACTCATTCTTCTGTAATAATTCTAATCCATTGTTTTTCATTTACAAACTTTTCTAGTTTTATCAAAACTAAACATTGCATAACTTATATTTTACGCTTTAAAAATAATTGTTTAAAATCAAAAGACGAACGTCAATCGGGGCAATTAACAATTAATGAACTTAATTGTGCATTTAAAACGCTGCTCAGATTATCTCAAATAAATTCTTTCCCGGAAGAGTATAACGACCTTTTACATGGTCATAATGTCAATTCGAAAAGTAAAACTTTGCAACTAAATCCATTTTTGGATTCTGAAGGTTTGATTAGAGTTAGAGGGCGTTTACTTAATACTAATTATTGTTTTGATAAAAAAAATCCCATTTTAATATCGGCGAAACATCATTTTATTAAGTTAATTTTTGAATATGAACATATAAAGTTACTTCATGCGGGTACCCAACTTCTGCTATCTTCAATAAAAGAAACACTTTGGCCTATTTCTGGTAGAAATCTAGCTAAAGTAACAGTACATAAATGTTTAAAATGTTATAGATTTCGTGCTCAATGTGTTCAACCAATTATGGGAAATTTACCTGCACAACGCTTTCTTACAGATTTTCCATTCCAAGCAACTGGAATTGATTATGCTGGGCTTTTTTTAACAAAAGACCGAAAAGGGCGTGGTTGTAAACTTATTAAAAGTTATGTAGCATTGTTCAAATGTTTCGCTACAAAAGCATTGCATTTAGAGTTGGTGAGCGATCTATCTACTGAATCATTTATTTTATGGCTAAAACGATTTATAGCACGTCGCGGCAAACCAACACATATCTATTCTGACAACGGAAAAAATTTCGTTGGAGCAAAAAATATTTTAGAAAATTTAGGCAAATTTATAGATTCTAATAAAAATAAATTCATAGAGTTTTCATCTATTGGAAATTTTACTTGGCATTTCTGCCCAGTACATGCTCCCCATTTTGGCGGAATATGGGAGGCTGGCATTAAGTCAACTAAATTTCATCTTAAAAGAGTATTGGGTGAAGCTCATTTAACTTTTGAGGAATTTACTACTCTTCTTGTGCAAATAGAATCAGTATTAAATTCTCGACCACTTACAACTATATTGTCAACACAGTGGATTTATTAAAATGAATTTATTTATCTAACAAACTATTTGAATCTGATTTGTCTATCTTATAATTATGTTATTACCAAAAAATCAATTAAATAAATATACACCATTAGCTTAGCATTTATTGGAAAGAGATATCAAAATTTATTAAGTTAACTATCAATAAAATTATAACATTCAGTAAATAAAATATAATTCTAAATTCCAATAAAATATTGTAAGGTGAACAGAGGAAGCAAGGCTTCCAATTTCACCTTAGCAATTATTGTAAAATAAAGTCAATTACCTTCTATGCTGATAGCATCTCTTTCTGATAAATGCTGACTATGAAAATTAGTCTATTATGGAAAGAATGACTAGAAGGGGAAATGTACAGTGGTGTTGTGGATTAAAACATAAGGGAGAAAAATGAGTTAGTTGGGAGCTAGGCTAGAAGAAGGTGCAGAAAGTGAACTGTGTTGATACAGCCCCATAGTGTTAAGATGTGTGTAACAAAGTAAGTATTAAGTTAATTTGATATTTGTGTATTAAATTTAAATTTAATTTCATTTAATTAAATGTTAGACAATATTAAAATGTCTCAGTTGGTGATCACAAATTTAATTAAAGTAATGTTCATTTAATTCATTTTATTCTTTCAACAACCCTCTCGCAAGCTAAGCAAGTAATGTTCACCCCATCCAAAAGGGTGGTCGTGACATATGTGGTGGAGGCGCCTTGCTTCGTTTCCGATGGTTAATTCGTCAAAATTAACTATTTTTTTTGGTATCCTCAAGTTTTTTGCATTAATAGACATTTTTTTTTGCCTCCCATTTGGAGCTTTTTCCAATCTAAAAATAAAAAATATATATAAGTAACATAGAAGCTTTACAGAACTACTGATTTTAATTGAATGAGATAAGGGGATTTTTTGGTGGTGTTAAAATGTGTAGATACTAATAGTATTAATACCCCTCCTAAAACCCCATTAGGAACTTTTTTTAATTAATATTTTGGCCAATGGCAGTGTTTTAACTGGCTGGTTCAAGTATTATGAGTGAAGTTTTTAATTCTCAAAATTTTTTTTTAATATTCTGGCAAGTGTTAGTGTTTTAACTGGCTGGCACGGATATTAAAATAAAATTTTTATTCCCTCGAAAGGAAATTTTGGTTGATATTTTGGCCATCGCTAGTGTTTTAACTGGCTGGTTCAATTATTGATAGAAAAATTTCTACTAATTTTTTAAATGCCACGTAAAAGATTAGGTAAAAGGGAGCGCCAGAAAAAGAAACTGCGTTCCTTGTGTAAATTAACCCCTATAGAAATTCAACTAAATGAAGCTGGTCTACCACTGACACCACGTGTCTTAGGACCAAGTACTCCACTCCCTAAAGATACGAATTTTTTTATATTTTCAGAGCCAGGCTCAAATTCAAATAGTCGCCCCCAAACACTAACCATTCAATTATAAAAAATGTATTTAATTAAATAGAGTCAATAGTTAATAAATCAGTAGTAATTAGTCTCTAGGTAATAATAAATAAAATATCATTTTATTGGAAGTTGGTAATATGTAACTTATTTTACAAATATTTTATTTTAAATGAGTGACACCATTTATTTTATACTAATAATTATTTAGCCATTATTATTAAATATAAATCTATATACCCACATGACTACGTATAATTATATAAATAACATATAGCTACATAACAAATAAATAAATATTATCCTAGTATAAATACTAAATAGGCTAAATGCCTAACGAAGATAACCAAAGAAAAATTATCACGCGAGCGGAAACTCTAAAAATCGCGGTAACTGAGAAGAAAGAGGCACCATTTACACCACCATATCGTAGTACAGAATTATTTAATGAGGAAAACGCCTTTAGTAGATCTCCAATATTACAAAGATCGCCAATCTCAAGCCCCGTTCCCTTATTAGGAGAACTCAGACAAGAAAAGAACAAATTAACCAACCCAAAACCCAGCAAACGAAATATAAACCTCAATAAAATTGATGATACTGCAATACCTGGCCCGTCAAGTGGTTTAACACCCACCGACTTGGTACCAAGAGACGAAGGGGAAACAGACAAACCTACAAATATACCACCCACCAACTTGACACCAATAAACGAAGTGGAAACAAGACAACTTAACATGGCCAACGTGACGCTTTCCGATAGTTTGGCGAACCCCAAGACACCAGCAACACCAAAATTTTTATGTCCACCAACATTCAACCCATGCACGAAGAACGCCACATCTTTGATAAAAACGTATGAAAGGACAGCAGCAGCAAACGGATGGGACGAAGCATTCAAAATTGCATATCTGGAGTCATTTTTGGAGGGGGCTGCATACTTATGGTACGAACGATATAAGAGTGAAGAAACCAATGGGCAGTAAGAAACATGGCTGCAGAAAATATAAACAAAAGACAGGCTATGGACAAAATAAGGTATGACGAAAAACATCGTCACCTAGAATTCGGGGAAGGAGAAAAAGTAAAGGTTTTCACACCGATAAGAAAGGTGGGGCGATCAGAAAAACTACTACTGAGATGGTTTGGTCCATACTACATAGTAAGGAAAATAGGGGAAGTGAACTACGAAATTCAAAAAGGACCAACAAACAAATCAAAAAAAGAAGTAGTACATGTGAGTCGTATATTACCTTACAACGATCCTTGGACCCCCGAAGTGGTACCCATTGATGATGATGGGAACGTGTAAATAATTAAGTGGTATATAGGTAATAAGGATAGTAATTATTTTAAGAAATCGTTGTTTTAGTTTTCACAAGCAAAAGTGCATTCATATACGTAGGAGTGTAAGGAGTAAATAATAAATAATAAGACGCATCATTTTTTTTCTCTCATGGGACATGCATAATAAATATTAGAAATTTTTTAGTGATTATAGAATTGTTATATACAGGTTCGTCATTTTGGCTATATTGGCAAATACTATTAACCCTAAATCGCAAAATTTGGAGGTTACTGCCGGGGCTTTTTGGAGAACTCTACCATCAACGGTGAGTTACGAGGCCACCATCCCGCTAATCTACGAGGCAAACTGGTACGAGAAGGAGGAAGAAGAAAAAATTCAATTCAAAGGAAGTTGTCTCAACAAAACAAATAGGGAAGCAGAGTGTATTATGCTACAAAATTTAGATCTTTTAAAAAATGCCTATGAATTGGAGGTTGCGTCTCTAGAAAATAGTTGGAATATTAATTATTTACAAAATATTGCTAATTCAGAGAAAACTTATTACCGTAACAGAAGATCGTTAGATTTTCTAGGAGAAGGTTTATCTTGGTGTTGTGGGGTGGCAACACAACACAAACTTGATGACTTCTCAGCGAGCGAAGGGATCTTAAGAGAACAAGTGTTCAAGTTAAACAGGGGCCTTTCGAAATCAATTACACAGATTTCAGAGGATTCAAAAAAATTCAAAGAATATGAAAAATCAATAGCCACAGCTTTCAAAACAACGGAAAGTAAAATTCATTACTTAGAGTCCTTTGCAAATGATTTCAAGAAAACAGTCTCGTCTCATCAAGATGAACAGACTAATTTGGTACTATCTCTCATAAACAATCAATTTCAAAATCTTAAACATATAATTCACATTACTAGGGCAGTGAAAAAACAAGGCATCTTGACGTCATGTAGGCAGCATCAAATACCTATAGCCATTCTTAACCCCGACGTTTTATCCCATGACTTAACAAACTTACAAAAAGAATTACAACACTCGAACCAAAGCCTGGCAATACCGGTATCTGAAATTTCAAAATTCTATCAACTTCCACTTTGTGACTGTGCCTTTATAAAAAACAAAATTATTATCAATATTAGAGTACCGATTACACAAATAAACGAATCCTGGGAATTATTTGAACTAGTCACCACACCTTTTGCTTGGTCAAATCAAACATGCGTCATAAATCATGACACCATCTTTTTGGCAGTTTCAAAAAATCTTCAAAGTTCTAACAGTCAGATAAGACAAATTTCAGGTACAGGTTTACATCACTGTAAACCTTTTCATGACAAATTATGTTTTCTACCTCGGTTCTCAGCAGACATGTTGCAAGGTCCAGCTTGCGCAAAGAAATTATACAACGGTGCTACCGTTGAAGAGATTAATCATCATTGCCCCATGAGTTGTCATAAATCCACAACTACAATTATTTCTGAAATAGGGGAGGAAATTTATGTTATAACTCACCCAAAAAATCTTACTCAAATCATTTGCCCCCATCAAACAGTCACTTTTCCAGATAACACCTATAGTTCACCCGGTGCAATAAAGGTCAACATACCTTGTAACTGCAAACTTATCATGGAAAATGAGGAGATAATACCAAAAAGATTCCCCTGCTCACAGTCACTTCCGAACCAAGCTACTTACACACATATAATACCAGCTGCTTGGTCAACATTAAAATCATTTGTCCTTAACCCCAAGCTCCAAAACAATCTGCCGCAATTTCAAAATTTTTCAGAATGCATTAATACAAATTGGACATTAAATATTCCCCATTTGAATCTTACATCAACCAACGAAAATATACAAGAACTAATCGACAATATAGGGGGGTATAGTAATCTTTCCTATTCAGATACTTACGGATTCCATAGCGACTCCCTTTTTCTAATCTGGAATTCTATCCTCTCCATAATCCTAGGATATATAATTTTTAATAGGCGCAACATAGCATTAATACCAGGCATAATAAATACAGCCAACGGTGAGAACAACATCCCAATTCAGCATGATATACTCTTCGGCATAATATTTTCTGCTTTGATCTTGTTCATTATATATCTTATAAGAAAATATCTAAGTCAGGTATGGAACAGGTGTAAAGGACCTACAAGAGAAAACAATAGTCAGATACCAATACCTAAACCAAGAAATATTGAAATTTCTGAAGCTAGTGATGTCATCAATAATAAGTATGTATTAGAGGTTGAAACAAATTTATCAACCCTCTCACCAGGTAACAGTATTAATTGCATATTACACAATATGGAGGAGGAGTAAAAAACTAGCAACATATACTAATAACGGACAAGAAGTACCTAGGTATGGTACTATAGTATAATTTTTGCTTATGTTATGATTATAAACAAGGTTGTGCTTGAAAAATAAATGAAATAAAAGTGTATAGATTTGAATTATAACACTTACTGTAGGAGGCCTCCTGTATAACTTGCAGTCTTGTTCCCAAGAACATTACTTTGTTGGTTTATTTAAGTTAACATCATAACGAGGTATTAAATAAATATTCTTTCAATTTAGTAATTGGGAAAAAGATTGCCAGCATTAAGAATTCACAAAACATTTTTTTGTGGATGAATGGTTATTATTATTATAAATACACAAGGAGCCAATGGCAGTCCTTATTATATTAACCATAGATAATATTTAATAAAAGCACATGAATCATAATCAAATTATATATACGTGAAAATGACTAAATATATATATATAAAGTAATAATTGGAAAATGGTCAATTAATCTTATTATTTAAAGGTATGGGCTTTGTTTTCTTACTCCGAGTTCCATTCAAAAAAAAAAAAAAAAAAAAAAAAAAAAAAAGATATATATACTAGGTATATAAATAAATAAATATAAAATGATTACCCTTCTAAAGCCACAAGTGACCATAAACCTCAAAGAGAATAGAGAATTTGATTTTTCTTTCTAGAATAATGTCTCACTTTTAAAACTGCTTGTGAAAGTAAAGTAAGTAAGTAACTCTAGCAGGAAATTTAAGAATACGTAGGAAGGAATTGTTTCCCTTCTTTTATCTTTAGTAAAATATGTAAAAGTCATCCAAATTAGCTATAAGATTGTGTAAATAAGTAAACTAGCTTAAAACTTGGTAATCTTACTTGAATTTTATTTTTTCATGACAATCACGCCAAGGCACACTGAACACCGAGCGGAGCACTGACCATGGCACGAGAGGCTACCACAAATCCAAGGGATACACAAATCCCAGAGGCATATTGACCAATAACCCCGCATAGAAAGAACTACAAACCAGGGGCTAATGATTTAAACCAACACCTCCATAGTTGCTTGCAACGGTACGAATGCTGGAACCTTTTCAGTACGAGTTCCTCCCTCTGTTAGACTCTGTAAAAGAACACATTTCTTGGCTACATTTCTAAACCTATATCAACTATAGGTCATTCTCGCCAATATTTTCTAAGTTCTAGTCTGACAGTAGGGAAACTAACCATCATGTGGAAAACATAAACATAACCACAACATCAACCACCTGTGGATGGAAAAAACGTTGAAACTGATCCTCGTAAATCGTCACAACGGTGTTGCTAAATTGGATCATCACCTACAACAAATCAGAAATTACTGGTTTATTTGGTTTAAAATTAAGGTAAATTACGATGGTACCAGCGATACATGGACTACTTACTTTCTATCATTCTATCGACTTGGTCAAAAGCAGCCACTGAATCACACGTCAAAATTCCGTACGTGCATGGATTACTAATCAACCACTATCAATATTTTCATTTTTTCACCACACAAGGGACAATTCCGTTACAAAATAAACAATTATTGGGAAACAATTAATGCGAAGCCAGCAAAATTCTAACCCCGGAGTGAGATGTGAAGTTGCCCAGCTGACAACGGAACGTAAGGACTGCCAGCATAAGAAATGAAAAAGAACTAACTATGTAGTGAGTGGTAAAGGTAAAACTAGACAGAGCCGGACTCAGTGTCTAATAACAGTGCTACGACAGACTGCGGTGTGCCAGTGACTGTAATAACTAAAGTGGGATGAAGTCATTAAGTTATGTTATTATGTATGCATTTTCATGGACAATTACATTTTGCAAGAAAGCGATAATCATATATCAAGCAACAATTTAGTTTTACACAATTTCTCTTGTTTGTTTGTACCCAAATATATGTTGGTCGATGATTATTAAGGAAGATGACTTCATAGGCATAGAAGCACATTAAGTTTTTAATTTAACTTGTCGAAATTCCGACATGGATCCATATAATTGAGTACAAATTGAATTAGTTGATAAGTTATAGTTAAGTATTAAGTATAAAAGTACTAGATTTTTTTTTGGGTATTCCTTTATTCAATAGTATTTGTTCTTAATCAAAGGTTATTTAAAGCTGAGGGTCCAGCTTTCAACAGGCCGGGGAGATGTGTCAACACAGTGGATTTATTAAAATGAATTTATTTATCTAACAAACTATTTGAATCTGATTTGTCTATCTTATAATTATGTTATTACCAAAAAATCAATTAAATAAATATACACCATTAGCTTAGCATTTATTGGAAAGAGATATCAAAATTTATTAAGTTAACTATCAATAAAATTATAACATTCAGTAAATAAAATATAATTCTAAATTCCAATAAAATATTGTAAGGTGAACAGAGGAAGCAAGGCTTCCAATTTCACCTTAGCAATTATTGTAAAATAAAGTCAATTACCTTCTATGCTGATAGCATCTCTTTCTGATAAATGCTGACTATGAAAATTAGTCTATTATGGAAAGAATGACTAGAAGGGGAAATGTACAGTGGTGTTGTGGATTAAAACATAAGGGAGAAAAATGAGTTAGTTGGGAGCTAGGCTAGAAGAAGGTGCAGAAAGTGAACTGTGTTGATACAGCCCCATAGTGTTAAGATGTTTGTAACAAAGTAAGTATTAAGTTAATTTGATATTTGTGTATTAAATTTAAATTTAATTTCATTTAATTAAATGTTAGACAATATTAAAATGTCTCAGTTGGTGATCACAAATTTAATTAAAGTAATGTTCATTTAATTCATTTTATTCTTTCAACAACCCTCTCGCAAGCTAAGCAAGTAATGTTCACCCCATCCAAAAGGGTGGTCGTGACAATATCCGCTGATCCAAATGACTTAAATCCATTGACACCTGCTCATTTTTTAATTAATTGGAAGAAGTTTGATGGCTATACCTGAAGTTAATTTATAAAAAATTCCAGAAAATCGTTTATCAAAATATCAACGGATAGAACAAATTAAACAAAACTTTTGGAGCAGATGGAGTAAAGAATACGTATCAGAACTTCAACAGAGTACGAAGTGGAAAACGAACAAAGGTTTTTTAATGAAAGATACTTTAGTTCTAATAAAAGAAGACAATTTACCACCATTAAAATGGAGACTAGGACGTATTCTAGAGGTGTACCCTGGAAAGGACAATGTAGCACGTGTAGCTTCAATTAAACCTTCTAATGGTGTTGTCAAGAGAGCGTTCTCCAAGATATGTCCCTTACCTCTAGAAGAATAGCTGAGTTGTTGAAATCCGGAGGTTTCAAGGCCGGGGGAATGTTGAAATATCGTAGAAGTAGCAACGTAAAAATAAAAACAAAATATTTGAGTTGTTAATAAATAAATTATATAATTGACAGATATTCAAATAGAAATGTACTAAACTGTTATTGTGAAGAAACCAGTATAATAAACATATAATACAGTCCACTTAATTAATTATTCATAACAACCGTTCAACACGAAAACTTTCTAGAACTGTGAATTCCCACCGCCTCATATACTTTACTGTTACCCCCCACCCATTTATGGTGAAAGAAGTGGGGTTATAGTAGTGGGGGGTGTCAAAGTGGTGGGGGAGGGCTGGAGTGGAGGGTGCTCAAAGGTCAAGAGAGTTCAAGGTCACCCTATGAAGGAGTGGGGAGGGCGTGACTGGAGTGGAGGTTTGAGGAAGACGGGACATACAATTAATACAAAGTGTTTCAGTGATCCAATATAAGTCAGGTTGGCCGAGTGGTTAAGTCGTCGAACTTAAGCTTTGATTCCTTAATAGGAGCGTGGGTTCGAGTCCCACACCTGACATTTTTTCTTATTCCATAACTGGACATCTATTTCGGAATCATCTATTCCCCTTCGCTACAATCTAATTCCCCTTCGCTACAGTAACCCCCACATCCTGCTATTTTAATGTAAGAATAGTTCATATCTGTTAGATTAAATGTTTTTTAACACATTGATGCTTATAATTCTCAATACATCTTTCTTTGATGAGTCTATCGTTTTCATCATAAAACTTGACCACTATATAGTAAGAGTAACCAGCATGGGTTAGATAATAGTTTTATTTAGAAGCATGTCTAATTAAAACTATTATCTCACACTGTGGAGAGTTCAAGGTCGTTGGAGGTCAAGGTCTTTATAGGTCAAGGTTATGAGATGTCAAGGTTAATGGTGGGGATAAAAAATGGTGGGGGAAGGGGCGTGCCTGTAGTTGGGGGTGGCAAAATGGTGGGGGAAGGGGGCGTGTATGGAGTGGGGGTAGGAGTGGGGGTGCCAAAGTGGTGGGGAAGGGGGCGTGTCTGGAGTGGGGGGTGATCACAGAACTCCCATTTCTAACCTACTCCTTTCAACGTGTGATGGATCATGTTCTACGAGGTTTACAAAATAAAATCTGCCTGGTTTACATGGACGACATTATAATCTTTTCGACGTCATTACAAGAGCATATTTCAAATCTTAAACAAGTATTTAAAAAATTACGCGAAAGTAAACTTAAGATACGACTTGATAAATCTGAATTTTTAAAGCAAAACGTGGAATTTTTAGGACAAGTTATTACCCCTAACGGTATAAAACCAATGCCAAATAAAATAAAAGCGATACAAAACTTTCCATTACCAACAACTGCTAAGGAAATTAAATCGTTTCTCGGTTGTCTAGGATATTATCGTAGATTCATTAAAGACTAAATTAACAAAACCGTTCACAAAATGTTTGAAGAAAGGAGAAAAAAATTATTCATACTCCTGAATTTTTAGAAACTTTTGAAAAATGTAAACAAATGTTAACTAACGAACCGATTCTTCAGTACCCGGACTTTAGCAAACCCTTTATCTTAACAACGGACTCTTCTAATATTTATAGCAATAGGCGCAGTTTTATCCCAGGGCGGCCCAATCAATGATAAACCAATGGCGTATGCATCACGAACTTTAAATCCGGCCGAACAAAATTATTCGGTGATCGAAAAAGAATTATTGTCTATAGTTAAGTTTACAAAGTATTTTCGCCCTTATTTATTTGGTAGGAAATTTTCTATCGTAACCGAACACAAACCGTTACAATGGCTCTTTAATCTTAAGGAACCAAATTTACGTTTAGTGCGATGGCGCCTTAAGTTAGAAGAATGTGATTACAAAATCATATATCGAAAAGGAAAAGATAATAAAGGCGCCGACGCTTTATCAAGAATAGAAATCCACCCTATAGAAACCCAATCTATGATAGCTAATACCGATCCCAATGAAGATAGCAGACTACAAGAAGATTTCTCCGAATTATTCTCAGAAATAATAACCGGAAATAACCGATATTCAACCCGAAGGTTTGCAAGACTTAGACGATATTTTATCAAACGAAGTAGCGAAGAAGCCAAGTACTTCTGTAGATAACCATAATGAAGTAAATATAATTTCTGATGTAATTATACATGACCTACAACCACCCGAAATACCTGACTCTAACGAAACGCAACATTCTTCTCAAGAAAACCCAATTTTAGAAATTCCTATTTCAGAACAACCAAAATAAATTCAAACATCAAATTATTCTTTCCATTAGTAATGACGCTCTGACACCTCGAGTAAACCTAATTAAAATATTTGACAAAACTCGCTTAAAAATTACGGTACCTATCAGAAATTTAGAGCCTCACCTTGTAAAAATCCTGAAAGAATATTTAAAACCTAAAACTCTTTATGGAATAATATTCCAACCAAATATGGCACCTATTATTATAATTTCTACAATTCAAAAACATTTTCAACATTCAGCTTTTAAATTAGTTCAAAGTAACATACTCCTGAAAGATATAAAGTAATGATATACAAACTGAAAAGATAAAGTATCATCACGAGACAAAAACCACACACCGTGGCATAAATGAAACAAAACAATCCTTATCTAAAATTTACTACTGGCCAAACATGGTCCAAGATGTAACAAATTATATAAACACTTGCATCTCGTGTCAAACATCCAAATATGAACGTCACCCTAACATAATAAAATTTAGACCTACTCCAATAGGTGAACACTGAACCTGATTATATTTGCCGTGTCTGCCATTTATTTGTAATATTGTTTTGATATCTATTTTAAATTGTTCCATGTGGCACTACGGTAACTTAGGTTATGTTTGTAAACAGTAAACACAGAATAGATTTTGTATAATTTTTAAACATGAATGTGACAGATATATCTACCTCCACTCTAGTCCGTGTTCCCGGTGATCATGTCATTCTGTGGTTTCATTGGGACATTTTAAATTATCGCGGGTTGGTATTAAGGTACAAGTACCGCCATTCGATGCTAGGGGACAGCTGCAGCGCCAGAAAATGTGGCCTGTAATTTCTCAACTTTATAGACCGGGTTAGTACCGCCCCCTCCACTAGGTGGCAGTGGCGTTCTTCTAATTGTCAACGTTTGAAAATTGGCGCCGGTCGACTTTTCCGGTTTGAGTTTTTGTAAATTCCCTTTTCGTAAAACCGCAACCGAAGAGTTCCGCGTGTGGGCTGCAGCG
Source organism: Rhagium mordax (assembly GCA_963680705.1). Taxonomy (NCBI): domain Eukaryota; kingdom Metazoa; phylum Arthropoda; class Insecta; order Coleoptera; family Cerambycidae; genus Rhagium; species Rhagium mordax. The sequence goes on from OY796656.1 coordinate 62,696,545, forward strand.
ATATTAAGCAACTTTGTTGGTTTATCTTATAATAGTTCATGTTTCTTAACATAATCTATTCTAAGGACCTAGTGCTTGTTATAGGTACGTATTGTGTAAATATTGTTAGCCATATATTTTTCTGTTTGAATCGTAATTTACATTTATATCTGATTGTTATAGTTTGCATGTCCACCGATGTACAAGACTGTTATTTACATTTTCAATAAAATTATCGAGTGCCACTTTACTTACTCTACTTGTGACCATCCATCCTCCTGAGACAGTGATCCGTCTCATCTTTTTGGCGCCTCAACTTTGGGCCACAAGAGTAAGAAAAAAGAAAAGGACTACGATATGAATACCGACGGGGAAACACCATCAACGAGCCATACTTATAATCTGAGGAGTAGAGTAGGCTTGAATACTGTTCCCGAACAAGACTTCCAGAGGAGGATTTTGGATCCGCAGGTGCGACCGACGATACCAGCGGCACATCCACCTTTAAATATTGCAGGTAGGAGTATTCCTTTATCGTTCTCTGATCCCGCTGCTCAATATAACTAACCACCGCGTCAGTATTCGTTTCGAAATCTACCACCGCCTCATTACTTGGCTGATACCAGAGCTGCTAATATGATGCCTCCAAATTTTCCCGCTAATCCAACTGGAATGCCACAGCCAGACGATCACCAATTACCGGCTATCCCAGCAGAAGCGATCAGTCGGATCGTAACAGAGGTCATACAACGGCTCCAGGCACCTAGTAGAAGCAATGAAAACTCAGATGGTGATATTAGTAATGTAAATAGGCTTATAAATGTGTCTACCATTAGGTTTAGGAACCAACAAAAAGCTTCTGGTATTTGCCGGGTTTTCGATTCACCCGGTTGAATTCGTAAATCACCTTGAAAATGGTTATGATGTCCGCAACATGCCATACAACCAACTTAAATATTTAGTTTCGGATTTGTTTAAAAATTCCGCGAAAATCTGGGCGGACGCATTTTTAGAAAAATTCGATAATTTCGATGAATTTAAAACTGAATTCTTTAATAATTTTTGGAATGACTATGATCAGTGGAAATGCAGGACTGAGATAGAAACTAAAGAATACATAGAAGGAGAATCATTTGTAGATTTTATGAACTCTGTGATAGTGTTATTCAAACATTTAAAGCCTGCCTACCCAGACAGAATGTTGCTGGTTACGATTGCGAGAACCTTACCACCGAATGTCTCTGGTTTAATTGCAAACAGTAGCACTCTGTCAGAGGCACTTGCACATTTAAGACGTGCGGATAATTATTATAATAGAAAAACAACTCAAAAATCAGTTACCTTTGATAAAAATAAATATGATTTCCAAAATAAAAATAAATATGATTTCAAAAATAAAAATAAATATGATCCTAACACCAAAAGCAAATATGATTCTGAAAATAAAAATGAAAAATATTCCAAAAATGTAGCTCCAGTAAATTTGGATATCGACCACGAGTCGGAAAACTGTTCGACCAGGTACGGGGAGGTTCAACCGTAGTTGGTCAAATTAATAGAGCCTTTAACCTGGAAAATAATCCCCGTGATAGTTTGCTTGAAGAAGACTGAAATTTTGACCATACACCGCTTGAGACACGATCACCAATCGTAAGTATAAATCTTTACAACCTAACTTTTCCGGCCTTAGTAGACACGGGAAGTCAAATTTGCTGTCTATCTGAAATTGTTTAGTTACAACTAGCAGACTACCACGAGATTATTCCAACGTTTCCATGTACTGGCGTAAGGGTCACCAGTGCATTTAAAGCAAAACAAAAACGGGTTAATTTACAGGTAAACCTCACACTTAAAATTGCTGACATTGAAATAACACATGAATTTCTAATGATAACATGAATTTCTAATGATAAGTGGGCTAGCTCACCCCCTTATAATAGGTGTAGATTTTTTACATTTAGTGTACGCTAAAATTGACCTAAATGCAGGTAAGGTTTTTTGTACTTTCAATAATCGCGACTTTGTTATACCTGAAATAAAAAATGAACATCAATTTATGGACCCTGAATCTGTACAAATTAAAACCATTATGGCAAAGAAAATTTATAGGGTTAACCGACTTGAGGTGAATAAATATTTAAACGAGTTCGATGAAGTTGTCGAAAATTGCCCGTTACCTAGTAAACAAAAAATGCGGTTTAAAAATCTTTTAAACAGGTACGAGGCACTTTTTGCAAATAAACCAGGTTTAACACATTTGTACCAACATGAAATCAAACTCCATGATGATACTGGTTTTTTTGTGAAACCTTACCCAATACCACTAGCACATCGCGAGGTAGTACAAAAAACTATTGATCAAATGGAGGAGTGGAGGGTAATTTCCAGGAGTTCAAGTCAATTCATATCACCTTTGATGACCACTTTAAAAAAAGATGGATCAGTTCGGGTATGCCTTGATGCATGCAAGTTAAACTCGGTAACACAAAAAGATCACGAGTTGCCACGTGCCATAGAGGACATTATGCGCTCTATGAAGGGTTATCGGTATAAGACAATACTAGATCTAAATCATAGTTACTGGCAGCTGCCCCTAACCCCAGATAGTGATAGATAGTGAAAAATATACAGGCTTTATTTTTGGCACACGTTCGTATGTCTTTAAAGTATTGCCTTTTGTCATTTCAAATGCAGTTTCATCTTTTACACGAGCAATCGATGTAATTTTCGGTAAAGAATATAGCGATTTTTTAGTAGCTTACGTGGACGATTTGCTAATAATGAGTAGTACTTTCGAGGAACATCTATGGCATTTAGAACGCGTTTTTCAAAGGTTGACCGAAGCAGGCTTCACCCTAAAATTTAAAAAATGCAGTTTTTTTAGTCCCGAAATTATATTCCTAGGTTATGTTTTAACTGAACAGGGCATAAAACCAGATAAAGAACGTATACAAGCTATAGTAGATTATAAGAAGCCAGAAAATATTACACAATTACAGAAATTTTTAGGACTCTGTCAATATGATCGTTCTTTTTGTCCAAAGTTTTCAGCTTTAGTTGAACCATTAACTTTACTTTTGAGAAAAAGATCGACTTGGAAATGGACCGAGGTCCAAGACCAAGGCCTTTAATAATGTAAAAAAAGAATTAGCTAACACTACGCTCTTGTACTACCCGGATCCCCACCAAACTTTTTATGTGCAATGTGATGCTAGTAATGTTGGTCTGGCGGCACAGTTATTCCAGTTAATAAACAGGAAGCGAAAAGTTGTTGCATGGGCAAGTAGGCTAATGCTAGACAGAGAAAAAAGGTATTCTTCAACAGAGAAAGAAATTTTGGCTTTAGTTTTCGCGTTACATAGATGGCGGGTATCTACTAGGCCGTAGCTTTGTTGTCTACACCGATAACAAGGCAGCGACCTATCTAAACACTTGTAGACTACTGTCCCCCCGAATCACTCGTTGGGCGTTAGCGCTGCAGGAGTACGACTTCAGTTTACACCACGTTCCTGGACGGCATAATATCGTTGCAGACGCCTTGTCTCGGCATGCATGCGTCAGGCTGCCTACGCCTAATGACAAAGCATTTCAGCTCCTACAGTTGTTAAGGTTGCCGTCCGATTTCTTAAAAACCCTAAGAAACATAGAAAAATTTCAATTAGAGGACGAAAAACTAAGGCAAATTAGTGAAAGAATATCAATGGACGAAAAATTATCCAGTAAATTTGTTATACATAACAATATTTTGTATAAAAGAAATGGTCTAGATGAGTAGTGCCAATTATGCGTGCCTCTAGCACTTAAAAAAGAGTTCATAAATGCCTACCATGTAGGATTGGGTCACTTCGGGTCCTATAAATGTTGGTCTGCATTAAAAGCCGAGGTTTGGTGGACGAACATGTTTCGGGACATTAAGCGGACATTGAAAGAATGTGTGCTTTGTCAAAAAACAAAAAGTAGCCTTCTTCCTAGGCCACCGATTCAACCCATAGTTTCCACGCAGAAGGGAGATTTTGTTGCACTCGATTTGTACGGGCCACTTCCGCGTAGTCGAGCAGGGGCTTGTTACATATTAGTCATACTTGACCTGTTCACCAAGCACGTCGCATTGTACCCCTTGCGTAAAGCTACCACTCGGGCCTGCTTAAATCACTTAACTTTGGATTATTTTCCTAATATCTGTAAACCTAATAGGATTTTGTCCGATCAGGCCACACACAGTTTTCTTCACCAACCTGGAAAAAAACGTTAAACAACATTGGAGTAAATGTTAGTTATACTTCTGTACGACATCCTGAAGCCAACCCTTCAGAACGCGTGATGAAAGAATTAGGTCGTCTGTTTAGGGCATATTGCCATGATAAGCATGCTAAATGGGCATTTGAAGTTAAAAATTTGCAAATTTTTTAAATAGTATGGTACATGAATCAACCGGGTTTTCACCTCACGAATTACAATTTGGTCATAATAAAATTAAACTGTTACCTGGTAATTTACGTCCATACAATTATCCGGTAACTGATGTGGAGTCTAAAATTATTTTAGCGGCAGAATCACTCCAGGGCAAAGCTGCTCGCAGAGCTGCCAGTTATCGTTCTCGCCCCTACGAGGATTTTAGTCCAGACGACCTATTGTTGTTGCGTGCTAATCCTAAATCTTCAGCAATTAACTCCGAAACTAAGAAATTCTTGTTGTTATTTGAAGGTCCTTACCGGGTGAAAAAGCCTGTAAGTTTTGCCACTTATGTCCTGGTAGACCCCGAAACAAAAAAAGAACGAGGCACTTTTTACGCCTCGCACTTGAAAAAGTATTATACCAAAGAAACTGTCGGAATTTAGCGGTATATCCATGCAACCTCCAGTTTCTGGGGGGTAGTTGAACCGGATTATATTTGCCGTTTCCGCCATTTATTTGTAATATTGTTTTGATATCTATTTTAAATTGTTCCATGTGGCACTACGGTAACTTAGGTTATGTTTGTAAACAGTAAACACAGAATAGATTTTGTATAATTTTTAAACATGAATGTGACAGATATATCTACCTCCACTCTAGTCCGTGTTCCCGGTGATCATGTCATTCTATGGTTTCATTGGGACATTTTAAATTATCGCGGGTTGGTATTACGTTACAAGTACCGCCATTCGATGCTGGGGGACAGCTGCAGCGCCAGAAAATGTGGCCTGTAATTTCTCAACTTTATAGACCGGGTTAGTACCGCCCCCTCCACTAGGTGGCAGTGGCGTTCTTCTAATTGTCAACGTTTGAAAATTGGCGCCGGTCGACTTTTCCGGTTTGAGTTTTTGTAAATTCCCTTTTCGTAAAACCGCAGGCGCGAGCTAAGTTTTTTTTGTACCGAAGAGTTCCGCGTGTGGGCTGCAGCGATATTAAGCAACTTTGTTGGTTTATCTTATAATAGTTCATGTTTCTTAACTTAATCTATTCTAAGGACCTAGTGTTTGTTATAGGTACGTATTGTGTAAATATTGTTAGCCATATATTTTTCTGTTTGAATCGTAATTTACATTTATATCTGTTTGTTATAGTTTGCATGTCCACCGATGTACAAGACTGTTATTTACATTTTCAATAAAATTATCGAGTGCCACTTTACTTACTCTACTTGTGACCACCCATCCTCCTGAGATAGTGATCCGTCTCAACACCCTTTTGAACACATTTTTATCGATACATTCTCATTAGACAGAACTAAATTCTTGACAATTATCGACAGCTTTTCACGATTTGCTCAAGCATTTATCTGCCACAGGCATTTTAGACGGATTATTACAATTTATGGCCCACTATGGCCTTCCGCACAAAATAACTTGTGACTCTGGACCGGAATTTAAAAATAACCTTGTCGAAAATTTCTGTGAAACTCACAAAATTACTTTACATTATATTACACCCCGAAATCGTAACAGTAACAGTCCGATTGAACGTTTTCATTCTACTTTAGTAGAAGAACTAAGAATATTAAAAAGAGAAACACCAAATCGATCTATAAATACGTAAATGTTATATGCTATACTAGGATATAACAATACGATTCACTCCGCAAATTTACGCCTCTCCAGATTATAAAAGGAAACATAAGTTACGAAGATCCATTTGATTTAACTTTAGAAAAACTAACATCTGACTACATGGAGAAACACGCGAATAATATTAAAATATTAAATGGAATAATCAAAGAAAATAACGAAAAGTCTAAGGACTTAACAAAAGTAAACTCTAATCGAAACGATCCCTCTGAAATAAATAATAATAATAATAATAATAAATGACTTTATTTAATAATAATGTATACATAACATTTCTCCCAACGGTACAATACGTGTTGTGAAATATAATAATAGTTTAAAATAGTCCTGAAAGAAAAGAATAAAAAACATTATTATTAAAAAGGCGGAGTTCAACTACTCAGAATGAGATCGTTGCTTTTCTACTCAACCTCATAAATAAACAGCGTTGCATATATAATCTATAAATAATTTAATTACAGTATGTAAATTATGATCTTATGATAATAAGTAATTAAAAAAATTTAGCACAATAGATAATCCATAAAAATGAACATTTATTTTGAATATTAAAAATTAAAATATCATTTTAAGTAATAGATGTCATTAAGCTAAGGTAAGAAATTATGTTCAGATATTAAATCTCGCATTTTATACTTAAAGGTATCAATTGACAAAGCTTTAAGTTGATTAGGTATTAAATTGTAAATTTTAGCAATTTGATACGAAAATGACCGTTTAAATAAGACAGATTTGTGTTTGGGAATAGATAATAATATTTTATTTCGAGTAGTAAAGTTATGAATATTACTTTGAAATTTTAATTTGTCATACAAATATAAAGGTGTTTTATTAACTATAATGCTATGATACAAGATACAGCAGTGCAAGAGTCTCCTTTGCTTCATGCTGAGCCAGTTAATATCTTTAATTTTTTGACTGACCGAATTATATTTACCAAACATTAAACGTATGCAAGAGTTTTGCATTAGCTGAATTCTGTGCGCCTCCTGCATGGTAATACAAGAATTGAATAATGTATGTCCAAAATTAAAATGAGACAATACTAAAGAGTCACATAAAACTTTTTTAGTTTTTAAATCCAAAAAATCCTTCATTCCGTAAATGAGTTTTAAATTACAAAACGCTTTTTTGATGCAAACATTTATATGGTAAGAGAATCTTAAAGATGAATCCAGAACTATACCCAGATTTTTAACAGAGTTACATATGTCTATTTTAAAGTTGTTAATATAAATATTTAGATTGTCTTTTACGTAACTGAATTTCTTTTGGGGACCAAATAAATAGCTTGCGATTTATTAGGATTTAATGTCAAGCAATATTTATGGGATGCTACAAATAAGGAATTTAAATCGCTATTTAAATTATGAACTGCAATAGGCAATTCACTGTCTCTGAAGGAATAACAAAGTTGCGTATCATCTGCATAACAGTGTACGCTGCAATTATGTATACTTGTCATTAGACTGGATGTATAAATGCAGAATAGGAGAGGACCTAAAATGGAGCCTTGTGGTACGCCATTCAAAATTGTTAAAGGTTCTGAAAAATTATCCTTAAGTCTGACAATTTGTTTACGATTTACTAAATAGTTTTCCAATAACCTTATCGCGAGTCCATCAAATCCTATGTAATGCAGTATTGCAAGAAGTATCTTATGATTAATGCGGTCAAACGCCTTAGAGTAATCTAATAGGACAAGGAGAGTAAAATTGCATTGATCAATATTTGTTATTATATCATCAGAAATTTCTAATAATGCAGTACTGCAGCTATGAAGTGGTCTAAAACTTGATTGAAATTTAGGTAAAATATTATTTTCATTCAAAAATACTCTAATTTGTCTATCCATAATTCTTTCAATGGTTTTGGATAACGTAGGTAAAATACTGATAGGTCTTAGATCTTGGAAACTTTTAGGACAATTATTTTTTGGCAACGGTGTTACATATGCAATTTTCCATACATCAGGGAAGGTGTTAGATTCTATACAAAAGTTAATTATATGGACCAAAAAAGGTAAAATATACGGGCATGCCAGTTGAATTAGTTTTGCATTGATTTCATCAAACCCTGTAGAATTTGATCTTAATTTATATATTATATTAAAAACCTCATCTTCACTAGTCAACTTAAAGGAGAATTTGTTAATATTACTTCTATTATTATTTTTGTAAAAGTTGATTGTATCATCACTAGGTGCATCGGGTGACTGTGACGAGTTAATAAAATGTTTATTGATTAAACTTATGTCATCTGTTAGCTCACTAGGAAGTTCGGCTATTTTAGACTTGGAATAAATATTAAAATTTTTCAGATGTTTCCACATATTATTTTTATTATCTGTTCTTAAGGTATGCATGAAGTAAGCTTTCTTTTCATTTTTTATTGCCTTGTTAGTAACATTTCTAATTTGTTTGTAATAATTAAAATGATTAATGTTCTTAGTTTTTTTATAACGCGACAATGCTTTATTTTTTAATTTTATCATAAATCATAGGTTTTCAGTTAACCATGGAGCTTTTTGTTTAGTAATTGTAGTGGTTTTTAAAGGAGCATGTCGATTAAAGAGTTGCAATAAAAATCCATTAAAAATATTTATTTTATCATTAATATTGTTGATGTAAAATATGTCATCAAATGGTAGTTGTCTCATGTCGTTATCAAAATGTTGTAAATTAAAATTCCTGAAATCCCTATAGCATATTTTAATGGACGAAGGTTTTATAGCAGATAATGAAATAGTACAAGTTACTAATTTGTGATCCGATATATTATTATGAGCATCATGAACTTCGCAATTTATTATGTTTAAGTCGTTGTTACAAATAAAGATGTCTAGCAAAGTCTCACTGTACCCTGTAGCTCTAGTAGGAGAGCTAACAACTTGTTTAAGGTCAAAGCTTTCTAAGATACTGTTTAACTGCTTACATGGATATAATTCGGTATTTAATATATTAATATTAAAATCACCAAGACATACAATATGCTCATAAAAAGGAGCAAATGAGTTAATAGCTTCTTCAAAGGAATTCAAAAATTTGACTACAGATTGTTTTGGTGGCCTATAAAATGCACCTAAGCAAAAGGAACCCTCAACGGAAGTTATAGACAACCACAATTGCTCCGTATCATAGTCGATCATATCATTTAACACACTAGTATTTAAATCTTGTCTGACATAAACAGCTAATCCCCCACCTCTAGTACCTCTGTCTTTTCTAAACAATTTAAAACCTTGTAAAGCCACAGCTTCATCTGTAATATCTGAACATAACCAAGTTTCGTTTATAGCAATAATATCGTAATTATTGTTAATCACTTGTTGTCTAAGAAATACCATTTTAGGTAATAAGGAACGTATGTTAAATTGCACTATACATAAATTTTTAAAATTATTATTTAAGTTGGCCATTAATTTATAGGTGTAGTTTATTATATAGGCGAAATCTATAAAAATCTTTACTTAAAATCGATTCTAGATTTAATAAAATCGATTTGTTTTACATACATCGGGCAGGACGTATTAAAGGCCTCGTAATTAATAAATGTTGAAGAAAACATATTCCTTAAAGACACACCGCGAAATAAACTACCACCTCTTTACAGAAAAATTCAACCTAAATCGAACCGTGGTATTAAAATTAAAACACAAAAAACTACATATTCCAAACGTAGTTTAAAACCACAAAGAATACTTATCAGACGAAAACCTGTTGTTGTTTCAGATGACAACGTTGTACCCGATACTTCTCACAATTTTGGTGATGGTGACAGGACAACAAATCAAAATAACTAAAATAACTAATCCTTTACTTCCTTTTTTCCTTGGCAAAGCTAGAACTACCACGCAAAAACATACTTTCATAAAGTACATTGACCTTATACAATTTGACAAACCTTTGTATGACATTAAACGGAATATTAAAACTATAAATGGCCTTATTTCTATTAAAGATGAGCTATACCCTCAATTACATCATACTTACGAACACCTGATATATTTATTAAATCAAACAACTCTAAAATTTAATTATTTAAAGCCCCAAAAACACACACGCTCAAAACGTGGTCTATTAAATATAGTAGGAAGAGCAAATAAATGGCTCTTTGGCACACTAGATGACGAGGATGAAAATAGATATAATAAAGCTATTTCCACATTAGCAAATAATCAAAATTTATTACAAAAAAATATTTAACTATTACAAAAGGTTTATGAATGAAACCACAATCACTATGGAAAAAATCATTCATAATCAAGAATTAATAAACAACCAAATTCGAAACATAGTAAACAGCCTAAATAAGTTCACTATATTCTTACAACTTCAAAATTCTCTCGATACAATGATTATCGATTGTCAAAATATCCTATCAATACTAAATAATATTGAGGACTCTATTTTATTTGCTGAACTGAATGTTATACACAGTACTATTACCACTACCTGAACTTAATGAATTCATTAAATTAATAAATGAAATTCATAAAGGAAGTCTACCGCATTTCGAAAATTTACAATCATATTATAGATTACTAAAAGTTGAAGTCCATTACAAAGGTAATAGAATTTTATTTGCAATACAAGAAAATCTTTACGATTATTACCACCTATACCCTATTCCATTAAGCGACCAATCCATAATTCCCTTAAAATCCTATATTATTTTAAACTCGACTTATCATCATTATGAAGACGAACCGTGTCACGAAATAGAGGACACCTGTATCTACTATGTTAAACACCAAATTTCAAGAGAAGACTGTATTCCAAAATTTCTTAATGGAAAAAACAATCATTATTGCCAAACTCTCCACAAGTCCACCTCGAACAAGACGTGATTGAACCAATCAATTAAATGATGCACTTAGTCATCGTACCTGTAAAAACCACAGTTGAAAATAAATGTAGTGAATATGGATATGAACAGATTAACCAACCACAGTTAATTCGAATCCCATATAAGTGTAGTGTAATAATAAACGGTTACACCTACAACAATAATGTTCCAAATGAACGAGCGACTCCATTTGAACTACCCCAGATTGAAGTTAAGAAGTTCAACCCTGAGAACAACCTCTGAAAGTTCCAGAGAAAATTAAGTTGGATGGCCTTACCAGACTACAGAAACTAGCCGAAAGGACTCAGCTTCATCGACTACAAGCTCTGGAGGAAGACAACACTTCTTATATCGCCCTGTATATTTTCTTATTATTAATTATCATAGTTATTTCATATATTGTTTTTAAAGTAGCTTTCAAATACAAACAGCATATACTAATATATTTTAGGGCATATAAAAAGCAGAAAAACAAGAATGAAACAAATATTAACAAAATTAGAAATCCTGAAAATAATACTACCGTATTATTAATACTACCGTATTATTTTCCTCTTAGTGATGGAGGAGTTATGTATGTGCGACATTCTTGTTATCTTTTAAGATGACATCACATTCATGTAGATTGTAGTGTATCATATGTCTTTCTATGCATTTTTATAGTAAGTTAGATTAGTTTCGTTTTAAGCTTAATCGCTGTTAGACGGTTACAATTATTATTAACCAACTCTGTCTGTTCGTCTAAATAAAATCTTTTTAAAAACAGTTTCGAGTTCTCAACGAACTTTATTTGCAGACAAGTTTAGGTTTCGTAGTTATGGGAAAGGCGCCTATAGTTAATGACATTACAAATACGTACGCATTTTGTGCGACAGTGAAACCTGCTTCGATAGAAAAAATGTTGGAAACATTTTGGGAAGTAGAGGAGGTGGCGGCACCTTCTGTATTAAATCAAGAGGATATAGAATGTGAAAAAATTTACACGTCTACTACCACTCGTGAAATAGATGGACGATACACAGTTGCTCTTCCATTTAAAGAAAATCCACCAATTTTAGGCAATTCGTTAGATATTGCTCTTAGACGTTTTTACATTTTAGAACGAAGGCTACAAGCTGTACATTTATTTAGAGAAAATTATAGTAAAGTGATGCGTGATTATTTAGATCAGGGACACATGACATTAGTAGAGAATAATGAACTTAATAAAACTGCGAATTATGTACCTCATTTTGCCGTTATAAAAAATAGCGTATCGACTCCTCATAGAATCGTGTATGATTGTTCGGCTAAAAGTTCAAACTCGCGTTCATTAAATGACGTTCTTTATTCGGGACCAAAATTACAGATAGACGTAATGGCGGTTTTGTTGAATTTTAGACTGTTTGAGATAGCAATGATTTCGCCAGATGTACAGAAATATCTGGGCACGCCCAGATCATAGACTATATCAGCGAATTTTGTGGCGTTTTTCACCCGATGAACCGATCAGTACGTATCAATTAAATACTGTAACTTTTGGATTAAAACGAGCACCTTTCTTAGCACTATGCACAATTAAACAACTTGCTACGGATGAAGCTGAACGTTTTCCGTTGGCAGCTAAAGTAGTAAATACAGATATTTACGTAGATGATGTAGTATGTAGTGTTTCAAACTATGAACAGGCCCGTACACTATATTTTGAATTGGTAGGACTATTCAAGGCTGGGGGTTTTGATCTATTAAAATGGTCAACTAACAGTGAGAAACTATGGCAGGAAATCTCGAAAAGTAGTAGGTTATCGCAAAATGTAGAATTTATTGATACGTCGGAAATTAGTACGTCTCTGAAGGTTTTGGGGTTGCAGTGGAATCCAGTTATGGATGCATTTTCATTTGTAATGAATGTACCAGATAAAAAATGCACTAAACGTAATATTTTATCAACAGTCGCGCGAATTTGGGACCCACTGGGGTTTTTGTCAGCGGTAACACTTTCTGCAAAATTACTCATTAAAGAGTTATGGATAACAAAAATAGATTTGGATGAAAAACCTCCATCGCGTATTGAAAAATTATGGTCAGAATTTTATAGAGAGCTGCCATTTTTAGAGAAATTTCGTGTACCACGTTATATAGGTTTAGTAGAAAACGTTCAAATATCTTTAGTAGGTTTTGCGGACGCATCTTCAAAAGCACTCGGAGGCATGGTCTATATCAGAATAGTTAGGCCTCAGAATATAGTAGTAGTTAATTTACTTTGCGCTAAATCAAATGTTGCACCCGTAAAAACTTTGACAATTCCTAAGTTAGAACTTTGTGCAGCATTATTGTTGACAAAGTTACTTAAATTTGTAGTAGATAGCATTTCACCTCCCATTAAATTAAATAATATAATTGCTTGTACTGATTCTACGGTCGTTTTAAACTGGATAGGTAGTTAGCCGCACAGATGGAAAACATTTGTCGCCAACCGCGTAGCGAAAATTCAATCGTTGCTTGAAACCGCAGTATGGTATCATATAGATGGAAAAGATGATCCCGCGGATTGTTTGTCTCGTGGTTTATCACCGGCACAGCTAGTAGAGCATGGTACTTGGGTGTCCGGCCCAACTTGGTTATTATCATCACTTGATAAGTGGCCTATTCGTCAAATTGTTGATAATCTTTCCCCATTTCCCATCAATCGTATTACCCGCTGTAGTAATCGAGGAAGACCAACCGTTGCATAACCTTGCGCTTCGTATATCTTCATGAACAAAATTACACCTCGTAACTGTTTATGTACTTAGGTTTCTTAAAATCTTGCCTCGAAATAAAGTAACAGTAGCTAGTGACTTAGACAAAGCTGAATGTGTTTTTATACGATCAGTTCAAAAGGCTCATTTCTCAAATGAAATTAAATTGTTAGAGGGCGGAAAGATATGCTCAAGTTCTTTACGACCTTTAAGCCCGTTTATAGTTAGTGAAGGCTTATTAAGGGTAGGTGGCCGCCTGGGTAAAGCACCCATAGATTATGATCAGCAGCATCCTTATTTATTGCCGAAAAATGAGCATTTAGTTAACCTATTAATAGACCATTTTCATATTAAAAATATGCATACAGGTCCGCACTTATTGCTTTCATTACTTCGGCAAAAATATTGGATATTATCTGCCCTAAATATAGTTCGTAAACGAATAAGAATGTGTAATTTTTGCTTCAAATTTTGTCCAAAAGCTATAATACCTATTATGGCTGATCTTCCAAAACCGCGTGTTACAGAAGCTAAACCATTTTTAGAGTGTGGCATCGATTTTGCTGGTCCTCTGTATAACTTTAGTACGTCGTAGGGGCTTATGTCTGTTATTTGTGTGTTTAGCTACAAAAGCTATTTATATAGAATTGTCTACTGATTTAACAACTGCCACATTTCTTAATTGATTTAAGCGTTTTTTATCACGGCGAGGCCCATGTAGTGTGATTCACTCTGATTGTGGAATATAGGAGCAAAATCGGAACTTCGCGAAATGTATAAGTTTATGCAATCGGCGGATTATATTGATAGCTTAGAGAACTATCTCAGTTCTTGTAATATTGAATGGAAATTGAATCCTCCAAGAGGCCCACATTTTGGTGGTATCTGGGAATAGAATATTAAATCCATGAAAACGCATTTATTTAAAGTAATAGGTAGTCAAATCCTAACATACGAGGAGTTATCAACAGTTTTAATTCAAGTAGAGGCGTTATTAAATTCTAGGCCGCTTTGCTGGTTAAGTTCAGATCCCGCTGAGCCGTTGGCTCTGACACCAGCGCACTTTTTAACCTCAACTCCGTTGCACTCCTTACCCGCTTTAGATGTGGTAAATCAAAATCCAAATTTGCTCACGCGAAAGCAAATTGTTAGACAGCATAGTGCAGTCATATTGGAAACCTTGGCGACTCGAATATTTGAATGGCTTGCAGAGTCGTCAGAAATGTCGTCAGAAATGGAATACCTCCGCTTGTTCTGCTCACACAGGAATGTTAGTTATTATCCAACTGGATAATTCACCCCCTCTTTAATGGCCTATAGGGGTAATTGAAAAACTTTTCCCCGGAAATGATGGCGTAAGTCGCGTTGCGCTTGTTAGAACCAAAAACGGTACTTACAAACGTCCGGTAGTACGACTTTGCCCATTGCCTAACCAGTGATGTTTCTTTTTTGTTATTTCTTTATTATTGGAATGAGTGATTAGTTAGTTCATTTTCGTGTTCGCGTGCAAACTGCTTGCTTCTGTTTAGTATAGTTTGAAAATTAATTTTCAAAGGCCGGGGGAAATGATGAAGCGCCTTTGAAATGTATATAATAATGGGTTGCCTTCGTTTAGTAGATTTATAATTTTAATTTAAATAGGATAAGAAATGGGTAGAAAAAAAAAGGTTTTTTTTTGGATAGAGAATCGCAATCGTGTAGGCACGATCTTTCCTCGGATCTTTCTTAGTAGTAACTTGGAATTATTGTAAAAGTATTAGATAGTTGTACGCCCTTGGCCAATGATGTTCGGGACTTGAACGTATCACTGGCAAAGCGTAGAAATAACTGCTGTGGTATGCAGTTATCGGTAATTATTTAGTGTACTGGCTCTGGGACCAGTGGACTGTAGGGAGTTTTTGTGGTGGGTATAATCAATCATGGAGGCAGCCTCACCTCCTAATTAGGCTTGGAAAGATTGATTAGTGAGTCCAACAAGGTTTAGTTGAGAACTCATTTATTTAAGAAAATACGTTTCTATTTATACTATTTACAACAATAAAAACAATAAACAATATTTAAAACAATTATACATGTAAAACGTTAAAACTTGACCTACAGAATATTAACTAAAGAATGCAGTAGCTTGCAAATTTTGCGATTACTTGCATTCCGTTTGAACTGTTACACTCATAACTGTGTCAGCGAAGATGCAGTATTTGCATTTTGTTGACCCTGGGTTGAATGTTTTACGAAAGAAAATTAATTTATAAAATAAAAAAAAATGTATGTTTAATGGATTAAACATTCTGGCAGGACCAGGGGAACAAGGCTCCTTATTTGTCAATGAAGAGGTTGGAGTTCGATCATCTCATCTGGATTTGGACGTTCCTGTTGTATTCCCTTACGTCTGCGTTGTTGCATTAGGAACCGGACGAATCCCAGTAGGAGCAACAGAATGACTATGATAGCGATAGTAGTAGCACTACTGGTGATGAGAGAATGGTGTATGGAATGCCATTTTGTTTCGTGAAGTTCATCTTTCCAACTTTCTTCCTTCCTGTTAAGTCGGCCAGTGTATCATCCAGTTTATCGGAGGACTTAAAAACCGGTTCTTCTTGGATATCTTCACGATTTTGGTGTTCGGTTGCTATGTCCTGTGGTACTGGAATTGCCCTTGCATAACTGGCAAGAACAGAGATGCTGTCGGCTCGTTCTGGAGTCAAAATGCTCATCTTAGTTTTCACAATGCAATCTTGTGTTATTTGAATGATTCCTGTGTCGTTGAGCAGAACATCTTCTCTGATGCCGTTGCATGTAACAGCGACCTGCATTGGCTTTTTCACAATAAACATCCATGTGTTGGCCATGAACAGCTGTTTCCAGATAATGGTATGAATGTGATTCTTCTTGATCTTACATTTGGTAGGTTCGCTTCTCTGGTATATCTCATCTATTATGCAATCTGGGTTCGTCTCGATGTTCTTAACTACTGCTGGCGGGCAAAGGTAGTTATTATCCCTGGTGGTGATTCCTTTATTGAGTTCGTCTGTGGTAACGTGAAAATATAGTTGCGTGTTGTAGTCGACAGCTATAATTTCATTTGGTACATCCAGTATCCAATAGGACCCATTCTCAATTTTCAAGGGGGTAGGAGTTATTTTCATCATGACAAATTCAGCGATGTCGGTGATTGGAAGATATCCAAAAACGTGGATGTACGTTTCGTCATGTTCCACATTAATCTTTATAACTGGGAAGGTCACCCTGAGGTTGCTTGGAAGTTTGCTGTTGGCCTCTTGGACAATGTTACTTATATGCGCCGGGGAGATGAGATCATAAAGATTTCCTCGATTAAAGTGGACATCGAGGAGTTTCGTGTAGTAATTGCACAGTTCGCTTATAAAGTTGGAAGCTACTTGATAATCACTCAACAGGTGGATGTTTAGTTTATTGGTGTCAGTTGCCCTGTACCAATGTTGCGTATAGTTTACTGACTGAATGCCCTGATTCAGCTTAATCCTGAAGCGCTCGAGTTGGTTGTTGATCCGGTTTTCAGTGTCGTTGAATGTGGATAGTGCGGATATCATAACTTTGGTTTGATGGTTCGAAGCTCTTATTAGCTCTTGTTGATTTTTCTCCAGGGAGTCAATATCCTGGTAGACTTCATCGTTGACTCCAAAGACAGAAGTTAGTAATTTACCGAACAGGCCTCGTTTGGATCGACTGTGTATGATTCCATTCATCCCATCCTTGATCCATAGTAGCTGATGCTGTTGTTCGGTTAAATGATGGAGCAGTGCTGTGCATTGAGTTTCTTGATACAGTAGTTTGGTTGCGTTGCAAAGACCGTCAAATTGAGTTATGACCTCTGAAGCATTTGAAAAATCTTCTTGGAGTTTATTCTTGGCGTACTTCAACTCTATCCTGAAGGTACCTCTCTCTATTCGGGTATGGCCAATATGTTCTACGTACAGTCCGGGTGGTGGGTGCTGAATAGTGTACCCGGCTTGTGCAAAATCTGGTAGCGGGCTGAACAGCAGACATAGCAAAAGGAGAAATGTCCTCAAATTCAACCACTTCCCCTTGCTCCACGGAGGTGGCTGACTGGCAGTTGTAATTGCAAAGTTTGCGGTTACCTGCTGGTCTACGATTGTGACGTTGGGTATGTCAGTTTCTGACAAAACAGGTAATGGAATAATTTTATGGATGCTTCTTTTCAACGTCTGGCCTTCTGCTCTTTTAATGGAGACTACTCGAACAATTCCATCTGTAGAGGGATGTGTTTCCGAGATTCTAGCCAGTGGCCATCGACTTGGGTTAATATTATCTTCTTTGAGTATAATAAGGTCACCAGCCTTTAGGTTTTCCTGACGTGTTTTCCATTTGTATCTTTGTTGGAGCCTATTTAGGTAATCGGAGGACCATATTTGCCAAAAATTCTTCTTCATCTTCTGAACTAGCTGCCATCTTGACGATAAATTTGTGTTGATGTTTGTTGTAATTGGATTGGGTGGAGAGATGATTCTCCGTCCAATTAGAAAGTGTCCTGGTGTAAGGGCTTCCTTGTCATCGACGTCGTCAGTCAGGGGACATAACGGCCTTGAATTCAGACAGGCTTCTATTTGATGTGTGAGTGTTGTCAGAGTAGAATCACCAATTATACGTTTTAGATGGTACTTCATGGACTTGACGCCTGCCTCCCATAATCCTCCGAAGTGAGGGGCTGCCGGGGGGATGAAATGCCATTGAGTTCCGGCCGTTGCTAGAGATTCCTGAACTTCAGGTCCGTGAGTAATGGCGAGGATCTCCTTACTGAGTATTTTACTTGCCCCGACAAAATTGGTCCCGTTGTCGCTGTACATATGCTCACATTGACCTCTTCTAGCGGTGAATCTCCGGAATGCTGCCATGAATGCATCTGTGGTCATATCGCTTACTACTTCCAAATGAATGGCTTTTACTGACAAGCATACAAAAATGGATACGTAGCCTTTATATGACTTGTATCCTCTGCCCAGATGGGATGGGATAAATGGAATCAAATGTACGCCCTTGGCCAATGATGTTCGGGACTTGAACGTATCACTGGCAAAGCGTAGAAATAACTGCTGTGGTATGCAGTTATCGGTAATTATTTAGTGTACTGGCTCTGGGACCAGTGGACTGTAGGGAGTTTTTGTGGTGGGTATAATCAATCCTGGAGGCAGCCTCACCTCCTAATTAGGCTTGGAAAGATTGATTAGTGAGTCCAACAAGGTTTAGTTGAGAACTCATTTATTTAAGAAAATACGTTTCTATTTATACTATTTACAACAATAAAAACAATAAACAATATTTAAAACAATTATACATGTAAAACGTTAAAACTTGACCTACAGAATATTAACTAAAGAATGCAGTAGCTTGCAAATTTTGCGATTACTTGCATTCCGTTTGAACTGTTACACTCATAACTGTGTCAGCGAAGATGCAGTATTTGCATTTTGTTGATCCTGGGTTGAATGTTTTACGAAAGAAAATTAATTTATAAAATAAAAAAATTGTATGTTTAATGGATTAAACATAGTTGTTTTTAAAGTGAACTGCAATTAGACTAAATTGTTAATTACGTGATATTTTAGTGTTTTAAGTGTCGAAAACTATTTTCTTTTCCTTTTCCTTCCTTTCCTCTCCTCGTTGGAGCATATAACATACAAGTACAACACCTGGTAAGTTTTCGGCCGTATAATTATAAGTTTTCTTTAGTTGTAAATTTTAGAATACAGTCCATTTTTAGAATAATAGAATCCTGGTATAACCAATGTACTTCTTCTTCTATTTATAGAGATACTATATCGGTTATGTGAGCGGTATTGTAGTAGAAACTAAAAGAATATAATAGCAAGCAGGTAAACGAGTTTCGCCACCTGTGGTCCCTTACACATTATGACATCACACGCGCTAGTCTCGCTGCAGGGATCGTTTGCGTTCGTTTCGGCGATTTTATTTTTAGTTTCTTTTTAAGAGAAAAATATTTTTAGGCGTTTTAATGGTTACTACGTGTTTTTGTGGCCTTAGAACTATAATTTTTTATTACAATTAAAAAATAGTGAACATTCCTATTAACTGCTTCTGCAATAGGATCTGCTGATACACTCATAATTTTAGGTATTTTTTCCACTATTTTTAATTTAGCATAAACAGACCCTTTCTGCATTGAACAATTCTAATTATGCACTTGAGCAGTAAATTTGAAGGGCAAAGTTTGGTTTGGTTTGTGATGATCATTATAAAATACTATTTAACCGTACTATTTTATACACACAACTGGACTAAACTATATCATATTTACGCCTGTGTCTTTGTTAATTAATATATGTATTCTTTTTGTGAACCTAATGCGCCACCACGCGCACATTTATGATCAGAAACAGAAGCAGTATTAATAAAGTACAGTTTTCAGTCGACACGCGCGTATTTCAATAATTTAAAATACAAATTATAACATGGCGCATTCGCGAAAAGTGATAAAATAAGACAGACCAGCAAAGGTATTCACATACAAAATATATAAAAGTAAATAAATATAAGTGCAATTCCCGACACAGAAGGTGAAGATTTAGTTAGGACTGTAATTCACCAACACGTGACAACCGCCATTCAGCAGCCAGAACCGATGTCATGGGAAGGATGCCTGGCAGATAGCTGGAAATTTTTTAAACAAAAATTCCCGCTACACATTCAAGTAACCAGGTCTAGTGTTGAACCACCTGAATGGGCTCATTTCGTGATATTTGCATTTTAATTTATTTTAGCATTTTCCGTAAGTATTTCATCCTCTAAGTATATAGTGAAAAAATTAGATCGCTAGCGTTAATATTAACCCTAATATTTGATTTCAAATTCGTAACATATTTGAAACCGCTATGACGTCACACCACCCGCAGACTCCACCGCTTCTATGAGTTATGCGGATATACGGTATTTTGATTTCGCTGTACCAAGGACGAAGCCGGTCGTGGCTGTACACTGTGCGGGTGTGGTGTTGTTTAACTTATTTGCGAGCTTATTTGAATCTGTTATTTTTTATACATAAAAATATGTGTTCTGTAGAAAATGGATACGTTAAGGCTGATTCTAACATTTTGCGGTGTGTAGACATTTTTATGGTTATGGAATATTTTAATAATAATAAAGATTACATAAGTGCTGAAATGGGGGGTGTCAAACTGCAGAGGTAGGTTAACTAGATAAATATCTACTTTAATAAAGTCTACAGAATTTATCTGATTTTTAGGTCAGCTAGACAAAATTACGGCGATAACGCTGTTGGTTACGTGCAAATAAAAAGAGAACAGTATTTATGCACATTAAAATGTAAAATAACGCCTGAGCACAAAATTAAATCAAAGAATTATAATGTGTCTTGCTTAATTAATGAAAATGAAAAGAAAGTGATGGAAGTGCAGTGCCATGACTGTGCTGCTTCCGAGGGAGGGTGTAAGCATGCCGTTGCTTTTTTAATGTGGCTACACCGGCGCAGCGAGGAGCCTTCACCAACCGATGTAAAGTGTTATTGGAAAAGGTCGGTACTGTCAGGCGCTACCACAACCAAAAAATATATAACAATTTCTGATTTCGGCAAGAAACAAGTCAATATAGTACCTGATGATTCGCTGTTTAAAGAATATGTTGAAGAGGCAAAAAAGCGAAAAATAAAAAACACTTTCAAGTTCCTCAAAAGTATTCCTCGTTGTCAATTCATATTTTGGCAAACAATTTCAAAAATTCTAGTCTGCCTAAGAACTCAAAAAGTTTTTTAAAATTTTGCAAAAATAGTATGAACCAAGATCTTATTTCTAATGTAGAAAGAGATACTAGAGATCAAAGTTCTAGTACTATTTGGCAAGAAATGAGATACGGTAGAGTTACAGCATCGAAGGCTTACGAAGCTATAAAATGCAAAACATTAGATGGAGTTTTGATTGAAAACATACTCGGTGCAAACATTTTTCAAACTCCCGAAATGACTCGAGGATTAAAATTAGAAAATGCTATTTTAAAAGTATTAGCAAAAGAAACTTCTTTAATATTTTCTAAAGCTGGCATATTTCTCTCTCGAGACTATCCTTTAGTGGGAGCATCGCCGGATGCTATAAATGAAAATTTTGTTGTGGAAATTAAAAGTCCAAAAACTGAAAAAACATTTTTAAATTATATTGATAGCGATGGAAACATTAAATTGAAATATATGTACCAAATGCAAATGCAAATGTTTCTTGCAAAAAAAAAAGTTATTTTTGCTGTAGCTAGGCCGTCAAAAAATAGTTGTAAAATATTTACAATATGACAAAAACTTTGTAGAGCAAATGCTAAATGAAATAACAGAATTTTGGTTTAAAGCTGTTTATAATAAAATAATATAAAAAACTGTCTTCTTATTTTACCAAATAATTTTGCATATTAATTAAACCACATGAGATTTGGACAACAAAATCTAAATACTTAATTAAACTCGTGTGAATAGAGGCATGGGGCTGAAGCATAGCAAACTCTCGTATTCTTGATATAACCCGTTCAATGTGAATTCTTAAACCAGCAATTCTTTTACCTTCCTTCACTTCTTGCTTAGAATTTTTTAGACCTGCAGATACAGAAGGTGGTCGGCGGAGTACATTATTTTTAGCTGACATCAACTCCTGTATATTCTTGAAACCGCGGTCTGCCAGAATATGTGTACCAGGTTCTAATAAATCTAAGAATCCAGATTCCTCAGTTATTGTTTTATCAGAAGTTCTACCTCCGAAACCATGTGAAATGTAGGAGATAAGACCATCGGGAGTACAAGCTACTAAATATTTTATCGTGTTGCAGCCTTTGTATTCGGACCATGATAAAGCTTGTAGAACTGGATTACTTGACTTTTGAATTGAAACTTCAAAACAATCTATAATACTCTGAACATTTTTATATCTGTGACGAAACGGAATTGGGAGCTGATTTTTAATTTCCTTAATAGATTTCCAGAGAATAAATATTTTCAAATGGTGGGCTAACATGGGTAGGGTTCTCTGTATTACCCTACAAACTGCTGCAGTTGACAAACAGAACTCATCAGCTAACATACTATATGATAGATTAACCTTAATTTTTTTTAATGTAAGAAATATATCAAGTCTGGATACCTTACATTTTGCACTCAACATATCTATTATAAACATGGAATGGCTTGGAATCCCTAAATACATTTTGGGATTTTTCTCAATAACATATATGGTCCGTTTTTCTATATTTTCCTGTGCATTCCAGTTTTGTACAAATACACCCGACATGCTAGACTTTGTACATGTAAAAGACGTATCTGAAGTATTACTTCGGCTGCTAATAGAGGACTGAATAGGGGAACCGCAATCAATTATTTTTAACTTTTTTTTGGAATGTTCAAGCAAATTGTCCTCCGATTTCCTTTTTTTCTGGCCCCATTTAAAAACTTCTTGATTACAGGAGCATGGAAAAGAACACTGAACCGACTTTGAGTGGACCAAAGGTTTAAAATTAACTTGAACGTATTTTTCGAAATATTTACTCTCTTGTAGAGTACTAGTCTCAGGAGGAGCCGATTCACTGTCGTGTTTTTCGAGATTTTCCGTATCTTCCGTCACCCTGTGGGAAAATTTCCAATTTTTTTGACAATCAAATACGTGCGGAATAACCCCAGATTTTAGTTTTATTTTTCCACATGTCATTGTTTTATAATACATATAATTTTCCATGTCCTCTTCGAGCTACAAATTTTATTATTGTACAGATTTTAATAATAACCTATTACACTAGACTTACGTTAAAATGATCCTCACAACAATACTTCGTTCCTTTATTACTAACAAATTTCCCCCTGCGCATAGCTTGCTGCCACAAATTCCTAATACTTTCATCACTTGGTAATGAAATAAATATTTTATTGGGAGTAGACACTGATGTACTTTTACAGTATGGAACTATACAATATTTATATAAACCTCTTTTTTTATACATATTAATAACAAAGTACAGAACACTTCAAATATGAACGAAAGTATCACTTGTGCCGTGTGTGTGTAGTAACTGCCGCCGCGCAGGTATGAAACTATAGGAAACAAGCAAGCGGCCGACCGCTGCGAGTGGTGTGACGTCACAGCGCTCTATTTTCATTATTTATTTTGAGGGAGAAGCAGTTGAAAAAAAAAATTTAATATTTTGCACATTTACTAATTACAAGGTGTACTTTCTAAATATGAATTAAAAAAAATTTCCGAAATGAGCCCATTCTGTAGAACTGTAGAAAGTGATCATAAACCTCTATCAGCAATATTAAGAAAACCTTTAAATTCATGTCCACCGCGATTACAACGCATGTTGATCCAAATACAAAAATATGACATTAATTTAGTATATAAACTAGGATACAAAATGGTATTAGCAGATGCGCTTTCAAGAGCACACGATAAAAATAAAACAAATTCATACGACTTGGATTTCAATAAAATATTAGAAGATAAGTTAAACGCCCAAATTTGCTTAATAACTAAAAATCTTAATGCAACAGACAAAAAATTAATTGAAATTAAAGAAGAAACTAAAAAAGATGATGTTATGTTAGAATTAATAACATTAACTGAAAATGGCTGGCCTGTAACAAATCAAGTTTAAAAGATAGTGTAAATTTTTTTTTAACTTTCATGACGAAATATCTTATCATGATGGTTTGCTACTTAAAAATTCAAGAATAATTATTCCTAAAAACCTGAGGAAAAGCATTCTACAAAAATTGAATTCAAGCCATTTAATTTAGGTAAAGAAAAAACAAAAAGTAGAGCCACGTAAAATAACTTATTGGCCAGGCATGTCACGTGACATTGATGATATGGTAGCAAATTGTCAAGCATGTAGCATGTACGCTAGATCAAATCAAAAGAGCCCTTAAAACAGCATGAAATTCCACTAAGAGCATGGCAAAAAGTTGGTATAGATATTTTTGAACTTAACAAAAAACATTATTTAGTTCTATACTCTGTCTGTCCAAAAGATAGAATTACACTTCGCCCCAAAAATGTCCGCTAAATTTGAATGGAATTTCTCTATTGGTGGTATTTATAGAACCCAAATTACAATGCAACTTCTAGATTTGACTGAAAGGCCGCCTCTACAAGAACTTGCGTCACACATTAAACTTTTACGTATTTTGCAACAGACCAATCAGCAATCAGCTTATGTTATGGATTGTCGCAAAATGCATAAACGCTAAACTTACGAAAAACGCGAATAAATGCGGATTCGGCCTGCACTGTCAACTGTCATGTTCATATTTACACAGGTTATGAAATGATGAATAAAGCATATAATATTATATTATTATATTGTATTGATATCTCTCATAATTTTCAACTTTCTTATACGATTAATTAAAATAAAGGATAATATCTTCATCACTTGAAGCACTACTATCACTAGACATTTTTTAACACGATAACAACAATAGCTTTAATCACAGTAATAGAATAATTATTTAAACACAATGTAACAAAGCCGCAACAATCGAGAAGTGACTTGATTTTATAAAGTAGCGTCGTGTGCGATTCATACTTTGTAACTAGTTTGTAGTAGCTTAAAGTGCGGAGGGCCTTACAGTAAATCACAAACTAAACTTTTTTGCCTGAAATAACCACATACGTTCTTTTAAAGTATGTGGAAATTACTCGCAAAAGCACGAATACAAACGTAAACAAAGTAAACAAACCAGCCAGCAATCGGCGACTGGTCGTTTCGTTACGCTAGACGGCGAAATAAACAAAGTATCGTGAGTTTGCGGAGTGCGGACTTAAAAAAACCTCGTTTAAATTTTCGCGGCAATAAGTATTGTTTTTAAAAGTCCAAAATTGCAAATGTATAATAGAAACTTTAATGGGAATAAACATTAAAAAAATATAGCATCGCTGCAGTATACAATGTAACACGTATAATAAACAAATTTTGTTGAAGCTATTACAGCTTTCATTAATTCCATCGTGTAAAACTGACTATTGCGTACACCGTTCTGCGCTGCCATAAAATTAATGGGGCGGAGTCGAGCTCTATGTTTAGAACAGATCGAGTATAGTTGATTATTTTTCAAAATTCCCTGAAGTTGTTAGATTAGATAGTTTGACATCAGAAGCCTTAATATACCAACTAAAAACTATTTTTCACGTCAAGGTATACCTGACGTCGTATTCTCAGATAATGGACCTCAAATGACTTTACATTTATTTAAATGCTTTGCAAGCGAGTGGGACTTTGAACATAAAACCTCCAGTCCTAAACATTCGAGATCAAATGGATTAGTTGAAAGAACAATTCAAACCGTGCAAAACATAATAAAGAAATGTGAAATATCAAAAAACGATCCATTTATTGGATTACTAGAATTAAGAAACACATCTTTATATGGAAGTGTAACTGCGCCCGCACAAATATAAACCAGAGATCCCTAAAAAGTATTTTACCAGTCACTGAAAAACATTTAAAACCATTTAAAATACAAACAAATTTAGAAAAATATTGAGAGAAAAACAGCAAAAACAAAAATACCATTATGACAAAAACGCAAGAGCGTTACCTGAATTAGAAATAAATAAATCTGTTTATGTAAAATTAAATATAAAAAATAAACCTGGTAAAATCATATGTAAAAATCCGAGATCATATAATATTAAAATGTATGATACAGGTAGGGAAATAGTAAGAAATAGAAAAGATATTATTAGTCAAAATGCAAGTAACGAGACAGGTAATCACACTGTTAATCAATACAATTATTTACTAAATGGTGAATCGTCAGACGACGAGAGTGATTGCATTTTGAATAATAATATAATTAGTAATAGGATAGGGTACAAAAAATCAGGTGGTTCAACACATCATTTCGAGTCAGAAAATACAAATAATAATCCAGGCCCTTCTGGAATAAATACATATATAACTAGATTTGGGAGAAGTGTTAAACCTCCTGAAAGACTGACCGTAACATAGGATTTAGATATAGGAATTAGAATTTGTATTGTTTAGGAGTAAGCATGGTATAAGAAAACATGGTATGCTCATTAGACAGACCTAAAAATGAAATCCCCGCGCATGACGTCAGCTGGCAGACACTGACACAGTCGCTGTGCTTTGCTTTGGTTTGAATTTGTTGATCTGTAGAATATTATGTTTTCCAAGTTTTCTTATAATTTCAATGGTATTTTCTTAATAAAATGTGTTATGTAATAGTATATATATAAACGTGTTATAATATGTAAACGTGGAAATCGTCTAACGCTGTGATTTTACGGCTAAAATGTTGAATTGTGCTGTGGCAAAATGTGAAAACTGTACTCGAGTGACCAAAGGGAGTAATATAAAGTATTTTCGGTTTCCAAAGGATGCTAATTTAATAAATCAGTGGGTTATTGCTTGTAGTCGCCAGGATAAAAGCAATGTAAGGAATATTAAGTTAAGTAAATTTTAATCTGTTTCTTAAGTTATTTTTCTGTATGAAACCTGTAGAAAAAGTAAAACGTTCTTATTCGAATTTAAATAAAGCTGCATATTTTTATAATTTGTTGTTTTTCCTACTTCATACAAAATTTTCTTACATGCCAAGATATTAGTTCAAAAATAATAAAAACTTGTGCTATTCGGTAACCCATTTTACAGCGCTGGCTGTAAGAGATGTCAGCCTTTGACCTTGACTTTTTACGTCCACTATAAAATAGTGTATTCTATACCATAAAATACAACTGTAAATTTATAACGGAGATGTAAAGTGTTATAGAAAAACCTAAATAGACTTAGTGAATGAAATTTTTATTTGTAATTTGCATTTAAATAAACTGCTGAATATTATAGAAAGTAAGATAGGCTGTCTTAATAAGTAATAATAAAAAGTAAAGTTGCCATTTACATCCTGCTAGAATTTTATAGAGGTGTATGTTTATAGCGCTATAAGAGAAAGTTATAGAATAGCATCACGATAAATATATACCTGTTATATGTTTATTAAATTTAAATCATATAGCAACAACTTGGTAGAAATGATAACAAAACTAAGAAAAATGCCCTAAAAGCAGCGACAATATTATTTATTACAATTCTCCATGACTATTACATCACGAATTTCGAATTTTGCAATCCAGCTGACGTCATATTGTGCGAGAGAGATAGCTTTAGGATGCGCAAGAACATACTGCGTAAGCTTATGTGTATCGTGGGAGTAAGTAAAATTGTACTAAGAATAATGTTCTAGTTTAAAGAAAGAGGGATGTGATGATCATTATAAAATACTACACATGTTGAACTGGACTAAACTACATCATGTTTACGCCTTTGTGTCTTTGTTAATTAATAGATGTATCCTTCTCGTGAACCTAATGCGTCACCTCGTGCACATGTATGATCAGAAACAGAATCAGTATTAATAAAGTACAGTTTTCAATCAACACCTGTTTCAATAATTAAAATACAAATTATAACAGGTTCAGGTGTGGGGGGTGAAGAAAAGGAGATCCAATTAAAAAATTTAAATTTTATCTTAAAGCCTGCCGTATTATTAGATATAAAAGAGGAATACGTCGATAGTTTATTGTTGTCGATAAGACTAGGAGTCATTTTTTCCACTGTGAAGAAGGGCACGAATTATTTTTAATATCTTGAGGATTATCGAAGCACACAAAAGCTTCCTTTGAATTATAAGGTCTATGTACGTAGAGCATATTTTGGAATACTACATGTAGCAGTATAAATTCAAACTATCCATCATGGCGTTTACATAAATACTAATGATCTAACCTCAAATAATGTCTATTTACAAGTAGGGTAATAGTTAGTGAAATTCATGGATTATTTTATACGAACTGCAGCATGCAAACGTATCCCACAGATTACACAGATTTTTCTGAGAAAAACTACAGTCTGCACATATCGCAATATATTCACACGGTATGAATATCATGTCACGATCATTTTTGAGACAAACTTTGCACTTTTTATCTTCTTTTGGAACTGGAGTAGGATTAATTCTTCTTGACACTGTAGAATGTAAAAGTTTTCCACAACGTTTTCTATTGTTGTTAATTTCTCAAGTTTGGAAGCCATGCTTTGTTTCTCTTCATAGAAATGAATCATTTCTGTTAACTTTTGTAATTTATGTAAATGATCTAACAAGTAGTTAAAGTTACAGAGCACATCTTACTCTTATACGTCTAACTAGATACTAAGTATGTTAGGTACTAACATAGACAATAATATCAAAGAGGAGAGGTGGGGAGGGTATGAAGAAAAAATAAAACATTAATGGAATACATTATTATTTAGGTAAACTAGAATATAACCAATTATAAAGGTTAAAGCTATTTTTTAAACTACATCCAATTTTTTTATTAATATTAAAATGATTTAAACAATAAGGCAAATCTGTATTGAACTTTGTAACCTTTCCATCATTAAGTTGCTCGACATTGATGACAGATGGTGCTGAAGTGTGCTCTAAAGCATGTAATCCTTTTTCCAGAAATTCCTTCTTCTGATGACCTTTTCCAAGGTTAGTAGCGTCATTAAGCAGATGATTGCGTAATATTTCATTTAGATCATTATCGCTGACGTAACCACTACTGTACCTCAACCGATGTAATTCCAAGTAATTTATTTGTTTCCTCAGGTCATAACTTAAAGAATCGTACGGTATGAGAGGCTTAAGTAAATATTGAGCATGGCGGTCTTCACTAACAAACGAGATTTCCCTAGGATAGAAATCTGGCAGGTTAAAACCTTGAATATCAACGACCATCAATTTCATGTTTACTCTTCGGTAGTTCTTCGCATACTAAATCATCTCTTTTGTCTCTCTCTATTACATAATGCTTCTTATGACTCCACTGAGAGGTAAATACCCCAAAACGCGGTCGTATATGAGTATGCAGTAGGCCTTAGTATTTGCCAGGAAGCGTGTCAAACTTTCAATTTCAATTTTTATGTCTACAATCAAAGGTTTAACAGGAACTCTTCTCTTGGAGCAGTCTATAACGAATAGAGTTCGATTCTTGAAAGCAGTGAAATCTAGCATAGGTTTATTATTTCAAGCGAATGACTTGTAAAATTCAGTATACATATGATAGGCCTCGCCTATTCAATGTATTTTGTAGCCTTAAAGTCCAACCTCATATCTTCGTGAGGGTAACGGTCATTGTATAATAATTATTTTACATTAAATATATCAATATTATCTAATTGCGTAGAGTCTTTCATCTTGGAATCTCTCTTATCGGTTTGAAGGGCAAGGATAGCAGCTTGAGGGCTTTGAGTGCCATTTTTAACAATCCAAATTTCTTTTGTAGCACCTGTTACTAGGGCGGATATCTCATGGTGTATCGGCATTAACTTTAGCTAGAAAATTTTGTTTTGGGACATCATTCAAATACACGTTTCACTTTTAATTCAATATTGGTGATGGTTAATTCGCCAATAGTATCATCTTTTGACACTTTAAAACAATTATCATTACGAGCTCTTATCAAACGTAGAACCTGTTTACCGAAAACTAATTTTCTATAATCATAAAAGAACCCTAGTAAATGTCTCAAGGGTATTCTTAAGGAAAAGGTGGAATTTGTAGCGTCATATGTAATCAGACGACCACCGGGATAATTCCAGCCTCCGATGCTAAGAGAAATAAAATATCATCTTTTTTTATAACATAAATAACTTTTTATCGTGCTCACAATTCCAGGGTCACGTACTATATCTATTTCCACACCATTTAATTCATAACTTATAGAATCAAATAAAAAGGCCCCAGCGTTATTGGTAAATTCAACGGTACCCGTACCAGTGGCATTTTTATTTAAAGTTCCCTCGATTGATAGCTGCCCTCACTTATTTCAATCAAAGCGCCATGATGATAAATGGCAATTTCAATTTCATCATTATTCCCATAGGCTTTAACGTATGGGTGGTACGTTCGAACTTCGGCTCTTTCAGTCGAATCATCGTAGTGAGGGTCTTGGAATAGCTGCAGTTTTTCTAACATGATACCCAAAGATAATAAATATAAATAATTTGAATAAGTTAACTTGGAAGGAGAATAAGGTTCTGATGACGGCAGTGTCCTTGCACTTGTATGATTAGATGCGGAATGAGGAGGATGTAAGCCTCCTCCGTATATATCGTTTAGGAAGTGGTGGTGTAGGAATATATGTTAAAATTAATATTAGAGTTAAACAAGCGTTAACCGATTTCGGTCAAATTGTAGGTGTAGAACATCTGTGGTTAGATATATTATTAGGCAATATTAAATTTCAGTTTCAGTTTGACAATATTATGATTTTAGGTGATATTAATGTGGATCAAAACTATAACAACCCTGTTTCTCAGTGTATGACTGCCTATGAGTTTTTACAAGTTATCACTGAACCTACACGCATTACACAAAATTCTCATTCTTATTGATGTCATATTACCAACAACATAGAAGTTATTAGCCATAGTGGGACATTGAATGCTGATCTTATTTCAGATCACAAATAAATTTTTTATGAGCTTAACTTAGTGACCAAAACTTATCACATATAGGGATTTTAAACATTTTTCTTTAGAGGATTTTATGAACGATTTAAAACAAGTAAACTGGGACAATATTTTATATATTACTGATATTGATGAAAAAATTCAGTTCTTTACAATGAATATTTTAAAAGCTTTTGACTTGCATGCTCCTTTAGTAACATCTCGTATAACTAAACCTTAGAGTCCCTGGATTACAGATACTATCAAATCCATGATGACTGAACGCGACAAAGCGCTACGTAAATATAAACTAACAAATAACGTTAAGGACTGGATGATTTTTCAAAAAATTGCGTAACTTAACAGTGGCTGCGATCAGGCGTGAAAAGACATTTAGAGTTTCATAATAGAAATTCAGATAAAAAGAATTTTGTAAAGCCATTAATAAATTAAATATTAAACAAAGGCAAATATCAGATATACCAGCACATCTTCACGATCCATTTGAAATAAACAAATATTTTATCTCAGTATTAAGTCCATCTAACAATTGCCCAGAAACTGTAAGAAAATTTGAATTAAGTAGATATAATGATAATACCTTCTTTAATCTTAATCTTACGTCGTCGGTTGAAGAGGTAAGGAGTATTATTTTTAATTTAAAATCAAACGACTGTGGCGATGATGGTATAACTGCTAATATGACTAAAGTTTGCGCACCAGTTATCTGTAAATATCTCACGCACATTATAAACTGCTGTATAGAAATAGCATATTTTCCTGAAATATGGAGAATAGGAGTTGTTCGACCGCTTCCTAAAGTAAATGACCCAAAACTTAAGATAACTTAAGATTTAAGACCTATCAGTTTATTACCCACACCTTCAAAAATTTTAGAAAAAGTTGTACAACTACAAATATACGACTATGTCGTAAAAAATGATATAATAACTTCATCACAATCGGGATTTCAAAAAGGATATAGTACGGCGACAATTTCAATAAACATAATGGACAATGTAATTAGAGCAATGGATGAAGGCAACGCAACAGCGCTTATTTTATTACATTTTTCAAAGGCGTTTGATACGTTAGATCACGAACTGTTTATATCTAAATTATGCTACCATGGGTTTGATGAAAAATCCGTGAACTTTTTTAAAATATATTTATGCAATCGTACTCAAAAAGTTATTTTAAAAAATGCATGCTCTGATCTAGCTTCTATTAGTTCTGGAGTTCCCCAAGGCTAGACCTTGGGACCTATTTTATTTCTAATATATACCGCTGACATGTTCAAATGTGTTAAATTTACTAATGTCCAAGCATATGCCGACGACATTCAAGTCTCCTATTCATTTAATCCTTTAAACGTAGATCAGGCCTGTGTCGACATAAATACTGATTAGAGTCCATATCTAATTATGCCAAAGAAAATAACTTGAAACTGAACCTGGAAAAGTGTTCGCTAATATGTTTTAGTACAAAAAAATATTATTAAAAGAAAATTTGAAGCTTCAAATCGGTAACACTAATATAAATATTAAATATTATTCTACCTATTCTAAACTATTGCAATATATTCTATTACTGCTGTCTAGACATGTTTACAAAAAATCGTCTACAAAAAATACAAAATAACTGTTGTAAATTAATATTCGGCTTAAGAAAGTATGACCATATATCACAAAAAATAGTTGAACTTGGCTGGTTAAATGTTGGAAATATGTACAAATATCATCCGTATGTATTTGTACATAAATTATTACAATCCTCTTCACCACCTTACCTCCGTGAAAAATTATCTTTCCGGTTTAATCACCACAATACAAATTTGAGATTTACTGACAAATTTTCATTGCCTAAATTTCGTACATCCATGTTTCATAAGTCTTTTACCTTCAATGCAACTACGCTGTATAATAAATTACCTGATTCGTTAAAAAATATTCCAGTAAATAGCTTTCGTAGAAAAGTGAAAGAAATTCTTTCATAATATAAAGCATGAAAATTTCATAGCGGAATAATAATAAAATAAACATTAATATTGTTTAAATGTTATTTGTGGCATTTCATAAATTATTTCTTTCCTTTTCTTTTTTGGGATTTATTACCACATTCCTCGAGATTCCTATCCAAAAAATTCGATTTATCTAAAAAATATTCAAATTAACCAGTTTAAAACTGGGAAATAACCTCTACGCCTTTGACGTAATGTCAGAGGATCAGTTAGAGGGTGTTTTTTGACAACTAATAGGAATTAAATTAATACAAAAATACTGCGCTGACGTTTCGGAAACTATATCCGTTTCCTTTTTCAAAGTTTAAGCTTTAGATTTTTATGTAATGTGTAGAATAACACGGCATAAAATTAAAATTGTTTATATCATTTCCATAGATACTTACCATAGAAATGTTGAAAAATATACTAAATAATATTAATTTTATTGAGTTCTTCTCTCAACATTGGTAACCAAGTTGAACAAAATTCTACCGAACAATTTGATACGCATTTGGCTTCATTAAGTAAAATTACTGCAGATTCTTTGATTTTTCTTTTTTTGCTGTCTGCTTCTTTGGTCAAAATTTTTGCTGAATCCCATTTTATCCTGTGATCGTTTTCCCAAGCATGTTCACAAATTTTAGATTTTTCAAAATCACCTTTTCTAATATAACTTTTGTGCTCGCCTAATCGTACATTAAGTGGTCTAGATGATTCACCCACATAATGTTTACTACACTCGCACGGGATACTGTATATACAATTTTTTGAATTTTGTTCAGGATTTAATGGTTTCGTTTTTGTCAATATGGATCTTAAAGTATTATTTGTTTGAAAAATTGTTCTAACGCCAAATTTTTTACCGACACGACGTAATTTCTCAGATAAACCTTTTATATATGGAATTAATGTCGAATAATGATAATCTGGTTTTGGTTGCACCGGATTGTTAACTCTATTTTCAATGTTCATGAAAGTCTTATCAACAAATTCTTTCGGGTATTCATTATTAATTAAAATTTCCCTGACAAATTGCCTTTCATGTTTGAATATTTCATCATTAGAAGAAATTATTTTTGCCCTATCATACAAACATTTTATAACACCTCTTTTAACGTCCAAAGACTGGTTTGAGTTAAAATTTAAATATCTGTTAGTGTGAGTCTTTTTTCGGTAAACGCTAGTTTGAAAATTATTATTATTGACTTTTTTAATTAAAACATCTAAAAATGGTAATTCATTATTATTTTCTATTTCTAGAGTGAATTTGATAGATGGTTCTTTATTATTAATATTTTCCAAAAAATTGTTTAATAAATCTATTCCATGAGGCCAAATTGCAAAAATATCGTCAACATATCTCCACCAAGTTACCGGTTTATGAATATTATTTTCAACATATCTGTTTTTAAAATCACCCATAAATATATTACTTAGTATTGGTGACAAAGGGGAACCCATTGCCATCCCGAAATCTTGTTGATAAAAATCATTTTTTAATTGGAAATAGGTTGTTTTTATTGATACCGTTAACAGTTCCATTATACTATTTACGCTAAGTTTAGTCCTGTTTGCCAAATTATTGTCGTTTATTAATTTGTCTCTAATTATTTTCAAAGTTTTGTCCACAGGGACATTTGTAAAAAGGCTTACTACGTCAAAACTAACCATCAGATGTGTATCATGAATATTATTTTCATAAAGATTTTCTAGAAAATGCTTACTATTTTTTATATATGAATTGGTATTGCCAGAAAGCGGACTAACAATTGGTCTTAATGGAATGTTTGCCTTATGTATTTTTGGTAAACCATAAAAATGAGGAGGTTTACTATGATGTGGTGTAAGCTTTCTGCGTTCAAAGTCATTAAATTCATTTTTGTATTTAAAAAGAGTTCTGTAAATTTTGTTTTCAATTGATTTAGTTGGATCTTTATTTAATTTTGAATCAGGGCCCTCAGTTATGAGAGCTGTAATTTTTGAATCATATGTATCCGTATCTAAAATGACTGTAGCATTACCTTTATCCGCTGGTAAAATTTTAATACTAATGTCCTGTTTCAAAGAAGAAATTGATTGTTTTTCTTCAGAACTCAAACTATCTTTAATTTTAACTTGATTCTCTAAAATAATTTTTGAACGTATACGGTATTCATTTCCTTCATCCGCTGGTAAATTTTGAGCAGTTTTCTCTATACTTGCTATTATATCAAATTTTGGGACTGTTTTAGGGTTAATAGCAAAATTTAAACCTTTTGATAAAACTAATTTATCTCAGATTGTCAAAACTCAAACTCTGTTTGAAATATTGATGACAGTTTTGTCAATTAAAGGGTTATTATTTATATTTTGCAATTCTCTTACTTGGTTTTCCCTAACTAAGTTTCTAAATTTATTTAAATGCGTATCTTTTTTTAAATTAAAATATTTGTTATAATTAAACATAACATTATCATATATGTGTTGAAAATCCGGCTCTACGACTTGTTGATATATCTGATTTTCTGTGTATTGTATATCATTATTTAGTAAATTTTTTTGACACCTATGGAATTGAATCCTTGCTCTAATCATAGACTTACTTGCGTTATCTAGGATTCTTGATATTTTTTGATTTTGGAATGGCATTTTTAATCTTAAAAATTTTGGAATTATACCATTTCCTCTGCATTTACACAAAAATGTTATGCTATTTAAGGTTCTTGCTAATTTCTTATAGCACGTATCTAAAAATCTAAAAAGTTTATTGATATAAGCGTCCATATCTTGAGGTCTCTGTTTTAGGTTATCCTTTTCTAGGTCTTCTCGATTCGGGTGCGACTCAAACCTTAGTAGGTTTATCGGGTTTTCAAATTTTGAAGCGTTTAGGTCTTGTTGTACGTTTGCAAACTGGTAGTTGTGTAGTAGCTAATGGTCAGTCTTGCGCTAGTACAGGTGTTATTCAAGCGCCTTTATGCTTAATGGGTAAAACTTGTTTGGTAGATATACTGATTGTTCCTGAATTATCTCAGCAATTTATTCTCGGTGTAGATTTTTGGAAAGCTATGGGAATAATCCCCGATTTAAGGCAAAATGTTTGGCATTTTACAAATAATGTTGATACAGTACAGGTTGGTAGTGCTCATGGTATTCTTGATGAAACTTCCTTATCTCCTGAAAGACGGGACCAATTGAATTGCTTGATACAGACAAAACTTTCGTTAATGGGTAATGATCTAGGTTGTTGTACTATAGCTGAACATGAAATTGAAATACTTCCTGGAACTAAGCCAATAAAACAAAGGTATTATCCTGTTTCGCCTTTCAAGCAGAAAATTATAGACGATGAAATAAAAAATATGTTAGACCAAGGTGTTATCGAAAGTTCGAAGAGTTCATGGTCATCTCCTGTTTGTCTTGTTAGGAAGAAAGATGATTCTTACCGGTTCTGTATTGATTATAGGCAGTTGAATGCTGTAACTAAAAAAGATGCTTAACCCTTGCCTTATATTTCCGCAATTTTAGATCAGTTAAGGGATGCAAAATATCTTAGTTCGATTGATATTAAGTCTGATTTTTTCCAAGTACCTTTGAGTGAATCGTCTCGTGAGTTTACTGCATTTACGGTCCCTGGTCGTGGTTTATACCAATTTTTAAGAATGCCTTTTGGTTTATCGAATGCCCCTTCAACATGGCAGAGAATTATTGATACGGTTCTAGGTGCTGATTTACAACCATCTGTATTAGTTTATTTGGACGATATAATTATAGTGACTCAGGACTTTGATGAACATCTTCGTATTTTGTCGTTAGTTTTAGATCGACTTCTTGCTGCAGGTTTAGTTGTCAGTCAGAAGAAATGTAAATTCTGTCTTCCGGAACTTAAGTATCTAGGTTACGTAGTTGATAAATATGGTCTTCACCCTGATCCTGGAAAAGTGGAAGCTATTTTAAATATTTCCGTTCCACGGAATGTATCTGAAGTTCGAAGGTTTATTGGTACTGCCTCTTGGTATAGACGTTTCATTCCTAACTTTGCCACTATTTTGTCTCCCTTTACGAATCTCACAAAGAAAACCGTAAAATGGAATTGGTCAGTGGATTGTGAGGATTCATTTAAGAAAATTAAAGAATGTCTTGTTACTGCTCCTTTTTGACTTGCCCTGACTTTAATCGTACATTTATTCTGCAAACTGACAGCAGCTCGTATGGTATAGGTGCAGTGCTCAGTCAGGAATTTCCTGATGGTGAACACGCCATTTGCTTCTTGCCAAGGTCATTAACTCGGCAAGAAAGGAATTATAGTGCAGTCTAGCGTGAAGCTTTGGCAGTTATTTATTCCATTGAACGTCTACGTCATTATCTCGAAGGTGTTCACTTCAAGGTTATCACTGATTGTCATAGTCTGCTTTGGCTACTACGGTTAAAAGATCCGCAAGGACGTTTAGCTAGATGGGTTTTTCGTTTACAGCCTTATGATTTTGAGCTGATTCATAGAAAAGGGAAGGATCATATTGTCCCTGATTTTCTATCACGTGCTGTCCCAGTCTTGGCTGATGCAATTGATGTAATTCCTGTTGATTCTCCTTCCTTGTTTTCCGATACTAATGATAAATGGTACAAAGGTATGATTGTTAAGGTTAATACGAATCCTGAGAAATTTCCTAGTTGGCGGGTAGAAGCTGATATGCTTTATAAGTATTGTAAGTGCCGAATCCCTGAATTGTCCAAGACTTCTGATTATTGGAAAATTCTTATACCTAAGGATAAAAGATTAGATATATTGAAACGCTGTCACAACGATGTAACTTCTGGACATGTCGGTGTGTTTAAAACCTTTTGTAGAATTCGAGATCGCTATTATTGGCCCAAGATGAAATGTGACATTTTGAGGTATGTAAAGTCTTGTAGAGTTTGTGCAGAACAGAAACCTGAACAAAAACCTCCTGCTGGACTTATGGGAACTCGTCCTGATATTCGTGAACCATGGCAAATGATTAGTTTAGATTTTATTGGTCCATTTCCTAGAACTTCTCGAGGTTATGTTCATTGTTTGGTGGTGACTGATTTTTACAGCAAATTTGTCGTCACATTTCCCCATCGTACAGCCACCGCGAAGTCTTTAGCTAAGAATATTGAAGAGGGAATTTTTCTTGTATATGGTGCTCCTCAGTACTTAATCTGTGATAATGGTGGCCCTATGAAAAGTAAAGAGTTTCAAAATCTCTGCCGTAGATATAAAACCCAAATTTTCTATACTGCTTCTTATTTACCTCGTGCAGATCCCACGGAGAGAGTGAATAGGGTAGTTAAATATTGTCTAAAAGTTATTTGTGGCATCTTTCTGTATTTTCTTTCTGTTCTTATTTGGGATTTACGGCCACACTTCTGAACATTAATCTGATAATCTGAAAAATATTTGGATTATTTAAAAAATAACCTTTACGCCTGTGACTTTACGTCAAAGGAACAGTTAAAGGTTGGTTTTCTGACATAAAATATAATTAAAATAAAATAAAAACAATTATGTTTTGCAGACGTTTCGGAAACTTAGTCTGTTTCCTTTCTCAATGCTAAATAGTCTTTCTCTTGTGTAATTCGTGAAATTACACAATTTTACCGTAATTTTTCTCTTTTTACTGTCCGGTTCTTTTGTTAAAATTTTTGTTTCATTCCAATTTATTGGATGTCCGTTTTCGAAAGCGTGTTCACAGATTTTTGATTTTTCAATTTCATTTTTTCTAATATAACTTTTGTGTTCGCCCAATCTTACATTGAAGGGTCTGGATGACTCACCAACATAATATTTGTCACATTCACAACACGGAATACTGTAAATACAGTTTTTTGAATTTTGATCACTATTAACCGGTTTTGTTTTTGTAAGTATAGATCTTAAAGTGTTAGTAGTTTGAAATACCGTTCTAACATTAAATTTATCACCGATAGTGCGTAGCTGTTCAGATAATCCCTGTACATAAGGAATCATTGTTACTGTTGTGTATTGCCGTTCGGGTACTTGTTGGCGCTGATTATTAATTCTATTTTCAATATTTGTCAATGTTCTATCAACAAAGACTTCTGGGTACTGATTGTTAATTAGTACATTTTTAATAAATATTTTTTCTGTATTTAATATTTCTTCAGTAGAAGAAATTGTTTTTGCCCTATCATATAAACATTTTATAACACCTCTTTTAACACTTTTTGATTGATTCGAGTTATAATTTAGATATCTATTTGTATGGGTTATTTTTCTGTAAACGCTAGTTTCAAATCTATTGTTAACTTTTTTAATTAAAATATCTAAAAATGGCAATTCATTAGTATTTTCTATTTCCAATGTGAATTTAATAGATGGTTCTTTATCGTTAATATTTTCCAAAAAGCTGTTTAATAAATCGATTCCGTGGGGCCAAATTGCAAAAATATCATCAACATATCTCCACCAAATGACTGGTTTATATATATAATTTTGAACATATTTACTTTCAAAATCTTCCATAAATATATTACTTAATATTGGAGATAATGGAGACCCAATTGCCATACCGAAATCCTGCTGATAAAAGTCATTTTTTAATTGAAAATATGTTGTTTTGATACAAATTGTCAATAATTCCATAATACTATTTACACTAAGTTTAGTTCTATCTGCCAAAGTATTATCGTTTGATAATTTTTTTTTTTTATTATTATTGACAATGTTTTGTCAACCGGAACGTTAGTAAAGAGACTAACTACATCAAAACTGACCATCAAATGTGTATTATTAATATCATTTTCGTGAAGTTTTTCTAAAAAATGTTTACTGTTCTTAATATATGAATCAGTATTTCCAGATAACGGATTAATGATTTTGAGTAAGAATTTTGCCAAACTGTGACATGGTGAATTGACAGAACTAACAATTGGTCTTAAAGGCATGTTTGGTTTATGTATTTTTGGTAAGCCATAAAAATGAGGAGGTTTACTATAATGTGGAGTAAGTTTTTTGCGTTCAAAGTCATTAAAGTCATTCTTATATTTAAAAAGAGTTCTATAAATTTTGCTTTCTATTGATTTTGTTGGATCTCTATTTAATTTTGCGTAATGTCCATCAGTTATAAGTGTCAAAATTTTTGAATCATAAGTATTTGTATCTAAAATGACTGTAGCATTACCTTTGTCTGCTGGTAAAATTACTTCCTTGAAATCAGATAATACCATAAAAATTATGCATGAGGTGAAAGCCCTCTAAATGGTGGCGGCATGATGTAGTATGGATTCTAAATTATTTATTTGTTTTGGCTAATATGGGTTGTGTTTAGTTTTGGTTGAAAGTTTATTGGTGGCACTTGGTAATGGTAGTTGGAAGTTTATTTGATGTAGGTTCGTTTTAGCTACCATCTTCTATTGCCATTTGTTTGATAGTACGCTTGGAATTGGATGAATTAGATGTGGTTTATCATGTTGCTTGAATTTTTTTTTTTGGAAGTAAGTGTGTGATTTGTTACGGAACTTTTGTAAAAAATTAACGAAAGATTAACTTTTAAAGAAACGAAATTAATTGAAACATATTTTATTAAATAAATTACTAGGTTAGGCGGCGCCAGACCCTACGGGTCTGGCTTGCCTAACCTATCTCTGCGAGGCTGACCCTCTATATCAGTAGTAGTTTTATCTCGGGGTTTTTAGTTGCAAGACGGTTTTTAAATTTCGGGAAAAAGTTGAGTCCGACATGGGGTCGCGGGGTCGGGAGTTGGAAAAAATTCAGGATTTTAGGATTAAAATTTGAGAAAAAAAAATAAAAAGTTCAGAGCCCCTGCGGGGCTCTATTTATATAGTAATGGAATGGCCCCTGCGGGGCCGTAGAAATAGTGAGTTCTAGACTAAAATTTTTAAACATTTCGATGACAGCTGCCAAATAAAGGTCAGTGACGTTTTTTTGGTAAAAAAAAATTTTTTGGATTTTTTTTTTGGTGGGGGTGTCTAAAATGGGGGAAAATTTTTTCGAAACCTTTTTAATTTCGGCCCCCTTCGGAAAAATTTTTTGGGCGC
The DNA here is from genome assembly GCA_963680705.1 of Rhagium mordax. Lineage (NCBI taxonomy): Eukaryota > Metazoa > Arthropoda > Insecta > Coleoptera > Cerambycidae > Rhagium > Rhagium mordax. The sequence continues at coordinate 62,737,677 of OY796656.1, forward strand.
CCAATTTCAATTTTTTTTTCGACCCCAATGGGGAAAAAATATGATGCCGTTTTTAAAAAATATAAAAAAAATGGCTCCTGTGGGATCGTAGAAATAGTAGGTTCTAGACGGTCCAATATAGCAAAAATAAAAACGACCGTACGCATCAAGTAGTTTTGGTAAAAAATTTGCAAAAAAAAAATGAGTCCGACATAGAAGTTTTGAATAAAAAAAAGGTGAGAAGGTTATCGGAAATGAAGCGTATGGTGTATTTTCGTAGGCGTTCTCGATAAGGATTCGGGCGTTTTAGTTGGATTCGGCCGAAAAGCTTCGGGAAAGATGCAGAGCCCGACAGAGAATTTATAGATAAGGTGGAAATGAGGCGTTTCGTGGGCGTCTTCGATTAGTTAAGGGATTCGAGTAATTTATTTGGATTCGGTGGAAGAGTCTCGGGAAAGATGTAGAGTCCGACAGAGATGCTACTTGAAAAGTAAGACGGTCATCGGAAATGAGGCGTTATGCGTATTTTCGTAGGCGTCTTCGATTAGTTATGGGATTCGGAAAATTAGGTGGATTCGGTGGAAGAGCCTCGGGAAAGATGTAGAGTCCGACAGAGGTGCTACTTAAAAAGTGAGAGGGCATCAGGAAAGAGACGTCTCGCGTATTTTCGTAGGCATTTTCGATTAGTTATAGGATTCGGGAAATTTAGTTGGATTCGGTCGAAGAGTTTCGGGAAAGATGTAGAGTCCGACAGAGATGCTTCTTAAAAAGTAAGAGGGAATCAGGAAATGAGGCGTTTCGCGTATTTTCGTAGGCATCCTCGATTAGTTATGGGATTTGGGCAATTTAGTTGGATTCGGTGGAAGAGTCTCGGGAAAGATGTAGAGTCCGACAGAGATGTTACCTAAAAAGTGAGAGGGCATCAGGAAAGAGGCGTCTCGTGTATTTTCGTAGGAGTCTTCGATTAGTTAAGGGATTAGGGTAATTTAGTGGGATTCGGTGGAAGAGTCACGGGAAAGATGTAGAGTTTAACAGAGATGTTACTTGAAAAGTGGGAAGGTAATAGAAATGAGACGTTTCACGTATTTTCGTAGGCGTCTTCGATTAGTTAAGTGATTCGGGTAAATTAGTTGGATCCGGTCTAAGAGTCTCGGGAATGAAGTATAGTCGTACAGAGATGCTACTTGAAAAGTGGGAAGGGCATTAGGAAAGAGGCGTTTAGTGTATTTTCGTAGGCGTCTTCGATTAGTTAAGTGATTATCGTAAATTAGTTGGATCCGGTCTAAGAGTCCCGGAAAGATGTGGAGTTCAACAGAGATGCTACTTGAAAAGTGAGAGGGTCTTCAGAAATGAGGGGTGTCGCGTATTTTCGTAGGTGTTTTCGATTAGTTAAGTGATTCGGGCAATTTAGTTGGATTCGGTCGGAGGGTCTCGGGAAAGATGTAGAGTCCGACAGAGGTGCTACTTGAAAAGTAAGACGGTCATCGGAAATGAGACGTTTTGCGTATCTTCGTAGGCGTCTTCGATTAGTTATGGGATCCGGGTAATTTAGTTGGATTAGGTGGAAGAGCCTCGGGAAAGATGTAGAGTCCGACGGAGATGCTACTTGAAAAGTGAGAGGGTCATCGGAAATGAGGTGTCTCGCGTATTTTCGTAGGCGTCTTCGATTAGTTAAGGGATCCGGATAATTTAGTTGGATTTAGTCTAAGAGTCTCGGGAAAGCTGCAGAGTCCGACAGAGATGCTACTTGAAAAGTGAGAGGGTCTTCAGAAATGAGGGGTGTCGCGTATTTTCGTAGGTGTTTTCGATTAGTTAAGGGATTCGGGCAATTTATTTGGATTCGGTCGAAGAGTCTCGGGAAAGATGTAGAGTCCGACAGAGATGCTACTTGAAGAGTGAGAGGGTTATCAGAAAAGAGGCGTCTCGTGTATTTTCGTAGGAGTCTCCGATTAGTTAAGGGATCCGGGTAGTTTAGTTGGATTCGGTGGAACAGCCTCGGGAAAGATGTAGAGTCCGACAGAGATGCTACGTGAAAGGTGGGAAGGGCATCAGGAAAGGGGCGTTTCGCGTATTTTCGTAGGCGTCTTCGATTAGTTATGGGATCCGGGTAATTTAGTTGGATTCGGTGGAAGAGCCTCGTGAAAGATGTAGAGTCCGACGGAGATGCTACTTGAAAAGTGAGAGGGTCATCGGAAATGAGGTGTCTCGCGTATTTTCGTAGGCGTCTTCGATTAGTTAAGGGATCCGGAAAATTTAGTTGGATTGAGTCTAAGAGTCTCGGGAAAGCTGCAGAGTCCGACAGAGATGCTACTTGAAAAGTGAGAGGGTCTTCAGAAATGAGGGGTGTCGCGTATTTTCGTAGGTGTTTCCGATTAGTGAAGGGATTCGGGCAATTTATTTGGATTCGGTCGAAGAGTCCCGGGAAAGATGTAGAGTCCGATAGAGGTGCGACTTAAAAAGTGAGAGGGCATCAGGAAAGAGACATCTCGCGTATTTTCGTAGGCGTTTTCGATTAGTTATGGGATTCGGGCAATTTAGTTGGATTCGGTGGAGGAATCACGGGAAAGATGTAGAGTCCGACAGAGATGCTACTTAAAAAGTGACAGGGCATCAGGAAAGAGGCGTTTCGTGTATTGTCGTGGGAGTCTCCGATTAGTAAAGGGATCCGGGTAATTTAGTTGGATTCGGTCTAAGAGTCCCGGGAAAGGTGTAGAGTCAGACAGGGATGCTATTTGAAAAGTGAGAGGGTCATCCGGAAATGAGGCGTTTCGCGTATTTTCGTAGGTATCTTCGATTAGTTAAGGGATTCGGGTAATTTAGTTGGATTCGGTGGAAGAGTCTCGGGAAAGATGTAGCGTATGGTAGAGATGTTACTTCAAGAGTGGGAAGGTAATGAGAAATGAGGCATTTCGCGTATTTTCGTATAAGTTTTCGATTAGTTAAGGGATTAGGGTAATTTAGTGGGATTCGGTGGAAGAGTCTCGGGAAAGATGTAGAGTTTAACAGAGATGTTACTTGAAAAGTGGGAAGGTAATAGAAATGAGGCGTTTCGCGTATTTTCGTAGGCGTCTTCGATTAGTTAAGTGATTCGGGTAAATTAGTTGGATCCGGTCTAAGAGTCTCGGGAATGAAGTAGAGTCTTACAGAGATGCTACTTGAAAAGTGGGAAGGGCATTAGGAAAGAGGCGTTTAGTGTATTTTCGTAGGCGTCTTCGATTAGTTAAGTGATTAGCGTAAATTAGTTGGATCCGGTCTAAGTCTAAGTCTAAGAGTCTCGGGAAAGCTGCAGAGTCCGACAGAGATGCTACTTGAAAAGTTCTTCAGAAATGAGGGGTGTCGCGTATTTTCGTAGGTGTTTCCGATTAGTTAAGGGATTCGGGCAACTTATTTGGATTCGGTCGAAGAGTCTCGGGAAAGATGTAGAGTCCGACAGAGATGCTACTTGAAGAGTGAGAGGGTTATCAGAAAAGAGGCGTCTCGCATATTTTGTAGGCGTTTTCGATTAGTTAAGTGATTCGGGCAATTTAGTTGGATTCGGTCGGAGAGTCTCGGGAAAGATGTAGAGTCCGACAGAGGTGCTACTTAAAAAGTGAGAGGGCATCAGGAAAGAGACGTCTCGCGTATTTTCGTAGGCATTTTCGATTAGTTATGGGATTCGGGAAATTTAGTTGGATTCGGTCGAAGAGTCTCGGGGAAGATGTAGAGTCCGACAGAGATGCTACTTGAAAAGTGAGAGGGTATCAGGAAAGCGGCGTTTCATTTATTTTCGTAGGAGTCTCCGATTAGTTAAGGGATCCGTGTAATTTAGTTGGATTCGGTCCAAGGGTCTCGGGAAAGCTGCAGAGTCTTACAGAGATGCTACTTGAAAAGTGAGAGGGTCTTCAGAAATGAGGTGTGTCGCGTATTTTCGTAGGCGTATTCGATTAGTTAAGGGATTCGGGCAATTTAGTTGGATTCGGTCGAAGAGTTTCGGGAAAGATGTAGAGTCCGACAGAGATGCTACTTAAAAAGTAAGAGGGAATCAGGAAATGAGGCGTTTCGCGTATTTTCGTAGGCATCCTCGATTAGTTATGGGATTTGGGCAATTTAGTTGGTTTCGGTGGAAGAGTCTCGGGAAAGATGTAGAGTCCGACAGAGATGTTACCTAAAAAGTGAGAGGGCATCAGGAAAGAGGCGTCTCGTGTATTTTCGTAGGAGTCTTCGATTAGTTAAGGGATTCGGGCAATTTAGTTGGATTCGGCCGAAGAGTCTAGGAAAAGATGTAGAGTACGACAGAGATGCTACTTGAAAAGTAAGACGGTCATCGGAAATGAGGCGTTTTGCGTATTTTCGTAGGCGTCTTCGATTAGTTAAGGGATCCGGATAATTTAGTTGGATTTAGTCTAAGAGTCTCGGGAAAGCTGCAGAGTCCGACAGAGATGCTACTTGAAAAGTGAGAGGGTCTTCAGAAATGAGGGGTGTCGCGTATTTTCGTAGGTGTTTCCGATTAGTTAAGGGATTCGGGCAATTTATTTGGATTCGGTCGAAGAGTCTCGGGAAAGATGTAGAGTCCGACAGAGATGCTACTTGAAGAGTGAGAGGGTTATCAGAAAAGAGGCGTCTCGTGTGTTTTCGTAGGAGTCTCCGATTAGTTAAGGGATCCGGGTAATTTAGTTGGATTCAGTGGAAGAGCCTCGTGAAAGATGTAGAGTCCGACGGAGATGCTACTTGAAAAGTGAGAGGGTCATCGGAAATGAGGTGTCTCGCGTATTTTCGTAGGCGTCTTCGATTAGTTAGGGGATCCGGATAATTTAGTTGGATTGAGTCTAAGAGTCTCGGGAAAGCTGCAGAGTCCGACAGAGATGCTACTTGAAAAGTGAGAGGGTCTTCAGAAATGAGGGGTGTCGCGTATTTTCGTAGGTGTTTCCGATTAGTTAAGGGATTCAGGCAATTTATTTGGATTCGGTCGAAGAGTCCCGGGAAAGATGTAGAATCCGATAGAGGTGCGACTTAAAAAGTGAGAGTACATCAGGAAAGAGACGTCTCGCGTATTTTCGTAGGCATCTTCGATTAGTTATGGGATTCGGGCAATTTAGTTGGATTCGGTGGAAGAATCTCGGGAAAGATGTAGAGTCCGACAGAGATGCTACTTAAAAAGTGAGAGGGCATCAGGAAAGAGGCGTTTCGTTTATTTTCGTAGGAGTCTCCGATTAGTTAAGGGATCCGTGTAATTTAGTTGGATTCGGTTTAAGAGTCTCGGGAAAGCTGCAGAGTCCGACAGAGGTGCTACTTGAAAAGTGAGACGGTCTTCAGAAATGAGGTGTGTCGCGTATTTTCGTAGGCGTATTTGATTAGTTAAGGGATTCGGGCAATTTGGTTGGATTCGGTCGAAGAGTTTCGGGAAAGATGTAGAGTCCGACAGAGATGCTTCTTAAAAAGTAAGAGGGAATCAGGAAATGAGGCGTTTCGCGGATTTTCGTAGGCATCTTCGATTAGTTATGGGATTTGGGCAATTTAGTTGGATTCGGTGGAAGAGTCTCGGGAAAGATGTAGAGTAGGACAGAAATGACACTTAAAAAGTGAGAGGGCATCAGGAAAGGGGCGTTTCGTGTATTTTCGTGGGAGTCTCCGATTAGTAAAGGGATCCGGGTAATTTAGTTGGATTCGGTCTAAGAGTCCCGGGAAAGGTGTAGAGTCAGACAGGGATGCTATTTGAAAAGTGAGAGGGTCATCCGGAAATGAGGCGTTTCGCGTATTTTCGTAGGCATCTTCGATTAGTTAAGGGATTCGGGTAATTTAGTTGGATTCGGTGGAAGAGCCTCGGGAAAGATGTAGAGTATGATAGAGATGTTACTTCAAGAGTGGGAAGGTAATGAGAAATGAGGCATTTCGCGTATTTTCTTATAAGTTTTCGATTAGTTAAGGGATTAGGGTAATTTAGTTGAATTCGGTGAAGGAGTCTGGGGAAAGATGTAGAGTTCAACAGAGATGCTACTTGAATAGTGAAAAGGTCATCAGGCAAGAGGCGTTTCGCGAATTTTCGTATTAGTCTTCCATTAGTGAAGGGATTCGGGTAATTTGGTTGGATTCGGTGGAAGTCTCGGGAAAGATGTAGGGCCCGACAGAGATGTTACTTGAAAAGTGAGATCATCGGAAATGAGGCGTTTTGCGTATTTTTGTAGGCGTTTTCGATTAGTTAAGTGATTTGGGTAAATTAGTTGGATCCGGTCCAAGAGTTAGTTAAGGGATTCGGGTAATTTAGTTAGTTGGATACGGTGGAAGAGTCTCGGGAAACATGTAGAGTATGATAGAGTTGTTACTTGAAAAGTGGTAAGGTAATGAGAAATGAGGCATTTCGCGTATTTTCGTATTAGTCTTCGATTAGTTAAGGGTAATTTATTTGAATTCGGTGGAAGAGTCTAGGGAAAGATGTAGAGTTCAGCAGAGATGCTACTTGAACAATGGGAAGGTCATCAGGAAAGAGGCGTGTCGTGTATTTTCGTATTAGTCTTCGATTAGTTAAGAGATTCGGGTAATTTAGCTGGATTCGGTGGAAGAGTCTCGGGAAGGGAAAGACGTAGAGTCTGACAGAGATGCTATCTGAAAAGTGGGAAGGTAATTAGAAATGAGGCGTTTCGCGTATTTTCGTATTAGTCTTCGATTAGTTAAGACATTCGGGTAATTTAGTTGGATTCGGAGGAAGTCTCGGGAAAGATCTAGAGCCCGACAGAGATGCTACCTGAAAAGTGAGATCATCAGAAATGCGTATTTTTGTAGGCGTTTTCGATTAGTTAAGTGATTTGGATAAATTAGTTGGATCCGGTCTAAGAGTCTCGGGAAAGAAGTAGAGGTCTATAGAGAAGCCACTTGAAAAGTGATAAGGTAATGAGAAATGAGGCGTTTCGCGTATTTTCGTAGGCATATTCGATTAGTTAAGTGATTTGTGTAAATTAGTTGGATCCGGTCTAAGAGTCTCGGGAAAGAGGAGGAGTTCAACAGAGATGCTATTTGAAAAGTGGGAAGGGCATCGGGAAAGAGGCGTTTCGCGTATTTTCGTAGGAGTCATCGATTAGTTAAGGGATTCGGGTAATTTAGTTGGATTCGGTGGAGGAGTTTCGGGAAGATGTAGGGTCCAACAGAGATGCCACTTGAAAAGTGATAAGGTCATGAAAAAAGAGACGTTTCGTGTATTTTCACTGGCGTGTCTGATAAGTTAAGCGATGATTCGGGTTATTTAGTTGGATCCAGTTTAAAGATTTCGGGAAACATGCGTACAGTCCGACAGAATTGTTACATGAAAGGAAATAAGGATCAGGGAAAAGGGGTCTCTCGTATTTTCATTGCCTTCGCCGTTTCGTTAAACAATTCGTGTTATTTAGTTGTATCCGGTTTAAAGTTGTTTTTATCTTTTGCAGATGCCGCATTTTGCTTTTGTATTATACCAACAAACATTGCTCCTGTTTCATAGTAAAAGTGCAGCATGTACCTGTTTTCTTTTCTAGTATTTTTGTTTGCATTAGATTTTTGTTAAAAATATTCTTGTGATTTCATTATTATTAACCAAAAGCATTTTGTGTAAACCCAAATGGTTAATTTCCAATACGTATCATAAGCATCAAATACTATAAAATGAATCACTGTTTTCTCAATACTCAATACTACTAATTAGATGCACCACTCTTGCTAATGAGGGCAGAATACAAAAAATGTATGCGACGCTCGGCATGGGTATTTAATAAGGGTGTCCACATGTTTGGTGACGTCACCGACGAATTTTCGGCGTGTCCTGGTAATTTAAAATATTCACCGCTTGGACGCCGGTGGAGATTAAGGAACAAAATTTTCAGGGACCCAAGAGGTAGGATGGATCTAGCTTTCTCGAAAGTCCAGGCGAAAAAATCCTCCGGTTAAAGAAGTTAGAGCCTGGGGAAAAGTAGCGTTTTTCTGCAAAATCGACCTTTTTTAAATATTCGTATCTCGGGTAATATCTCAGATGGACGAAAAAGAAAAAAAGGAGTTGTTCATTTGTCCTTCTTCTTGGCCGTCGTGCTTGTCGCGATCCTCTATATCCAAAGGGAAAGGCTGTGACGCGTATCTAATGGGTAGGTGTCGGAAGAATCGTCGAAATCCGACAAAAACGCCGCTTTTCAAAAAATCATAACTTTCTTGGGAGGCAAAATCGAGGAAAACGATTTTCGACGGCGATTTTCTAAATTTCATCTAGTTAAAAAAAAAAAATACGCCGCCGGTCCGTCTCAAAGGAGTCGCGAGTTAATAAGCTCGGAAGGGGGACATGTTTTGGAAATTCGAAAAAATTGCGGAAACGCGAACACTTCAAACGTTATTTCCAAACGAAAGATCGCCGCCGGACCGCCGTTCTTGCGCGAAAACCGAGTTAGAGGATGCAACTTAAAACTACATCGCGAATCGCGCGGCCCCCCGCCGGTTTTAGACTCAGTAGGAGCGAACGAAAAAGCGCTATTTTGACGTCTATCGTTCAGAAAACGTCGGCCATTTTTTTAAAATTTCTCGCGTGTCGTATCTCTTTCTAATTTCTCAAATTTTTCAAACCTCTTCGACACGGTGCTATCGAAAAGCCAATAACTTTTAAAATACTTGGCGGATCGCCACGAAAGTCCGCTATTCGATGGTCCCGACACGAAAACGTCCATAACGCACGGCGCTGCGCGGCCAAACGCGTTAAGAAAAAAGCCTTTAGCGCCGCAGAATGTGTGTAAAATCGGCGCCAAATTAGAGTGAGGAAGGGCTGTCAGATTTTAATAGATAGTAACTAGATCGTGCAGAGCACGATTTAGGCCTGCCGGCGGCGTTGGCTCGAAGAGGGGGTGGGGTGGATTCGGATGAGTCGAAAAAGTTGAAGGAGCGAAAGCCTCGCGCCTACGGCGCTCGTCTAATGTGTGTGAATGAGAAAAGGAAAGAGGTCGCGAAACGCGTGAAAATGGAAAAAAAATTTTAAAAAAAATTTTTTTTTTGGGGAGGGGGCGAAAATCGAAAAAAAAAAATTTCCGAATTTTTTTTTTTGACCCCCTTGGAAAGAATTTTCGGGACGCTCACTTTCGATTTTTTTTTCCGACCCCCTTGGAAAAAATATTTGACGACGCCTAAGGAGCGAAATACTCGTGCCTTCGGCACTTCGAATAGAGGTCGGGCTATTCAGGGTCTGCAATTTTTTTTTTGAGGTTTACATAAACGAACTTCTCGCCAACCCCCTGGCGGGGGTTGGTTCGAAGGGGGGGTGGGGTTGATTTGGATGAGTCGAAAAAGTTGAAGGAGCAAAAGCCTCGCGCGAATTTTTTTTTTTGACCCCCTGGGAAAGAATTTTCGGGACGCTCACTTTCGATTTTTTTTTCCGACCCCCTTGGAAAAAATATTTGACGACGCCTAAGGAGCGAAATACTCGTGCCTTCGGCACTTCGAAAAGAGGTCGGGCTATTCAGGGTCTGCAATTTTTTTTTTGAGGTTTACATAAACGAACTTCTCGCCAACCCCCTAGCGGGGGTTGGCTCGAAGGGGGGGTGGGGTTGATTTGGATGTGTCAAAAAAGTTGAAGGAATTTGCCCCGGCGGGTTCTTCTCCGATGCATTAAGTGATAAAAAAAATTTTTTTTTGACAGCTGTCAAAATGACGGTTTTCGAAAAAAAAATTTTTTTTGGAACTTTTTTTTTATTAGGGGGGGCCAAAATCGAAAAAAAAAAATTTTTTTAAAAATAATTTTTATCTCGGACTAATAAGAAATTTTTTCGGGGACGCCTGTTGTCAATTTTTTTTTTTGACCCCCTTGGGAAAAAATTTTGCCGCCGTTCCATTTTTCCGGGGGCTCCCAAGGCGATAGCAGCAAGGAAACGCGACGTTTGGGGACTTTTTCCGACTTTTTATTTTTTTTGGGGGTCCCGGGCGAATCGATCACCCGGTATGAAGGTCAAGAAAGTCGCTCGGAGAGACCCTCTACCGATCCCCCATCGAAAACCGCAAGAAAATCGCTTCGAAATCGGCTGTTTTAGCCAATATAGAATGAAGCCGTCTGATTGGTTGAAAGAAATTTGACGCTTAAAATCGAGATGAGAAGGAAACGTCCGATCGAAAATCTGAAAACGGTGTAAGAATCGTGGAGTCGTCCCGATTCCGAATATGCTATCGTTTTTCACGTAGCGTCGAAAATGAAGAAGCTTAATTTTGCCCTGCAGACATACGTCTTCGAAAACGTATGTCGTTGTGTAAGTTCGGACGGACTACGTGCATGTGGCGAGCGTGGCGTAACGATTCGCAAAAAAATTCATAACTCGGCCGCGGATGAATATTTTTCGACGAAATGTTCAGGGATCCGAGAGGAAGGTCGTGTCTAGCTTTTCTGAAAATCCGGTCGAAAAAATCCACCGGACACCGGAGCCATTAAGCCCGGAAAAGTACCGTTTTTCTTGAAAATCGACCTTTTTAAAAAATTCATATCTCGGCAAATAACGGAGATGGGCAAAAAATGAGAAAAAGACTTTTTCGTTTGTCCTATCGGAAAAAAACGAATAGCATGTCGGGAGAAAAAGAGAAAATTAAAAAAATAGCCAAACTTTGAACGGCTATAACTCGCTTATGGGGCCGAAAATCGCAAAAATAATTTTCCACTTGCACCTAACTAACTTTTCTTGTGGTTTTCGAAAAAAAATACGGCGCCGCTCCATCTCTAAAGACCTCCGAGCTATGAGGTGAAGTTGAGGTGCGTGTTTGGCAAATTTGGCAGATTTTCGACGAAATCGACCATGCGAACATCGACCTATAAAAAAATTAATATCTCCGCCGCCGATGGATATTAAGACTAGAAACTGTGTGCCCGTCGCTTCTAACGAAGTACCAATTGCCAAGTCAGAGGGCGCTACCTACATGTTTCCGTGCGGCTACGATACTAAAGTAGTAAACGCATTTCATTCATTAATTTTACAAGCCAAATATTTCTGATATATGCAATTTACTATCTCACGGGACATATCGTGACTTCGTTTATCTTCGTTAATAACCGACGTTTGGTCAAAACTGGTGGGAGAAACGCATTCCGAAGTAGGAATCACGGAATCAGACAAGTTTCTGGTTATATTTACTTTACTTATATAAATATAGCACAGAGCAGAGATGATATAGCGAGATAATAAAATTTTTCAGTGAAAAATAATATTATTTGCTTTTATATGTGTGTTACAATATTATTATTGAAATTGCGAGTTGTGATTGATTATTTACGAAGTGGATACATTTATTAGACACTCTATACTTGTTCCATTTTTATTGTTATTCTGTTGTTTTAAGGTTATGCTCGAATGAAGTAACGTTTTATAAACTTTCTGTGCGTAACCTAAACGACTAAGAATAGTGAAGACTGTCTTTAAAGAGACAGCGGTAAAATTTTACATTAGCGTATCTCCGATTTTTAACTTTTTTTTACCTACGTATTTTTGTATGGAAACACGAATCTGAAGTCAATTTTATCCGCTCTCCTATACTTTTCGAGATATAGGGGCCGATGTACCCCAAAAATGGCATCCCGCCTTTGGCATAAATAGATAAATAACATATTATTCGGCGATTTTTATCGTTTTTGTTATCACTAATGCTTATTTGAAAACCGCAGAACGTGTCTGTGAACTCGCTTTGGTCACTTTATTTGTATTTAATAGACTTAAATTGTTAATTAATTGACAACACGCACATCGCCGCCAAAGATTACTATCTTTGTCGCCGCTTTTCCGAGCAAGAACTAGAGATTTTTACGTTGTTATGTTGGCAATTTGCTTAGTTCTTTTGGTTTCAAACTTAGGGCGGGCTTACTCCTGTTACCTGTTACTTCAAAGAAGGAACATGTTTTTCTTCATGAACAGGATATAAGTATTAATGAGGAATTTTCAAGCAAAATCTGCAAAAAATAGACTGGCAATTCAAAACAATTTTAAGCGTGCTTTGAAAGTTTGAAATCAAAAGTAAATTGCCAACATAACAACGTAAAAAATCCCTATAGTTCTTGCTGGGAAAAGACCAAGAATAATATACTAAGAAGGATGGTTTATTCCCATAAGACCCTATGTTGGCTCTACGACCGTCACGTACCGTGTGCTTGTGACGTCACCTCCTGACCTAAACTTTCAGTTTTCGCTTGCTTTTACGTTTGTTCTGCTGTGTTTAGACTGTTTTATACTGTTTCTTTGTTGAATATAGACTTAAAAAGTGGATGTTGTGATTATTGTGTTTAGTGTTGTTTATTGTAAGTTTTTTCCTTGCTTTAAACTTGATGGATAACTGGTAAAAACTTAATTAAATAATTTCAGAAACCGAGTAGGTAGTTATATAGAAATATACCTGGTAGGTGTGCTATTTATGGCTGCAATAATAGCAGGATGATTATGAAAATCAGCAATGCAAGCATTGTATATCACTGTTTTCCTAAAGGAAAATATTTTGTTTCCAAAACTATTCTGAAAGAATGGATTAATTGCTGTAAACGTGCCGATAAATTTAATCCTGATACAAGTGCGATGTGTTCTGTTCAATGTAATTTTTTTGTTCAATAAAAATGTTTAAAAAAAATCTATTTAATTCGACCGTAAAAAATGTGGTGTATCTGTTGCACTCAGCATGATTGATGATGAAATTTCATGCCTCGTGCAACAAATATACACGCTTTTTACACTAGTTACACAAAACTATTTTTTAACCTTAATTAATAAATATTCATAAAAAAAATTATATTTGTTTTTATTATACCGGGTGCCACAGGATACTGGCTCACCCCTATATCTCCTTTATTTTTTAACTTATCCATTTGAAATTTGGGGGCATAAACTACCGTTTAAAATGTATTTCTGCACATTACAAACACTATGGTACCACTTCCGGTTTATCCGGAAATTACCTCAACTTTCGATTTTCAACTGGAACACCCTGTATATTTTTACATATTTGGATGCAGGGCAACATTCTGCATATATCATGTAAGTTTCGCGAATTTTTGAGCCGATGTTCAATTTTTTCAAGCATTTTAAAAAATCCGTCTAGAGTGCTTTGGAATTCCAAAATTCGTTATACGGTAGGTGAACTTCAAAGGAAAAATATAATTTTTCTTTTCGTTTCACTAACAACTGTTTGCGAAGCCTCCAAAGTTGAACATATCACTTTTTTATCGAAAACTTTTTTTTTTCAAATGGGAAGGTGGTGGCTCATAGTGTTTGAAAAATTGTAATTTTCTTTCTGATTTCATTGATATCTATTTCATATCTGTGCTATTTATTTTCAATTTTATTTCATTCGTTATTCGTTTAAAAGTATAAAATCCACTTTCAAAATAACTTTTATTGAACCTTAACATAGTTTGCACTACGAATTGATGCATTATAAAACAAAAGAATGATGACATTTGTAAACAGTTGTTAGTGAAACGAAAAGAAAAATTATATTTTTCCATTGAAGTTTACCTACCGTGTAACGAATTTTGGAATTCCAAAGCACTCTAGACGGATTTTTTAAAATGCTGGAAAAAATTGAACATGGGCTCAAAAATTCGCGAAACTTACATGGTGTATGCAGAATGTTGCCCTGCATCCAAATATGTAAATATATACAGTGTTTCATTTGAAAATCGAAAGTTGAGGTAATTTCTGGATAAACCCGAAGTGGTACCATAGTGTTTGTAATGTGCAGAAATACATTTTAAACGGTAGTTTATGCCCCCCAAATTTCAAATGGATAAGTTAAAACATAAAGGAAATATAGGGGCGAGCCAGTATCCTGTGGCACCCGGTATAGTTTATAGCTTTTTCATAACATGTATATATAATACCCTGATATTATACAATCTATTGTATCAAGTAATCATTTAATTACTAATGATGATAATGATATTAAACTTGTTACCAGAATCAAAAATAAAAATGGGTATAACTTAATCGTAGAAGTAACAGCAGAATTATTTAAAAATATTGTTAAGAAAAAATCCCTATTTGTTGGTTGGAGGAGTTGTTTTTTCAAGGAGCATTTCAATCTACGGATTTGTTATAAATGTTGTAAATATGGGCACATAAAGAAAAACTGTAAATTTGATAACTTCATTTGTCCTAAATGTTCTAAATTTCATGACAAAAATAATTGTACTCTTAATGAAAATGATCCTCTTTGTTGTATTAATTGCACTGAATCAAATTCAAAATTTAAATCTAATCTTCCTGTTGACCATGCGGCGGATGATCCTAATTGTCAGTGTTATATTAAAAGGTTTGCCAGATTAAAATCTAACATAATTTATGACTCATAACAATCATAAAAAATTTATTAAAATTGGCCATCTTAATGCTCGTTCACTGTGTACAGGATTTGATCATTTTAAAGATATTGTTTTGGATTCAAATTTTGACATTATGTGTGTAACCGAAACCTGGCTGAATGAAAATTTACCTTCAGATAATTTCTTAATACCGTCTTATCGAATTATTCGTAAGGACAGATCGGGTCGTGGTGGGGGAGTATGTATATTTGTAAGAAACGTTTTGGATTGTAAAGTTGTTTTGAAGGACTTTGGCACAATAAATGGGGTCGAACATTTATGGGTTGAATTTAAAGTATGTGGACAAACTTTCCTCATAGGTGTTGTATACAAAGTTCCAACTTGTAATGTACTAAATTTTGTGGAACATCTAGACGACATTTTGTCATATATATCTCCACAGTATGACGAAATTATTATATTGGGAGATGTGAATATTGATCAGAGTGTCGAAAATATCATCGGTCAAACTATGCACTCTTATGATTTCAATCAATTAATAAATGAACCAACTCGCATCACAAGAACATCGGAAAAAATTATTGATGTCATTTTTACAAATAAAATTGTTCACATTCAAGAATCAGGTACAATAAATGCAGATTTGGTGTCTGATCATAAAGTCGTTTACTGCCAATTAAACTTAACAATTCCAAAAAATATTCCAAAACTAGTTACCTATCGTAATTTTAAAAATTTTTGCTTAAATGATTTTATTATGGATTTACAATTAATTAATTGGGACTATGTATTTGATATAACTGATATCAATGAAAAAATCAAGTTTTTCTCAGATAATATTTTAGAATTATTCGATAAGCATGCTCCTTACACTACTTCGAGAATTACGAAACCATACGCACCCTGGCTTACATTTACTATTAAAACACTTAAAAAGGAAAGAACCCGTGCTCTGAGCAAATACAAAAAAACTAAAAGCGTTGATGATTGGGTTTATTATAAGTCAGTACGTAATTATACATTATCTGCTATAAGACGGGAGAAAAAAGCGTTTCTTACCTCACAAATGAATAATCCGGATAAGAAATTATTGTGGAAAACTATAAATTTATTCAATATTAAAAGAAAGACAAATACTGACATTCCAGATAATTTAAAAAATGCGGACGATATTAACAACTATTTTTTGTCGGTTTTCTCACCTGTTAACAATTGTCCCAACACGTGCAATTTATTGAATAACAAACAATTTAATCCTAATATTTCATTCTCCTTTAAAATGGCCACTATAGATGAAGTTCACGACATTCTATTTAGTTTAAAATCTTTTGCATATGGTTTTGACAACATAAATGCTAAAATGTTACAGATGTGTTCACCTATGTTAGACAAACATTTAACACATATATTGAATTGCTGCCTAGAGATTGGATATTTTCCAGAATGTTGGAGAATTTCGTTGGTAAAGCCTCTTCCTAAAGTCAATAATCCTTCTAGTTATACCGATCTTCGCCCAATTAGCTTAATACCAACTTTATCAAAACTTTTAGAAAAAATAGTGTACAATCAATTAGTTTCCTATGTCACTTCTAACAATATACTCTCTCCACTACAATCTGGCTTTAGGAAGGGGTACAGTACTACGACAGTATTATCGAACGTTGTGGACGATATTCTTAGGTCACTTGACAGAGGTGATGCAATGGCTTTGGTCTTACTTGATTTTTCCAAGGCCTTTGATACCCTTGATCATTCTCTTCTTTGTACAAAACTTAAGTATTATGGACTTGATGAACTTTCTGTTAGTTTTTTTAGGTCTTATCTAAGTAATCGTCGCCAGATAGTAGTTTTAGACACTGAATGCTCACAGTTTGGTCACATAACCTCAGGTGTCCCTCAAGGCTCCGTGCTTGGTCCACTACTGTACCTCATATATACTTCTGACATTTTAAAAACTGTTACATATACCGGTATTATGGCTTACGCCGATGATACTCAGTTATCATTATCATTCGATGCCAATAATATTAAATCAGCTTGCAAATTAATTAACTCAGACCTAAAATCTATTTCAGAATACTCTACACAAAACAATTTAAAACTAAATATAAATAAATGTAACGTTATCTGTTTCTGTCCAAAAAGAACTCGGGTGAATATTAATACGGAATTAAGTATAAGAATTAATGATGTACCCATAAGTGTAGTAAATGTTGCAAGAAATCTTGGCCTTTTTCTCGATTCTAATTTGCGCTTTCGTGAACATGTCACTCACTTAGTTAGAAAATGCTACGCTGCGTTAAAATTACTTTATTCTAATATTAATATAATAAATTTTAAATTAAGAAAAAAATTAGTTGAAACTCTCGTATTATCCATTATAAAGTATTGTAGTATAGTTTACTATCCTTGCCTAGACAGAATTACGCAATATCGTGTTCAAAAAATTCAAAACACCTGTTGTAGGTTTATATTTGGCTTAAAAAAATTCGACAGAGTGTCTGCAAAAATTAAAGAGTTGGGCTGGCTCAACATAAATAATATGTATAAACAACATATCGGCATTTTTGTACACAATTTAATCCGTACGTCCTCTCCACCATATCTACGTGAAAAATTAATCCACCGTAATGAAATTCATGATCTTAATATAAGACATCCCAATACACTATCTCTTCCTAGCTTTCGTTCAGCCATGTTCACTAGATCTTTCACCTACAATGCCTGTTCTGTTTATAATTTACTTGAAGATGATTTAAAAAAATACTCAGTGAATGTCTTTCGAAAAAAGGTCAAATCATTTTTTATTGCTACACAGTAGTTGACGCCTATCATTAATTTTTACTGCACTGTCCAATTTAGATCATCCTAAGCCTGAACTCTAGTTAGTTACCATTGTTGCTACTATGCTTCTTATATGATGTTTTAGTACATTTATATATTATATTCTAGATGTAGGTATATTATTTTGTTTCTTTTGTCTTCTTTGAATAATTTATATATAACTACGGGGTTAAGTGAGTAGCTTTAAGCTAAACTTCGCCCCTGGGTAAATGTATTGTATTACTTTATGTGCAATACTTTTGAAATAAAGACTTTTTATTATTATTATTATTATTATTATTATAATAATAATAATATAATTATTCAAATACATATTTTAAATACCTACTTAATAGAGGTAAGTATAACTATTTATATCTCAATAAGGACGCAAAATTATTTTATATTACCAAATTTTTATAATCCCATGTTGCTAAAAAATGTCATTGATCAAAGCACTGTACAATTAATCTTGTAAATAGGCATTAAAATAACAATTTCTTAAATTAACAATAAATTTCGTTCCCTATGTCATATTTATGTGCTCGCGCTCTTTCGGTGGCCTCTCACGCCTACACCATTCAAGTTAGATATATGCCATCACTGGCTTTTTTGTAGGAAATTTTGTGCTTTACAAATTTGTATAAGTGAAATTTTATCGTATCTTGCACCGTTTTTGCAGCGTTCGCGATGATAGGTCGCAAATCGCGAATCTCGTGGGTAAAATATATATACAGGGTGAGTCAAACTTAACGCGACAAACGAAAGGTACGGATAGGGCATGTTATTTTAAGCAAAAAAGTTCTAATAAACATGTGTCCGGAAATGCTTTCTAAGAGCGCTACGGACGTTCAAAGATGGCCGGCCCAAATTGGTTTTCTTGCCTTTTATTTCAAAAACTGCTTAAAATAATTGGTTTAACTTAACAAAACAAACTAAAATATTACAAAAACTGCTCGAAATGTCCACCGTAATTTTCAATGCAAAGTTGACATCTGCGAATGACTGATTGCGCGGCTGCACGACACTCCGCTAGTGGTATTTCTTGGGCAGCTTGCAAGATCCTCGCTCGGAGACTAGCTTCGTCGTTGACGGGCTCAGTATAAACTTTGCTCTTCATTCTGCCCCAAACATAAAAGTCCATAGTGGTTAAGTCCGGGGAACGCGGAGGCCAAGGACGGGGACAGTCTCGACCGCGACCAATCCATCTTCCTGGAAAATGGTTGTGAAGCCATTGCCGCACTAGTAGAGTGTAATGGGCTGGGCAACCGTCTAACTGGAACCACCTGTTTGCTCTATCAATTAGAGGCATGTCATCTAATATTGCTTCAAATTCATTTTCCAGGAAATGAAGAAAGGCCGGACCATTTAGTCTTGGAGGCAAGAAATATGGACCAATAAGTGTATCGTCGCATAACCCCATCCAAACGTTGCACGAAAATTCATGTTGAAAATGTTGTTCTTTTACAGCATGCGGGTTTTCATGGGCCCAAATATGCGCATTATGTTGGTTAAAGATACCAGTACGGGTAAAAGTTGCCTCGTCCGTCCAAATCACCTTCCGATAGTAAGAAGCATCGTTTCTTATTTGTTCCAAGAACCACTCTGAAAATTCTCTTCTTCGAGGTAGGTCTTCAGGAAGCAAATTCTGAACTTTCTGCAAATGATATGGGTGGCGACCATCTGCTTTCAGAGTTCGGTTCACAATGCTCTGGGAATAGCCTAATTGCAAAGAACATCTCCTCGTGCTACTTGAAGGTATTTGATCGAAGTGTTCTAGGATATTTTCTGTTCTTCGATTATTATGAAGGGGTGCAAAAATACCGTCTGCTCGCGATTTCAAAGAAGTTGTTCCAGTTTCTCTTAATCGTTGAAATGTTCTAGTAAATACCGCTTTGTCGGGCACTCTTCTCATTGGAAATCTTCGGGCGTACTCATTCACAGCAGCGCGCGCATTACCATCACAGTACCCGTAAACAAACACAATATCCGCATATTCACTTGTAGTGTAGGTATTTGGCATGTTTCCGCAATTTACTCATAAACTAGCTTAGAATTAGCGACAAATTGAATTCAATCGACACGTCAAACAAGGCTGTCAAACAAACACTTTGAATTGTTATCAAGGCCTGCTTATCTTTTTAATTAATAAGGCAGCGGAGTGAATTAATCAGTCATTCGCAGATGTCAACTTTGCATTGAAAATGACGGTGGACATTTCGAGCAGTTTTTATAATATTTTAGTTTGTTTTGTTACGTTAAACCAATTATTTTAAGCAGTTTTTGAAATAAAAGGCAAGAAAACCAATTTGGGCCGGCCATCTTTGAACGTCCGTAGCGCTCTTAGGAAGCATTTCCGGACACATGTTTATTAGAACTTTTTTGCTTAAAATAACATGCCCTATCCGTACCTTTCGTTTGTCGCGTTAAGTTTGACTCACCCTGTATATTTTTTTGTAAGAACGAGTTACACTTGAGGTTTCATATTTCCACAACATTTAGTATTTGCCACTTGCTTTCGATTTTCAATATGTTAGTTTTCTCCCCCAGCAGTAGTTTAAATTAATATCACAATTTCTTAGCATATACGGTCCCTTACAATAATGATTTCTAAATTCTGGGCAGGAGTCTACGTCATCGTAGCCACGCCCGCCGCCGACAAATTAGCGTATTTGAACTATCCTTCTATAGTATACTATTCTTGGGAAAAGACAACCATTCTGGACAAGAGAAGTCGTTGGGGAAAAGAGGCGATGTTCGTTATCAATTAATTTACAATGTATGTCTGTTAAATAAAAAAAAAGACGAAAGCGAATTCACAGAAACGTTCTGCGAATTTCAAATAAGCATTAGCGATAACAAATACGATAAAAATCGCCGAATAAAATGTTATTTACGCCTATGGCGAGATGCCATTTTTGGGGTACATCGGCCCCTATATCTCGAAAAGTATAGGATGTTCGTTATCAATTAATTTACAATGTATGTCTGTTAAATAAAAAAAAGACGAAAGCGAATTCACAGAAACGTTCTGCGAATTTCAAATAAGCATTAGCGATAACAAATACGATAAAAATCGCCGAATAAAATGTTATTTACGCCTATGGCGAGATGCCATTTTTGGGGTACATCGGCCCCTATATCTCGAAAAGTATAGGAGAGCGGATAAAATTGACTTCAGATTCGTGTTTTCCAGACAAAAATACGTAAGTATAGATAAAAAAAAGTTAAATATCGGAGATACGCTAATGTAAAATTTTACCAAATAAACAAGTACCTAGGTAACTTATGTCTGAACTTCACAAACACATTTCATTATTCATTAATTTTATGCATAAACATTTTTTAACCAGTTAATACAAATAATTACATTACACAATAAAGCTATTTTCAAGCTCATTTATTTAGGTTATAAAAATATTTTATATTCTTGCTTGTCAAATGTCAAATACTAGCATTTTTTAACAATCTAAAAATACGGTCAATACTATTATTAACCCAATTTACTGTTGCCGTTCGATAATAATAATAATAGTCTTTATTAATGCATTAAATATTACATAAAATATAATACAATACATAAAATACATTAGGGGCGAAGTTTAGCTATAATAATATATAATATAAAGTCGTCATGTAATACTTTTGTCCAGTCACAAACCAGAATCAAATTAACCGGTTACCGGTGTATCTCTCTCTAAAAATAACTATCATTCATTCATAAACCCTGCAGGGTGCTGGCAACGTCACCAGCGTCACCTGCACTAGTTTGGCTGAACTAATAGCGTCCGCCATGTTGCAGACAAGCAAAAGAGTTGTAATATTTTAATCTGAGCCCTACATAATAATGTTAGGTACTTTGAAGAAAAATCAGGTAGGATTATCTTCAGAATACATATAAGAAAAACGTAAGGTAAAAGAAATTACATAGTAATAAAGTTATTATCACGATATTAATTAATTTCTACTGTCTATGTAAAAGCACATTTTAAATAATTAATTTCTCGGAAAAATAAAAATTTCTTTCGTATATTTTAAGGTTACTGCCTTTGCCAGTATGTGTTTTGTCAGTTTCTAAAAAATTAAGCTTTAATTTTAAGTTTTAACAAAATAAATCGGGATTATAAATTGGCCAAATATAATGCATTTTGCGCCAATATTAGGCAACTTGTAGTACATCAGTTTCTAGTCTTAAGCGACGAA
Organism: Rhagium mordax; assembly: GCA_963680705.1. NCBI lineage: Eukaryota > Metazoa > Arthropoda > Insecta > Coleoptera > Cerambycidae > Rhagium > Rhagium mordax. Next base: position 62,758,936 of record OY796656.1, read on the forward strand.
ATTTTAGGTGAACTTGTAGGAAGGTCGCGTCTAGCTGTCCTGAAAATTTGGTGGAAAAAATCCTCCGGACTCCGGAGCAAAAAAATCCGGAATAGTACCGAAAACGGCCTTTTTGAAAAATTCATATCTCGGCAAATAACGGCGATCTCGAAAAAGTGAAACGACAAAGTTTTTCGTTTGTCTTTCCTCTTTCGATCGGTCCGGGACCGGAGTCTCCGGAACGAAATTTGAGAGTGCAGTCGAAAGAAATGTGGGTACGTGTCGGGAAAAAGTCGAAAATTGCCAATCTTTGAACGGCCGTAGCTCGCTTAGGGAGCCGAAAATCTAAAAAAACAAATCGACTCTGGGGTTTTTGGAAATTTCATGTAGTTTTCAAAAAAAAATACCGCGCCGTTCTATCTCTAAAGACGGCCGAGTTATAAGCCGCGGAAGGGGACCGTGTTTGGCGATTCTCGCCGACCCGAAAAACACGAAATTTTCAAATACTATTTCCGAATCAAAAAACGCTTTCGGACCTCGTTTCTTTCACGAAACCTAAGCCGAAGGGTCCAACTTGACACCGCATCGTGAATGCGCGGGTCGCGCTGCGGTTTTCGAGGCAGGAGGAGCGTACGAAAACCGTAATTTTTGACGTTTTCGAATTTTACGAAAAATTTTATCGCAAAAATCGGGTAAAATTTGTCTGTCAAAAAAACATCTTGTGTCTCTCATCGAGTCTGTCAAAAACCGAAATAGCTTTCGACATGGCCCCACGAAACCCTTAATAACTCTGTTAATACTCAAAGGAGCGCCACGAAATATAGCCTAAAAGATTTTCCCGACACGACGACCCCTAAATGAAGCGGCGCTGCGCGCCGATATTCCCCCGCAAAAAAGCCTTTGGCGCCGCAAAGTACACAAAAATTAGACGGAGAACACCCTAACGCTCATTAATATATATAGATTTTCATTTTCTAACTTACAAAATATTATGAGATAATTTTATTCAATTCTCCACGTTTGCTTTATATGAAATTATCGTATTTCGAGAGTAGGCCGGTTTAAAAAATTTGTAACCAGGGAAAGTTTGTTATTACAAAACGGTTTTGAAGAAAACGTCAAATACTGATGAGCTCTTGGAAATTTGCCTTCAATTTATATTGGATTTGCTCACAATTTGATAATTTGGTCCATTTGTTGATTAGTTGTTCTCTTTGGACTGTTACCTATTTAATAGGGATTTAGGATTCTTCAATTCCGTAAGTAATACAATCTCCTTGATTTTGATAAGCTTACCTACTGTCGAAATTCGTTTCAGAAATCTATTTGGAAACCATTATATGTGTATTAGTTAAATATTTGGATTTTGTAATTTGTAAAAGAGCCCTCACAAAGAAAGAGGTAAGTCATATTAGACGAAATCACGTGAGAAATTGAATTAATATTGTGTCATTATTTTAAGGGTGCTCCCGTACCCCAGTAGTTTGGACGTAGTGGTTGGTCCGTATAATTTTGCTTTCCGCCAAATCGAAGGATTGGATTCTCCACTCCATAGTTCAAAGAATAGATAAGAGCTCCCGTACCTCAGTAGTTTGGACGTAGTGGGTGGTTCGTATAATTTTGCTTGCCGCCAAATCGAAGGGTTGGATTGATTCTCCACTCCATAGTTCAAAGAACAGATAAGTGCTTCCGTATCTTTTGGATACAATTTTAAAACCATTAACAAAAAATATTAACATTTACTTTAAATTTGAAATTATTTATTAGACGACACAGATAATCTGTGAATGTGAACAAACTTGACGTCACGTTTGGGTTAAACAAAGATTTATATTTACATATTCAAATTTAGATAAAAAAATATAATTTATAATCTTGGTTCCGTAAACTATATGATTAAAACGTTTTGGCCGATCAATTTTGTTTTGCTTAATTTTATTTTATGAATGATTATAGTTACTGTTGGTGAGTACCTTTAGACCAAGGCGATCTTCTGGTTTAGAACGGCTAGGGAAACCAGTGGCGCCACATAAAAGAACCCCCTCGACTGAGCTTCCTTGCACTTTGTTGCGCACCCACAATTGCAGCTCATCAACATTACATTGTTCTCTTTCTCTTTTTAAAAAAAGTGCGTAGCAAGTGGATAGAAAATTGAAAATTTTAACCCATATATAAATAAAAATATTTGTTGTGAAACATCTTGTTTTATTTTTATATACATACTATTAACACATATTATTAATAATAAATATAAGTGTGTGAATGTGGCACAAAATCCTTCTAAAATGTATTTTAAGAAATGCATTAAACATCTCTAATATTAGTTTATATGTGAATCAAACTAATTTATATTTTATTATAAATAATGCCAAAGTTTTGCAATAGAGATTATAAATATTAATTGGTCTACATTTTATAACATTTACCCATCCGCTCTAATAATTGCGATGAACAATATTATATAATACACTTTCATGCAGTTCGCTCAGTGTACATACAATGTGCATCTCGGTGTACATGTACCAAAAGGATAACTTCTCTCAGTGTAAACGTGTGTGTTTACTTCAAATCGACTGGGCCATAGAACTTCAAACGTTCCGCCGGCACTGTCGCTTCTCTGTGATCGTTCTTCTCTGTCCCAGCAATGAAAAGGCAAAGCACAGAACATACACGAGCCGCCACGCGAAGGTGAACGATACGATTGAACCATATCAATTCTTCAACATTAAATACGTATTCACAGTTCTCACATACTATTCACTTCGCCATCTATGTGCCGCAAAACTATGGTATCGCCCTCTGGTTTAAGCCCACAGTACCTCGCAAAAATTAATTACATATAACGCCGTAAGGTGAGACTTCTGGTGTAACTGATATTTTGTGCTAAAACTAAACTGCAACTTGAACTTTGGTAATTAGTAATATGTATGAAACAAGATTAGGCAAAAAAATTTGGGTGGAATAGATTTGCCCATTCATACCGCCCGTTTATACGTAGTTTCCAGCATCCTAATGAGCAAGAACTTTTGATTAGGTGTTCCGTAAGCTAAAAATAAATCATCTACGTGCATATGAAATAATATTAGATATATAACGAAGAGATAAATTAGAGAAAGTTTTATCTATAACTAATTTTTTTTTTTCCTATTTTCTGGCCTTGCATCGCTGTGCTTTGGCCACTATAACTAATATTGATTCTAATTAAAAATTGCAAAGGAATTGTAAATACATTGTGAACATATCAATTTATAAAAATTGATATGACAACTTCTAATAAGTAATAAATTACTAATAATTTGAATCCCACATTGATAAGTATAAAATTGTAAATCGTATGTGTGTATGGGGAAACTGTATCGCATCAAAAAGAGCTTAATCTTAAGACAAGTGTCTCAAGACAATATATTGCTATATGTATATGTTTCATACATATATGAAATTTATATTTATTTCTGTAAACATTACCTTGAATTATTTTAGGCGTAATATTCCATATGTTAATAAATTATTAAGTCTAGTTCATTGCCAACGTTAGCATATTTATAACTAATATCATAAATTTATCATGTCTTATCAAAACGAAAATATTTAGTAACTCTAAAAATTATAATAAATAAATTAATTTTATATGCTAATATGTAAATCTAGTTTACTGAAGAAACTTCACGCATAGGATAAATACTCGTTACCAAATCCCCGGCACAAAATTCCTCCACCCTAAGATTTTAGTCAATTTTGATGTTTTACAACTTTTTTATTTTTCATCTGATTTTCATGAATTTTTCCCCGGTTTGTCGATCCATTTATTGTTTGTCTTTTTCGTTGAGGCTATGTTATACAGGGGTAAATCAAAATGTTGTTTTTTGTCGAAAACTCAAAACACCCTGTGGGAAAATTGAGGAGAATAATTTTGTTTACAAACTGTTTGATGTAATCTTAGACGTATTTCGAACATTTTGTTTTTTGATTCATCCCATTATCTCATTTCATCTGCGAGCAGCAACAGTTTAAATGAAACGCTGATTTGAAGCTTATTTTTATTAATAAAAACAAACAAACCCTAGGTACCTATGTCATAAAATTAATCAACAAAAACAATCATTTTAGTAACGTATATTTCCTCCTCTCGCAGCAATGACAGCTTGCATTCTATTCGCTCACTACCCGTGCAACGTGAGGTATATCATGCATTAATGTAAATTGGTTCCCAATGAAAGGAGCAAAAGGAACGACAACTTCTTGGAGGATTTCCTCTATGTAACGGTGGGCGGTTAGTGCTCCATTTTCAACAAAAACAAGATCGGTACGTGCATCGGTAGAAATACCCGCCCAAACCATGACTGAACCGCCGTAATATTGCATTCGCTCTGATATGGTACAGTCTGCATATCTTTCATTTCTACGTCTGTATACCCGTTCACGACCATCCGGCGACCTTAAACAAATCCTGGATTCATCTGTACTGTCAAACATTTTGTTACAATAACTGCGTACTTAGCTAACGTCGATAATTTTTAACTAAAAATACAGTAAAATTAACAGTGTTTCATTTAAAATTTTGCTGCTCGCAGATGAAATTGGATAATGGGATGAATCAAAAAACAAAATGCTCGGAATACGTCTAAGATTACATCAAACAGTTTGTAAACAAAATTATTCGCCCCAATTTTCCCACAGGGTGTTTTGAGTTTACGACAAAGAACAACATTTTAAATTACCCCTGTATAATATTGCCTAAACGAAAAATGTTACTTATTAAAATAATTGAAAAGACAAACAATGAATGGATCTACAAACTGGCGAAAAATTCATGAATATCAGATGAAAAATAAAAAAGTTATAAAACATTAAAATTGACCAAAATTTTAGGGTGGCGGAATTTTGTGCCGGGGAGTGTATAGTACATATACACTATTGGCAAGTATTAATTTAGGAATGCGAAATCTGTAATGCAACTAAGAGAGAAGGTACATAGAGGCAAAGCCTTCAGTTAACAAGAGACGCCTAACCATTCCTACACTCCTACTAAAGAGGGGATGTGTGCGACGACAGCCATCGGTTCAGCTTACGGCCGTGAGATATTTTTACGATGTTTTCATTCTTTTATCATGTTTATCGCTGTTGCATTTGACAATACAACAGCGGTTTAAGAGTTGATGTTATTTATTAGCCTTAAAGCTAAAAACGAAATAAAAACTTGTATTTTAAAAATAACAGTTTGTACTTCGCAGGAGGAAGGCTTATTGATGAATAACTTTGTTGGACGCGACATCGCAGCCGGACGACACATTTGGCTGATTCCGTTGTCCCCTTCGACTGCGTGTTGTAAAGAATGGAAGGTGGGAGGTAGGGGATACCGCGTTGTCTGTTTAACTTGTAAATGCTTTAAGTTATCTCCGTCTGATGCATTTATATCGGCCTCCCAGATTCGTCCTTACCAATAGTGTATATACCGGGTGGCCACGAGTCAATGGAGCCTTGTACGGGAGGGGGCTACACATTTAAAGACAAGGGAAACACATCCAATATCCATGTATAATGGAAAAATCCCTCTCACAGTATTTTCCATTGCCACGCCCGGGAATCGCACCCGGGACTTTTGGGTGAGAGGCAGGTACGCTACCATCCCGACCATCAGTCATATTATGCATAGACATATTTAACCATTCAGAGTACAGACATCATATGCCTGCACTCTGATTGGTTAAATATGCCTATGCATATGATTATGCGCCTATGCAAATCCGTCTGTGATGGCCTTAACTGTAAATTATTTATAGCATCTATCACGCGTTATTTCTTAGTTCAGTGCATTCCTGTTCTATGCGTTCCCTTAATTCTTTTCTGGTTACAACTTCGGTGGCATACACTATAGACATAAATTATAGTAAAGTATTATGATTTCTTGTAATTTAAACGTTTCTAGATTAAACATAATACACGTAGAGTGCCAACATGTAAGTGATATGAAGTGTGCCCTACTGGCCGAATGTAATTATTTTCGTTTTCTGACCGAAAAACAGTAAGTGTGTGAACATTAGACTTCCAGTTGGCCAAATATTGAATTTGAGGCCAAAAAACGTATTTTGTTCTTGGTGGGTTACGTTCACCCACCGCGGTCCTAATCCAATGGAAAAGCCATAATCAAAGTGGGGGGTCAAATACGCCCACCAGATAATCTTGCTCAGACTTGCAGAATTTTTACCGCTGCGCTGCACCAATATTTAGTTTCGTTTTATTATCTCTGTGTAGTGTTGTCTAATGTGCTGTGTAAATGTTCAAAATGTCTTATGAAAAACAGCAAGCCGAGTTACAAGTACTTTGGGATGAAATGCTATCAGATGAGTCCGATTTCTCAGCAGATGTATCTGAATATGAGTCTTCTTCCTCACCCTCTTCCGCTTCTGAAGATAATGATAACCTGGCTGCAAGTGAAAAGGGAAGCAGATCTAGAAAAAGGTCAAGGAAGTTGCATGATGTGGGTAGAAAGCCAGCAAAGAAAAGCTCTGAGCTCAGTGAAATTGCACAAAACAAAACTAAAGTGCCCTACATTTGTGATGACAATATCGAAAATCCTTCCACAGCAGAACAGGCAGTTGCTGAACCTTCCACAAGTAAAAGGGGTATCATAGCAGATCAGGAATTTGCGGAACCTTCTACAAGTAAGAAAAGTACTTTAGATAATGCCGAGCTTTTATCAGAAATTGATCAAATAATAGAAGATGTTATTACTCAAAATGCATACAATACTCCTTCCGATTCTGATGACGAGAATGCAGAACAACGATCAACAACAATTATTATTGTGTGGGATCATGTTAGTACCAGCACCAGGAGGCAATTTGATTTTACTGAAGATCATCCTGGTGTAATTGCAGATTTGTTTGATCAGTACGACAAGTCATATAAATATTGTCTAAAAGTTATTTGTGGCATCTTTCTGTATTTTCTTTCTATTCTTATTTGGGATTTACGGCCACACTTCTGAACATTAATCTGATATCCTGAAAAATATTTGGATTATTTAAAAAATAACCTTTGGCGTAAAGGTTATTTTTTAAATAATCCAAATATTTTAACTTTAACTGTTCCTTTGACGTAAAGTCACAGGCGTTGTGACTTTACGTCAAAGGAACAGTTAAAGGTTGGAGCAAAAATTTTAACAAAAGAACCGGACAGTAAAAAGAGAAAAATTAAAGAATCTGCAATAATTTTGCTAAATGAAGACAAATGCGTATCAAATTATTCTGTAGATTGTTGTACAATATGGTTACCGATGCTAAAAGAAGAACTTAGCAACTTGAATATCTAATCTAATCAACTTTTCTGTGAGCGTAGTAAGTATCTATGGTTATAATATAAACATTAAAATTGTGTAATTTCACGAATTACACAAGAGAAAGACTATTTAGCATTGAGAAAGGAAACAGACTAAGTTTCCGAAACGTCTGCAAAACATAATTGTTTTTATTTTATTTTAATTATATTTTATGTCAGAAAACCAACCTTTAACTGTTCCTTTGACGTAAAGTCACAGGCGTAAAGGTTATTTTTTAAATAATCCAAATATTTTTCAGATTATCAGATTAATGTTCAGAAGTGTGGCCGTAAATCCCAAATAAGAACAGAAAGAAAATACGACAAGTCTCCGTACGATTTTTTCAAAATGGTCATAACCGATGAAATTCTTGAGTTATTCGTCGCAGAAATAAATCGATATGCCGCCCAGGAGAAGGCGAAAAATCGTTATAAAAGGGCAACGATCCAAGACTGGAAAGATACAGACCAAATAGAAATGGAAAAATTTGTAGGTTGTATCCTGTGGATGGGAATTGTAACCATCCTTCCATTTCATCTTACTGGTCAAAAAATTTCTTATACCATAATAATCTCCGTGAAGTTCTTCCACGTAACCGATTTCAAATGCTTCTCAAAACTTGGCATTTTGCCGATAATACAGCAGAGCATCATGCAGATGACAGAGTCTATAAAATAACGCCTCTTCTAGATATTCTAAGAGAATCTTTTCAGTCAAAAATTGTTCCCGGAGAATTCTTCTGTATTGATGAAACGTTAGTGCCTTTCAAAGGCAGACTAAAATTCAAACAGTACATAAGCAACAAAAGACATAAATTTGGCAGCTGTTCAAGCTATATCTGAAAGGTGGCTATTTATATGATTTGAAAATATACTGTGGTCAAGAAAAAGAAGAACGAGAGCGATCTGAAACGGTGCCTACAAAAGTGGTGATGAATTTGGTTCAACAATTATTGGGAAAAGGACGCACTCTATGCACTGATAATTACTATACTTCAGTTAAACTCGCACACAAATTACGTGATGAAAAAACCTATTCATTAGGTACACTGAGGAGCAACAGAAAAAATAACCCGAAAAACGTCATACAACAAAAACTGAAAAAGGGAGAAATGTTAGCTCAAGGTAGTAATAGAGGGATATTTGTTGAGGAATGGAGAGACAAGCGCGACGTCATAATGTTGAATACCAAATATGTTCCTGAAATGATTACCATCCGCAAACGTTCGGGAGAAATTGAGAAACCCAAATCGGTTGTAGAATACAACAAATACAAAAGTTATATTGACATATCAGGTAAATTCAATTTTTATATATACTAATTATACAATAAGTTGTCATTATTTCAAAATATAATTTTATTTTACAGATCAAATGAAATCGTATAACTCATCACTGAGGAGAGGAGTCAAGTGGTATCGGAAGCTGGCCATTGAATAGATTGCTGGTGCCGCTTTAGTAAATGCCTATTTGCTTCACCAGGAAATCACCAACTATAAAATGAGCATCACAAAATTTCGGGAAGAAGTCATAGTCGGTAAGTTGGACCATCAGAAACAAAATCAAAATTCTAATTTTTCCATAATTTTTCAGGATTGGTAAGACAACAACTGCCGCAAAGAAATTTTTCACAAGGACAAGGTCATGTTTTGACCGAAACGGAGAAAAAACAAAATTGTTCCGGTTGCTACCAGAAAAACGTTGTTTTACATGGTAGAATATTGGCCAAAAATCGAACATCCAAGACAAAAACCAGATGTTTGGTTTGCGCAATATATTTGTGTTTGATGTGTTTTTTAAGTCACATAATGCTACTTTGAATGTTTGATTCTTATTTTTTGTTTGTTGTTTCTGATTTTGTTTTGTTTCTAATAAATATAATATAAAATAAATACAACATTTTTTCTTCCTGAGCCGTGGTGGGTTACATAAATCCACCAAATCAAAGGCCACCGGTAGTATTTTACTAAAACAATTGGAAATGCATTGTCATGCATTTCATATCGCAGCGGTGGGTTAATATGACACACCACGGCCACAAGAAAATTGAGGTCTGGTGGTTCAGGTCAGCCCACCACGGCCTTTAGAGAAAATTTTCTTCTACGGTTTTGGTGGGTCGCTTATACCCCCCCATGGCACTCTACGTGTTAACGGATTCAAAATGTATTGTTGTGTTCCGGGACATTTAAGTGAAGACCAAAGTTAATTACAGGGACATACATAAAAATCATTGTTAAATACAAGACCGTTTGTGAAACTGAAAAATTATACCGACTTAACATTAATAAAATCATGTATGGGTTTATAATTCAAGGTCCTTATTTACTGCAATCTGGTCTGTTTATTTACTATACTATAAACTTATAATTATTCGCCCAATGTTTATGATTAACTAAACTTAAATTGTAGTAAAATATGATTTGTTGACATTCTAAACGTTTCTAGATTAAAGGATTGTTTTTTCAGTGTCTAACCTACCTAATCTATATCACCATATTAACGGACTAAAATGTATTGTTGTGTACCGGAGTGAAGAACAAAGTTCACTCCAGGGACGCTCATAAAAACCATTGTTAAATACAAGGTCATTTGTGAAATTGAAAAATTACTGACTAAACAGTAATGAAATCATGTATATTATGTTTATATAATTAATTGTTCTTATTTACTGCAATCCAAAGAGGTAAAAGATACAGGAGGGAATGTGAGACAAAACACGGCAAGACGGAAGTGGCCATTGTGGCTTCTTAAAATGGCGGAGATGACTCGGTCTGTATCAGTGGCGTAGCGTTTGAAATAATAAAAATGCGTTTAATTTTAGAATAATGCGCATGTATTTTAAAAAAAAACAAATCTTCAACTACATAATTATAATAATACAAAATAAATGATCAAAATAGCTTAAATACCTAAAAGAAATAGTATTTCACATATAATTTTATTAAGACGGCGTTTTAAACAGGTATCCAACATAAAACTAAAAATCGCTTTCTAAATTTTTGTGTCTTATAACCGAAAACGAAAAGAAATAGCTTATTGTAAATTAAATGTAGATTTGTTAGCTTAACTTATCAATTCAAAATTCAATACGACACGCCACTGAATACTTGACCTTGACTTGTACGGTGTGCAGGCAAAAATATTAAAGAACAAAGTATAAAAATACTCACCGGTGGAAGGTAATCCCATATTTTCGGGCTGTATGCGAAACCCCACAAGCTACACAACTAACCATTATCACAGACTAATAATAATATACCGTTATTTCAGTCCTCAACGAATAATGCACACAACAACGCATGAACTCCGCCATGAACCAAGCAAAACTAACCTTCCGCAAAGTGGCTTATCACTTCCGTCTATTTGATTTTCAATGATGGATATAGGAACTTTCCCTCCTGTATCTTTTACCTCTTTGCTGCAATCGGATCTACACGTTTATTTATTACAAACTTTAATAGGTAACTAGGTTAGGCGGCGCCAGACCCTACGGGTCTGGCTTGCCTAACCTATCTCTGCGAGGCTGACCCTCTATATCAGTAGTTTTATCTCGGGGTTTTTAGTTGAAAGACGGTTTTTAAATTTCGGGAAAAAGTAGAGTCCGACATGGGGTCGCGGGGTCGGGGAGTTGGAAAAAATTCAGGATTTTAGGATTAAAATTTGAGAAAGAAAATAAAAAGTTTAGAGCCCCTGCGGGGCTCTATTTAAGAAATAGTAATGGAACGGCCCCTGCGGGGCCGTAGAAATAGTGAGTTCTAGACTAAAATTTTTAAACATTTCGATAATTTTCGGGAAAGATGCAGAGCCCGACAGAATTCATAGATAAGGTGGAAAAGGTTATCGAAAATGAGGCGTTTCGTGTATTTTCGTGGGCGTCTTCGATTAGTTAAGGGATTCGAGTAATTTATTTGGATTCGGTGGAAGAGTCTCGGGAAAGATGTGAAGTCCGACAGAGATGCTATTTGAAAAGTAAGAGGGTCATCGGAAATTAGGCGTTTCGCGTATTTTCGTAGGCGTCTTCGATTAGTTAAGGGATTCGGGCAATTTAGTTGGATTCGGTCGAAGAGTCTCGGGAAAGAAGTAGAGTCCGACAGAGATGCTACTTAAATAGTGAGAGGGCATCAGGAAAGAGGTGATTCGCGTAAATTCGTGGGCGTCTTCGATTAGTTAAGGGATTCGGGCAATTTAGTTGGATTCGGTGGAAGAGTATCGGGATAGATGTAGAGTCCGACAGAGATGCCACTTAGAGAAGGCTTCAGGAAAGGGGCGTTTCATGTATTTTCATAGGAGTATCCGATTAGTTAAGGGATCCGGGTAATTTAGTTGGATACGGTCGAACAGTCTCGGGAAAGAAGTAGAGTCCGACAGAGATGCTACTTAAATAGTGAGAGGGCATCACGAAAGAGGTGATTCGCGTAAATTTGTGGGCGTCTTCGATTAGTTAAGGGATTCGGGAAATTTATATGGAGTTGGTCGAAAAGTCTCGGGAAAGATGTAGAGTCCGACAGAGATGCTACTTAAAAAGTGAGAGGGCTTCAGGAAAGGGGCGTTTCGTGCATTTTCGTAGGAGTCTCCGATTAGTTAAGGGATCCGGGTAATTTAGTTGGATTCGGTCGAAGAGTCTCGGGAAAGAAGTAGAGTCCGACAGAGATGCTACTTAAATAGTGAGAGGGCATCAGGAAAGAGGCGTCTCGCGTATTTTCGTAGGCATCTTCGATTAGGTATGGGATTCGGTCTAAGAGTCTCGGGATAGATGTAGAGTCCGACAGAGATGCTACTTAAAAAGTGAGAGGGCATCAGGAAAGAGGCGTCTCGCTTATTTTCGTAGGCATCTTCGATTAGTTATGGGATTCGGGCAATTTAGTTGGATTCGGTGGAAGAATCTCGGGAAAGATGTAGAGTCCGATAGAGATGCTACTTAAAAAGTGAGGGCATCAGGAAAGAGGCGTTTCGTGTATTTTCGTAGGAGTCTCCGATTAGTTGAGGGATCCGTGTAATTTAGTTGGATTCGGTCTAAGAGTCTCGGGAAAGCTGCAGAGTCCGACAGAGATGCTACTTGAAGAGTGAAAGGGTTATCAGAAAAGAGGCGTCTCACATATTTTCGTAGGCGTTTTCGATTAGTTAAGTGATTCGGGCAATTTAGTTGGATTCGGTCGGAGAGTCTCGGGAAAGATGTAGAATCCGACAGAGATGCTACTTAAAAAGTGAGAGGGCATCAGGAAAGAGGCGCCTCGCTTATTTTGGTAGGCATCTTCGATTACTTAAGGGATCCGGGTAATTTAGTTGGATTCGGTCGAAGAGTCTCGGGAAAGATGTAGAGTCCGACAGAGATGCTACTTAAATAGTGAGAGGGCTTCAGGAAAGGGGCGTTTCGTGTATTTTCGTAGGAGTCTCCGATTAGTTAAGGAATCCGGGTAATTTAGTTGGATTCGGTCGAAGAGTCTCGGGAAAGAAGTAGAGTCCGACAGAGATGCTACTTAAATAGTGAGAGGGCATCAAGAAAGAGGTGATTCGCGTAAATTCGTGGGCGTTTTCGATTAGTTAAGGGATTCGTAAAATTTATATGGATTCGGTCGAAGAGTCTCGGGAAAGATGTAGGGTCCGACAGAGATGCTACTTAAAAAGTGAGAGGGCTTCAGGAAAGGGGCGTTTCGTGTATTTTCGTAGGAGTCTCCGATTAGTTGAGGGATCCGTGTAATTTAGTTGGATTCGGTGCAGAGTATCGGGATAGATGTAGAGCCCGACTGCTACTTAAAAAGTGAGAGGGCATCAGGAAAGAGGTGATTCGCGTAAATTCGTGGGCGTCATCGATTAGTTAAGGGATTCGGGAAATTTATATGGATTCGGTCGAAGAGTCTCGGGAAAGATGTAGAGGCCGACAGAGATGCTACTTAAAAAGTGAGAGGGCATCAGGAAAGAGGCGTCTCGCGTATTTTCGTAGGCATCTTCGATTAGTTATGGAATTCGGTCAATTTAGTTGGATTCGGTCTAAGAGTCTCGGGATAGACGTAGAGTCCGACAGAGATGACACTTAAAAAGTGAGAGGGCATCCGGAAAGGGGCGTTTCGTGTATTTTCGTGGGAGTCTCCGATTAGTTAAGGGATCCGGGTAATTTAGTTGGATTAGGTCCAAGAGTCCCGGGAAAGGTGTAGAGTCCGACAGAGATGCTATTTGAAAAGTGAGAGGGTCATCCGGAAATGAGGCGTTTTGCGTATTTTTGTAGGCATCTTCGATTAGTTAAGGGATTCGGGTAATTTAGTTGGATTCGGTGGAAGTCTCGGTAAATATCTAGAGTATGATAGAGATGTTACTTCAAAAGTGGGAAGGTAATGAGAAATGAGGCATTTCGCGTATTTTCGTATTAGTCTTCGATTTGTTAAGGGATTGGGGTAATTTAGTTGAATTCGATGGAAGAGTCTGGGAAAAGATGTAGAGTTCAACAGAGATGCTACTTGAATAGAGGGAAGGTCATCAGGAAAGAGGCGTTTCTCGTATTTTCGTATTAGTCTTCGATTAGTGAAGGGATTCGGGTAATTTAGTTGGATTCGGTGGAAGTCTCGGGAAAGATGTAGAGTCCGACAGAGATGCTACCTGAAAAGTGAGATCATCGAAAATGAGGCGTTTTGCGTATTTTTGTAGGCGTTTTCGATTAGTTAAGTGGTTTGGGTAAATTGGTTGGATCCGGTCTAAGAGTCTCGGGAATGAAGTAGAGGTCTATAGAGAAGCCACTTGAAAAGTGATAAGATAATGAGAAATAAGGCGTTTCGCGTATTTTCGTAAGCATCTTCGATTAGTTAAGGACTTAGGGTAATTTAGTGGGATTCTGTCGAAGAATCTCGGGAAAGATGTAAAGTCCGACAGAGATGCTACTTGAAAAGTGGGAAGATCATCAAGAAAGAGGCGTTTCGTGTATTTTCGTAGGCGTCTTTGATTAGTTAAGTGATTTGGGTAAATTAGTTGGATCCAGTCCAAGAGTCTCGGGAAAGAAGTAGAGTCCTACAGAGATGCCACTTAAAAAGTGGGAAAGGCATTAGGAAAGAGGCGTTTCGCGTATTTTCGTAAGCATCTTGGAATAGTTAAGGGATTCGGGTAAATTAGTTGGATTCGATGGAAGAATCTCGGGAAAGATGTAGAGTCCGACAGAGATGCTACCTAAAAAGTGAGAGGGTCATTGGAAATGAAGCGTTTCGCGTATTTTCATAGTCATCTTCGATTAGTTAAGGGATTCGGGTAACGTGTAGAGTATAATAGAGATGTTACTTGAAAAGTGGGAAGGTAATGAGAAATGAGGCATTTCGCGTATTTTCGTATTAGTCTTCGATTAGTTAAGGGATTAAGGTAATTTATTTGAATTCGGTGCAAGAGTCTAGGGAAAGATGGAGAGTTTAACAGAGATGCTACTTGAATAATGGAAAGATCATCAGGAAAGATGCGTTTCGTGTATTTTCGTATTAGTCATCGATTAGTTAAGAGATTCGGGTAATTTAGTTGAATTCAGTGTAAGAGTCTCGGGAAAGGAAAGATGTAGATTCCGACAGAGATGCTACCTAAAAAGTGAGAGGGTCATTGGAAATGAAGCGTTTCGAATATTTTTATAGTCATCTTCGATTAGTTAAGGTATTCGGGTAATTTAGTTGGAATCAGTGTAAGAGTCTCGGGAAAAGAAAGATGTAGAGTCCGACAGAGATGCTACCTAAAAAGTGAGAGGGTCATTGGAAATGAAGCGTTTCGCGTATTTTTATAGTCATCTTCGATTAGTTAAGGGATTCGGGTAATTTAATTGGATTCGGTGGAAGAGTCTCGGGAAACATGTAGAGTATGATAGAGATGTTACATGAAAAGTGGGAAGGTAATGAGAAATGAGGCATTTCGCGTATTTTCGTATTAGTCTTCGATTAGTTAAGGGATTAAGGTAATTTATTTGAATTCGGTGGAAGAGTCTAGGGAAAGATGGAGAGTTCAACAGAGATGCTACTTAAATAATGGAAAGGTCATTAGGAAAGCGTTTCGTGTATTTTCGTATTAGTCTTCGATTAATTAAGAGATTCGGGTAATTTAGTTGGATTCGGTGTAAGGAAAGATGTAGAATCTGACAGAGATGCTACCTGAAAAGTGGGAAGGTAATTAGAAATGAGGCGTTTCGCGTATTTTCGTATTAGTCTTCGATTAGTGAAGGGATTCGGGTAATTCGATGGAAGTCTCGGTAAAGATGTAGAGTCCGACATAAATGCTACCTGAAAACTAAGAGGTCTTCCATTAGTTAAGTGATTTGGGTAAATTAGATGGAACTGGTATAAAAATCTCGGGAAAGAAGTAGAGGTCTACAGAGATGCCTCGTGAAGAGTGATAAGGTAATGAGAAATGAGGCGTTTCTCGTATTTTCGTAGGCATTTTCGAGTAGTTAAGGGATTCGGGTAATTTAGCTGGATTCGGTCGAAGTGTCTCGGGAAAGATGTAGAGTTTAACAGAGATGTAGAGTTTAACAGAGAAGCTACTTAAAAAGTGAGGAGGTCATCGAGAAAGAGGCGTTTAGCGTATTTTCGTAGGCGGCCTCGGTCAGTTAAGGGATTCGGACGTTTTAGTTGGATTGGGTCTAAAAGTTTCGGAAAAGATGAGTCCGACATAGATGTCATAGATAAGGTGAGGAGGTTATCGGAAATGATGCGTTTCGCTTATTTTCGTAGGCGGACTCAATTATTTAAAGGATCCGGGCGTTTTAGTTGGATTCGGTAGAAAAGTCTCGTGAAAGATGTAGAGTCCGACATAGAAGTAATGGAAAAGGTGAGAAGGTCATCGGACATGAGGCATCTCGCGTATTTTCGTAGGCGGCCTCGATTAGTTAAGGGATTCGGACGTTTTAGTTGGATTCGGTCGAAATGTCTCTGGAAAGATGTACAGTCCGACAGAGATGTTACTTGAAAGGTGAGATGGTTCAAGGATGAAGGGTTTCGTGTATATTCGCTTGCGTTCCTGTTTAGTTACGTGATGATCCAGGTTATTTAGTTCGATCCGGTTTAAAGCTCTCGGAAAACGTGGAGTCCGACAGGAATGACACTTGAAAGAAGAGTAGGTTCAAGGATGAAGCGTTATGTGTGTTTTCGCTGGTGCTCCTGTTTAATTAAGTTATAATAATTCGGGTTATTTAGTTGCATCCGGTTAAAGATATCGGGAAACATGTAGAGTCCGACAAAATTGTTACACGAAAGGAAAGAAAGTTTATCGCTGAAGGGTTTTGTGTATTTTCGCTAGCGTCCCGGTTTAGTTAAGTGATAATTCGGCTTATTTAGTTAGATCCGTTTTAAAGATCTAGGGAAACATGTGGTAGAGTCCTATAGAATTTTTGCATGAAGGAAAGAAAATTTAGGGATGAACGGTTTTGTGTATTTTCGCTGGCGTACCTGTTTTGTTAAGTGATGTTGCGGGTTATTTAATTGGATCCAGTTTAAAGATCTCGGGAAATATTTAGAGTCCGACTGGAATATCCCTTGAAAGGAGAGAAGGTTCAAGTATGAAGGGTTTCGTATATTTTCACTGGCGTCCCTGATTAGTTAAGTGATAATTTTGGCTATTCAGTTGGATCCGGTTGAAGATATAGAGATGTAGAGTACGACAGAGTTGTTGCATAAAAGGAAAGAAGGTTTAAGGATGAAGTGTTTCGCGTACTTTAACTTGCGTCCCTGTTTAAGCAAGTCATGATTCGGGTTATTTTGTTGAATCCGCTTCAAAGATCTCGGGAATCATGTAGAGTCATGCAGAATTGTCCCTTGAAAGGAGAGAAGGTTCAAGAACGAAGAGTTTTGTGTATTTTCACATGCGTCCCAGTTTAGTTAAGTGATGATTCGGGTTATTTAGTTGGATCCAACTTAAAGATCTCGGGAAACATGTAGAGTCCGACAGAAATGTCACTTCAGAGGTAATAAGTTCAGGGATAAGGGTTTTATGTATTTTCGTTTAGTCAAGTGATCCTTCGGGTTATTTAGTTAGATCCAGTTTAAAGGATTAGGGATACATTTAGAGTCCGACATGAATATCCCTTGAAAGGAGAAAAGGTTCAGGGACAAAGGGTTTCGCGTATTTTTGCCGGCCTCCCTATTTAGTTAAGTGATAATTCGGATTATTTAGTTGAATCCGGTTAAAGGTCTCGGGAAACATGTGGAGTCCGAAAGAATTATTGCATGAAAAGAGAGAAGGTTAGGAATAAATGGTTTTGCGTATTTTCGCCGGCGCCCCTGTTAAATTAAGTGATGATTCGATCTATTTAGTTGGATCCGGTTTAAGGATGTAGAGATGTAGAGTCCGATAGAATTGTTGCATAAAAGGATAGAAGATTTATGGATGAAGTATGTCGTGTACTCTCACTGGCGTCCCTGTTTAGTTAAGTGATGACTCGGATTATTTTGTTGAATCCGGTTTAAAGGTCTCTGGAAACATGTAGAGTTCGAAAGGAGTGCCACTTAAAAGAAAATAAATTTCGTGGATGAACAGTTTCGTGTATTTTCGCTGGCGTCACTGTTTAGTTTAGTGATGTTTCGAGTTAATTGGTTGGATGCAGTTTAAATATCTCGGGAAATATTTGTCCGACAGGAATGTCTCTTGATAGGAGAGAAGATTCAAGGATGACGGGTTTCGTGTAATTTCGCTGGCGTCCATGCTTAGTTAAGTAATAATTCGGGTTATTTAGTTGGATCGGGTTTAAAGATCTCGTTAAACATGTAGAGTCCAACAATAATGTCATTTGAAAGGAGGTTCAAGGATGAAAGGTTTAGTGTATTTTCGCTGGCGTCTGACAGAAAGGAGAGAAGGTTCAATGATGAAGGGTTTCGAGTATTTTCACTGGCGTCTCTGTTTAGTTAAATGATGAATCGGGTTATTTAGTTGGATCCAGTTTAAAGATCTCGGGAAACATGTCGAGTCCGACAGGATTGTCCCTTGAAAGGAAAGAACGTTCAAGGATGAAGTTGTGTATTTTCGCTGGGGGTCCCTGTTTAATTAAGTGATGAATCGGGTTACTTAGTTGGATCCGGTTAAAGATCTCGCTAAACATGTAGAGGCCGACAGAATTGTAGCATGAAAGGAAATAAGGTTTAGGGATGAAGGGAATTGTGTATTTTCGCTGGCGTCCCTCTTTAGGTAAGTGATGATTCGGGTTATTTTGTTGGATCCGCATTGAAAGATCTCGGGAAGCATATAGATTCCGACAGTAATATCAAATGAAAGGGGATAAGGTTCATAGATAAAAGGATTCGTGTATTTTTGCTGGCGTCCCTCTCTAGTTAAGGGATGATTCGGGTTATTTTGTTGGATCCGCTTTAAAGATCTCGGGAAGCATGTAGAGTCCTACAGTAATATCAGATGAAAGGAGATACGGTTCAGAGATGAAAGGATTCGTGTATTTTTGCTGGCGTTCCTGTTTGGTGAAGTGATGATTCGGGTTATTTAGTTGGAATGTAGAGTCCGACAGGAATTGTCATTTTAAAGCAAAAAAATGTCAAGGATGAAGTGTATTTTCGCTGGCGTCCCTGTTTAGTTAAGTGATGTTTCGGGTCATTTGGCTGGATCCATTTTAAATATCTTGGTAATCATGAACAGTCCGAAAGGAGTGCTACTTGAAAGGAAGGAAATTTCAGGGATGAAGAGTTACGTGTATTTTCTCTGGCGTCTCTGTTCAGTTAAGTGATGTTTCGGATTATTTAGTTGGATTCAAATTAAAGATCTCGGAAAACATGTAGTGTCCGACAGGATTATCACTCGAAAGGATATAAAGTTCATGGATGAAGAGTTTAGTGCATTTTCGCAGGCGTCCCTGTTCAGTTAAGTGGTGTTTCGGGTTATTTAGTTGGATCCAGTTTGAAAATCTCGGGAAACATATAGAGTCCGACAGGAATGTCACTTGAAAGGAGAGAAGGTTCAAGGATGATGGGTGTGGTGCATTTTCTCTGGAGTCCCTGTTTAGTTAAGTGATGATTCGGGTTATTTATTTGATTCTGGTTTGAAGATCTCGGGAATCATGTAGAGTCCGACAGGAATGCCACTTTAAAGGAAATAAATTTCAGGGATGAAGAATTTCGTGCATTTTCGCTGGTGTCCTTGTTTCGTTAAGCGATGATTCGGGTTATTTATTGGATCCGGTTTAAAAATCTCTGGAACTTATAGAGTCCGACAGGAATGTCACTTGAAAGTAAAGAAAGTTCAGGGATGAAGGGTTTCGTGTATTTTCGCTGGCGTGTCTGTTAAGTTAAGCGATGATTCTGGTTAATTATTTAGTTGGATCCAGTTTAAAGATCTCGGGAAACATGCGTACAGCCCGACAGGATTGTTACATGAAAGGAAATAAGGTTCAGGGAAAAGGGGTCTCTCGTATTTTCATTGCCTTCGCCGTTTCGTTAAACGATTCGTGTTATTTAGTTGTATCCGGTTTAAAGTTGTTTTTATCTTTTGCAGATGCCGCATTTTGCGTTTGTATTATACCAACAAACATTGCTCCTGTTTCATAGTAAAAGTGCAGCATGTACCTATTTTCGTTTCTTGTATTTTTGTTCGCATAAGATTTTTGTTAAAAATATTCTTGTGATTTCATTATTGTTAACCAAAAGCATTGTATAAACCCAAATGGTTAATTTCCAATACGTATCATAAGCATCAAATACTATAAAGTAAATAGCTGTTTTCTCAATATCCAATACTACTAATTAGATGCACCACTCTTGCTTATGAGGGCAGAATACAAAAAATGTATGCGACGCTCGGCATGGGTATTTAATAAGGGTGTTCATGTTTGGTGACGTCACCGGCGAATATTCGGCGTGTCTTGGTAATTTAAAATATCCACCGCTCGGATGCCGGTAGAGATTAAGCAACGAAATTTTCAGGGACCCAAGAGGTAGGATGGATCTAGCTTTCCTGAAAGTCCGGTCGAAAAAA
Source organism: Rhagium mordax (assembly GCA_963680705.1). NCBI lineage: Eukaryota > Metazoa > Arthropoda > Insecta > Coleoptera > Cerambycidae > Rhagium > Rhagium mordax. The sequence continues at coordinate 62,779,153 of OY796656.1, forward strand.
TCCTCCGGTTAAAGGAGTTAGAGCCTCCGGAAAAGTAGCGTTTTTCTGCAAATCGACCTTTTTTAAATATTCGTATCTCGGGCAATATTTCAGATAGACGAAAAAGAAAAAAAAGAGTTGTTCATTTGTCCTTTTTCTTGGCCGTCGTGCATGTCGCGATCCTCTAAATCCAAAGGGAAAGGCTATGATGCGTTTCTAACGGGTAGGTGTCGGAAGAATCGTCGAAATCCGACAAAATCGCCGCTTTTCAAAAAATCATAACTTTCTTGGGAGGCAAAATCGAGAAAAACGATTTTCGACAACGATTTTCTAAATTTTATCTAGTTTTCAAAAAAAAATACGCCGCCGGTCCGTCTCAAAAGAGTCGCGAGTTAATAAGCTCGGAAGGGGGACATGTTTTGGAAATTCGAAAAAATTGCGGAAACACGAACACTTCAAACGTTATTTCCAAACGAAAGATCGCCGCTGGACCGCCGTTCTTGCGCGAAAACCGAGTTAGAGGATGCAACTTAAAACTACATCGCGAATCGCGCGGCCCCCCGCCGGTTTTAGACTCAGCAGGAGCAAACGAAAAAGCGCTATTTTGACGTCTATCGTTCAGAAAACGTCGGCCATTTTTTTTCAAATTTCTCGTGTGTCGTATCTCTTTTTAATTTCTCAAATTTTACAAACCTCTTCGACACGGTGCTATCGAAACGGTAATAACTTTTAAAATACTTCGCGGATCGCCACGAAAGTCGGCAATTCGATAGCCCCGACACGAAAACGTCCAACATGCACGGCGCTGCGCGGCCAAACTGGTTAAAAAAAAGCCTTTAGCGCCGCAGAATATGTGAAAAATCGGCGATAAATTAGAGTGAGGAAGGGCTGTCAGATTTTAATATTATAACTAGATCGTGCAGAGCACGATCTAGGCCTGCCGGCGGCTGTCAATAACTCCTCGCCAACCCCCTAGCGGGGGTTGGCTCGATTGTCGGGTGGGGTGGATTTTTATCTCGGGGTTTTTAGTTGAAAATCCGGGACTTGTGGTTTTGTTTTTTAGGGGTCTGCTATTTTTTTTTTTGAGGTTTACATAAACGAACTCCTCGCCAACCCCCTGGCGGGGGTTGGCTCGAAGGGGGGGTGGGGTGGATTCGGATGAGTCGAAAAAGTTGAAGGAGCGAAAGCCTCGCGCCTACGGCGCTCGTCTAACGCGAAAAAATCGAAAAAAAAAAATTTTCCGAATTTTTTTTTTTGGACCCCCTTGGAAAAATATTTCGGGACGCTCACTTTCGTTTATTTTCTCCGACCCCCTAGGAAAAAATATTTGTCGACGCCTAAGGAGCGAAATACTCGTGCCTTCGGCACTTCGAAAAGAGGTCGGGCTATTCAGGGTCTGCAATTTTTTTTTTGAGGTTTACATAAACGAACTCCTCGCCAACCCCCTAGCGGGGGTTGGCTCGAAGGGGGGGTGGGGTTGATTTGGATGTGTCAAAAAAAGTTGAAGGAGCGAAAGCCTCGCGCCTACGGCGTTCGTCTAACGCTTATAAATCGAAAAAAAAAATTTTTTTTGGAACTTTCTTTTTTGGGGGAGGGGGGGCGAAAATCGAAAAAAAAAAAAAATTTCCGAATTTTTTTTTTGGACCCCTTGGAAAAAATTTTCGGGACGCTCACTTTCGATTTTTTTTTCCGACCCCCTTGGAAAAATATTTGACGACGCCTAAGGAGCGAAATACTCGTGCCTTCGGCACTTCGAAAAGAGGTCGGGCTATTCAGGGTCTGCAATTTTTTTTTTTTGAGGTTTACATAAACGAACTCCTCGCCAACCCCCTAGCGGGGGTTGGCTCGAAGGGGGGGTGGGGTTGATTTGGATGTGTCAAAAAAAGTTGAAGGAGCAAAAGCCTCGCGCCTACGGCGCTCGTCTAACGCTTATAAATCGAAAAAAAAAATTTTTTTGGAACTTTTTTTTTTGGGGGAGGGGGGGCGAAAATCAAAAAAAAAAAAAAATTCCGAATTTTTTTTTTGGACCCCCTTGGAAAAAATTTTCGGGACGCTCACTTTCGTTTTTTTTTCCAAAAATCGACCTTATTAAAAAATTCATATCTCGGCAAATATCGGAGATGGCCAAAAAATAAAAAAACGACTTTTTCGTTCGTCCTTCCTCTTGCGTTTGGTCCGGGTCCGGAGTCCCCGGATCGAAATTTGAGGGCGCTATCGGACAGAGACGGGGTACGTGTCGGGAAAAAGTCGAAAATAGCCAAACTTTGAACGGCTATATCTCGCTTATGGGGCCGAAAATCGCAAAAATAATTTTCCACTTGCACCTAACCAACTTCTCTTCTAGTTTTCGAAAAAAAATACGGCGCCGCTCCATCTCTAAAGACCTTCGAGCTATGAGGCAGAGTTGAGGTGCATGTTTGGGAAATTCGCCAACATTTGGCCCATTTTTAATGAAATTTATACGCGAACATCGACCTAGGAAAAAATTAATATCTCTGCAGCCGATGGATATTTTTTGACGAAATTTTAGGTGAACTTGTAGGAAGGTCGCGTCTAGCTGTCCTGAAAATTTGGTCGAAAAAATCCTCCGGACTCCTGAGCAAAAAAATCCGGAATAGTATCGAAAACGGCCTTTTTGAAAAATTCGCATCTCGGCAAATAACGGCGATCTCGAAAAAGTGAAACGACAAAGTTTTTCGTTTGTCCTTCCTCTTTCCATCGGTCCGGGGCCGGAGTCTCCGGAACGAAATTTGAGAGTGCAGTCGAAAGAAACGGGGGTACGTGTCGGGAAAAAGTCGCAAATTGCCAATCTTTGAACGGCCGTAGCTCGCTTAGGGAGCCGAAAATCGAAAAAATAAATCGAGACAGGGGTTTTTGGAAATATCATGTAGTTTTCAAAAAAAAATACGGCGCCGTTCTATCTCTAAAGACGGCCGAGTTATAAGCCGCGGAAGGGCAGCGTGTTTTGCAATCTTAGCCGACCCAAAAAACACGAAATTTTCAAATACTATTTCCAAATTAAAAAGAGCTTTCGGACCCCGTTTCTTTCACGAAATCTAAGCCCAAGGGTCTAACTTAACACAACATCGTGAATGCGCGGGTCGCGCTGCCGTTTTCGAGCCAGGAGGAGCGTAAGAAAAGTGACATTTTCGAGGGAAAACGAAAAATTTAAAATTGGGTTAAAATATGGCTGACTTCCGGCGGCGGCCATTAGTCTTCGAACTCTTTCTAATTTCGCTGATTTTCAAAACCCTTCGACACGGGGGTATTGAAACGTTAATAACTCTCTTACGACTCGACGGATCGTCACGAAAATACGACGTTGGGATTTTCCCGACACGAACACGCCTATAAAAAGCGGCGCTGCGCGCCGATATTCCCTCGGAAAAAAGCCTTTGGCGCCGCAAAGTACATAAAATTCTCTCTGAAATTAGAGCGGGTCTGCCTTATCAGCGTTTAATATATATGGACTAGATCGTGCAGAGCACGATCTAGGCCTGCCGGCGGCTGTCAATAACTCCTCGCCAACCCCCTAGCGGGGGTTGGCTCGATTGTCGGGTAGGGTGGATTTTTATCTCGGGGTTTCTAGTTGAAAATCCGGGACTTGTGGTTTTGTTTTTTAGGGGTCTGCTATTTTTTAGGGGTCTGCTATTTTTTTTTGAGGTAACTTCTCGCCAACCCCCTAGCGGGGGTTGGCTCGAAGGGGGGGTGGGGTGGATTTGGATGAGTCGAAAAAGTTGAAGGAGCGAAAGCCTCGCGCCTACGGCGCTCGTCTAAGGCGTAAAAATCGAAAAAAAAAATTTTTGAAACTTTTTTTCTGGGAGGGGGGGCAAAAATCGAAAAAAAAAAAAAAATTTCCGAATTTTTTTTTTGGACCCCCTTTGGAAAAATTTTTCGGGACGCTCACTTCCAATTTTTTTTTTCGACCCCCCTTGGAAAAAATATTTGACGCCGCCCAAGGAGCGAAAAACTCGTGCCTACGGCACTCGACTAATCGGTTTATTGCAATTTTTTTTTGAGGTTTACATAAACGAACTCCTCGCCAACCCCCTAGCGGGGGTTGGCTCGAAGGGGGGGTGGGGTTGATTTGGATGTGTCAAAAAAGTTGAAGGAGCGAAAGCCTCGCGCCTACGGCGCTCGTCTAACGCGAAAAAATCGAAAAAAAAAATTTTTGGAATTTCTTTTGGGGGGGGGAGGGGTTGAAAATCGAAAAAAAAAAATTTCCGATTTTTTTTTTTGGACCCCCTTGGAAAAATATTTCGGGACGCTCACTTTCGATTATTTTCTCCGACCCCCTAGGAAAAAATATTTGTCGACGCCTAAGGAGCGAAATACTCGTGCCTTCGGCACTTCGAAAAGAGGTCGGGCTATTCAGGGTCTGCAATTTTTTTTTTGAGGTTTACATAAACGAACTCCTCGCCAACCCCCTAGCGGGGGCTGGCTCGAAGGGGGGGTGGGGTTGATTTGGATGTGTCAAAAAAGTTGAAGGAGCGAAAGCCTCGCGCCTACGGCGTTCGTCTAACGCTTATAAATCGAAAAAAAAAATTTTTTTGGAACTTTTTTTTTGGGGGAGGGGGGGCGAAAATCGAAAAAAAAAAAAATTCCGAATTTTTTTTTTTTTGGACCCCCTTGGAAAAATTTTTCGGGACGCTCACTTTCGATTTTTTTTTCCGACCCCCTTGGAAAAAGTATTTGACGTCGCCTAAGGAGCGAAATACTCTTGCCTACGGCACTCGAAAAGAGGTTGGGCTATTCGGTTCTGCAATTTTTTTTTTGAGGTTTACATAAACGAACTCCTCACCAACCCCCCTAGCGGGGGGTTGGTTCGAAGGGGGGGTTGGGTTGATTTGGATGTGTCAAAAAAGTGATTAAAGAATTTGCCCCGGCGGGTTCTTCTCGGATGAATTAAGTGAAAAAAAAAAAAAAAATGTTTTTGACAGCTGTCAAAATGACGATTTTCGAAAAAAAAAAATTTTTTGGAACTTTTTTTTTTGGGGAGGGGGCGAAAATCGAAAAAAAAAATTTTTTAATTATTGTTTTTTTTCGGACCCCTAAGAAATTTTTTCGGGGACGCCTCTACCTTCAATTTTTTTTTTGACCCCCTTGGAAAAAAATTTTGCCGCCGTTCCATTTTTCTGTGGGCTCCCTAGGCGCCAGCAGCAAGAAAACGCGACGTTTGGGGACTTTTTCCGACTTTTTATTTTTTTTGGGGGTCCCGGGCGAATCGAACACCCGGTATGAAGGTCAAGAAAGTCGCTCGGCGAGACCCTCTACCGATCTCCCATCGAAAACCGCACGAAAATCGCTTCGAAATTGGCTATTTTAGCCGATATAGAATGGGGCTCTGTGATTGGTTGAAAGAAATTTGACGCTTAAAACCGAGAATTGAAGGAAACGTCCGATCGAAAAACCGAAAACGGTTTGAGAATCGTGGAGTCGTCCCGAGTCCGAATATGCTATCGGTTTTCACGTAGCGTCGAAAATGAAGAAGCTCAATTTTATCCTGAAGACATACGTCTTCGAAAACGTATGTCGTTGTGTAAATTCGGACGGACTACGTGCACGTAGCGAGCGTGGCGTAACGACTCGCAAAAAAATTCATAACTCGGCCGCGGATGAATATTCTTCGACGAAATTTTCAGGGATCCGAGAGGAAGGATGGTTCTAGCTCTCCTGAAAATCCGGGCGAAAAAATCCCCCGGACTCCGGAGCAAATAAATCCGGAATAGTACCGAAAACGGCCTTTTTAAAAAATTCGAATCTCGGCAAATATCGGAGATGGCCAAAAAATAAAAAAAAGACTTTTTCGTTTGTCCTTCCTCTTGCGTTTGGTCCGTGTCCGGAGTCTCTGGATCGAAATTTAAGGGCGCTATCGAAAGAAGAAGGGGGGCATGTCGGAAGAAAATGAGAAATAGCCAAACTTTGAACGGCTATAACTCGCTTATGGGGCCGAAAATCGCAAAAATAATTTTTCACTTGCACCTAACTAACTTTTCTTGTAGTTTTCGAAAAAAAATACGGCGCTACTCCATCTCTAATGACCTTCGAGCTATGAGGCGGAGTTGAGGTGCATGTTTGGGAAATTCGCCAGAATTTGGCCCATTTTTAATGAAATTTACACGCGAACATCGACCTATAAAAAAATTAATATCTCCGAAGCCGATGGATATTAAGCAACGAAATTTTAGGTGGACTTGTGGGAAGGTCGGACGAAGGTTCCCTGAGAATTTGGTAGAAAAAATCCTCCGGACTCCGGAGTGTTTATTTCCGGAATAGTACCGAAAACGGCCTTTTTAAAAAATTCATATCTCGGCAAATAACGGCGATCTCGAAAAAGTGAAACGACAAAGTTTTTCGTTTGTCCTTCCTCTTTCCATCGGTCCGGGGCCGAAGTCTCCTGGACGAAATTTGAGAGTGCAGTCGAAAGAAACGGGGGTACGTGTCGGGAAAAAGTCGAAAATTTCCAATCTTTGAACGGCCGTAGCTCGCTTAGGGAGCCGAAAATCGGAAAAATAAATCGAGACACGGGTTTTTGGAAATTTTATGTAGTTTTCAAAAAAAATTACCGCGCCGTTTTATCTCTAAAGACGGCCGAGTTATAAGCCGCGGAAGGGGACCGTGTTTGGCGATCGTCGCCGACCCAAAAAACACGAAATTTTCAAATACTATTTCCAAATTAAAAAGAGCTTTCGGACCTCGTTTCTTTCACGAAACCTAAGCTAGGGGGTCTAACTTAACACTACATCGTGAATGCGCGGGTCGCGCTGCCGTTTTCGAGTCAGGAGGAGTGTAAGAAAAGTGACATTTTCGAGGGAAAACGTAAAATTTAATGTAGGGTTAAAATTTCGTCGACTTCCGGCGGCGGCCATTAGTCTTCGAACTCTTTCTAATTTCGCTGATTTTCAAAACCCTTCGACACGGGGGTATTGAAACGTTAATAACTCTCTTACGACTCGACGGATCGTCACGAAAATACGACGTTGGGATTTTCCCGACATGAATACGTCTAATTTAAGCGGCGCTGCGCGCCGATATCCCCCGCGAAAAAAGCCTTTGAGGAGGCAAAGTACATCAATTTCACCTCTGAAATTAGAGCGAGTCTGCCTGATCAGCGTTTAATATATATGGACTAGATCGTGCAGAGCACGATCTAGGCCTGCCGGCGGCTGTCAATAACTCCTCGCCAACCCCCTAGCGGGGGTTGGCTCGATTGTCGGGTAGGGTGGATTTTTATCTCGGGGTTTCTAGTTGAAAATCCGGGACTTGTGGTTTTGTTTTTTAGGGGTCTGCTATTTTTTTTTTGAGGTTTACATAAACTAACTTCTCGCCAACCCCCTAGCGGGGGTTGGCTCGAAGGGGGGGTGGGGTGGATTTGGATGAGTCGAAAAAGTTGAAGGAGCGAAAGCCTCGCGCCTACGGCGCTCGTCTAAGGCGTAAAAATCGAAAAAAAAAATTTTTGAAACTTTATTTTTGGGAGGGGGGGCAAAAATCGAAAAAAAAAAAAATTTTTCCGAATTTTTTTTTTGGACCCCCTTTGGAAAAATTTTTCGGGACGCTCACTTCCAATTTTTTTTTTTCTACCCCCCTTGGAAAAAATATTTGACGCCGCCCAAGGAGCGAAAAACTCGTGCCTACGGCACTCGACTAATCGGTTTATTGCAATTTTTTTTTGAGGTTTACATAAACGAACTCCTCGCCAACCCCCTAGCGGGGGTTGGCTCGAAGGGGGGGTGGGGTTGATTTGGATGTGTCAAAAAAGTTGAAAGAGCGAAAGCCTCGCGCCTACGGCGCTCGTCTAACGCGAAAAAATCGAAAAAAAAAATTTTTGGAATTTTTTTTGGGGGGGGAGGGGTTGAAAATCGAAAAAAAAAAATTTCCGATTTTTTTTTTTGGACCCCCTTGGAAAAATATTTCGGGACGCTCACTTTCGATTATTTTCTCCGACCCCCTAGGAAAAAATATTTGTCGACGCCTAAGGAGCGAAATACTCGTGCCTTCGGCACTTCGAAAAGAGGTCGGGCTATTCAGGGTCTGCAATTTTTTTTTTGAGGTTTACATAAACGAACTCCTCGCCAACCCCCAGCGGGGGTTGGCTCGAAGGGGGGGTGGGGTTGATTTGGATGTGTCAAAAAAGTTGAAGGAGCGAAAGCCTCGCGCCTACGGCGTTCGTCTAACGCTTATAAATCGAAAAAAAAAAATTTTTTTGAACTTTTTTTTTGGGGGAGGGGGGGCGAAAATCGAAAAAAAAAAATTTCCGAATTTTTTTTTTTTGGACCCCCTTGGAAAAATTTTTCGGGACGCTCACTTTCGATTTTTTTTTCCGACCCCCTTGGAAAAAGTATTTGACGTCGCCTAAGGAGCGAAATACTCTTGCCTACGGCACTCGAAAAGAGGTTGGGCTATTCAGGTTCTGCAATTTTTTTTTTGAGGTTTACATAAACGAACTCCTCACCAACCCCCCTAGCGGGGGGTTGGTTCGAAGGGGGGGTTGGGCTGATTTGGATGTGTCAAAAAGTGATTAAGAATTTGCCCGGCGGGTTCTTCTCGGATGAATTAAGTGAAAAAAAAAAAAATGTTTTTGACAGCTGTCAAAATGACGATTTTCGAAAAAAAAAAAATTTTTAGGAACATTTTTTTTTTGGGGAGGGGGCGAAAATCGAAAAAAAAATTTTTTAATTATTGTTTTTTTTTCGGACCCCTAAGAAATTTTTTCGGGGACGCCTCTACCTTCAATTTTTTTTTTGACCCCCTTGGAAAAAAATTTTGCCGCCGTTCCATTTTTCTGTGGGCTCCCTAGGCGCCAGCAGCAAGAAAACGCGACGTTTGGGGACTTTTCCCGACTTTTTATTTTTTTTGGGGGTCCCGGGCGAATCGAACACCCGGTATGAAGGTCAAGAAAGTCGCTCGGCGAGACCCTCTACCGATCTCCCATCGAAAACCGCACGAAAATCGCTTCGAAATTGGCTATTTTAGCCGATATAGAATGGGGCTCTGTGATTGGTTGAAAGAAATTTGACGCTTAAAACCGAGAATTGAAGGAAACGTCCGATCGAAAAACCGAAAACGGTTTGAGAATCGTGGAGTCGTCCCGAGTCCGAATATGCTATCGGTTTTCACGTAGCGTCGAAAATGAAGAAGCTCAATTTTATCCTGAAGACATACGTCTTCGAAAACGTATGTCGTTGTGTAAATTCGGACGGACTACGTGCACGTAGCGAGCGTGGCGTAACGACTCGCAAAAAAATTCATAACTCGGCCGCGGATGAATATTTTTCGACGAAATTTTCAGGGATCCGAGAGGAAGGATGGTTCTAGCTCTCCTGAAAATCCGGGCGAAAAAATCCTCCGGACTCCGGAGCAAATAAATCCGGAATAGTACCGAAAACGGCCGTTTTAAAAAATTCGAATCTCGGCAAATATCGGAGATGGCCAAAAAATAAAAAAAGGACTTTTTCGTTTGTCTTTCCTCTTGCGTTTGGTCCGTGTCCGGAGTCTCTGGATCGAAATTTAAGGGCGCTATCGAAAGAAGAAGGGGGGCATGTCGGAAGAAAATGAGAAATAGCCAAACTTTGAACGGCTATAACTCGCTTATGGGGCCGAAAATCGCAAAAATAATTTTTCACTTGCACCTAACTAACTTTTCTTGTAGTTTTCGAAAAAAAATACGGCGCCACTCCATCTCTAATGACCTTCGAGCTATGAGGCGGAGTTGAGGTGCATGTTTGGGAAATTCGCCAGAATTTGGCCCATTTTTAATGAAATTTACACGCGAACATCGACCTATAAAAAAATTAATATCTCCGAAGCCGATGGATATTAAGCAACGAAATTTTAGATGGACTTGTGGGAAGGTCGGACGAAGGTTCCCTGAGAATTTGGTCGAAAAAATCCTCCGGACTCCGGAGTGTTTATTTCCGGAATAGTACCGAAAACGCCCTTTTTAAAAAATTCGTATCTCGACAAATAACGGCGATCTCGAAAAAGTAAAACGACAAAGTTTTTCGTCTGTCTTTCCTCTTTCGATCGGCCCGGGGACGGAGTCTCCTGGACGAAATTTGAGGTTGCAGTCGAAAGAAATAGGAGTGCGTGTCGGGAAAAAGTCGAAAATTGCCAATCTTTGAACGGCCGTAGCTCGCTTAGGGAGCCGAAAATCGGAAAAATAAATCGAGACAGGGGTTTTTGGAAATTTTATGTAGTTTTCAAAAAAAATTACCGCGCCGTTTTATCTCTAAAGACGGCCGAGTTATAAGCCGCGGAAGGGGACCGTGTTTGGCGATCGTCGCCGACCCAAAAAACACGAAATTTTCAAATACTATTTCCAAATTAAAAAGAGCTTTCGGACCTCGTTTCTTTCACGAAACCTAAGCTAGGGGGTCTAACTTAACACTACATCGTGAATGCGCGGGTCGCGCTGCCGTTTTCGAGCCAGGAGGAGCGTAAGAAAAGTGACATTTTCGGGGGAAAACGAAAAATTTAAAGTCGGGTTAGAATTGAACTGTCTTCCGGCGGCGGCCATTAGTCTTCGAACTCTTTCTAATTTCGCTGATTTTCAAAACCCTTCGACACGGGGGTACAAAACGGTTAATAACTTTCTTAATACTCAACGGATCGTCACGAAAATACGACGTTGGGATTTTCCCGACCCGAATACGTCTATTTTAAGCGGCGCTGCGCGCCGATATCCCCCCGGAAAAAAGCCTTTAGTATGGCAAAGTACATCAATTTCACCTCCGAAATTAGAGCGAGTCTGCCTTATCAGCGTTTAATATATATGGACTAGATCGTGCAGAGCACGATCTAGGCCTGCCGGCGGCTGTCAGTAACTCCTCGCCAACCCCCTAGCGGGGGTTGGCTCGATTGTCGGGTGGGGTGGATTTTTATCTCGGGGTTTCTAGTTGAAAATCCGGGACTTGTGGTTTTGTTTTTTAGGGGGTCTGCTATTTTTTTTTTGAGGTTTACATAAACGAACTTCTCGCCAACCCCCTGGCGGGGGTTGGCTCGAAGGGGGGGTGGGGTGGATTTGGATGAGTCGAAAAAGTTGAAGGAGCGAAAACCTCGCGCCTACGGCGCTCGTCTAAGGCGTAAAAATCGAAAAAAAAAATTTTTTAAACTTTTTTTTTGGGAGGGGGGGCAAAAATCGAAAAAAAAAAATTTTTCCGAATCTTTTTTTTGGACCCCCTTTGGAAAAATTTTTCGGGACGCTCACTTCCAATTTTTTTTTTTCGACCCCCCTCGGAAAAAATATTTGACGCCGCCCAAGGAGCGAAAAACTCGTGCCTACGGCACTCGTCTAATCGGTTTATTGCAATTTTTTTTTGAGGTTTACATAAACGAACTCCTCGCCAACCCCCTGGCGGGGGTTGGCTCGAAGGGGGGGTGGGGTTGATTTGGATGTGTCAAAAAAGTTGAAGGAGCGAAAGCCTCGCGCCTACGGCGCTCGTCTAACGCGAAAAAATCGAAAAAAAAAATTTTTGGAATTTTTTTTGGGGGGGGGGGGTTGAAAATCGAAAAAAAAAAAATTTCCGAATTTTTTTTTTTTGGACCCCCTTGGAAAAATATTTCGGGACGCTCACTTTCGATTATTTTCTCCGACCCCCTAGGAAAAAATATTTGTCGACGCCTAAGGAGCGAAATACTCGTGCCTTCGGCACTTCGAAAAGAGGTCGGGCTATTCAGGGTCTGCAATTTTTTTTTTGAGGTTTACATAAACGAACTCCTCGCCAACCCCCTAGCGGGGGTTGGCTCGAAGGGGAGTGGGGTTGATTTGGATGTGTCAAAAAAGTTGAAGGAGCGAAAGCCTCGCGCCTACGGCGTTCGTCTAACGCTTATAAATCGAAAATAAAAATTTTTTTGGAACTTTTTTTTTTGGGGGAGGGGGGCGAAAATGAAAAAAAAAAAAAATTTCCGAATTTTTTTTTTGACCCCCTTGGAAAAAATTTTCGGGACGCTCACTTTCGATTTTTTTTCCAAAAATCGACCTTTTTAAAAAATTCATATCTCGGCAAATATCGGAGATGGCCAAAAAATAAAAAAACGACTTTTTCGTTTGTCCTTCCTCTTGCGTTTGGTCCGGGTCCGGAGTCCCCGGATCGAAATTTGAGGGCGCTATCGAATAAATAAGGGGCGCATGTCGGAAGAAAATGAGAAATAGCCAAACTTTGAACGGCTATATCTCGCTTATGGAGCCGAAAATCGCAAAAATAATTTTCCACATGCATCTAACTAACTTTTCTTCTAGTTTCCGAAAAAAAATACGGCGCCGCTCCACCTTTAAAGACCTTCGAGTTATGAGGTAAAGTTGAGGTGCATGTTTGGGAAATTCGCCAGAATTTGGCCCATTTTTAATGAAATCGACACGCGAACATCGACCTATAAAAAAATTAATATCTCCGCCGCCAATGGATATTAAGCAACGAAATTTTAGGTGGACTTGTAAGAAGGTCGTGTCTAGCTCTCCTAAAAATTTGGTCTAGAAAATCCTCCGGACTCCGGAGCAAAAAAATCCGGAATAGTACCGAAAACGGCCTTTTTGAAAAATCCATATCTCGGCAAATAACGGCGATCTCGAAAAAGTGAAACGACAAAGTTTTTCGTTTGTCTTTCCTCTTTCGATCGGTCCGGGGCCGGAGTCTCCCGGACGAAATTTGAGAGTGCAGTCGAAAGAAACGGTGGTACGTGTCGGGAAAAAGTCGAAAATTGCCAATCTTTGAACGGCCGTAGCTCGCTTAGGGAGCCGAAAATCGAAAAAATAAATCGACTCTGGGGTTTTTGGAAATTTCATGTAGTTTTCAAAAAAAAATACCGCGCCGTCCTATCTCTAAAGGCGGCCGAGTTATAAGCCCCGGAAGGGGACCATGTTTGGCGATTCTCGCCGACTCAAAAAACACGAAATTTTCAAATACTTTTTCCAAACGAAAAAGGGCTTTCGGACCTCGTTTCTTTCACGAAACCTAAGCCCAAGGGTCTAACTTAACACTACATCGTGAATGCGCGGGTCGCGCTGTCGTTTTCGAGTCGGGAGGAGCGTAAGAAAAGTGACATTTTCGAGGGAAAACGAAAAATTTAAAGTTGGGTTAAAATTTCGTCGACTTCCGGCGGCGGCCATTAGTCTTCGAGCTCTTTCTAATTTCGCCGATTTTCAAAACCCTTCGACACGGAGGTATGGAAACGTTAATAACTCTCTTACGACTCGACGGATCGCAACGAAATATAGCCTAACAGATTTTCCCGACACGACGACATGTAAAATAAGCGGCGCTGCGCGCCGCTCGTCCCCCGCTCGAAAGCCTTTGAGTACACCGTTTGTACCAACTTTGCTATGGAAATTAGAGCGAGTCTGCCTGATCAGCGTTTAATATATATGGACTAGATCGTGCAGAGCACGATCTAGGCCTGCCGGCGGCTATCAATAACTCCTCGCCAACCCTCTAGCGGGGGTTGGCTCGATTGTCGGGTGAGGTGGATTTTTATCTCGGGGTTTTTAGTTGATAATCCGGGACTTGTGGTTTTGTTTTTTAGGGGTCTGCTATTTTTTTTTTGAGGTTTACATAAACTAACTTCTCGCCAACCCCCTAGCGGGGGTTGGCTCGAAGGGGGGTGGGGTGGATTTGGATGAGTCGAAAAAGTTGAAGGAGCGAAAGCCTCGCGCCTACGGCGCTCGTCTAAGGCGTAAAAATCGAAAAAAAAAATTTTTGAAACTTTTTTTTGGGAGGGGGGGCAAAAATCGAAAAAAAAAAATTTTTCCGAATTTTTTTTTTGGACCCCCTTTGGAAAAATTTTTCGGGACGCTCACTTCCAATTTTTTTTTTTCGACCCCCCTTGGAAAAAATATTTGACGCCGCCCAAGGAGCGAAAAACTCGTGCCTACGGCACTCGTCTAATCGGTTTATTGCAATTTTTTTTTGAGGTTTACATAAACGAACTCCTCGCCAACCCCCTAGCGGGGGTTGGCTCGAAGGGGGGGTGGGGTTGATTTGGATGTGTCAAAAAAGTTGAAAGAGCGAAAGCCTCGCGCCTACGGCGCTCGTCTAACGCGAAAAAATCGAAAAAAAAAATTTTTGGAATTTTTTTTGGGGGGGGGAGGGGTTGAAAATCGAAAAAAAAAAATTTCCGAATTTTTTTTTTTTGGACCCCCTTGGAAAAATATTTCGGGACGCTCACTTTCGATTATTTTCTCCGACCACCTAGGAAAAAATATTTGTCGACGCCTAAGGAGCGAAATACTCGTGCCTTCGGCACTTCGAAAAGAGGTCGGGCTATTCAGGGTCTGCAATTTTTTTTTTGAGGTTTACATAAACGAACTCCTCGCCAACCCCCTAGCGGGGGTTGGCTCGAAGGGGGGGTGGGGTTGATTTGGATGTGTCAAAAAAGTTGAAAGAGCGAAAGCCTCGCGCCTACGGCGCTCGTCTAACGCGAAAAAATCGAAAAAAAAAATTTTTGGAATTTTTTTTGGGGGGGGGAGGGGTTGAAAATCGAAAAAAAAAAATTTCCGAATTTTTTTTTTTTGGACCCCCTTGGAAAAATATTTCGGGACGCTCACTTTCGATTATTTTCTCCGACCACCTAGGAAAAAATATTTGTCGACGCCTAAGGAGCGAAATACTCGTGCCTTCGGCACTTCGAAAAGAGGTCGGGCTATTCAGGGTCTGCAATTTTTTTTTTGAGGTTTACATAAACGAACTCCTCGCCAACCCCCTAGCGGGGGTTGGCTCGAAGGGGGGGTGGGGTTGATTTGGATGTGTCAAAAAAGTTGAAGGAGCGAAAGCCTCGCGCCTACGGCGTTCGTCTAACGCTTATAAATCGAAAAAAAAAATTTTTTTGTAACTTTTTTTTTTGGGGGAGGGGGGGCGAAAATAAAAAAAAAAAATTCCGAATTTTTTTTTTTGGACCCCCTTGGAAAAAATTTTCGGGACGCTCACTTTCGATTTTTTTTCCAAAAATCGACCTTTTTAAAAAATTCATATCTCGGCAAATATCGGAGATGGCCAAAAAATAAAAAAATGACTTTTTCGTTCGTCCTTCCTCTTGCGTTTGGTCCGGGTCCGGAGTCCCCGGATCGAAATTTGAGGGCGCTATCGGACAGAGACGGGGTACGTGTCGGGAAAAAGTCGAAAATAGCCAAACTTTGAACGGCTATATCTCGCTTATGGGGCCGAAAATCGCAAAAATAATTTTCCACACGCACCTAACTAACTTTTCTTGTAGTTTTCGAAAAAAAATACGGCGCCGCTCCATCTCTAAAGACCTTCGAGCTGTGAGGCAGAGTTGAGGTGCATGTTTGGGAAATTCGCCAGAATTCGGCCCGTTTTTAATGAAATTTACACGCGAACATCGACCTAGGAAAAAATTAATATCTCTGCAGCCGATGGATATTTTTCGACGAAATTTTAGATGAACTTGTAGGAAGGTCGTGTCTAACCGTCCTGAAAATTCGGTCGAAAAAATCCTCCGGACTCCGGAGCAAAAAAATCCGGAATAGTACCGAAAACGGCCTTTTTGAAAAATTCATATCTCGGCAAATAACGGCGATCTCGAAAAAGTGAAACGACAAAGTTTTTCGTTTGTCTTTCCTCTTTCGATCGGTCTGGGGCCGGAGTCTCCGGAACGAAATTTGAGAGTGCAGTCGAAAGAAATGGGAGTACGTGTCGGGAAAAAGTCGCAAATTGCCAATCTTTGAACGGCCGTAGCTCGCTTAGGGAGCCGAAAATCGAAAAAATAAATCGAGTCGGGGGTTTTTGGAAATTTCATGTAGTTTTCAAAAAAAAATACGGCGCCGTTCTATCTCTAAAGACGGCCGAGTTATAAGCCGCGGAAGGGCAGCGTGTTTTGCAATCTTAGCCGACCCAAAAAACACGAAATTTTCAAATACTATTTCCGAATTAAAAAGAGCTTTCGGACCTCGTTTCTTTCACGAAACCTAAGCCCGAGGGTCTAACTTAACACTACATCGTGAATGCGCGGGTCGCGCTGCCGTTTTCGAGTCGGGAGGAGCGTACGAAAAGTGACATTTTCGAGGGAAAACGAAAAATTTAAAGTTGGGTTAAAATTTCGTCGACTTCCGGCGGCGGCCATTAGTCTTCGAGCTCTTTCTAATTTCGCCGATTTTCAAAACCCTTCGACACGGAGGTATGGAAACGTTAATAACTCTCTTACGACTCGACGGATCGCAACGAAATATAGCCTAACAGATTTTCCCGACACGACGACATGTAAAATAAGCGGCGCTGCGCGCCGCTCGTCCCCCGCTCAAAAGCCTTTGAGTACACCGTTTGTACCAACTTTGCTATGGAAATTAGAGCGAGTCTGCCTGATCAGCGTTTAATATATATGGACTAGATCGTGCAGAGCACGATCTAGGCCTGCCGGCGGCTGTCAATAACTCCTCGCCAACCCCCTAGCGGGGGTTGGCTCGATTGTCGGGTAGGGTGGATTTTTATCTCGGGGTTTCTAGTTGAAAATCCGGGACTTGTGGTTTTGTTTTTTAGGGGTCTGCTATTTTTTTTTTGAGGTTTACATAAACTAACTTCTCGCCAACCCCCTAGCGGGGGTTGGCTCGAAGGGGGGATGGGGTGGATTTGGATGAGTCGAAAAAGTTGAAGGAGCGAAAGCCTCGCGCCTACGGCGCTCGTCTATGGCGTAAAAATCGACAAAAAAAATTTTTGAAACTTTTTTTTTGGGAGGGGGGCAAAAATCGAAAAAAAAAAAATTTTCCGAATTTTTTTTTTTGGACCCCCTTCGGAAAAATTTTTCGGGACGCTCACTTCCAATTTTTTTTTTTCGACCCCCCTAGGAAAAATTATTTGACGCCGCCCAAGGAGCGAAAAACTCGTGCCTACGGCACTCGTCTAATCGATTTATTGCAATTTTTTTTTTGAGGTTTACATAAACGAACTCCTCGCCAACCCCCTAGCGGGGGTTGGCTCGAAGGGGGGGTGGGGTTGATTTGGATGTGTCAAAAAAGTTGAAGGAGCGAAAGCCTCGCGCCTACGGCGTTCGTCTATCGCGTATAAATCGAAAAAAAAAATTTTTGGAACTTTTTTTTTGGGGAAGGGGGGGCGAAAATCAAAAAAAAAAAATTTCCGAATTTTTTTTTTTTGACCCCCTTGGAAAACATTTTCGGGACGCTCACTTTCGATTTTTTTTTCCGACCCCCTTGGAAAAAATATTTGACAACGCCTAAGGAGCGAAATACTCGTGCCTTCGGCACTTCGAAAAGAGGTCGGGCTATTCAGGTCTGCAATTTTTTTTTTGAGGTTTACATAAATGAACTTCTCGCCAACCCCCTAGCGGGGGTTGGCTCGAAGGGGGGGTGGGGTTGATTTGGATGTGTCAAAAAAGTTGAAGGAATTTGCCCCGGCGGGTTCTTCTCCGATGGATTAAGTTTTTTTTTTGGAAGGGGGGGGGGCGAAAATCGAAAAAAAAAATTTTTTTGAAATAATTTTTTTTCGGACCCCCAAGAAATTTTTTTGGGGATGCATGCTATCATTTTTTTTTTTGACCCCCTTGGAAAAAATTTTGCCGCCGTTCCATTTTTCTGTGGGCTCCCTAGGCGTCAGCAGCAAGAAAACGCGACGTTTGGGGACTTTTTCCGACTTTTTATTTTTTTTGGGGGTCCCGGGCGAATCGAACACCCGGTATGAAGGTCAAGAAAGTCGCTCGGCGAGACCCTCTACCGATCTCCAATCGAAAACCGCACGAAAATCGCTTCGAAATTGGCTATTTTAGCCGATATAGAATGGGGCTCTGTGATTGGTTGAAAGAAATTTGACGCTTAAAATCGAGAAGAGAAGGAAACGTCCGATCGAAAAACCGAAAACGGTTTGAGAATCGTGGAGTCGTCCCGAGTCCGAATATGCTGTCGGTTTTCACGTAGCGTCGAAAATGAAGAAGCTCAATTTTATCCTGAAGACATACGTCTTCGAAAACGTATGTCGTTGTGTAAATTCGGACGGACTACGTGCACGTAGCGAGCGTGGCGTAACGATTCGCAAAAAAATTCATAACTCGGCCGCGGATGAATATTTTTCGACGAAATTTTCAGGGATCCGAGAGGAAGGATGGTTCTAGCTCTCCTGAAAATCCGGGCGAAAAAATCCTCCGGACTCCGGAGCAAATAAATCCGGAATAGTACCGAAAACGGCCTTTTTAAAAAATTCGAATCTCGGTAAATATCGGAGATGGCCAAAAAATAAAAAAAAGACTTTTTCGTTTGTCCTTCCTCTTGCGTTTGGTCCGTGTCCGGAGTCTCTGGATCGAAATTTAAGGGCGCTATCGAAAGAAGAAGGGGGACATGTCGGAAGAAAATGAGAAATAGCCAAACTTTGAACGGCTATAACTCGCTTATGGGGCCGAAAATCGCAAAAATAATTTTTCACTTGCACCTAACTAACTTTTCTTGTAGTTTTCGAAAAAAAATACGGCGCCACTCCATCTCTAATGACCTTCGAGCTATGAGGCGGAGTTGAGGTGCATGTTTGGGAAATTCGCCAAAATTTGGCCCATTTTTAATGAAATTTACACGCGAACATCGACCTATAAAAAAATTAATATCTCCGAAGCCGATGGATATTAAGCAACGAAATTTTAGGTGGACTTGTGGGAAGGTCGGACGAAGGTTCCCTGAGAATTTGGTAGAAAAAATCCTCCGGACTCCGGAGTGTTTATTTCCGGAATAGTACCGAAAACGACCTTTTTGAAAAATTCGCATCTCGGCAAATAACGGCGATCTCGAAAAAGTGAAACGACAAAGTTTTTCGTTTGTCCTTCCTCTTTCCATCGGTCCGGGGCCGGAGTCTCCGGAACGAAATTTGAGGTTGCAGTCGAAAGAAATGTGGGTACGTGTCGGGAAAAAGTCGCAAATTGCCAATCTTTGAACGGCCGTAGCTCGCTTAGGGAGCCGAAAATCGAAAAAATAAATCGAGACAGGGGTTTTTGGAAATTTCATGTAGTTTTCAAAAAAAAATACGGCGCCGTTCTATCTCTAAAGACGGCCGAGTTATAAGCCGCGGAAGGGCAGCGTGTTTTGCAATCTTAGCCGACCCGAAAAACACGAAATTTTCAAATACTATTTCCAAATTAAAAATAGCTTTCGGACCTCGTTTCTTTCACGAAACCTAAGCCCAAGGGTCTAACTTAACACTACATCGTGAATACGCGGGTCGCGCTGCCGTTTTCGAGTCAGGAGGAGCGTAAGAAAAGTGACATTTTCGAGGGAAAACGAAAAATTTAAAGTTGGGTTAAAATTTGGCTGACTTCCGGCGGCGGCCATTAGTCTTCGAACTCTTTCTAATTTCGTCGATTTTCAAAACCCTTCGACATGGGGGTACAAAAACGTTAATAACTTTCTTACGACTCAACGGATCGCAACGATAGCCTAAGCGATTTTCCCGACACGAACACACCTAAAATAAGCGGCGCTGCGCGCCGCTCTTCCCCCGGAAAAAAGCCTTTAGTATTGTAAAGTACATCAATTTCACCTCTGAAATTAGAGTGAGTCTGCCTTATCGGCGTTTAATATATATGGACTAGATCGTGCAGAGCACGATCTAGGCCTGCCGGCGGCTGTCAATAACTCCTCGCCAACCCCCTAGCGGGGGTTGGCTCGATTGTCGGGTAGGGTGGATTTTTATCTCGGGGTTTCTAGTTGAAAATCCGGGACTTGTGGTTTTGTTTTTTAGGGGTCTGCTATTTTTTTTTTGAGGTTTACATAAACTAACTTCTCGCCAACCCCCTAGCGGGGGTTGGCTCGAAGGGGGGGTGGGGTGGATTTGGATGAGTCGAAAAAGTTGAAGGAGCGAAAGCCTCGCGCCTACGGCGCTCGTCTAAGGCGTAAAAATCGAAAAAAAAAATTTTTGAAACTTTTTTTTTGGGAGGGGGGGCAAAAATCGAAAAAAAAAAAATTTTTCCGAATTTTTTTTTTGGACCCCCTTTGGAAAAATTTTTCGGGACGCTCACTTCCAATTTTTTTTTTCGACCCCCCTTGGAAAAAATATTTGACGCCGCCCAAGGAGCGAAAAACTCGTGCCTACGGCACTCGACTAATCGGTTTATTGCAATTTTTTTTTGAGGTTTACATAAACGAACTCCTCGCCAACCCCCTAGCGGGGGTTGGCTCGAAGGGGGGGTGGGGTTGATTTGGATGTGTCAAAAAAGTTGAAGGAGCGAAAGCCTCGCGCCTACGGCGCTCGTCTAACGCGAAAAAATCGAAAAAAAAAATTTTTGGAATTTTTTTTGGGGGGGGGGAGGGGTTGAAAATCGAAAAAAAAAAATTTCCGATTTTTTTTTTTTTGGACCCCCTTGGAAAAATATTTCGGGACGCTCACTTTCGATTATTTTCTCCGACCCCCTAGGAAAAAATATTTGTCGACGCCTAATATTCACTTCGAAAAGAGGTCGGGCTATTCAGGGTCTGCAATTTTTTTTTTGAGGTTTACATAAACGAACTCCTCGCCAACCCCCTAGCGGGGGCTGGCTCGAAGGGGGGGTGGGGTTGATTTGGATGTGTCAAAAAAGTTGAAGGAGCGAAAGCCTCGCGCCTACGGCGTTCGTCTAACGCTTATAAATCGAAAAAAAAAATTTTTTTGGAACTTTTTTTTTGGGGGAGGGGGGGCGAAAATCGAAAAAAAAAAAAATTCCGAATTTTTTTTTTTTTGGACCCCCTTGGAAAAATTTTTCGGGACGCTCATTTTCGATTTTTTTTTCCGACCCCCTTAGAAAAAGTATTTGACGTCGCCTAAGGAGCGAAATACTCTTGCCTACGGCACTCGAAAAGAGGTTGGGCTATTCGGTTCTGCAATTTTTTTTTTGAGGTTTACATAAACGAACTCCTCACCAACCCCCCTAGCGGGGGGTTGGTTCGAAGGGGGGGTTGGGTTGATTTGGATGTGTCAAAAAAGTGATTAAAGAATTTGCCCCGGCGGGTTCTTCTCGGATGAATTAAGTGAAAAAAAAAAAAAAAATGTTTTTGACAGCTGTCAAAATGACGATTTTCGAAAAAAAAAAATTTTTTGGAACTTTTTTTTTTGGGGAGGGGGCGAAAATCGAAAAAAAAAATTTTTTAATTATTGTTTTTTTTCGGACCCCTAAGAAATTTTTTCGGGGACGCCTCTACCTTCAATTTTTTTTTTGACCCCCTTGGAAAAAAATTTTGCCGCCGTTCCATTTTTCTGTGGGCTCCCTAGGCGCCAGCAGCAAGAAAACGCGACGTTTGGGGACTTTTTCCGACTTTTTATTTTTTTTGGGGGTCCCGGGCGAATCGAACACCCGGTATGAAGGTCAAGAAAGTCGCTCGGCGAGACCCTCTACCGATCTCCCATCGAAAACCGCACGAAAATCGCTTCGAAATTGGCTATTTTAGCCGATATAGAATGGGGCTCTGTGATTGGTTGAAAGAAATTTGACGCTTAAAACCGAGAATTGAAGGAAACGTCCGATCGAAAAACCGAAAACGGTTTGAGAATCGTGGAGTCGTCCCGAGTCCGAATATGCTATCGGTTTTCACGTAGCGTCGAAAATGAAGAAGCTCAATTTTATCCTGAAGACATACGTCTTCGAAAACGTATGTCGTTGTGTAAATTCGGACGGACTACGTGCACGTAGCGAGCGTGGCGTAACGACTCGCAAAAAAATTCATAACTCGGCCGCGGATGAATATTCTTCGACGAAATTTTCAGGGATCCGAGAGGAAGGATGGTTCTAGCTCTCCTGAAAATCCGGGCGAAAAAATCCCCCGGACTCCGGAGCAAATAAATCCGGAATAGTACCGAAAACGGCCTTTTTAAAAAATTCGAATCTCGGCAAATATCGGAGATGGCCAAAAAATAAAAAAAAGACTTTTTCGTTTGTCCTTCCTCTTGCGTTTGGTCCGTGTCCGGAGTCTCTGGATCGAAATTTAAGGGCGCTATCGAAAGAAGAAGGGGGGCATGTCGGAAGAAAATGAGAAATAGCCAAACTTTGAACGGCTATAACTCGCTTATGGGGCCGAAAATCGCAAAAATAATTTTTCACTTGCACCTAACTAACTTTTCTTGTAGTTTTCGAAAAAAAATACGGCGCTACTCCATCTCTAATGACCTTCGAGCTATGAGGCGGAGTTGAGGTGCATGTTTGGGAAATTCGCCAGAATTTGGCCCATTTTTAATGAAATTTACACGCGAACATCGACCTATAAAAAAATTAATATCTCCGAAGCCGATGGATATTAAGCAACGAAATTTTAGGTGGACTTGTGGGAAGGTCGGACGAAGGTTCCCTGAGAATTTGGTAGAAAAAATCCTCCGGACTCCGGAGTGTTTATTTCCGGAATAGTACCGAAAACGGCCTTTTTAAAAAATTCATATCTCGGCAAATAACGGCGATCTCGAAAAAGTGAAACGACAAAGTTTTTCGTTTGTCCTTCCTCTTTCCATCGGTCCGGGGCCGAAGTCTCCTGGACGAAATTTGAGAGTGCAGTCGAAAGAAACGGGGGTACGTGTCGGGAAAAAGTCGAAAATTTCCAATCTTTGAACGGCCGTAGCTCGCTTAGGGAGCCGAAAATCGGAAAAATAAATCGAGACAGGGGTTTTTGGAAATTTTATGTAGTTTTCAAAAAAAATTACCGCGCCGTTTTATCTCTAAAGACGGCCGAGTTATAAGCCGCGGAAGGGGACCGTGTTTGGCGATCGTCGCCGACCCAAAAAACACGAAATTTTCAAATACTATTTCCAAATTAAAAAGAGCTTTCGGACCTCGTTTCTTTCACGAAACCTAAGCTAGGGGGTCTAACTTAACACTACATCGTGAATGCGCGGGTCGCGCTGCCGTTTTCGAGTCAGGAGGAGTGTAAGAAAAGTGACATTTTCGAGGGAAAACGTAAAATTTAATGTAGGGTTAAAATTTCGTCGACTTCCGGCGGCGGCCATTAGTCTTCGAACTCTTTCTAATTTCGCTGATTTTCAAAACCCTTCGACACGGGGGTATTGAAACGTTAATAACTCTCTTACGACTCGACGGATCGTCACGAAAATACGACGTTGGGATTTTCCCGACATGAATACGTCTAATTTAAGCGGCGCTGCGCGCCGATATCCCCCGCGAAAAAAGCCTTTGAGGAGGCAAAGTACATCAATTTCACCTCTGAAATTAGAGCGAGTCTGCCTGATCAGCGTTTAATATATATGGACTAGATCGTGCAGAGCACGATCTAGGCCTGCCGGCGGCTATCAATAACTCCTCGCCAACCCCCTAGCGGGGGTTGGCTCGATTGTCGGGTGGGGTGGATTTTTATCTCGGGGTTTTTAGTTGAAAATCCGGGACTTGTGGTTTTGTTTTTTAGGGGTCTGCTATTTTTTTTTTGAGGTTTACATAAACGAACTCCTCGCCAACCCCCTGGCGGGGGTTGGCTCGAAGGGGGGGTGGGGTGGATTCGGATGAGTCGAAAAAGTTGAAGGAGCGAAAGCCTCGCGCCTACGGCGCTCGTCTAACGCGAAAAAAAAAATTTTCCGAATTTTTTTTTTGGACCCCCTTGGAAAAATATTTCGGGACGCTCACTTTCGATTATTTTCTCCGACCCCCTAGGAAAAAATATTTGTCGACGCCTAAGGAGCGAAATACTCGTGCCTTCGGCACTTCGAAAAGAGGTCGGGCTATTCAGGGTCTGCAATTTTTTTTTTTGAGGTTTACATAAACGAACTCCTCGCCAACCCCCTAGCGGGGGTTGGCTCGAAGGGGGGGGTGGGGTTGATTTGGATGTGTCAAAAAAGTTGAAGGAGCGAAAGCCTCGCGCCTACGGCGTTCGTCTGACGCTTATAAATCGAAATTTGGAACTTTTTTTTTTTGGGGGAGGGGGGCGAAAATCGAAAAAAAAAAAAATTTCCGAATTTTTTTTTTTGGACCCCCCCTTGTAAAAAATTTTCGGGACGCTCACTTTCGATTTTTTTTTCCGACCCCCTTGGAAAAATATTTGACGACGTCCAAGGAGCGAAATACTCGTGCCTTCGGCACTTCGAAAAGAGGTCGGGCTATTCAGGGTCTGCAATTTTTTTTTTGAGGTTTACATAAACGAACTCCTATGCCAACCCCCTAGCGGGGGTTGGCTCGAAGGGGGGTGGGGTTGATTTGGATGTGTCAAAAAAGTTGAAGGAGCGAAAGCCTCGCGCCTACGGCGTTCGTCTAACGCTTATAAATCGAAAAAAAAAAAATTTTTTGGAACTTTATTTTTGGGGGAGGGGGGGCGAAAATCGAAAAAAAAAAATTCCGAATTTTTTTTTTTTTGGACCCCCTTGGAAAAATTTTTCGGGACGCTCACTTTCGATTTTTTTTTCCGACCCCCTTGGAAAAAGTATTTGACGTCGCCTAAGGAGCGAAATACTCTTGCCTACGGCACTCGAAAAGAGGTTGGGCTATTCAGGTTCTGCAATTTTTTTTTTGAGGTTTACATAAACGAACTCCTCACCAACCCCCCTAGCGGGGGGT
Source organism: Rhagium mordax (assembly GCA_963680705.1). Taxonomy (NCBI): domain Eukaryota; kingdom Metazoa; phylum Arthropoda; class Insecta; order Coleoptera; family Cerambycidae; genus Rhagium; species Rhagium mordax. The sequence goes on from OY796656.1 coordinate 62,803,582, forward strand.
TGGTTCGAAGGGGGGGTTGGGTTGATTTGGATGTGTCAAAAAAGTGATTAAAGAATTTGCCCCGGCGGGTTCTTCTCGGATGAATTAAGTGAAAAAAAAAAAAAAAATGTTTTTGAAAGCTGTCAAAATGACGATTTTCGAAAAAAAAAAATTTTTAGGAACATTTTTTTTTTGGGGAGGGGGCGAAAATCGAAAAAAAATTTTTTAATTATTGTTTTTTTTCGGACCCCTAAGAAATTTTTTCGGGGACGCCTCTACCTTCAATTTTTTTTTTGACCCCCTTGGAAAAAAATTTTGCCGCCGTTCCATTTTTCTGTGGGCTCCCTAGGCGCCAGCAGCAAGAAAACGCGACGTTTGGGGACTTTTTCCGACTTTTTATTTTTTTGGGGGTCCCGGGCGAATCGAACACCCGGTATGAAGGTCAAGAAAGTCGCTCGGCGAGACCCTCTACCGATCTCCCACCGAAAACCGCACGAAAATCGCTTCGAAATTGGCTATTTTAGCCGATATAGAATGGGGCTCTGTGATTGGTTGAAAGAAATTTGACGCTTAAAATCGAGAATTGAAGGAAACGTCCGATCGAAAAACCGAAAACGGTTTGAGAATCGTGGAGTCGTCCCGAGTCCGAAAATGCTATCGGTTTTCACGTAGCGTCGAAAATGAAGAAGCTCAATTTTATCCTGAAGACATACGTCTTCGAAAACGTATGTCGTTGTGTAAATTCGGACGGACTACGTGCACGTAGCGAGCGTGGCGTAACGACTCGCAAAAAAATTCATAACTCGGCCGCGGATGAATATTTTTCGACGAAATTTTCAGGGATCCGAGAGGAAGGATGGTTCTAGCTCTCCTGAAAATCCGGGCGAAAAAATCCTCCGGACTCCGGAGCAAATAAATCCGGAATAGTACCGAAAACGGCCTTTTTAAAAAATTCGAATCTCGGCAAATATCGGAGATGGCCAAAAAATAAAAAAAAGGCTTTTTCGTTTGTCCTTCCTCTTGCGTTTGGTCCGTGTCCGGAGTCTCTGGATCGAAATTTAAGGGCGCTATCGAAAGAAGAAGGGGGGCATGTCGGAAGAAAATGAGAAATAGCCAAACTTTGAACGGCTATAACTCGCTTATGGGGCCGAAAATCGCAAAAATAATTTTTCACTTGCACCTAACTAACTTTTCTTGTAGTTTTCGAAAAAAAATACGGCGCCACTCCATCTCTAACGACCTTCGAGCTATGAGGCGGAGTTGAGGTGCATGTTTGGGAAATTCGCCAGAATTTGGCCCATTTTTAATGAAATTTACACGCGAACATCGACCTATAAAAAAATTAATAACTCCGAAGCCGATGGATATTAAGCAACGAAATTTTAGATGGACTTGTGGGAAGGTCGGACGAAGGTTCCCTGAGAATTTGGTCGAAAAAATCCTCCGGACTCCGGAGTGTTTATTTCCGGAATAGTACCGAAAACGCCCTTTTTAAAAAATTCGCATCTCGACAAATAACGGCGATCTCGAAAAAGTAAAACGACAAAGTTTTTCGTCTGTCTTTCCTCTTTCGATCGGCCCGGGGACGGAGTCTCCTGGACGAAATTTGAGGTTGCAGTCGAAAGAAATAGGAGTGCGTGTCGGGAAAAAGTCGAAAATTGCCAATCTTTGAACGGCCGTAGCTCGCTTAGGGAGCCGAAAATCGGAAAAATAAATCGAGACAGGGGTTTTTGGAAATTTTATGTAGTTTTCAAAAAAAATTACCGCGCCGTTTTATCTCTAAAGACGGCCGAGTTATAAGCCGCGGAAGGGGACCGTGTTTGGCGATCGTCGCCGACCCAAAAAACACGAAATTTTCAAATACTATTTCCAAATTAAAAAGAGCTTTCGGACCTCGTTTCTTTCACGAAACCTAAGCTAGGGGGTCTAACTTAACACTACATCGTGAATGCGCGGGTCGCGCTGCCGTTTTCGAGCCAGGAGGAGCGTAAGAAAAGTGACATTTTCGGGGGAAAACGAAAAATTTAAAGTCGGGTTAGAATTGAACTGTCTTCCGGCGGCGGCCATTAGTCTTCGAACTCTTTCTAATTTCGCTGATTTTCAAAACCCTTCGACACGGGGGTACAAAACGGTTAATAACTTTCTTAATACTCAACGGATCGTCACGAAAATACGACGTTGGGATTTTCCCGACCCGAATACGTCTATTTTAAGCGGCGCTGCGCGCCGATATCCCCCGCGAAAAAAGCCTTTAGTATGGCAAAGTACATTAATTTCACCTCGGAAATTAGAGCGAGTCTGCCTGATCAGCGTTTAATATATATGGACTAGATCGTGCAGAGCACGATCTAGGCCTGCCGGCGGCTGTCAGTAACTCCTCGCCAACCCCCTAGCGGGGGTTGGCTCGATTGTCGGGTGGGGTGGATTTTTATCTCGGGGTTTCTAGTTGAAAATCCGGGACTTGTGGTTTTGTTTTTTAGGGGGTCTGCTATTTTTTTTTTGAGGTTTACATAAACGAACTTCTCGCCAACCCCCTGGCGGGGGTTGGCTCGAAGGGGGGGTGGGGTGGATTTGGATGAGTCGAAAAAGTTGAAGGAGCGAAAACCTCGCGCCTACGGCGCTCGTCTAAGGCGTAAAAATCGAAAAAAAAAAATTTTTTAAACTTTTTTTTTGGGAGGGGGGGCAAAAATCGAAAAAAAAAAATTTTTCCGAATCTTTTTTTTGGACCCCCTTTGGAAAAATTTTTCGGGACGCTCACTTCCAATTTTTTTTTTTCGACCCCCCTTGGAAAAAATATTTGACGCCGCCCAAGGAGCGAAAAACTCGTGCCTACGGCACTCGTCTAATCGGTTTATTGCAATTTTTTTTTGAGGTTTACATAAACGAACTCCTCGCCAACCCCCTGGCGGGGGTTGGCTCGAAGGGGGGGGTGGGGTTGATTTGGATGTGTCAAAAAAGTTGAAGGAGCGAAAGCCTCGCGCCTACGGCGCTCGTCTAACGCGAAAAAATCGAAAAAAAAATTTTTGGAATTTTTTTTTGGGGGGGGGGGTTGAAAATCGAAAAAAAAAAAAAAATTCCGAATTTTTTTTTTTTTGGAAAAAAATATTTCGGGACGCTCACTTTCGATTATTTTCTCCGACCCCCTAGGAAAAAATATTTGTCGACGCCTAAGGAGCGAAATACTCGTGCCTTCGGCACTTCGAAAAGAGGTCGGGCTATTCAGGGTCTGCAATTTTTTTTTGAGGTTTACATAAACGAACTCCTCGCCAACCCCCTAGCGGGGGTTGGCTCGAAGGGGGGGTGGGGTTGATTTGGATGTGTCAAAAAAGTTGAAGGAGCGAAAGCCTCGCGCCTACGGCGCTCGTCTAACGCGAAAAAATCGAAAAAAAAAATTTTTGGAATTTTTTTTGGGGGGGGGGGGTTGAAAATCGAAAAAAAAAAAATTTCCGAATTTTTTTTTTTTGGACCCCCTTGGAAAAATATTTCGGGACGCTCACTTTCGATTATTTTCTCCGACCCCCTAGGAAAAAATATTTGTCGACGCCTAAGGAGCGAAATACTCGTGCCTTCGGCACTTCGAAAAGAGGTCGGGCTATTCAGGGTCTGCAATTTTTTTTTTGAGGTTTACATAAACGAACTCCTCGCCAACCCCCTAGCGGGGGTTGGCTCGAAGGGGAGTGGGGTTGATTTGGATGTGTCAAAAAAGTTGAAGGAGCGAAAGCCTCGCGCCTACGGCGTTCGTCTAACGCTTATAAATCGAAAAAAAAAATTTTTTTGGAACTTTTTTTTTTTGGGGGAGGGGGCGAAAATGAAAAAAAAAAAAAATTTCCGAATTTTTTTTTTGACCCCCTTGGAAAAAATTTTCGGGACGCTCACTTTCGATTTTTTTTCCAAAAATCGACCTTTTTAAAAAATTCATATCTCGGCAAATATCGGAGATGGCCAAAAAATAAAAAAACGACTTTTTCGTTTGTCCTTCCTCTTGCGTTTGGTCCGGGTCCGGAGTCCCCGGATCGAAATTTGAGGGCGCTATCGAATAAATAAGGGGCGCATGTCGGAAGAAAATGAGAAATAGCCAAACTTTGAACGGCTATATCTCGCTTATGGAGCCGAAAATCGCAAAAATAATTTTCCACATGCATCTAACTAACTTTTCTTCTAGTTTCCGAAAAAAAATACGGCGCCGCTCCACCTTTAAAGACCTTCGAGTTATGAGGTAAAGTTGAGGTGCATGTTTGGGAAATTCGCCAGAATTTGGCCCATTTTTAATGAAATCGACACGCGAACATCGACCTATAAAAAAATTAATATCTCCGCCGCCAATGGATATTAAGCAACGAAATTTTAGGTGGACTTGTAAGAAGGTCGTGTCTAGCTCTCCTAAAAATTTGGTCGAGAAAATCCTCCGGACTCCGGAGCAAAAAAATCCGGAATAGTACCGAAAACGGCCTTTTTGAAAAATCCATATCTCGGCAAATAACGGCGATCTCGAAAAAGTGAAACGACAAAGTTTTTCGTTTGTCTTTCCTCTTTCGATCGGTCCGGGGCCGGAGTCTCCCGGACGAAATTTGAGAGTGCAGTCGAAAGAAACGGTGGTACGTGTCGGGAAAAAGTCGAAAATTGCCAATCTTTGAACGGCCGTAGCTCGCTTAGGGAGCCGAAAATCGAAAAAATAAATCGACTCTGGGGTTTTTGGAAATTTCATGTAGTTTTCAAAAAAAAAATACCGCGCCGTCCTATCTCTAAAGGCGGCCGAGTTATAAGCCCCGGAAGGGGACCATGTTTGGCGATTCTCGCCGACTCAAAAAACACGAAATTTTCAAATACTTTTTCCAAACGAAAAAGGGCTTTCGGACCTCGTTTCTTTCACGAAACCTAAGCCCAAGGGTCTAACTTAACACTACATCGTGAATGCGCGGGTCGCGCTGCCGTTTTCGAGCCGGGAGGAGCGTAAGAAAAGTGACATTTTCGAGGGAAAACGAAAAATTTAAAGTTGGGTTAAAATTTCGTCGACTTCCGGCGGCGGCCATTAGTCTTCGAGCTCTTTCTAATTTCGCCGATTTTCAAAACCCTTCGACACGGAGGTATGGAAACGTTAATAACTCTCTTACGACTCGACGGATCGCAACGAAATATAGCCTAACAGATTTTCCCGACACGACGACATGTAAAATAAGCGGCGCTGCGCGCCGCTCGTCCCCCGCTCGAAAGCCTTTGAGTACACCGTTTGTACCAACTTTGCTATGGAAATTAGAGCGAGTCTGCCTGATCAGCGTTTAATATATATGGACTAGATCGTGCAGAGCACGATCTAGGCCTGCCGGCGGCTGTCAATAACTCCTCGCCAACCCCCTAGCGGGGGTTGGCTCGATTGTCGGGTGGGGTGGATTTTTATCTCGGGGTTTTTAGTTGAAAATCCGGGACTTGTGGTTTTAGGTTGTCGGGGTCTGCTATTTTTTTTTGAGATTTACATAAACGAACTCCTCGCCAACCCCCTGGCGGGGGTTGGCTCGAAGGGGGGTGGGATGAATTTGGATGAGTTGAAAAAGTTGAAGGAGCGAAAGCCTCGCGCCTACGGCGTTCGTCTGACGCGTAAAAATCGAAAAAAAAAATTTTTTGAACTTTATTTTTTGGAGGGGGGGGGACGAAAATCGAAAAAAACAAAATTTTCCGAATTTTTTTGTTTGGACCCCCTTGGAAAAATTTTTCGGTACGCTCACTTTCGATTTTTTTTCCGACCCCTTTGAAAAAAATATTTGACGCCGCCTAAGGAGCGAAATACTCGTGCCTGCGGCACTCGTCTAATCGGTTCATTACAATTTTTTTTGAGGCTTACATAAACGAACACCTCGCCTACCCCCTGGCGGGGGTTGGCTCGAAGGGGGGTGGGGTGGATTTGAATGAGTCGAAAAAGTTGAAGGAGCGAAAGCCTCGCGCCTACGGCGTTCGTCTAACGCGTTAAAATCGAATACAAAATTTTTTTGGAACTTTGTTTTTTTGGGGGGGGGGGGCGAAAATCGAAAAAAAAAAGTTTTTCCGAATTTTTTTTTTTAGACCCCCTTGGAAAAATTTTTCGGGACGCTCACTTTCGATTTTTTTTTCCGACCCCCGTGGAAAAAATATTTGAAACCGTCCAAGGAGCGAAATACTCGTGCCTGCGGCACTCGTCTAATCGGTTTATTACAATTTTTTTTTGAGGCTTACATAAACGAACACCTCGCCAACCCCCTAGCGGGGGTTGGCTCGAAGGGGGGTGGGGTGGATTTGGATGAGTCGAAAAAGTTGAAGGAGGGGCGAAAATCGAAAAAAAAAAAATTTTCCGAATTTTTTTTTTTTGGACCCCTTTGGAAAAATTTTTCGGTACGCTCTCTTTCGATTTTTTTTTCCGACCCCCTTGGAAAAAAAATTTGACGCCGCCCGTGAGGGTTGTAGGCGATAGCCAGCCCCTTCGGGGCTGGCTATCGCATTAAGTAATTAAAGAATTGGCCACGGCGGGTTCTTCTCAGTTGAATTAACTGATTAAAATGAATTATTTTTAGTGACAGCTGTCAAAATGACGATTTTCGAAGAAAAAAAATTTTTTTGGAACTTTTTTTTTGGGGGGGGGAGGTTAAAAATCGAAAAAAAAATTTTTTTTTAAGAAATAATTTTTTTTTGGACCCCTAAGAAATTTTTTCGGGGACGCCTGCTGTTAATTTTTTTTTTTGACCCCCTGTGAAAAAAATTTTGCCTCCGTTCCATTTTTCTGCGGGCTCCCTAGGCGTTAGCAGCAAGAAAACGCGACGTTTGGGGACTTTTTCCGACTTTTTATTTTTTTTGGGGGTCACGGGCGAATCGAACACCCGGTATGAAGGTCACGAAAGGCGCTCGGAGAGACCATCTACCGATCCCCCATCGAAAACCGCACGAAAATCGCTTCGAAATTGGCCATTTTAGCCGATATAGAATGTTGCTCTCCCATTGGTCGAAAGAAATTTGACGCTTTGGGGGTCCCGGGATGATCGAACACCCGGTATGAAGGTCACGAAAGGCGCTCGGAAAGACCATCTACCGATCCCCATCGAAAACCGCACGAAAATCGCTTCGAAATTGGCCATTTTAGCCGATATAGAAAGAAGCCGTCTGATTGGTCGACTTTTTATTCGTTTTGTGGGTCCCGGGATAATCGAACACGCGGTATGAAGATCGTGAAAGTTGCTCGGAGAGACCTTCTACCGATCCCCCATCGAAAACCGCACGAAAATCGCTTCGAAATTGGCCATTTTAGCCGATATAGAATGAAGCCGTCTGATTGGTTGAAAGAAATTTGACGCTTAAAATCGAGATGAGAAGGGAACGTCCGATCGAAATTCTGAAAACGGTTTCGGAATCGTGGAGTCGTCCCGATTCCGAATATGCTATCGGTTTTCGCGTGGGATGAAAAATGAAAATTTTTTTTTTTTTGATATTCGGTACCGGCCTCGGTGAGCTTCGGGACGTGTCGCGGCGTATAGAAAACTCCCGGCGCCGGGGTGTTTGTAGCGATCGAGGAAAAATTAATATCTCGGCCGCCGATGGATATAAAGCAACGAAATTTTAGGGGACCCGAGAGGAAGGTCGGACGTAGGTTCTCTGAAAATCTGGTCGAAAAAATCCTCCGGACACCGGAGCCGTTGAGCCCAGAAAAGTACCGTTTTTCGCGAAAATCGACCTTTTTAAAAAATTCATATCTCGGCAAATAACGGAGATGGCGAAAAAATAAAAAAAAGACTTTTTCGTATGTCCTTCCTCTTGCGTTTGGTCCGGGTCCGGAGTCCCCGGATCGAAATCTAAGGGCGCTATCGAACAGAGACGGGGTACGTGTCGGGAAAAAGTCGAAAATAGCCAAACTTTGAGCGGCTATAACTCGCTTATGGGGCCGAAAATCGCAAAAATAATTTTTTACTTGCACCTAACCAACTTTTCTTCTAGTTTTCGAAAAAAAATACGGCGCCGCTCCATCTCTAAAGACCTTCGAGCTATGAGGCAGAGTTGAGGTGCATGTTTGGGAAATTCTCCAGAATTTGGCCCATTTTTAATGAAATTTATACGCGAACATCGACCTAGGAAAAAATTAATATCTCCGCCGCCGATGGATATTAAGCAACGAAATTTTAGGTGAACTTGTAGGAAGGTCGCGTCTAGCTGTCCTGAAAATTTGGTCGAAAAAATCCTCCGGACTCCGGAGCAAAAAAATCCGGAATAGTGCCGAAAACGGCCTTTTTGAAAAATTCGCATCTCGGCAAATAACGGCGATCTCGAAAAAGTAAAACGACAAAGTTTTTCGTCTGTCTTTCCTCTTTCGATCGGTCCGGGGCCGGAGTCTCCGGAACGAAATTTGAGAGTGCAGTCGAAAGAAACGGGGGTACGTGTCGGGAAAAAGTCGCAAATTGCCAATCTTTAAACGGCCGTAGCTCGCTTAGGGAGCCGAAAATCGAAAAAATAAATCGAGACAGTAGTTTTTGGAAAATTCATGTAGTTTTCAAAAAAAAATACGGCGCCATTCCATCTCTAAAGACGGCCGAGTTATAAGCCGCGGAAGGGGACCGTGTTTTGCAATCTTAGCCGACCCAAAAAACACGAAATTTTCAAATACTATTTCCAAATTAAAAAGAGCTTTCGGACCTCGTTTCTTTCACGAAACCTAAGCCCAAGGGTCTAACTTAACACTACATCGTGAATGCGCGGGTCGCGCTGCCGTTTTCGAGCCAGGAGGAGCGTAAGAAAACTGACATTTTCGAGGAAAAACGAAAAATTTAAAGTTGGGTTAAAATTTCGTCGACTTCCGGCGGCGGCCATTAGTCTTCGAACTCTTTCTAATTTCCCTGATTTTCAACAACCCTTCGACATGGGGGTATTGAAACGTTAATAACTTTCTTAATACTCAACGGATCGTCACGAAAATACGACGTTGGGATTTTCCCGACATGAATACATCTAATTTAAGCGGCGCTGCGCGTCGATATCCCCCCGGAAAAAAGCCTTTAGTATGGCAAAGTACATCAATTTCACCTCCGAAATTAGAGCGAGTCTGCCTGATCAGCGTTTAATATATATGGACTAGATCGTGCAGAGCACGATCTAGGCCTGCCGGCGGCTGTCAATAACTCCTCGCCAACCCCCTAGCGGGGGTTGGCTCGATTGTCGGGTGAGGTGGATTTTTATCTCGGGGTTTTTAGTTGATAATCCGGGACTTGTGGTTTTGTTTTTTAGGGGTCTGCTATTTTTTTTTTGAGGTTTACATAAACGAACTCCTCGCCAACCCCCTGGCGGGGGTTGGCTCGAAGGGGGGGTGGGGTGGATTCGGATGAGTCGAAAAAGTTGAAGGAGCGAAAGCCTCGCGCCTACGGCGCTCGTCTAAGGCGTAAAAATCGATTTTTTCCGAATTTTTTTTTTGGACCCCCTTTGGAAAAATTTTTCGGGACGCTCACTTCCAATTTTTTTTTTTCGACCCCCCTTGGAAAAAATATTTGACGCCGTCCAAGGAGCGAAAAACTCGTGCCTACGGCACTCGCCTAATCGGTTTATTGCAATTTTTTTTTGAGGTTTACATAAACGAACTCCTCGCCAACCCCCTAGCGGGGGTTGGCTCGAAGGGGGGGTGGGGTTGATTTGGATGTGTCAAAAAAGTTGAAGGAGCGAAAGCCTCGCGCCTACGGCGTTCGTCTAACGCTTATAAATCGAAAAAAAATTTTTTGGAACTTTTTTTTTGGAGGAGGGGGGGCGAAAATCGAAAAAAAAAAATTTCCGAATTTTTTTTTTTGGACCCCCTTGGAAAAAATTTTCGGGACGCTCACTTTCGATTTTTTTTTCCGACCCCCTTGGAAAAAAATATTTGACGACGCCTAAGGAGCGAAATACTTGTGCCTTCGGCACTTCGAAAAGACGTCGGCTATTCAGGGTCTGCAATTTTTTTTTGAGGTTTACATGAACGAACTTCTCGCCAACCCCCTAGCGGGGGTTGGCTCGAAGGGGGGGTGGGGTCGATTCGGATGTCTAAAATGTTGAAGGAGCGAAAGCCTCGCGCCTACGGCGTTCGTCTAACGCGTAAAAATTAAAAAAAAAAAAAGTTTTGGAACTTTTTTTTTGAGGGGGGGGGGGGCGAAAATCGAAAAAAAAAATTTCCGAATTTTTTTTTTTTGGACCCCCTTGGAAAAAATTTTCGGGACGCTCACTTTCGATTTTTTTCCGACCCCCTTGGAAAAAATATTTGACGACGCCTAAGGAGCGAAATACTCGTGCCTTCGGCACTCGAAAAGAGTTCGGGCTATTCAGGGTCTGCAATTTTTTTTTTGAGGTTTACATAACGAACTCCAATCGAAGGGGGGGTGGGGTTGATTTGGATGTGTCAAAAAAGTTGAAGGAATTTGCCCCGGCGGGTTCTTCTCCGATGCATTAAGTGATTAAAAAAAAATTTTTTTGACAGCTGTCATAATGACGATTTTTGAAAAAAAAAAATTTTTTTGGAACTTTTTTTTTTGGAAGGGGGGGCGAAAATCGAAAAAAAGAATTTTTAGAAATAATTTTTTTTCGGACCCCCAGGAAATTTTTTTGGGGATGCATGCTATCAATTTTTTTTTTTTGACCCCCTTGGAAAAAAATTTTGCCGCCGTTCCATTTTTCTGTGGGCTCCCTAGGCGTCAGCAGCAAGAAAACGCGACGTTTGGGGACTTTTTCCGACTTTCTATTTTTTTTTGGGGGTCCCGGGCGAATCGAACACCCGGTATGAAGGTCAAGAAAGTCGCTCGGCGAGACCCTCTACCGATCTCCCATCGAAAACCGCACGAAAATCGCTTCGAAATTGGCTATTTTAGCCGATATGGAATGGGGCTCTGTGATTGGTTGAAAGAAATTTGACGCTTAAAATCGAGAAGAGAAGGAAACGTCCGATCGAAAAACCGAAAACGGTTTGAGAATCGTGGAGTCGTCCCGAGTCCGAATATGCTGTCGGTTTTCACGTAGCGTCGAAAATGAAGAAGCTCAATTTTATCCTGAAGACATACGTCTTCGAAAACGTATGTCGTTGTGTAAATTCGGACGGACTACGTGCACGTAGCGAACGTGGCGTAACGACTCGCAAAAAAATTCATAACTCGGCCGCGGATGAATATTTTTCGACGAAATTTTCAGGGATCCGAGAGGAAGGATGGTTCTAGCTCTCCTGAAAATCCGGGCGAAAAAATCCTCCGGACTCCGGAGCAAATAAATCCGGAATAGTATCGAAAACGGCCTTTTTAAAAAATTCGAATCTCGGTAAATATCGGAGATGGCCAAAAAATAAAAAAAAGACTTTTTCGTTTGTCCTTCCTCTTGCGTTTGGTCCGTGTCCGGAGTCTCTGGATCGAAATTTAAGGGCGCTATCGAAAGAAGAAGGGGGGCATGTCGGAAGAAAATGAGAAATAGCCAAACTTTGAACGGCTATAACTCGCTTATGGGGCCGAAAATCGCAAAAATAATTTTTCACTTGCACCTAACTAACTTTTCTTGTAGTTTTCGAAAAAAAATACGGCGCCACTCCATCTCTAATGACCTTCGAGCTATGAGGCGGAGTTGAGGTGCATGTTTGGGAAATTCGCCAAAATTTGGCCCATTTTTAATGAAATTTACACGCGAACATCGACCTATAAAAAAATTAATATCTCCGAAGCCGATGGATATTAAGCAACGAAATTTTAGGTGGACTTGTGGGAAGGTCGGACGAAGGTTCCCTGAGAATTTGGTAGAAAAAATCCCCCGGACTCCGGAGTGTTTATTTCCGGAATAGTACCGAAAACGACCTTTTTGAAAAATTCGCATCTCGGCAAATAACGGCGATCTCGAAAAAGTGAAACGACAAAGTTTTTCGTTTGTCCTTCCTCTTTCCATCGGTCCGGGGCCGGAGTCTCCGGAACGAAATTTGAGAGTGCAGTCGAAAGAAACGGGGGTACGTGTCGGGAAAAAGTCGCAAATTGCCAATCTTTGAACGGCCGTAGCTCGCTTAGGGAGCCGAAAATCGAAAAAATAAATCGAGGCAGGGGTTTTTGGAAATTTCATGTAGTTTTCAAAAAAAAATACGGCGCCGTTCTATCTCTAAAGACGGCCGAGTTATAAGCCCCGGAAGGGCAGCGTGTTTTGCAATCTTAGCCGACCCAAAAAACACGAAATTTTCAAATACTATTTCCAAATTAAAAAGAGCTTTCGGACCCCGTTTCTTTCACGAAACCTAAGCCCAAGGGTCTAACTTAACACTACATCGTGAATGCGCGGGTCGCGCTGCCGTTTTCGAGCCAGGAGGAGCGTATGAAAAGTGACATTTTCGAGGGAAAACGAAAAATTGGCCCCGGCGGGTTCTGCCCGGATTCCGAAACTGAGAAAAAAATTTGACGGCTGTCAAAATGACGTTTTTCGAAAAAAAAAAATTTTTTGACGGTTGTCAAAATGACGTTTTTCGAAAAAAAATTTTTTTTGACGGCTGTCACTGACGTTTTTCGAAAAAAACGATTAAAGAATTGGCCCCGGCGGGTTCTGCCCGGATTCCGAAACCGTCGAATGAATTAAGTGATTAACGAAATGGCCCCGGCGGGTTCTGCTCGGATTCCGAAACTGAGAAAAAATTTGGTTTTCGAAAAAAAAATTTTTTGTGACGGCTGTCGAAGTGACGTTTTTCGAAAAAAAAGTTTAAAGAATTGGCCCAGGATTCCGAAACCGTGAAAAAATTTGGTTTTCGAAAAAAAAAATTTTTTTGACGGCTGTCAAAGTGACGTTTTTTCAAAAGAAAAATTTTTTTTGATAGCTGTCAAAGTGACGTAAGTGATTAAAGAATTAGCCCCGGGCGGGTTCTGCCCGGATTCCGATATCGAGAAAAAAATTTGACAGCTGTCAAAGTTAAGTGATTAAAGAATTAACCCCGGGCGGGTTCTGCCCGGAATCCGATATCGAGAAAAAAATTTGACAGCTGTCAAAGTTAAGTGAATAAAGAATTAGCCCCGGGCGGGTTCTGCCCGGATTCCGAAACCGAAAAAAAATTTGACAACTGGCAGTGACGGTTTTCGAAAAAAAAATTTTGTTGACAGCTGTCAAAATGACGTTTTTCGAAAAGAAAATTTTTTTTTACGGCTGTCAAAGTGACGTTTTTCGAAAAAAAAAGATTAAAGAATTTGCCCCGGCGGGTTCTGCCCGGATTCCGAAACTGAGAAAAAATTTGACAACTGTCCAAAGACCTTCGAGCTATAAGGTAAAGTTGAGGCGCGTGTTTGGCAAATTTGGCAGATTTTCGACGAAATCGACCGTGCGAACATGGACCTAGGGAAAAATTCATAACTCGGCCGCGGATCAATATTTTTCGACGAAATTTTCATGGATCCGAGAAGAAGGTCGTGTCTAGCTCTCCTGAAAATCCGGAAAAAATCCTCCGGACACCGGAGCCATTGAGCCCGGAATGGTGCCGTTTTTCGCGAAAATCGACCTTTTTAAGAAATTCGTATCTCGGCAAATATCGGAGATGGGCGAAAAAACAAAAAAACGGCTGGAGGTCTATCCTTCCTCTCGCCTTTGGTCCTGGCGCGGATCCCCCGGATCCTCCGGTAAGGGCTGTGTCGCTTTCAAAAGGGGTGCACGTTCGAAAAATAGCCGAAATCCGAAAAAATCGCTCATCTTCAAAAAATCATAACTCGCTTAGGAAACAAAATCCGAGAAAACCATTTACACTCAAAGGATTTCTAAATTTCGTCTAGTTTTCGAAAAAAAATACTCCGGCGCTCCAAGTCGAAGGAGCCGCCGGCGATAATTCTCGGAAGGGAGGCGTGTTTGGCGATTTCGACAAATTGGAAAAAATCGCGAAAACACCAAAACTTCAAACGCTATTTCCAGACGAAGAAACACCGCCGGACCGCCGTCCCGGCACGAAATCGACGCCCGAGGGTCCAACTTAAAACCACATCTTGAATAGCGCGGTGGCGCTACCATTTTCAGGGCTGCAGGACCGAACGAAAAACCGGAATTTTGACGTTGACTAAAAATTGTAAGTAGGGTTAAAAATCCGCCATTTTCTTTCGGCGGCCATTGTTCTCGCATCTCTTTTCAATTTCACAAATTTTACAAACTTCTCGGACACGGTGCCACCAAACGATCGATAACTTTTCAATTACTCAACGAAACGCGACAAACGATAGCCTATGACGCATTCCCGAAGCGACGACCCCTAAAAAAAGCGGCACTGCGCGCCGACGTCCCCCCCCGAAAAAAGCCTTTAGCGCCGCAAAGTACATAAAAAAACCACAAAAAATTAGAGCGAGTCTGCCTGCTCACCGTTTATAATATATGAACTAGGTTAGGCGGCGCCAGACCCTACGGGTCTGGCTTGCCTAACCTATCTCTGCGAGGCTGACCCTATATATCAGTTGTTTTATCTCGGGGTTTCTAGTTGAAAATCCGGGACTTGAGGTTTCGTTGTCAGGATCTGCTATTTTTTTTTTGAGGTTTAAATAAACGAACTCCTCACCAACCCCCTGGCGGGGGTTGGTTCGAATGGAGGGTGGGGTGGATTTGGATGAGTCGAAAAAGTTGAAGGAGCGAAAGACTCGTGCCTACGGCACTCGTCTAATCGGTGTATAACAAACGAAATCAGTTGTTTTATCTCGGGGTTTCTAGTTGAAAGACGTTATTGAAATTTCGGGAAAGAAGTAGAGTCCGACATGGGGTCGCGGGATCGGGGAGTTGGAAAAAATTCAGGATTTTATGATTAAAATTTGAAAAAAAAATTTTAAAAATTTTAGAGCCCCTGCGGCTGTCGGCGGTCAAAATTATATTTTTCGAAAAAAAAAATTTTTTGACGGCTGTCACAGTGACGTTTTTCGAAAAAATCGATTAAAGAATTGGCCCCGGCGGGTTCTGCCCGGATTCCGAAACTGAGAAAAAAATTTGACGGCTGTCAAAATGACGTTTTTCGAAAAAAAAATTTTTTTTGACGGCTGTCAAAATGACGTTTTTCGAAAAAAAATTTTTTTTGACGGCTGTCACTGACGTTTCTCGAAAAAAACGATTAAAGAATTGGCCCCGGCGGGTTCTGCCCGGATTCCGAAACCGTCGAATGAATTAAGTGATTAAGGAAATGGCCCCGGCGGGTTCTGCTCGGATTCCGAAACTGAGAAAAAAATTTGGTTTTCGAAAAAAAAATTTTTTGTGACGGCTGTCGAAGTGACGTTTTTCGAAAAAAAAGTTTAAAGAATTGGCCCAGGCGGGTTCTACCCGGATTCCGAAACCGTAAAAAAATTTGGTTTTCGAAAAAAAAAAATTTTTTGACGGCTGTCAAAGTGACGTTTTTTCAAAAGAAAAAATTTTTTTTGATAGCTGTCAAAGTGACGTAAGTGATTAAAGAATTAGCCCCGGGCGGGTTCTGCCCGGATTCCGATATCGAGAAAAAAATTTGACAGCTGTCAAAGTTAAGTGATTAAAGAATTAACCCCGGGCGGGTTCTGCCCGGAATCCGATATCGAGAAAAAAATTTGACAGCTGTCAAAGTTAAGTGAATAAAGAATTAGCCCCGGGCGGGTTCTGCCCGGAGTCCGAAACCGAAAAAAAATTTGACAACTGGCAGTGACGGTTTTCGAAAAAAAAATTTTGTTGACAGCTGTCAAAATGACGTTTTTCGAAAAGAAATTTTTTTTTTACGGCTGTCAAAGTGACGTTTTTCGAAAAAAAAAGATTAAAGAATTTGCCCCGGCGGGTTCTGCCCGGATTCCGAAACTGAGAAAAAATTTGACAACTGTCAAAGTGACGTTTTTCGAAAAAAAAAAAAAAAATTTTGTGAGCTGTCAAAATGACGTTTTCCAAAAAAAAAATTTTGGACAACCTTCAAAGTGACGTTAAATGTCAAAGTAACGGTCGCCCGAAGATGTCCGCTACCGATCCCCCGTCGAAAACCGCGCGAAAATCGCTTCGAAAACGGCCGTTCCAGCGCAATTTTAAGGAAACGCTTCTGATTGGTCGAAAAAAATTTCCAATATTTAACTGTCAAAATCGATTTCGGAAGGAAGCGTCCGATCGGAAATCCGAAAACGGTTTAGGAATCGTGGAGTCGTCCCGAGTCCGAAAATGCCATCGTTTTTCACCTAGCATCGAAAATGACAAAGCTTAATTTTAGCCTAAAGACATACGTCTTCGAAAACGTATGTTGTACTTATAATTTCGGACGGACTACAGGGTGTCCCAAATTGCTTGATTTTGGCTGGTTTTCCTATTTCCAGACCAGGTAGAGAAAAACTGTCAACTTTTGCCGATATCTCGGAAACGGTTAGAGATATTGAAATGTGGTTTTCACCAATCGGCGTTTCACAAAAATCGAGCTCTAGACTCATATGTCAGTTTTTCTCTACCTGGTCTGGAAATAGGAAAACCAGCCAAAATCAATCAATTTGGGACACCCTGTACACGCATCTGGCGAGCGCCGCGTATCGATCCGCAAAGAAATTCACAGTTCGGCCGCGGATGAATATTTTTCGACGAAATTTTCAGGGATCCGAAAGGAAGGTCCGTGTCTAGCTCTCCTAAAAATCCGGTCGAAAAAATCCTCCGGACACCGGAGCCATTAAGCCCGGAAAAGTGCCGTTTTTCGCGAAAATCGACCTTATTAAAAAATTCGTATCTCGGCAAATAACGGAGATGGCCAAAAAATGAGAAAACGAATTTTTCGTTTGTCCTTCCTCTTGCGTTCGGTCCGGGTCCGAAGTCCCCAGATCGAAATCTGAGAGCGCTATCGAAAAAAGACGAATAGCATGTCGGAAGAAGATGAGAAAATGTTAAAAATAGCCAAACTTTGAACGGCTATATCTCGCTTGTGGGGCCGAAAATCGCAAAAATAATTTTCCACTTGCACCTAACCAACTTTTCTTCTAGTTTTCGAAAAAAAATACGGCGCCGCTCCATCTCTAAAGACCTTCGAGCTATGAGGTGAAGTCGAGGCGCGTGTTTGGCAAATTTGGCAGATTTTCGACGAAATCGACCGCGCGAACATCGACCTAGGAAAAATTAATATCTCGGCGGCCGATGGATATTGAGCAACGAAATTTTAGGTGAGATTGTAGGAAGGTCGTGTCTAGCTCTCCTGAACATCCGGTCGAAAAAATCCTCCGGACTCCGGAGCTATTAAGCCCGGAATAGTACCGAAAACGACCTTTTTGAAAAATTCACATCTCGGCAAATAACGGAGATATCGAAAAAACGAAACGACAAAGTTTTTCGTCTGTCCTTCCTCTTTCTATCGCTCCGGGTCCGGAGTCCCCGGATCGAAATTTGAGGGTGCGGTCGAAATAAAACCGGGTACGTGTCGGAAAAAAGTCGAAAATTGCCAATCTTCGAACGCTCATATCTCGCTTAGGGAGCCGAAAATCGAAAAAATTAATCGAGACGGGGGTTTCTGTAAATCCCACGTAATTTTCAAAAAAAAAATACGGCGCCGTTCTATCTCTAAAGACGGCCGAGTTATAAGCCCCGGAAGGGCAGCGTGTTTCGCGATTCTCGCCCACCCAAAAAACACGAAATTTTCAAATACTCTTTTTAAACGAAAAAGAGCTTTCGGACCTCGTTTCTTTCGCGAAACCTAAGCCTAAGCCTCTAACTTAACACCGCATCGTGGATGCGCGGGTCGCGCTGCGGTTTTCGAGGCAGGAGCTCCGTACGAAAAGTGGCATTTTTGACTTTTTTGACGTTTACCGAAAAATTTCGTCGCAAAATCGGGTCAAATCTGTCTGTCGAAAAATCATCTTGCATCTCTATCCGAGTCTGTCGAAAACGAAAATGGCTTCCGACGCGGCCCCACGAAACCTTCAACAACTCCGTTAATACTGAATAGATCGTGATCGAATGTAGCCTAACCGATTTTCCCGACCCGATCGCGTAGGAAAGGTTCGCCGCTGCGCGGCTCACCTTCCCCGCAAAAAAGCCTTTGGCGCCGCAAAGTACATAAAGTTTTAGACGGAGAAGACCTGCTCACCGTTTATAACATTCGAAAAAAATTAATCGAGACAGGGGTTTTTGTAAATCCCACGTAATTTTCAAAAAAAAATACGGCGCCGTTCTATCTCTAAAGACGGCCGAGTTATAAGCCCCGGAAGGGCAGCGTGTTTCGCGATTCTCGCCCACCCAAAAAACACGAAATTTTCAAATACTCTTTTTAAACGAAAAAGAGCTTTCGGATCTCGTTTCTTTCGCGAAACCTAAGCCTAAGCCTCTAACTTAACACCGCATCGCGAAACCGCGGGTCGCGCCGCCGTTTTCGAGGCAGGAGCTCCGCACGAAAAGTGGCATTTTTGACTTTTTTGACGTTTACCGAAAAATTTCGGCGCAAAATCGGGTCAAATTTGTTTGTCGAAAAATCATCTTGCATCTCTATCCGAGTCTGTCGAAAACGAAAATAGCTTCCGACGCGGCCCCACGAAACCTTCAACAACTTCGTTAATACTGAATAGATCGTGATCGAATGTAGCCTAACCGATTTTCCCGACCCGATCGCGCAGGAAAGGTTCGCCGCTGCGCGGCTCACCTTCCCCGCAAAAAAGCCTTTGGCGCCGCAAAGTACGTAAAGTTTTAGACGGAGAAGACCTGCTCACCGTTTATAACACTGTAATGGATGGATGGATGGATATATGGATTATATTCGCCCATTATTTATGATTACTAAACCTAAATTGTAGTAAAATATGATGTCTTGACGTTCTAAACATTTCTAGATTAATCATATTGTTTTTTCGGTACCTACCTACCTATCTATATTACCATATGTAAGGGTGAAATGTATTTTACTGGGCGATATTGATTGCATGATCAATAAAACAACAGAACTGAATATAAATACAACTTTATTGGTAATAGCAGCAGAGACAAATCAGCTATCATATTACAACATTGATCTGGATTGAATTATAAACTAAGGTTATGAGGCTCCAGTAGGCAGGCATTGCAATCACAGACGAATCCTCATTGGCTTACCATGGACTGGATACTCTGCAAAAGCAGTACAAGTTAGTAAATTTACTAAGGTTATCGATACACACGCATATATGCATCTATATGCATCTATAATGACATGTATTTTTATACTGTAACTCATAAGGATTAAGACAATAAGCACAAAAGAATCAAACATATAAAGAAGGAATATTAACATAAGTAAAATTTAGTAAATGTCATAAAAAATTTATTGTTCAATATAGAAAACAATTACAACACAACACAAAAATAAGTTGCTTCAAATTTATATTAAACGTTTACCTATAATAGTTTGAAATGCAATAACAGATAGCTACGACAGCTCAGAAAATAAACTCTGTTAAATTTTTATAGTTTTAATTATTAGCAATTATTACAATAATTTTAATCTAAAATCATAAGCTTGGCTCAGGTCACAATTGTGATCATGACTGTTGCAAAACAATCCACGTCCAAGGGACAGACATACTGAAAAAAAAAGTAAAATAACATTAAAATTTTAATTACATAGTTTAATGTAGTATAAAAATTTGTAAATTTAGATTTAAGTTAGATAAGAAATGTGAACAAGGATTTTAAAAAGAAGTTATAAATTAAATGTGAAGTAATACTCGGTGATACTTAAAATAAATAAAGTGCAATGACGAATTCCAGTGTTTAATGATGAAAATTGAAAATGGGCTGCTGTAGCAGAAATAATATCCAGTTTGTTTTGAAAAACATAATCAGCAAAAATAAATAAATCTCCGAGGAGACGAAAAAAAAAGTTTTTTTGGATTTGAAAGGAAAAAAAAAACGGCAGATTTTGATAATTTTCAAGAAGAAAAGAACTTAAAAGAAGACAAAATAATAAGAATATAAGTAAAATAGAATTAATAAGCAGATTAATGATGAATGCAGCAGGAAATTATACTTATCTGTAAGAAAAGCTTGGATGAAACAACCAGAACTTCTGCAGCTCCTGTTATTCATACCGCGTAGAAGTTTGAGTAAGACATAAACATTAAGTAGATCTTTTTCAATAAACTTTAAGTGCGAATTGAAAATTCTGAACTGAAGTGGTGATAGTTCATTGCTATTATTTGACAATTATTAGTATTAGGAAATTTTGAATGTCAGAGGTTTAATATCCAATTATTACTGTATCTTCGTAAATTAAGGCATTAGCTGAGCATAGGGCTATAGGAGATTTAATATAATTTTAAATGTTATTTTATTCAAAACTTTAAATTTGAATTATTGAAACGATAATAAAAGTTAATTTTCTGAAAACACAAAAATTTTATTAGAGTATGCAACCAACATTACAAGATTGTTTTGCAGGCAGAGTAATTCACAGTAAATCATTCTAAATTTAATAAAGATCAACGACTTATAAAGAGGAGAGTGGTGATAAGCTGAATTTGTTTTGCCTGAACAATATACCCCAGTTGATGCCCAATTGCCACAGAGCGGTTGCGCAGTTACTTTCGTTTTGTTATTTGTTATTCTACAAGGCTTTGCGACGCCATTTTAAATCTTGCTTGATTTGTGTGTCCAGCGTTTTTCTATCTATTTTTGTGTTAATTATCTGCTTTGTGGTTAAAAACGTTATAAATACGGTTAAACAGTGTTTGTATTGTAAAAAAACTTTTAGTATTAACGTCAAATCGAAGTTTTCACATGTAAGTACATAAAAATCATATATTATGCATAGACGTCACTTTGGCATTTATTCAGAAAATAAATTTTAAGTTTTATTAATTATACCTAATCTGATTTTGTTAATCCTACATTCCGGGCTATATTATGCTTCTTACGCAAGTGTTTACAATTTGTATTGATCATATACAGTAAATTCACTTTTGAACCAAAGCAGTTTGTGAGTGAATAGGAGATAGCAGTAAAGCGAGAGCACTACACATGCGTGACTGCATGTCGATCTCAGAATGTTAGCGCTCTCGCTTTATTCTGTCCTATTTACTCACAAAGTGCTTTGGTTGAAAAGTGAATTTACTGTATAGGTACCTAAGTGTTTATTGAAATATTATTTTTAATCGACGAACGATACACAGTTTGCTCAAATTCCGTATTGATGATTGCTTGGAACCATTTCTGTCGCATAATTTCAACCTAAGGAAAACAAAAAAGTTAAATTATATACCTAATAAGTAACAATTGCCTACATAAAAGATTCCATAATAATTTTAATGTTATCAGCGACGATGTTATGATCTTGTGGCATCGATTGAAAATAATATTTCAATAAACACTTGATCAATACAAATTGTACACACTTGCATAAGAAGCATAATATAGCTCGGAATGTAGGATTAACAAAATCAGATTAAATATTAATAAAACTTTTTATTTATTTTCTGAATAAATGCCAAATTGACGTCTATGATTTCTATGCAGGGCCTGATATTCCCGTATACAAAACTCGTTCGCTTTGCGCATGACGTCAGCAATTGAGTGATCGTAGTTAATACAGTCACTTGATGCCAAAAGCTAATTCTATAGCTGATTGTAAATTTCTTTTTTTTGCGGATTCTTAAACTTTAGGGTCTTAACTTCAAATATTAAAAAGGAATAGATGAGCTTTTACCCCTAAGAGGGTAAAAACCACCCCTTTAGTAAAAAAAATCAATAATTAACGAAATTCTGAGATTATTTTGCCGCTAAACGAGCAATATCGTAATTTGCTAAAACGAGGCGCGCTCCTGCTTATTTCGGTCATATCTCCTTTGCAATTAACGCCAAAAATCGTCTAAAAAAAGCGTTTAGAAGGTCTTTTAATGCTCTTTAAGGTCAGGTAGATCAAAATAGTACAAAGCTTGTAAATTTTTCTATATTCATCTTAAATGCCTCAATTTAAAAAAATAAAAACATTAAGAGTTAACTTCAAACACTTCTACCTCCTAAGCTATTGCCTTTATCAAAACAATAAAAATAGTAGCATTTTCCTTAGTTTATTGCCATAATTTTTTGTTTGCGATAACATTCAGCTAAGATTCTTCCCTGCTAAGTTATTTAACCGCAAAGCCAAAGAAATTCGTTACTTCAAAAATTAATAATAATAATAATAGTAATAATAATAATAATACTAACAATTGATAATAATAATTCATTTATTGGTGCATTATAGACGGAGTATTTCATAGCTGAGACTGAGCCTAGAGAGAGAGGTGATGAGGACGGGACCTCGAGAGAGACGCCGATAGATGCGAGTTTAAGGTTATGTATTTTGTTCCTTAACCTTCTTTAGGTACCTACCTATGAATGCATAAATATCTGAGATGCACCTATTTTTATAGTTTACAAATCACTACAACGTGCTAAAATATATTTATAAAGAATCGCGGCAAAATGTTCCCATCCCGTGTGTAAAAAAAAAAGGAACTTGGCCACGTGACTCTGGACTGTGGAAATAACAGTCACGTGGTCTTAAATCTTACTATCCTTGTTCGACGTACTCAATTTATATCGCTCTATCTCTCTTCAATGGCGTCCTCACACTGGCGAACGGAAAGTGGCACAAGGCTCCGTCCATACGTTAGTATTATTAAGTCTATGGAGTATTTACACAAGTCAGAAACGGAACAAGGAAAATATGAATACAAGTAACACTAATTTGTGTAAGAAATATGACTAGATAAAATATGATGCATCTACGAGCAGAATGTCTAGAAAAATACATTATGTAAACATAGATTGTTAAAATATTAAATAAATAATATTAAAATTGAGAAGACAGATACTAAAATATTAACATACAACTACCAATGATATAAACAATATATTTGTTGTTATTAAATACAACCTTAACAATTACCAATTATTAAAATCAGTATACAAGAACTCCTAAATAAGTAAAATGCATTTCTAAGCAAAACACTCTTCACAATGTTTTTGAACTTGTTCAAGTTAAGTTGCTTCACATGCGTTGGTAGGGCATTAGGTATAAAACAATATACCATAATAATTTACACCATTACGCGTTTATATTAACCTTAAAAAATTTATATTTATTTTATCTCGATTTCGTATTTGATGATTGTGAAGTTGATTGTGTGTAGTGAAATTTTGCTCATTCTCTTAAACATATAATACTGACTGCAAGATAAATACACATGGCAGTGTAAGAATATTTAATTTAATATATTCCGATAGTAAAACACATTGTGTAAAATCTTTTAGGTAATGAATGCATCCATCACGGTCAAACAAATTTGAGCGTATACATATTATTAATGACTAACAAAACACAATTTAGATTTTTTGGTACGCAGTTTAACAATTTATGTTGTAGATTTACTTTATAGTCAGTTTCCACGAAATGTTTTGAACACACACAGGCCGTTTGTACGTTTAATTTGTCTTTTCGCTTCGTGGCGTGGATCCACTTTTTACACAATAGTTCATTCTTAGGGAAATGAAAAAACTTTACAGAATTACACGACTATACCGCACAACGCATATTTATTAGTGGTAATAATTTAGATTTTACACTTTGACACTTTTTCAAAATCAAATATGGCGCATGACGTTTAAACTTATACTCAATTGCTGACGTAATCGCTCCGCCTACCATGCGCAATATCTTATCTTTAAATTTATGTATCGTGATTTTTATGTACTTACATGTATTGTGAAAACTTCGATTTGAAGTTAATACTAAAGT
Source organism: Rhagium mordax (assembly GCA_963680705.1). Taxonomy (NCBI): domain Eukaryota; kingdom Metazoa; phylum Arthropoda; class Insecta; order Coleoptera; family Cerambycidae; genus Rhagium; species Rhagium mordax. Next base: position 62,827,205 of record OY796656.1, read on the forward strand.
TTTTTTACAATACAAACACCGTTTAACCGTATTTATAACGTTTTTAACCACAAAGCAGATAATTAACACGAAAATAGAGAGAAAAACGCTGGACAGACAAATCAACCAAGATTTAAAATGGCGTCGCAAAGCCGTGTAGAATAACAAAATGAAAGTAACTGCGCAACCGCTCTGTGGTAATTGGGCATCAACTGGGGTATATTGTTCAGGCCAAACAAATGCAGTGGATATATAGGCGATCTCGAGTCTTGTATTATTAAGTCGCTGATAAAGATCATAGAGTAATTTAATAATAATAATTTAAAAACCTTTCAAAATCTAAATCAGCAACCCACAATTAACCCATGAGAAAGAGTGTCGATTGAGCTAGTCAAGTAAGAGGCAAGTAAATAAAATATTACATTGCGTCTCAAAGTAATAAGAAATAGAGGTATATTGTAGTATTAATACATATATATAGCTTAATCAAACGGTAACTGGATGAACACCGGCGGCTAGAAGTCAACCATGTGGCGACTATGGCTAATCAAGATAGGAGGTGTCCATGCCGACTTGGTGAGGTTATCTCTCGCTCTCACACCCTCAAACTCAGGAAGGCTAGGCCAAACATGTGGCGACTATGGCTAATCAAGGTATGAGGGTCCATGCCCACTTGGTGAGGTTATCTCTCGCTTTCAACACCCTCAAACTCAGTACTCAACTGTGAAGCGCGGAGTTTCGCACAGCACAAATTTCTCTTTATTCCTACAACACAACAATTAAACAAATGGCAGCTCAGAGGTAATTAGACGTGTCTGCAGAAGGCAGCTCAGAGGTCTAATCACGTGTCTCCATAACATGTGGCAGCTCAGAGGTAATTGAGCGTGTCTGCAGGAGGCAGCTCAGAGGTCTAATTACGTGTCTCCACACCATGTGGCAGCTCAGAGGTTTAATCACGTGTCTCCACAACATGTGGCAGCTCAGAGGTAATTAAACGTATCTCCACAACAAGCAAATAAACCGGCGACCACTCAGTGAGTATGGGTCTCAGCCTTAAAACAATACACAAATAAACCGGTGACCAGTCAGTGACTATGGGTCTCAGCCTTAAACAATACACAAATAAACCGGCGAGCAGCCAGAGTCCATTTGCTCTCAGCACAAAACAATAAATAAATAAATAATGCATCAAAATAACATGCACGGTTAGAAAGTACACATACACAGTTACATTACTGCTAGTGAGCTGAGGTCTATATAAATAAATAAACAAATACATCGAAATAACATGAACAGTTAGAAAGTACACATACGCAGTTACATTACTGCTAGTGAACTGAGGTCTGTATAAATAAATAAACAAATACATCGAAATAACATGCACAGTTAGAAAGTACACATACACAGATACATTACGGCTAATGAACTGAGTACTGTATAAATAAATATGAGAACAGGGAGGAAACGTGTCGACAACAAGCTGTAAATAAAACGTATAAGCAGTTGCAAATTAGGAGCAACACATAATTCAAGAACAATAAGTAAAATGCATTAACCACATTAATAAAACTTACTTACTGCTAGTAAATAGAACCTCAGACCTATTGGTACGCTAACAGCGTACTCCTTTATCACAAACTTTGATACACCCACTGGCTTCGAGGTTCACTACTAAACTACTTTGTTATAACTGCACTAGGGCACGTCCACTTGGTTGAACAAATGATCTACAACTGCCTCGACTGTACGTCTCCTCTGAACAAAAAGCCCGATAAGAAATTATTGCATACAGCTTCTTTGTTCTAATAAGAACGAGGCCGTTTATGTTATAATCGGTCATGTAAGCACACAAAAAGGAAAAAAGAAACCCGACTCACGCCATCCCCTTACACATACAGATAAGTCCAGGATGCTTCGAACACGACAGGGATTGGGACGAATATACGAGTGACCGACAACTCGCTTCAGTTCGAAATTTGTACATAAGGAGAAGGGCGGCTGTGGCCACTGGCCACTCACTGCTCAGCAGTCGGCTCGGCAGACTGTCTGTTTGTAATATCGCATTACCCATTGGGATGTAGAACTCATGCGTGAAAGAAATTTGATTTACGTATTCTGGACCAACGTTTCGAAATTTTTCTAACTTCAATAATTCATCCTAGATAGGATTAATTATTGTAATTTAAAAAAAATCTCAAAACACATAAATATTTCCATTGTTTGTTTTTTCGCAACAAAAATGTGATTCTACAACATGAAATTTTTTATATTCTGCATGATAATAGGATATTAGTGCTGATTCGATTTAAAATTCAACTGTTCAAATTGCTCCTTGTTTTTCGGATATCATTATTTGTTAAATCTATTCCATATGTTTTATTTCTTATTTCTTATCTCTTATTTTTTTCATTGTGTTTAGGCCTTAATAAAAATTATTATAAAAGAATCCAAACAAGGAACAGTAGACGCGAGAGCCATCGGCTACAGCGCGGAGATCCGCGATTCCCACCATTGTGTCCGCTTGCCTACAACGGGCACAAGTAAATCGCGCAACCTAATACCCATGTTCGAACCTCCTCGGTCTTTTCTGTTTATTAATTAAATATGTATTGTAGTGTACCGGGACACTTAGTGAAGAGCAAAGTTCACTACAGGGACATTATAGTCTAAGAGCCAGTGACATTTTTCGGTGATGATTTAGTTAAGGCCTATTTTTTGAGAGGATGTTCAGGGGGGCATAACTAAGTGTCATCCGCGAGGATTAACCCTGATTTCAGTCACAGAGAAAGGCAGAACGCCCCCAACGTGTAAAAAAAACTGCATCTTTTTATTATTTAGTTAAGGCTGAAATTTTCTCCAGCAGTCCTCTGATAGCCTTCAATCATCGATATAATATTTGCAGAACGATTGGCCAGTCATAAGGGGGTGGCAGATCACCCCCAACATGTCGTGTGAACGATGAACTTTTTATTACTTAGTTAAGCTTCATCATTTAGTATGTTGTTGTGACAACTATTTCAAGTGTAAATGCCAATTTGCGGAACAAAATGGCGGTATTAACACCCTGGCAGAACGATTTTAATTTGTAAATTTTTTTTACTTTCAGCCGGATATATCTTTGGAACTATGCAACATACGAGAAAGTTGTATACTTGTTTTTTGTAGGAAATTTAATTCTCTACAAAAAAGGTCCTTCGATTTTTTCGTGTATCTCCTATAGTTTCTGGGATATACTGAAAATAAAAATAATTTGCAAAAATTTTTTACGTTCAGACGCAAATATCTTTGGAACTATGCTAGATACGAGAATACGACTTAAAACACTTTTTGTAGGAAATTTAATTCTCTACAGAAAAGGTCTTTTGCCATTTTCGTGTATCTCCTTCAGTTTATTATATACAGGGTGTCCACTTTCTCAATGGGATTGTATGGGTAACTTCTAACCGTAAGAGATAGAAGGTCGGTTAAATTAGAGAAAAGGTTTGAATTTTTAAGCTTGTTCAGGTGCCTTTTTCAGATTTGAAAATTGTTCAATAGTTTCATAGATATCCTGAAAATGGTGTAAATCGCCATTTTTAATTATTGCCAATAACACGTAAATGATAAGGCTTAGGAAAATTTTTTTTTGCAGAAAGTTGAATGGTGTTCAGCTGCCTATTTGAAATCTCAAATTTGCATTTTTATCGTTTCAACTGTAGGCGCCGCGACACCCAACTATTGTTGTTCTTATGGACGCCTGACTTTTTTTTAAGGAAATTGGTTTGGCATCATCTTGTTACAAAGTCTAACCAAATTTTTTGATAAATGGGTCTGCACTAGTGTTATTATCACTTACTCGTAGGTACAGCAAAGTAGGCCATGAGAAACAATGAACTGTTCTAGAAGTGTCATCGCTAGTAGATCTGTCAAATTATCTTGTTTAAAATTTGCCTTGGTTACATTATTCAATAATAAAATAAATGCAAAATAGTTTAAAAAAGAAAAACAAAGATAGGGCGTCGCGGCGCTTACAGTTTAATAATAAATAATAATAAATACACACATACACACATCCAATATCCGTGTATAATGAAAAAAACCCTCTCACAGTATTTTCCATTGCCTCGACCGGGATTCGAACCCGGGACTTTTGGGTGAGAGGCAGGTACTCTACCATCTCTACCATCAGTTATATAAGATAGAGAGGAGAGGAGAGGAGAGGATAAAAATATAAATTTAATGATTTTAAATAGGTACCTAACTGAACATCATTTAACTTTCATTTAAATTTAGTTTTTCTAATTTTATCATTTGCGTGTTATTGGCAATAATTAAAAATGGCGATTTGCACTATTTTCAGGATATCTCTGAAACTATTAAACATTTTTAAAATTTGTAAAAGGCACCTTAACAAGCTTTAAAATGTACAATTTTTCTCTAATTTAACCGATCTTCTATCTCTTTTGGTTTAGGAGTTACCCATACAATCCCATTAAAAAAGTGGACACCTATACTGAAAATAAAAATTTGCAAAAATTTTTTAAGTTCAGACGCAAAAATCTTTGGAACATTTCTTACTTTCAGACGCAAATATCTTTGGAACTATGCTAGATGCGAGAATACGACTCGAAACACTTTTTGTAGGAAATTCTCTACAAAAAAGGTCTTTTGATATTTTCGTGTATCTCCTTTGGTTTCTGAGATATACTGAAAATAAAGAATTATCTTGAAGCATTTTGAGCAGTTGTTAAAATAAATAAGAAAATCTTGGTTTGATCTGGCTCTTAAATTTTGTTTTGACGAGAAAAGGAAAAAATTAGTCCACTTACTCCACTTATCTAATCATTTTAGAGCATGCATTTGAATATTAAAATGAATTTATCTCGAAAACGGTGCCTCCGATCGAAGTTGCACAAGAGGGCATTTTCTTTGTAAAAAACTCTGACAATTTACAATTTGAAGTCAAAATTCAAAAAAATTTACAAATAAAAAAGTTGCGGTAATTTTTACCCCCCACCCTTACAGCTTGACCCACCCTTGGTAAAAATTTTGAGATGATATTTACCTCATTTTGTTAGGCTTAGAAAGTTTAGTGGATGTGCAAAATTTCATTAGTTTAACTTGAACAGTTTCGGAGATAATAAATAAAAACCGTCTGCAGGGGCCCACATTTAGGGGCCTTAGGAAGCATTTTGGTATAGAGGTAAGTTTGGTCCAATCGATTTATTTTGACCTCGGGAATATGTGATTTCTTTTTGTACCATTATTTCCGGGACACCCTATATAAATAATTGTTAAATACAAAGCCGATTGTGAAATTGAAAAATAACTGACTAAACAGTAATAAAATTTGCATGTATTTATAATTCAAGGTCCTTATTTACTGGACTACATACCTACCCATAATTCACCTGCTTATACCTTTATTTTATTAGTTCTGCCATCTATTCAATTTAAATGACATCTATTCAAATTAGATTTCGTTTTTACTTACCTTCTAAAAGAACATTATTATTCCTTTTCTAACATGCTCTCTCTATCTGCGAACTAAATGTTTTACATGGGAAGTGATATAGAATGTAGATATACATTGATAGATACCTAGCATACCTATAGAAATTTATTTTTTTTATGATCCTGAACAAAGCAATCAAGACATAATATTGGGATATTGGGATATTGGGATGATTTATAATCAATTATATAATTTTATCAATTTTAAGATGTAAATATGTTTCTAGATTACATATTCAGCTCTATTCTGTAAACATTGAAATCGACGTCAACATAGACATTATGACGTAAAAGTGATATTTGACAGTAAACTCAACAACAAGTCAACTTTGGTTATTCTGTAACTATAAGGGAATTCAAACCACGTGACTATCAATATGGCGTCGAGGCAAACATACACGTTTGTTATGTATGTCATAATTGTTGGATTCCTTCCTGTATAAATATGTCCTGTCTAAAAAGTAGATAGATAAGTTTTTTGTATTGTTATTTGCCTGCGTACTTGCAGTACGGCAATAATTAGTATGTATTCAGATATATATGTGTGTACCTCGGTTCTACAGTATTGTGTTATAATAAAAGGTGTAAAAGTTACATGTTTATATTTCTCTACCCTATGTACATACATAACAAATGGCGACGAGTGGTGTTTAAGAACCCAAGTGCGAGTGAGACATAACTGTTTTTATTACTTTTTGTAGTTTTTGTCACTGAATTAAAAACGCGGTCAAGATATCAAACTATATTTTACCGCTTGGAAGTAACAAAATGACTGAGCAGCAAATATATTGTCCATTGGCGACAATAGAGAAGTTCGAACCCAAAAGAGGTGATTTTACCATTTTCAAAGAAAGACTTAATCAAAGTTTTATTGCTTATAATATTACGATCATGGAACGAAAAAGAGCGATACTATTGAATTCGCTAAATGAAGAGTGTTATGTAATTGTTAGAAGTCTCTGTGTACCAGATTCACCACAAACAAAAACATTCGATCAGTTAATAACAATTTTGACGGATTATTTCTCACCAGTAGCGTCAATTTTCGGTGAACGGCAAAAATTCTATCACGCTGTAAAAAGTGATAATGAAAGTATTTCGGAATGGTCAGCAAGGGTAAAACAACTAGCAGCAAATTGTAAATTTGGAGCAGAATTAACAGTACTTTTACGTGATATTTTTACAATTGGGGTTGATACCTCCCAAATTAAAGATCGCCTCTTTGAAGAAGATCCAGCATCAGAAGCCACAACTTTATCAAAAATGGTAAAAATTGCAAAAAATCGGGAGTCAGCGATTAGTGAGCAACATTCTAGGGAGAAATTAAGTGTTAGTGTAGAAGTGAAAACCGAGGCAGCTGAGGTGAATTTCAATCGGCAGCGGACACTAGCAGGTTCACGGACTAAATCGAACAATTTCAGCCAGGCAGCAGGATGCTCAACTCAGAACCAGGTTAGTGGACGTTATGCAGTAAGAAATCAATCGCAACAAAATCAAAGTAAGTGCTTAGTTTGTGGACGTCGTAACCATAGTTCAAATGAGTGTTCATATCGAAATTGCACCTGTTTTAAGTGTGGAAAAAAAGGTCATTTGTCACCTATGTGTAATAGTTCACGGCCACATAATTTTTTAACACAAAATGAATTACAAAGCGGCGATGAAGCCGAAGATTTTTCAATGTTTAATTTACGAAGTATTGAATTAGATAATTATGGCAATGTCAAACCCACATATGTTAAATTATTAGTTGAAAATATACCAATGGTATTTGAGGCCGATTCTGGTTTCGCGCATGCTGCTATTTCTGAAAAATTGTATTTGAAACATTTTATAAAGTTTAAGCTTTTCGATAATGATCTCTCTCTGAAAGATTATGTGGGAATAACATTTAAACCTATAGGTTATTTAAAATTAAGTGTATGGTATGAGAAAAATTGTTATTTGTTAAAGATTTATGTAATAAAAAATGGTGGTCCTCCACTTATAGGTAGAAATGGACTAAATATGCTAAAATTAGGTATTAGTAGAATTAATTATGTAGAAAAAATGTACACATAGATTCTTCTGCCAATATCCAAGAGTTAATTGAAAATTATCGGGAAATTTTTGATAACAGTCTTGGAACATTCAACAAATTTAAGGTGCCATTAAAACTTAAAGAGGGCGCAACGCCGAAATTTTTTAAGGCAAGGAAAGTTCCCTTTGCATTAAAACCGAAAATAGAACATGAAATTCAACGTTTGATTGATAATAATGTTTTAGTTCCGGTTGAATATTCTGAATGGGCCACGCCCATTGTACCTGTATTTAAGCCAAATGGTAGTATCAGAATATGTGGCGATTTCAAAGTCACAATTAATCCTCACTTGGAGGTACAGCAGTATCCCTTACCTAGAATAGAATATTTGTTTTCCCAATTGCAAGGAGGAGACAAATAATCAAAAATAGATTTATCGGAGGCCTATCAACAAGTTCTGTTGACAGAAGAAAGTAGGGAATTAGTGACTATCTCCACTCACAAAGGATTTTTTGCGTATACTCGACTTCCATATGGTATTACCAGCGCACCATCTATTTTTCAAAAAATTATAGAGCAGCTGTTTGTTATACCCGGAGTTGTGATATATCTCGATGATATCCTAATTACGGGAGTAAATGATAAAGAACATATAGAGCGCCTTGAAAAGGTTTTAAGAATTATAAAAGAAGTGGGGTTAAAAGTAAAAAAAGAAAAATGCGTTTTCTTTCAAAATTCTGTTCAATATTTAGGCCATAAAATTGATAAAAACGGGTTGCATACTACGGAAGAAAGAGTTTTAGCAATAAAAAATATTCAAACCCCAAAAACAGTCACGGAATTGAAATATTTTTTGGGCATGGTCAATTTTTATTGTAAATTCATTCCAAATGCATCAATGATTTTGCAGCCTCTTTATAATTTATTAAGAAAAAACACACCGTGGAATTGGTCTGAAAAATGTAAAAATAGCTTTGAACATGTCAAAAAGAAATTAATGTCGTCATCGGTGTTAGCACATTATAATCCGGATTTAAAAATAAAGTTAACGGTGGATGCTTCCCAATTGGGCCTTGGGGCCGTAATTAGTCACATTTACGACGATAACTCAGAGTGACCTATAGCGTATGCGTCCCGACTATTGAATGAAGCTGAATCCAAGTATAGCCAAATTGAAAAAGAAGCTTGCGCAATCGTGTTCGGAGTGCAAAAATTTTTTCAGTACTTGTATGCTAGGAAATTTTTACTATATACAGATCATAAGCCACTTTTGACAATCTTTGGGCCTAAAAAAGGTATACCGGTATTTGCAGCAAATAGGTTACAAAGATGGGCCCACATTCTCTCTGCTTTTGATTACGAAATTCACTATGTGAATTCAAACAAAAATTGTGCAGATTTTTTGTCAAGATTACCGATTGAGGATAATAACCTAACTAATAATAATATATCTTATTTAAATTATAATCAAAATGGTGATAAGATTTCATATTTGTATTACGTAAACGAAAATGATTTTATATGTGATTTTAAACAAATTAAGCGCGAAACAGCGTCTGATCCAATATTGGGCAAGATAATGTTTTATGTGCGAAATGGATGGCCAAACAAAATATTATCACCTCAATATGCTCCATTTTTTAGAAGAAAGAGTCAAATAACGATTGAACAAGGCTGTCTAATGTGGGGATATCGGGTAATTATTCCAAATAAATTCCGAAATTTTATTTTAAGCGAACTTCATTCATCACATATGGGCATTATTAAAATGAAATCACTAGCGCGTTCATATGTTTGGTGGCCATCTATTGATGAACAAATAGAAAAAATTTCCAACGAATGTCAAACTTGTGCAAGATTTGGAAATAATCCCCCCAAAGCTTCACTTGTAGTGTGGAACTGGCCAAAAGACGTTTGGAACAGAATCCACGCTGATTTTTTTGGCCCTACCTTAGGTAAAAATTTTACATTCTATCCACGTCCAAGTGGATAGAATGTTTGGAAGTAAGTAATATTACTGCAACTACCACAATAAATATCCTTAGAAATGTATTTTCGCGATTTGGCTTACCGAAAGAATTATGTACCGATAATGGTCGAACGTTTATTTCAGAACAGTTTCAAAATTTTCTCACAAAAAACGGCATTAAACATTCTATGGGTGCACCATATCACCCTGCCACAAATGGACAGGCAGAAAGTGCCGTTAAAATCATGAAAAAGGCTATTTTAAAAGGTAGGGATGAGGGCGTTAACGATATAAATTTAATAATAAACCGATTCTTATTGCAATATCGAAATACGCCCCATACTACTACTTGTGAGGCACCCGCAAAATTGTTGATGGGTAGACTTTTACGTTCAAAATTAGATCTGCTGTTACCTTCAACTGAGGCCGTGGTCGAGTCAAAACAAACCTGTCAACAAAATTATTATAGACGTAAGCTTGACATCACATTTGTGAAAAATGATAAAGTCTGGGTGCGCGATTACAGAAAAAATACTCCAAACTGGTGCGAGGGAAAAATTGATAGGGTTATTGGCAAAAGGACCTATGTTGTGGACATAGGTAGTGGAATAAAATGGAAAAGGCATAAAAATCAGTTAAAGCAAAATAAAAATGAAAAAGTTTCATATGAAAATTCTTTATCCATAATTCAACGACCGTCGTCAGACAATGTTTCAGAAAATGATAATTCATTGTTGATACCAAGTGAAATTACGGTGCCTGTGCAGAATAGTTCACAAAATTTACAAAATGAAGAAGTCCTAGACAATGATGACATAAACACCGCTCAACCTGAAACTTCTACAGATAATGGCAAAGAAGAACGAGTACTACGAAGAAGGAGTCAGCTTAAGGCCCCTAGTAGATTTCAAATCATATAGTTGCATAAGCTTTATACATTTGGCGGGCTGATGAGCATAAGGGGAAGGTGTTATGTATGTCATAATTGTTGGATTCCTTCCTGTATAAATATGTCCTGTCTAAAAAGTAGATAGATAAGTTTTTTGTATTGTTATTTGCCTGCGTACTTGCAGTACGGCAATAATTAGTATGTATTCAGATATATATGTGTGTACCTCGGTTCTACAGTATTGTGTTATAATAAAGGGTGTAAAAGTTACATGTTTATATTTCTCTACCCTATGTACAGTGTCGTCGCTTTTAAATGATCGCGATATCAACTTAACATGTGGATTTCTAATTCTATCGTAAGTCCAATGTTATAATTAAACAGATAATGAGCAAGTCAATTGTCTTTGCTTTGCTTTTACCTGTTTATTTCTAATCTTGGATTTACGACGGAATCAAAAATCGATTTGTAAAGTTGATGCCGCGATCATTTAATATCGACGATACTGTACATACATAACAAGTCGTTTTATCTGTTGTCTTGATTACACTTCCGGAATTTAGTAAAATTAAACACGTGTTTGCCCTGGACGCCATATTGAATATGAAATTTGACAGGTCGTTGAATTGCCAAATTGACGTTGACTATAAACTTGACTTCAAGTCAACTGACCTTGAAGATATCAACGTCGAGTTTTTTTGCTATTATTGGTTAATGAATCGCAAAAATTGTCAATATTGATAAGGCAATCCATTTGTCAACCTGAAATCAGGTCAATAATTGACAAATGTTAATAGTTATACAGGGTGTTCCACTTAAGTCGGATTCTTCCATAGCTCTCTTATTATAAATTTAAGAGAAAAATGTTTCCATTTAAAATAACGAAGTTGTATAGCGTCCAGGTGAAATGGAACATCCTGTGTATTCAAAACTATCTTCTGTATATACACCGCATAATTCAGCGTAACTTTTATTTGAAACATATTTCTCTTAAATTTATAATAAGAGAGCTATGGAAGAATCCGACTTAAGTGGAACACCCTGTAGAATGATGATACAATGAATAAGAGGTAAGATATCGCGCAGCTCGTGACGTCACCCCGAGCATTAGGATGCCATTAAATGCCTAGCTACATTTTCGAAAACGCGGCAATAGATTTAAAAAGCTACTCACAGTGACGTCATGCACAAACCGGACGAAATTTGAACGCCTTGATATCATATCTTGTATTATTGTATCATGATGTCACACAATATAAGATGATTATTTTACTGTAAATAGTGTAATGTAAATACTGTATGAGGGGACATTGACTAACAGAAACAGAAACTAAACCTCAGGCACATAATCGATATTTTATTACTGTTTAGTCAGTAATTTTTCAATTTCACAAATGGCCTTGTATTTAATAATGATATATATGAACGTCCCTGTTGTTAACTTTACTCTTCACTAAATGTCCCGGTACACAGCAATACATTTTTAAACCGTTAATATGTCAATGTTCTGAAAAAACAATACGATTAACGATTAATCTAGAAACGTTTACATTACAAGAAATCAAATTTTACTACAACTTAGGTATAGTTAATCATAAGTAATGGGTGAACAATTACTATAGTAATTAAGCATCTGATTGCAGTAAATAAGGACCTTGAATAAACACAAATGATTTTTTTTTACTACTAACCTGAGAAATCACCATTATTTACTCCATTGCTTTAATGAGAAGTGGGTAGTACCTATTTCTATCCCTAGTAAAAAATTATAATAAAAAACCACCTAAATAAATAACGAAAAATTTTCTATAGGTATTTTTAATGAAATGAATAGAAACTTCCATCTCACTGTCACTAAGATTTTCACCAATTTTACAATTATTTTATTCACACGTTTTACGTAGAACTTAATAGCGTACATTTTCTGAAATATTACATTTCCTATATTTCATTAGTTTCATTTTGTCAGTTTGACAGCTAAACGCCCAGACTACTTAATATTTCGAAATATTTCAAAATAAGTGGGCAATAACTAATATCAAAATCTAATCAAATCAATTATGGTAATATATCAACGTTAGTAGTAAAAAAAATTCTACATATACTTCGGTTGAGAAGGCCATTATTGACCTCGCATATTTTATCCTCCGGCGCTACGCGCCTCAGCCTAGGATACCTATAAAAGTGCTCGGTAAATAATACCTTACTTCTCAACCTAGGTATACAATATATTATTATTACTGTTTAGACAGTAACTGTTCAGTTTCACAAACGGCCGTGTATTTAATATGAATGTCCTTGTGTTGGTAGAATAATATAAGAACTTATTAGTTTATCTACTTATACTACTTACTATATTGATATGGTTACATGTTGATTATAAAACAAAATTAGTTCAATAAATATATTTTTATCTTGACACACATCTTTTGAATTAGATAGATTTCCATCAGGTTATGGGCCCAGGGCTACGTATTTGAATTTAACAAATTGGAATCAGTATCTGAAGATGTCTAGTAGTGCAAGTTATAATTTCCCTCAGTTAGAAAGGTTAATAGGAAGAGAAAATTTTGTAACATGGAAGTTTGCTATGAAAACATATCTTGAATACGAAGATTTATGGGAATGTATAGAAGGAGATATCAATGATGAAAAACGAGATAAAAAGGCTAGAGCAAAAATAATTTTATCAGTGGATCCGATAGTTTATGTTCACATTCAGGACACAAAAACTAGTAAGGAGGCCTGGGAAAAGTTAAACAATACCTTTGAAGATTCTGGATTAACTCGCAAAGTTGGATTACTTCGAACGTTAATAACTACTCAAATGGAAAATTGTAAATCAGTTGAAGAATATATAAATATTATTATTACAACTACATAAATTAAATGGCATTGGTTTCCAAGTTAACGATGAGTGGATTGGAGCACTTCTATTAGCTGGCCTTTCAGATGAATATCGACCAATGATAATGGGTATTGAAAATTCAAGTACTAAAATTACTGGAGATTCAATTAAAATGTAGCTACTTCAAGATGTGAAATCTAATCACTGCGGAAAGAAAATAAATTTTGAAGGCGCATATTATTCTGGCAAAAATTTTAATAATGGAAATAAACATAGTTACTATAAGAAATTCAAGCAAAAAGGTCCACGTTGCTATTGGACACAAGTCAAACGAATGTCAAAAAGACAAGAATCAAAAATGAAAACCAGATATGATGCAAAAGCTTTTTATACACTATTATCAACATGAAATGTGGGAGCAGATGAATGGTACATTGATTCCGGTGCTACAGCTCACATGACCATGAGAGAAGATTGGTTGGAGAAAAGCAAAAAGTCAGAATTGAAAAATGAAATAGTCGTAGCAAATAATGCACGGTTACCTGTTGCTGGAATTGGAAATATTTCACTTCAGGTACATGCTCATGAAGATTTAGACACCGTTGAAGTCCAAGATGTTTTATATGTCCCAAATCTTGCTACAAATTTGTTGTCAGTTAGTCAGATCACTCAACATGGACATTGTGTTACATTTAATTCTAATGGTTGTAAAATTATTGACAAAAATGGAAATTTATTGGCAACGGGAAGTATGAAAAATAACATGTATCGCTTAGACTGTCCTGAACTAGCAGCAAACCTATCAGTTTCATCCGAAAATAATGACAGTATTATTTGGCATCGTCGTCTTGGACATTTGAATTCAGAAAATATGAAATTATTGCGAAATGGATATGTTACAGGAATAAACTTCAAAGGAAATAGCAAAGAGTCTTGTATTTCTTGCATCAAAGGAAAACAACATCGGTTATCCTTCAATAACTCATTAAAACGTGCAACTAAAGTACTGGAACTGATTCATTCTGATTTGTGTGGTCCGATGGAAGTTAATTCTATTGGAGGATCCAGATATTTTCTCACTCTGATTGACGATTTTTCAAGGAAAGTTTTTGTTTACTTTCTCGAATCAAAAAGTCAAGTTAAAGAAACTTTTGAAGATTTCAAGATTTTTGTTGAAAATCAGACAGGCAACAAAATCAAAATTTTGAGATCAGACAACGGATCAGAGTACACAAACAGAGGATTAGTGAACATTTTGCAAAAATCAGGTATTAAACATGAAACTGTTATGTGCCCACTGAGGATTAAATTATTACAGCCACATCATGGTGGGGGGGTGTACTAAACCCCCATACAAAAATTTTAAACAAAAAGTACAGGAGACTTCAGTTATAGGGATTTTAAGAAAAATTTTATTTAATTTTTATCACGTGACAGGGGCCTTTTGAAATTATTTACGTTTAAAACCTTCTAGAACAAATTTTCGTTCTGACTTTTACTATAAAAGAAAAACCAAATTTTGGGAATATTGAGTTCCCGTCGAGCATTCATAACATCAACGTCGGTTCTTCTCCAGAAACTAACTCGTCACCATTAAGCGTCGGCGTCGTTTAGCTTTGAACCTTCATACGTGTGTCATCCATCGCGAGTGCTTACCTTGTGCGTGTGTGTCTGCTGTGAAGTGTTTTTAATCTTAATCCAATACAACTCATACGTGTAATAACCAACGCGAGTGCTAACCTTGTGCGTGTGTGTTCGCTGTGAACTGCTTCTTACAAACTCGTCACCATTAAGCGTCGGCGTCGTTTAGCTTTGAACATTCATACGTGTATCATCATCTCGAGTGCTTACCTTGTGCTTGTGTGTTCGCTGTGAAGGGTATACAACATAACCCTACTTTAACTTATTCGTGTGTAACCCATCGCGAGTGTGAGGTGTTTATAACCTACCACTACACTTTACGAACCTTTCTATATATATACTCGTATTGACCGTGTGTGTCCGTAGTCAGGAATTTTTCTACATATACGCGCATTGACCGTGTGTGTCCGTAGTCAAGACTTTTTCAATAAATACTCGTATTGGACGTGTGTGTCCGCTGCCGAGGATTTTTTCGAACTTTCAACAAGTACTACTGTGTATCTAGTGCGTGCTTCTTTAAACCAATACTTACGTCGTGTTAAGCCCTAGTGAGTCTTCTGTAACGCTCAGGATTATCAAAGCGAGACGTAACCTTACTCCAAGAGGGTAAGAGAACTATTTATTGGTTGTTGAATTAGAACATTGACATTGCCGCCTGGCATAAACTGTATCGCGATTGACTGATACTGTTACATTGGCTACTTATAGAATCAAAGAGCATTTATTTTATATTGTTAATGACTTATTGTATTAAACTGTTTATGTTGATGTGATGTGTAACTGAAGTAACCCGTCCAACTTTCAGGTGGTCAAGGCCAAATATACTAACATCAAACAGAGCTAGGAATTTATTCCAATATTTTTTACTAGTCCAGTCATTAATGGTGAACCCTTCCGGTTACACCGGTTGCAATTCATATAAAGCTCAAGTGCCAGTGCTATCATTTTTTAAGTTCACCTTAGACCTTCATTATAAGGTAAGTGCAAGTACTATAACTCCTTTGTTGATTAAGCAACACACCCTGAGATCAATCACATTAAGTACGACCCGGGATCGAGATCTAGTTAACACGCTGCCACTGGCGCCCAACAACTTTTTTTTAATATACAAATTTGTGGTGGTCACTTAACTAACCCCAGCCAGTATCCAGGCACCTTCGGGGAATTTTTCCAAACACTTTCAAATCTCGTACCCCTAAGGCGTTGTCATGGCGAGCCCAACTAGGGGCCTTGCTGAATAAAGAGTTATTCAACGAATCAAAAGCTACAACAAAAAAGAGTTACTTGCACTTTTAACTTCAAAGACTAAAACTCGACTGTCAAACGTTACGGTGCGCGTAGAACGTGTGCGTCAACCCGAAGAAGCGGTGCGTCGGCCGATTAGGAATGACTGATCCCACGTATCGACCAATCAGCGGTGACCAACTTTTTATGAGCGACACTTCAACGAGCAGTTCCGAGTGTTCAACGATTACTTATTTTGACGATAAACAAACAACGAACGTCGGCCACATCCACGGACCATCTCGTGTCAGCTGGGACGCCGATTATATCAACTGTATACAACCAACACATCCCAACACGGACAACATGGATTTATCTCGCATTTCTGTGTGCCCTCCGAGTCCAGGGATGACGCCCATTGTTCCAGAACGTCTTATCGACCGGCTGGATACAGAACCAATGCAAAATATTATGACGCAACATGTGCGTTCACTGGTGGAAGATGTACCAAACGTCAATCCTGATCAAACTAATGCGGTACCAACACCGATAATACGTCCCCGAGCTCAGGAAGTACCCATCATGGATGCGCCTGTGCCGCAATTTGAAGCCTTTTTCCGGCAAATGGCCGAGACAATGGCAAATACATTCAAGCAAACAATGGCAAACACTGCACAACCAGTCAGCCGACATGACCGTCTGTTAAGCGCCCCAACTTTTTCAGGACTGGACCATGAAGACCCAGAAGGGTTTATTCAACAAACAGAGGAATATTTTGCTCGGCAGAATATAAAAGAAGATCGCGACAAGCTGGCAGTAATCTCGGATTTACTACGTGGCGCGGCTAAAAAATGGCACGAGCCTTACAAAACCATTTTACCCAGTTTTCGCGCCTTTGAGGAAAGGTTCTTGAATAATTTCAATTCAGTATCGCGTATCACACGCGTAATGACGGTACTGTACGGTTCGAAGCAGACTAAGGATGAACCCGTAGGCGTGTTCATTACAAAAAAAGCCAATTTGTTTCAACGAGTCGACCCCTACAAGCCTGAGGTATTACAGCTCGAAGTCATTTTGGATCAGCTGCTTCCAGACATTCGTTCGCGTCTGCGTGGGCATCAACTGCGCAGTCTGGACGAATTAACCAGCATAGCCACATTGATTGAAGCTGACCTCAGCGAAGTGGATGTCACTAAGACATTCCGCTCAACAAAACCAGCGACAGATCCCCCAGCTAGAAATATGGTCACCAATAGGAACACTACTGGACCCCCATCTCCGTGCAGGTATTGCCCCGGAGAACAGTGGCATTTCTACAAGGACTGTCCTACAAGGTAACAACGCTATTCCCAAGGGAATCAGCGAAATGCTAATCCAAATTACAATGTATCGGGAAACTCCGAAGGGGCCCGGGGAGCCACAGCCTCCTTACCTCCCCCAAACGGCCCGAACACAGCTCCCAGTCAGCATTAAACGAGTCTTCCCCCCTTGGGAGGGAGAACTCGGAACCAGTTGGATCCACACCCCCTTTGCTCGGATCGCCAGCCACTAGGGAAACGCTCTACGTCGAACCTGCGATGATTCATCAATGCGGAATGGAGTCAGCAACCCAGCCACTGCCTAAGCAGTCCGTTGCACCCATCTACCCGTTGTTAGGATTGCCAGCTACTAGAGACACACTCTACGTCGGACCTGTGACGACTCCACAAGGCGGAATGGACTCAACATCCACACACCCTTTGCTCGGATCGCCAGCCACTAGGGAAACGCTCTACGTCGAACCTGCGATGATTCATCAATGCGGAATGGAGTCAGCAACCCAGTCACTGCCTAAGCAGTCAGTTGCACCCATCTACCCGTTGTTAGGATTGCCAGCTACTAGAGACACACTCTACGTCGGACCTGCGACGACTCCACAAGGCGGAATGGACTCAACTTCCACAATTACTAGCTTGGACCCTGTTGCTTTAACTCACCCGTTGCTTGGGTCACCAGCCAATGAAGACACACTCCACGTCGGACCAACGGCGATTCCACGATGCGGAATGGAGCCAGCAACCCAGCCACTGCCTAAGCAGTCCGTTGCATCCATTTACCCGTTGCTCGGAATACCCGCCACTGGAGAAACGCTTCATATGGAACCTGCGATGATTCAACAATGCGGAGGGGAATACGCAACTAGGCCACTGCCTAGAATAACCATAAGTATTGCTGGCCACGAGTGTCAAGCACTCATCGACACCGGCGCTACTGGTAATATAATCCGATCAAGCCTAGTGCACATGGTCATCAATGACAGAGCTCATCCGACTATCACACTAGCCAACGGAGACAAAATATTATCAGTAGGAGAAACGGAGCTAGCAGTAACAATTCAAGGTGTTTCAACAACACATAAGTTTTTCGCACTACCCAATCTAAGCGAGGAGGTCATGCTTGGCGGCCCATTTTTACAGCAGGAAAATGTCATCATTGACTATGCTCGACAATGTATATATTTTGGACGACAACAACGACTGACCGCGTATTGGAATCAGGCTGTGCCGAAAACCGAACTACCACAAGAACTACATCCCGAATTGGAGATCCCAGTCGAATACGCCAGTGAACTAAAACCTTTATTTCACGAATTCGCAGATCTATTCGCGGAAGTTCCCACTCAAGCTACAACTATCACGACCACACATCGGATAGTTCTCAGGGACAACGCTCCCATTATAAATATTCGTCCATACCCGATGTCGCCGGAAAAGAAGCGCATTCTATACGACCAGGTGCAAGAGATGCTCCAGGCCGGAGTGATTGTGCCTTCCACATCGGCGTACTCATCGCCACCAGTTTTGATCGAACGGCCGGGAAAGAAGCCGCGCTTCTGTATTGACTTCCGTCGTTTGAACGAAATAACACTTGATGAATCTTCTGTCCTGCCAAAAATCCACGAGGCCTTGAAGAATCTTGGAGAGGCAAGGATCTTCACGGTTTTGGACTTGCGAAGTGGTTACTGGCAAATACCGATGGAAGAGGAGTCAAGAAAATATACCGCGTTTTCTACACCGGACGGAGCAGCTTATGAATTCAGGGTGATGCCTTTTGGACTCAAAACGGCACCATCAACTTTTCAGAAGCTGATGACAAAAGATGTGCTTACTGGATACCTTCACCATTTTTGCCAGGTGTACCTAGACGACATTTTGGTTTATAGTAACAATTTGGAGGAACATGTATGCCATCTGAAACTTGTGTTTGAGAGGCTAAGAATCCATACCTTACAAGTCTCGCCAGAGAAGTGCCAGATCGCGAAACCGGAACTGGACTACTTGGGACATCGTATAGTAAATTGGACAACCACGCCTCAAGCCAAACATGTATTAGCCATTAAAGATTATCCGGCTCCAACAACAAAACGTCAACTCCAGTCATTTTTGGGACTGTGTAATTGGGTACGAGAGTACGTCCCAAATGTTGCACAGATTACACAGCCATTAACCCACTTACTGACGAAGGATACTCGTTTCATATGGACGCCTGAAACTGATGACGCTTTCGAGAAATTAAAGACAGCCATAGGACAACCGCTCTCCTTGCACCGACCCGATTTTAAGAGAAGGTTCATACTCCAAACCGATGCCTCCATGTTAGGCCTTGCAGGAGTTTTATATCAAATTGGTGATCAAGGCGAGAAGAGGATCATCTCCTATTCGAGTTCGTCGTTAACGAAAGCTGAATCACGTTATCACGTAAATGAGCTTGAATGCCTCAGCGTGATGACCTACTTAAAAAAATATAGTCTATACTTAATAGATCAGCCATTTACTATCGTCACAGATAGCCGCGCGCTATTATGGCTCAGCCGGTTTAAGGACACCAAGGCTAAACTAACTCGGTGGGCCTTATTACTTCAAGAATATGCCTACACGGTAGAGCACTGCGCCGGTAAAGAAAATTTATTAGCTGACTATTTGAGTCGCCATCCACAAGATGACGAAATACGAGAACCACCCGATGAAGATCGGCTACTTATGCCCAAATTTACACCAACTCTGAAGGTGAATGCTGTAACTCACGCAGCCTTAATGCAAGATGTATCCCGTGCACAAGGGCGTTCACGGCAGATACGATCCAATCTTGACAGATGGGAGCGGATTCGAGATGCAGAGCAAGAACCCGAAGAGGAGGAAGAGCAAGCGTTCTACGCTCATTATCTGGTACAAGACGACCTATTATGGAGGACAACTAACGAGGGAAAACGCCTTGTGGTCCCCAAAAATGCCATAACAGAAGTCATTAACCACTACCATGTTCGTGAAGCAGCTGCTCACCCAGGCATAACCGAAACTCTTAGACAAATCAAGCGGGGTTATTATTGGAAGGGCATGGATAACCATGTCCGGAAACAACTCCGGGAATGCTTGGTTTGTAAGACAGTAAAGGGGAGGCAATTGCAGCCGCATGCCCCTTTTTGAGCAACATCGCCGCAACATGCATTCGAAGTACTCAGTATCGACATTCTGGGGCCCTACCAGGAAACCCATCAACGAAAAAATCGTTATGTCATCATGGTGGAAGACATATTGACTCGGTGGACAGAAGCCTCTGTATACCCCGCAGTTAACGGACCAACGGTGGTTGGATTCTTGGAGAACTTAACAGCACGATATGGTACCCCCAGAAAGATTTTATCCGATAATGGTGGTCATTTTAAAAGCAGAGAATATGTACTCTGGTGTGCCGAACAGGGAATCAGCATACAGTACGTAGCTGCTTACCATCAACGGGCAAATCCTGTTGAACGCAAAGTACAAGATTTAAAAAAGGTGATGAAAACTTTGTTATTAAATAAACCTCCCAACACTTGGGACTTGTACGTGGCACCGGCCCTAAAAGTGATTAGGAACCGGCAAAATGCCGCTACAAAACAGACACCAGCTTGCCTGATGTTTGGCTTCGAACCCCCAGCGCCTGGCGACTGGGATACACCAGCATACTTAGCCGAGCGCGAACGTTTAGCTGGAATCTCCCCACAGGATCGCCTGGAACAGGCTCGACGAACCCAAACAGGCTATCAAGAGCGATATGCCCCACGAGACAAAGCGACCCCAATTCAATTTCGAGAACATGACCAAGTCATGGTGAAAAACCTTCGACCTCACAAAAACACTTTTGAACCAGCGTGGCAAGGGCCGCACCCAGTCGTTCGTAAAGTCTCTGACGAGATTTATACAGTGCAAAAGGGACGACATCGCACAGATGTACATGTGGACCACTTAAGACCTGCACCAAAGGTTCCAGAGAGGGATATTCATCATGAGACTGAAACCAGTTCCCCAGACACATCGTCTGATGAGGATCTTCCGTTACCGGAACCTCCTTCAAGCCCAATTCCAACATTGGCATCCCCCATTACAAGCCCAATTCCAACATTGGCATCCCCCATTACAAGCCCAATTCCAACATTGGCATCCCCCATTACAAGCCCAATTCCAACATTGGCATCCCCCATTACAAGCCCAATTCCAACATTGGCATCCCCCATTACAAGCCCAATTCCAACATTGGCATCCCCCATTACAAGCCCAATTCCAACATTGGCATCCCCCATTACAAGCCCAATTCCAACATTGGCATCCCCCATTACAAGCCCAATTTCAAAATTGGCATTACCCCTTAGAAAACCTCGCCTAGACCGAGTAACAACACGACCTGGCTCAACTTCAGAGTCAGGAACCGTAGAGTCACAATCAGAGTCATTACGTCCACTACTAAGGGAAGTAGCGCGATGTCGTCCTCAACCACAATCCGCGAGCCAAACACTTAAGTCTGGTTCGTCGGCACCTAGTCAGCCACAATCCGAGAGCCAAACACATAAGTCTGGTTCGTCGGCACCTAGTCAGCCACAATCCGAGAGCCAAACACGTATGTCTGGTTCGTCGGCACCTAGTCAGCCACAATCCGAAAGCCAATCGCTTAAGCCTGGTTTGTCGGCAACTAGTCAGCAACAGATGTCAGTTCCAGCACGAATGCCTATTCGGCGAAAACGACGTACTAGGATTGTCATCAAATCATCGGACTCCGAATAGTCCCCATATAATGTCGGTTACGCTAATGTCCAAATGAAATAACCGCGAGTTCTCATATTTAGTAGGGCTGACATTCTTATATAATCATTATATAGTTTAGTTCACATATTTAGTAGGGTTTAAATTTTTTTTAGATCCGACCTAGAATAAGCTAATCTTAAGTTTTCTTATATATTACTTTTTAAGCTCATCGATTTCTATCCAACAGCCAAGGATAGCAAACGTCATCGCCAAAAGCCAATCTCGGTGGGGGGGTGTTATGTGCCCACTGAGGATTAAATTATTACAGCCACATCATGGTGGGGGGGTGTACTAAACCCCCATACAAAAATTTTAAACAAAAAGTACAGGAGACTTCAGTTATAGGGATTTTAAGAAAAATTTTATTTAATTTTTATCACGTGACAGGGGCCTTTTGAAATTATTTACGTTTAAAACCTTCTAGAACAAATTTTCGTTCTGACTTTTACTATAAAAGAAAAACCAAATTTTGGGAATATTGAGTTCCCGTCGAGCATTCATAACATCAACGTCGGTTCTTCTCCAGAAACTAACTCGTCACCATTAAGCGTCGGCGTCGTTTAGCTTTGAACCTTCATACGTGTGTCATCCATCGCGAGTGCTTACCTTGTGCGTGTGTGTCTGCTGTGAAGTGTTTTTAATCTTAATCCAATACAACTCATACGTGTAATAACCAACGCGAGTGCTAACCTTGTGCGTGTGTGTTCGCTGTGAACTGCTTCTTACAAACTCGTCACCATTAAGCGTCGGCGTCGTTTAGCTTTGAACATTCATACGTGTATCATCATCTCGAGTGCTTACCTTGTGCTTGTGTGTTCGCTGTGAAGGGTATACAACATAACCCTACTTTAACTTATTCGTGTGTAACCCATCGCGAGTGTGAGGTGTTTATAACCTACCACTACACTTTACGAACCTTTCTATATATATACTCGTATTGACCGTGTGTGTCCGTAGTCAGGAATTTTTCTACATATACGCGCATTGACCGTGTGTGTCCGTAGTCAAGACTTTTTCAATAAATACTCGTATTGGACGTGTGTGTCCGCTGCCGAGGATTTTTTCGAACTTTCAACAAGTACTACTGTGTATCTAGTGCGTGCTTCTTTAAACCAATACTTACGTCGTGTTAAGCCCTAGTGAGTCTTCTGTAACGCTCAGGATTATCAAAGCGAGACGTAACCTTACTCCAAGAGGGTAAGAGAACTATTTATTGGTTGTTGAATTAGAACATTGACATTGCCGCCTGGCATAAACTGTATCGCGATTGACTGATACTGTTACATTGGCTACTTATAGAATCAAAGAGCATTTATTTTATATTGTTAATGACTTATTGTATTAAACTGTTTATGTTGATGTGATGTGTAACTGAAGTAACCCGTCCAACTTTCAGGTGGTCAAGGCCAAATATACTAACATCAAACAGAGCTAGGAATTTATTCCAATATTTTTTACTAGTCCAGTCATTAATGGTGAACCCTTCCGGTTACACCGGTTGCAATTCATATAAAGCTCAAGTGCCAGTGCTATCATTTTTTAAGTTCACCTTAGACCTTCATTATAAGGTAAGTGCAAGTACTATAACTCCTTTGTTGATTAAGCAACACACCCTGAGATCAATCACATTAAGTACGACCCGGGATCGAGATCTAGTTAACACGCTGCCACTGGCGCCCAACAACTTTTTTTTAATATACAAATTTGTGGTGGTCACTTAACTAACCCCAGCCAGTATCCAGGCACCTTCGGGGAATTTTTCCAAACACTTTCAAATCTCGTACCCCTAAGGCGTTGTCAAAACCACTGTTTCCTATACACCTGAGCAAAACGGAGTTTCCGAAAGAATGAATAGAAATATTGTAGAAAAAGCACGCTGCTTGTTATTTGAAGCTAATTTTGGAACTGAATTTTGGGCAGAAGCCGTTTCAACATCAGTATATTTAATAAACAGGTCACCTACAAAAGCACTGAATAAAATCACGCCTGAAGAAGCATGGTCTAGAAGAAAACCAGATTTAAGCCATTTACGTATTTTTGGATGTAAAGCAATGGCTCATATTACAAAAGCGAGACGCAAAAAATGGGATCCAAAGTCTGAAGAAATATTTGTAGGTTACAGTGAAAATGCAAAAGGTTACCGATTGTTTCATCCCAAGAAGAATAAAATAGTTATTTCCAGAGATGTAGTTTTTATAGAAAATTCATTGAATAATCAAGATTTACAAGAGATTTTACCCAAAACTCCTGATTCATTTGTTTATTTTCCTTTTTCTGATGATCCATCGCCGATTTTAAATAATGCAGATGAAGTTGCAGAGGACGAGATTTTAAATAATACAGATGAAGTTGCAGAGGAAGAGATTTTAAATAATGTAGATGAAATTGCAGAGGAAGAGATTTTAAATATTGTAAATGAAAAAACTGAGACAGAGTTCCGAGTTTTTCCAAATTGTGCAAATATTCAAGAAACTTGTCAAGAAAATCAAGTAAATCCAGAAGGTGAGACTAAAATACGTCATTCAAGAAGGACAGTGAAGCCAAAGAATATGGAAGATTTTATTTGTTACCAGACGAATCTTGTAACAATAGCTGATCCATTGACACCAGAAAGGGATTTTTGGAAAGAGGCAATGGAAAAAGAATTAGAATCTTTAAAAGAAAATAATACTTGGACACTGGCAGATTTACCAAAAGAAAGAAAAGCAATAAATAGTAAATGGGTATTTAAAACCAAGAGAAATGCAAGTGGTCAAATTGAACGTTACAAAGCCCGTCTTGTAGTGAAAGGTTGTTCTCAAATACCAGGAATTGGTTATGAAGAAACATACTCACGTGTAGTAAGATATGAATCAATTAGGTATTTGTTAGCACTAGCCGCTAAATATGACATGGCATTGATCAAATGGATGCAGTCACTGCATTCTTACAAGGGGATTTAGAAGAGGAAATTTATATAAGTCAACCAGAAGGTTTCATTAGCAGTGAACACACAAACAAAGCATGTCGGCTCAACAAAGCAATTTATGGTTTGAAACAAGCAAGTAGAGCATGGAATAAAAAGTTGGACTCCGCTTTAATAGAAATCGGACTTACAAGAAGTAATGTTGATCCTTGTATATACTTCAGAGTATCTGAAAAAAATCTTCTTTTTATTGCTATATATTGTAGCGGCTTCTAGTCTTAAAAACAACACCACTTGGTTTGTTGGTTCGGTTTTATTCTATTAACACTTAAAGTAAACATTAATATATGAGAAATGAATGATAATAATAGGAACGATTGTTGAGCGAACGGCTACCTCGTGCGCCATCTTTCTACTGCCTTCTTTGCTCCTCCAGTGGCGCATCATGGACGGCTACAGCTTCGGTCATCCTGACGTGAAGACCGTCCCGGTCGTTGATTTGCGTGGAATCTTGATCTGAGTCCTCATTAGGCACTTACAGCCGTAAACGATCAGTTGATAATGTTCCTTGGTAAAAACGCCGTGTCTTTTGAGCTCCTGGTATATCTTCAACTATGTACCTATCGTGACCCAGTATGTTTGTGATCTGGTGCGGACCTTGAAATTTAGGTTGGAGTTTCTTTGATTGACCTGGGTGAGGGGTGCTTTTAACCATAACATAGTCTCCTATTGAATACTTGGGTGGAGGTCTCCGCCGTAAATCATATCGATGCTTATTTTCCGACTGCACCGGTAACTGTTTTGATTCGGCTTTCACCCTTGCTTCATCTCGTTTGCTGCAGGTCGTTTTAGTGGTGATAAGATCTTCCAGCGTTTCTTCTAACACTTGGATTTTGCGTCGTGCTTCTTGTAGTTTTCGCAATGTTTCTTGATGCTCTGTTTATAGGGTTTTATCAGCTTCTACACTAGCATTTGCTTTTGTAGTATTATCGACTGCTAGGTTTATGTCTAGGTTCTCTATTGCTACTTGACTTTTAGATGGGGTTTCCACTTCGATGTTGGCTATGCCACGTTCGATTTTCACGATAATGTTTGGTTGTTGGATAAATTCGTTTCCAAGAACTATATCCACTGGGATGGCGTTATCAGCGATTATATAAAATTTGGTAATCACCTCGTGGTCACGAATATTTATAGCAACACATGCGATGCCAATGTTTTCACAAATTGACCCATTTAGTCCAGTAAGTTTGACTGGTTTGATCTCTACGTTGTCGACATCCAAACTTAATATTTTCAAAGAATTGGCCTTCGTAGTTGTAATAAGATTCACCGAAGATCCAGTGTCATAGAGAGCTTTCTCCTCTTTACCATTTATTTTTATGGGAACAACCATGTCGTCGGCCGAGGTTCCTACAATTAGAGTACGCTTTTCCTCTTGGTTTTCGTTTGTGCAATGCCGTGCAATATGTCCGGTTGATTGACATTTATTGCAAACTATTTTCGGGCAGTCACGAACTCGATGTTCACCTTCCAGACAGAAAGGACACGTAGCAAATGAAATTCTGTCGGTATTGGTATTAGATGTATTCGTCGCATTCGAATGAGCTTGTGTATCCAAGGAGTTCTTATTCCTGTGGACGGTTTTTTGTTCTGATCTGTTCCTAGGACCGTCTGCCTTAAATGATTTTCTCGTTGCTTCAAACGAAGTATAGTTATCAGCTTTTCTTAACAATTCAGTTGTTTGTGGGGGATTAACGAAAAATTGCTTGGCTAATGAGTAATCGTATAGCCCTTCAATGATATAGGCTATTAAGCTATATTCATCGATATAACCTCTTGCAATAGTTTTCATCGAGAACACGTAAGATCTAATAGATTCATCTCCTTTTTGTTTTCTTTCCCTTAGTTTTTTGTGGACATCTATCGAATGGTCGGTTGTACAAAAATTTTCGTAAAAGCGGTTCTTAAATTCTTGCCAGGTGTTAAAAGAGGGTTCAGAATTCAACCATAGTTTGGCAACACCTTTTAATTTTAATTTGGCTTGAATCAATATACTACGTTCATCTAAGTAATAAAGCATTTTTGCATTTTCTGCCGATTCTATGAAGCGTTCTGGGGTAATGCTATTCTCGTCAGGGTCAAATTCAAGAATTTCATATTCAGCTTCTCTTGAGAATCTGACGGGCTGCATAATTGGAGTAGCCGTATTGACAAACTGATTATTAGCACCTAACTGTAACCTATTTATTTGTTCTTGCAACTGATTTATAAGTTCTTGATTTGATTGGTATTGAGACTGTTGAACAGGATATGTATATGGGAACATACAGGGTTGTTGCTGAAAATATGGCGTAGTTGGCTGGTACATTTCTGGTAACTGAGTTGTCGCAGGTTGAGTAATTTTCTCAGAAGGATGCATGAAATGTCCTGGAATATTTTGCATATTCGTCAAATAAGGATAAGATAAAGGTGGAATACTCGATGGAATATATTTCATTTGCGAATTATTTTCAAATGACATGTTTGGAGCAGAAGTTGTAAAATTATTAGAAATTTCCGTGCAAGTCGTAAGATATGGTTGAGTTACAGGAAACATGACTCTGCTAGTAGTTTCAGATTTTTTGAGAAATGGGGATGGTAAGGACTCGTCGACGTTGACTGACCCCTGCATATTTGGCACCGATCTTGGTCGGCATTCATCAAATTGATGATCCATTGCAGCAGATTGACCGCCAAATGTAGCCGATCTCGCGCGATTTAACATCTTGATTAAATTAAAAGATTGTACTTACAGTCTCTCTTTATATTTTAGGAAATTATTAGATTTTCGGAAAATTTTACCAATCCGGCAACAGCGCGCTTCCTTTCTTGACCAACATAAAGAAACAATAGTCACAAAAAGTTCTAAACACCTGTCGAAAACTGAGCGTTTGGCAAACAGAGAGAGCACGATAATTTGTCACAGTCACTTTTATTAAACAATTAATTCTTTTGTCCACTGTTCACGAAACTAACACATAGGCAATGATACAATTCACAATTCACCTGAAGTTAATCAGTTATTTGTCTTTGCAACTTGCTTTCATGCACACACGATAGAAAACAGGGTTATGTATAAAATGTTTCACCGGCACGTGTACGAATCTCACTTCTGATAACTGTAGCGGCTTCTAGTATTAAAAACAACACCACTTGGTTTGTTGGTTCGGTTTTATTCTATTAACACTTAAAGTAAACATTAATATATGAGAAATGAATGATAATAATAGGAACGATTGTTGAGCGAACGGCTACCTCGTGCGCCATCTTTCTACTGCCTTCTTTGCTCCTCCAGTGGCGCATCATGGACGGCTACAATATGTAGATGATCTCTTGATTTTTTCTAATAATAAAAATGTGACAGAAAAATTGAAAAGTCAATTAATGAAAAAATTCAAGATGAAAGACTTGAAAGAAGCACAGTATTGTTTGAATATTAGAATTATAAGAGACAGAAAAGAAGGAAAAATATGGATTGACCAAGAGAGGTATATTGAGGAAATTCTTGTGAAGTTCAACATGCAAAATTGTAATTCAGCTGGCACGCCGGTTGATTTAAATCAAAAATTTCTAAAGAAATGGGACCGAAGAGTGCAGCAGAAAGGGAGGAAATGAGAAGTATACCTTATCAAGAGGCTATTGGTAGTATTTTGTATGCTGCAAATGCAACTAGACCAGATATCTCCTACTCTGTAAGTTATCTGAGTAGATTTAATCAGAATCCAGGAAAGGCTCACTGGAATGCAGTCAAAAGAATCTTTAGATATCTCCGAGGAACCTCAAATGCAAAATTAGAGTATTCTAGGCTGGGCAATATTAATTTAACTGGTTTCTGTGATTCCGATTGGGCAAGCGACTTGGATGAAAGACGTTCAGTCACTGGATATACTTTCATACTACAGGGAGGTGCTGTGACTTGGAACTGTAAAAAACAACAAACAGTAGCATTATCTACAACTGAAGCCGAATACATGGCTTTAGCTGGAGCTACACAAGAAGTACTTTGGCTACGGAATTTGCTTCGAGAATTTAAAATAGAATCTAGCACATCAGTATTAGACAGTCCTGAAATATATTGTGACAATCGTAGTGCGATAAAGTTGGCTGAAAATGATGCATATCAAAGAAGAACGAAGCATATAGATCTCAGGCATCACTTTATACGTCAAAATGTTGAAGAAAAACAAATCAAAATATTATCAATTAGTACCAGTGAAATCGTAGCTGATGTGTTAACGAAACCGGTATGCAAAGAAAAACATATGTTTTGTGCAAATAAACTGGGACTTAGATTTAGTATATAAGTTCTATAGTGGGAGTGTTGGTAGAACAATATAAGAACTTATTAGTTTATCTACTTATACTACTTACTATATTGATATGGTTACATGTTGATTATAAAACAAAATTAGTTCAATAAATATATTTTTATCTTGACACACATATTTTGAATTAGATAGATTTCCATCACCTTGTAGTTAACTTTACTCTTCACTAAATGTCCCGGTACGCAACAATAATAGCATTTTAGTGAAAATCCTCAAAATGCATAAAAAATTACTTACATACCGTCAGTTTCAACAAATTCGAATAAAGTGCCTAGCGATGGCTTGTAATCCCCTAAACACCAAACTGTATCGCCCCGCAGAGAAGTTACTCAAGTTCTCCTTCACTCCTTTCGGTAGGAATGTTGTACAATCACCAAGTTCCAGTAATATGGTTGCACCATACTTTGTATTTTATAGGCTTAACTATTAATATCGGTATATCCTTTGGAAGATCTGCTAACTTTACGTAGGGTTTGACTTCTAAAAAAAAATGGAAATAATAATGTAAAATACCTTTAATTGTCATCGAAATGAGAAAAAACAAAAATTAATTTGCAATCATATTAATTGTTGTCATCACAGTTAAAGCTTTTGAAACATTCGCCCGTAATATTTTATTTGACGTTACAAGGCACTTCTGTTAGATCAATAATTAAAACAAAATTTACACGTTACTCAGGTTATTGAAATTGGCATGGTAACTTTTTTATAGTTGGATTTAAACACTCCGAGGCGCGTTTTTTAAATAAGCAAAATAGGGTACCAATAAAACTTAAATAAAGTTAAATAAATAACACGTATTTAACAAAACAGTGTATTATTATTTTTTTTATTAATTAAATAAAGCAAAAACCGAAAACTTAAACACTCTGAGGCATACTTTTTAAATAAGCAAAATATTTTATTAATTTAGATATTTTTTCATTATTATTAAGCTAGGCTAAAACTTAAATAAAGTTAAATAAATAACAGGTCTCTAACAAAGTAAAATAAAAACAGAGTAAGCAAACAAAATTGGTAAATTGTTACTGATTTTTGTGTTAAATTAAATAATTTTATTTCAAAATTTATTATGCTTGTATAAAAAAAAATAACACGTCTCTAACAAAGTAAAATAAAAACAGAGCAAGCAAACGAAATTGGTAAATGGTTAGTGAAATAATTTTAATTCAATATTTATTATTACGCTTGTATAAACTGCTAAATATATTGAGAAAAATTGCAATAAAACGAAATTAACTTACGTTATTTCAGTGGCACACACGCACGCACAAAATTATAACTTATAACTTGGTGAAAACTTGAAAGTAAATGACCTTATCACATCGCTAGCGGTTTTATACTATATCCCCCACGCCAACTTATTAAATTTACATGCGTTGATTCTAACGGCTTTTTTGTTATCGCTACTGGAAAGACCGCAAATTGTAACGTTTTTTTTTTAGATATTTCGCAATAATGAATATAACTGCCAGTTCTTATCACAAGATGTTACTTCCGTTTCTTAGTCGTTAATTCTAACGGCTTTTTTGTTATCGTTACTGCAAAATTCTAACTGTTTTTTGTTATCGTTTCTAGGTATTTAGCAAAAACTGCCAGTTCTTATCACAGGATGTTACTTCCGTTTCTTAGTCGTTTTTTAAACTGCAAAAAATTCAATTACTTACATTTTGTACAGCGAATGTGTGGCGTTATCACTTCCGTTAATCGCATTATCGCTTCAAGGTGTATGCTTGTTTTATTGAATTTAGGTACCGTTTCAAAACATTCCCAAGTTATATAGCGTATGACGTCACACATTTCTTGACCAGAAGGGCATTAGATACAGGGCTGCCACCCATACCAAAGGGTAGCTCTCATCAAGGAACCTATCAAAACACCTTTCAGATTTTAATTATCTCTTGAGCTATTAGCAAAAAACATGCAGGACCCCCCATGCTTTCTTGCAGCATCCCGCGCCTGTTTTTTCGTTTCAGTGAGCACCGCCATATTTTTCTCCATACCTACTACGCAGCCATGTTTTTTTTCTCATGCCTGCTACACCGCTATGTTTTTCTCGTACCTACTACAATACTACAACGTCATGTTTTTTTTTACCTGCTGCGCCGCCATTTTTTGTTTTTTTTATACTTAGCTGTTTACTACGGAACGATAATTTTGTTAAATTAGTATTCTGGACATTCATACGCTTCATGTATTTCAGAAGTTATTTTTTTTTTTGTGGATTTGAGCATGTTGGAGAACATATACTTTAAATTCAGATATTACAAACACCAAATTCTACTCTAATGCCAAAAATTTTGTAGGATTCTATACGTCGAGCCGATTCACGTATTTCAGAAGACCGGAAGTAGAGACAGGAAGTTGTTATTTTATGACGAATTTCGAGTTGAGGAACATATCTATACACTTTAATTTCAAATATCAAGCCTCTATTTCACACTTAGAATGAAAATTTTGTTAAATTAGTATTCCAGACGCCGAGACGATTCATTTGATACCCCACATTGGGTATTTCAGAAGACTGGAAGTAGAGACCGGAAGTTGTTATTTTATGACGGATTTCGAGTTGGAGAACTATCTATGCACTTTAAATTCAAATATCAAACGCTAAACGCCAAATTTTACCCTAATGCCGTAAATTTTGTTAATATTAGTATTCTAGACGTTGAAATGATTCATTTGATACCCCCACGTACTTCAGAAGACCGGAAGTTTTTTTTTCTCATACCTGCTACATGTTTTTTTTCTCATCGCGTCGCCATGTTTTTCCCCAATGCGGAAATTAGCCGTTCTAGGTATCAATTACGCATCTTGTATCCAAGTTACTCAGTAGCACAACACGTAAAGCGTCTGCCTACCAATCCATGGGTCGGCGGTTTGAATCTCGCTGCACTCAACAACTTTTTTAATTGCAAATTAATATTTAAAAATATGGGACTCGAGGAGGGCTCGTAAGGGGCCCTCGAAAAGGGGTCCTCGAAATGGGGGCCCTCGTAAAAGTAAGGTTAAAAGGGCTTAAAATTTTTTTATTTCCCGCTCTCTGATTAGTTGTGAATTTCCCGCTCTCTGATTGGTGAAAAGGGGGAGGGGCTAAAGTGGAAGTGGTGGGGGTGTCTCAACCGTCGCCATACCTACTGTCATATTTAGACATGGTTTTAATGCAGAAATCTAAACATAATAAATTAATTTCACATTATTCGACAATAATAACGTTCTAAAATGTTTTCAATGATTTTCTTTGAATTCAACATGGTTTATATTTGGATGTTCAGTAGTGGAACATCAATAAATATATTAGATAATTTAGTTATAATAGGGCCAGTATAAATCTTAAATAAGTTTGTTTATAAGCAAGAGTCTCAAAAAAGAAAGTAGAGTAGATTGCAAAGGGATGTGAAAATATACGAGACATATCAGTTACGGGAATGAAAAATTTGTTTGTTGTGGTTACAAAATGTTTTATTAATGTCAATGAATACAATTTTGAATATGAGTTTTCAATATAAAGGTATGCCTCAGCCAAAGAAAGGCAAAAAAAATATATATATATAAAGGTAGAATTTGAATTTGACGCGATCTGCGATCTGAATAATTTATTTTTAGACGTTTTGAATTTTGTAATTTTTAATCCAATTTTTATCATGCATCAAAGAAGATCCAATAAACTTAATAATTGTATAGAGATAAAACATCAATGGGACTGTATCAAGTTGGATATGTTTTTTGTTATTATGCTTGTAT
This sequence comes from Rhagium mordax, assembly GCA_963680705.1. Classification (NCBI taxonomy): domain Eukaryota; kingdom Metazoa; phylum Arthropoda; class Insecta; order Coleoptera; family Cerambycidae; genus Rhagium; species Rhagium mordax. The sequence goes on from OY796656.1 coordinate 62,860,382, forward strand.
AAAGCCTAAATAAATTCATTTATAAATCAATTGGCTTGATTTCAAAATTTACTTGTATTTTAAGAGAAGGAAGTGTTTTTATTTTATTGACAGAAAACGGTATGTACTTAGTTTAAGTCGGATTAATTATTAGAACACTTGAATCGAACCATTTTTTTATTTCCTTAAAGTCATGTTCAGCTTTATTTTTAAATGACTTTGTTTAGGCTTTATACAAGCATAATAACAACATATCCAAACTGATATACTTACATTGATATTTCATCTCTAAACACGCTATTATTAAATTCATTGAACTTTCTTTAATAGGTACATGATGAATACTGGATTAAATATCATAAAATTCAAAACGTCTAAAAACAAATTATTAAAAATTTTTTCAACTTACCAAAATTCATTCAATATGGTCAACAATTAAAAAACGAAGTCCACAAGAAGATGTACATATCCTTTCGCTCTTACAAGCTCTTCAGGTGAACGATTTCTCGCAAAATAAAGTGATTTACTTGAACTCTCTTTTAGATAAGGCCTATTCCTTTATATCTTATTTTACAATTCTCTTTCTTTGCTTGATATGCATTATTTTTAAATGACTTTGTTTAGGCTTTATACAAGCATAATAACAACAAACATATCCAAACTGATATACTTACATTGATATTTCATCTCTAAACACGCTATTATTAAATTCATTGAACTTTCTTTAATAGGTACATGATGAATACTGGATTAAATATCATAAAATTCAAAACGTCTAAAAACAAAGTATTAAAAATTTTTTCCACAAGAAGATGTACATATTCTTTCGCTCTTACAAGCTCTTCAGGTGAACGATTTCTCGCAAAATAAAGTGATTTACTTAAACTTACATTTTATAATTAATAAACTGTCATATGTAACCATAAAAAACAAATTTCTAAAATTAATATATGCCGCCTACATTTTCATGTTTTCTTATAAAATACTCTACCTCTCTTTATTCGAGACTTGTTGTCTATAAACAACCTTATTCAAGCCTTATATGGCCCAATAATAACAAAATTATCTAATATATTTATTGATGTTCTATTTCTGAACATGCAAATATAATTTATGTTGAATCCAAAAAAAAATTGTTGAAAATACTTTAGAACGTTGTTATTGTCGAATAATGCAAAAACAAAATACTCTGAAGGACTATATGTCATACAGCATTGAATTATATTGCAAATCCATAACATTCAAAGCAAAACGCAAAACATTAAAAAAAAAAATTATTAATCTTCATAAAAATTAATATAATCTAGTTTTAGTTTAATTGTGACGTTAAAAATTCCCCATTTTTAATTTTATTCTGACACTGACATTCAAAAAATATAACCTCATTCTAATGTCAAATTGACATTATTGAAACAAATTGATGTAACCTAAATCCAATGTCAGTCTAACATTAATTGACATTGATGTCAAAAATAAATCAAAATAAACTATTTCTATTCTATATTGACATTGATATAAAAAATTAATCAGTAATAAAATTATATCACTCTCTTTTAGATAAGGCCTATTCCTTTATATCTTATTTTACAATTCTCTTTCTTTGCTTGATATGCATTATTTTTAAATGACTTTGTTTAGGCTTTATACAAGCATAATAACAACAAACATATCCAACTGATATACTTACATTGATATTTCATCTCTAAACACGCTATTATTAAATTCATTGAACTTTCTTTAATAGGTACATGATGAATACTGGATTAAATATCATAAAATTGAAAACGTCTAAAAACAAATTATTAAAAATTTTTTCAACTTACCAAAATTCATTCAAAATGGTCAACAATTAAAAAACGAAGTCCACAAGAAGATGTACATATTCTTTCGCTCTTACAAGCTCTTCAGGTGAACGATTTCTCGCAAAATAAAGTGATTTACTTGAACTTACATTTTATAATTAATAAACTGTCATATGTAACCATAATAAACAAATTTCTAAAATGCAAATATAAATTATGTTGAATCCAAAAAAAAACTGTTCAAAATACTTTAGAACGTTATTATTGTCGAATAATGCAAAAACAAAATAGTCTGAAGGACTATATGTCATACAGCATTGAATTATATTGCAGAATCCATAACATTCAAAGCAAAACGCAAAACATTAAAAAAAAAATTATTAATCTTCATAAAAATTAATATAATCTAGTTTTAGTTTAATTGTGACGTTAAAAATTCCCTATTTTTAATTTTATTCTGACATTGACATTCAAAAAATATAACCTCATTCTAATGTCAAATTGACATTATTGAAACAAATTGATGTAACCTAAATCCAATGTCAGTCTAACATTAATTGACATTGATGTCAAAAATAAATCAAAATAAACTAGTTCTATTCTATCCCGACATTGATATCAAAAATTAATCAGTAATAAAATTATATCACTCTCTTTTAGATAAGGCCTATTCCTTTATATCTTATTTTACAATTCTCTTTCTTTGCTTGATATGCATTATTTTTAAATGACTTTGTTTAGGCTTTATACAAGCATAATAACAACAAACATATCCAAACTGATATACTTACATATTTCATCTCTAAACACGCTATTATTAAATTCATTGAACTTTCTTTAATAGGTACATGATGAATACTGGATTAAATATCATAAAATTCAAAACGTCTAAAAACAAATTATTAAAAATTTTTTCAACTTACCAAAATTCATTCAATATGGTCAACAATTAAAAAACGAAGTCCACAAGAAGATGTACATATTCCTTCGCTCTTACAAGCTCTTCAGGTGAACGATTTCTCGCAAAATAAAGTGATTTACTTGAACTTACATTTTATAATTAATAAACTGTCATATGTAACCATAAAAAACAAATTTCTAAAATTAATATATGCCGCCTACATTTTCATGTTTTCTTATAAAATACTCTACCTCTCTTTATTCGAGACTTGTTGTCTATAAACAACCTTATTCAAGCCTTATATGGCCCAATAGTAACAAAATTATCTAATATATTTATTGATGTTCTATTTCTGAACATGCAAATATGTTGAATCCAAAAAAAATTGTTGAAAATACTTTAGAACAGTCATTTAAAAATAATGCATGTCAAGCAAAGAAAGAGAATTGTAAAATAAGATATAAAGGAATAAGCCTTATCTAAAAGAGAGTGATATAATTTTATTACTGATTAATTTTTGATATCAATGTCAGGATAGAATAGAACTAGTTTATTTTGATTTATTTTTGACATCAATGTCAATTAATGTTAGACTGACATTGGATTTAGGTTACATCAATTTGTTTCAATAATGTCAATTTGACATTAGAATGAGGTTATATTTTTTGAATGTCAATGTCAGAATAAAATTAAAAATAGGGAATTTTTAACGTCACAATTAAACTAAAACTAGATTATATTAATTTTTATGAAGATTAATAATTTTTTTTTTAATGTTTTGCGTTTTGCTTTGAATGTTATGGATTCTGCAATATAATTCAATGCTGTATGACATATAGTCCTTCAGAGTATTTTGTTTTTGCATTATTCGACAATAACAACGGTCTAAAGTATTTTCAACAATTTTTTTTGGATTCAACATAATTTATATTTGCATGTTCAGAAATAGAACATCAATAAATATATTAGATAATTTTGTTATTATTGGGCCATATAAGGCTTGATTAAGGTTGTTTATAGACAACAAGTCTCGAATAAAGAGAGGTAGAGTATTTTATAAGAAAACATGAAAATGTAGGCGGCATATATTAATTTTAGAAATTTGTTTTTTGACAGTTTATTAATTATAAAATGTATGTTCAAGTAAATCACTTTATTTTGCGAGAAATCGTTCACCTGAAGAGCTTGTAAGAGCGGAAGAATATGAACTACTATATTGTATTATTTTATGATTTTAATTTAATATAAACTTTATACTTACTATTTTCAGGGAATTATAGTCGGTTCTGCAATTGATATACCAGCAAACAACTTTTATTTTCTTTATATGCAACAATAATTCAATAAAATTCAAATTCACAAACAGTAACAAATTATTTATTTAAATAAACCAAATGATATTTTGAATGATTAAATTTTAATATCAATATAAATAATTTACCTGTCAACCTCTTCGACACCTAACTTATCAACTAAATTCCTTATATGTTATACAATTTGATTTCTTATTAAAGTTCTAAATATGACAATCTAAATTATTAAACTATACGTCAATGTCAAAATAATGTTTATGTTTATTGACGTTTATTAAATTTTGATACGTTATAAAATACCTTTCTTTTATTTATTAATTTCAATATGTGATCTTTTATATTTCAATTTGGAATCTTCTATTTATCATGTATGTATTTCATTACCGTTAATTGTTTCTATAACTTCAATTTTGATTTATCAATGTTTTGCTTTATATTACTTTAACTTCCATAAAATTACGTTTGCTGCACCAATTTGGATTCTATGTCTTGTATAATTAAAATTTAATTCACCATACATTTATTTAATTCATTCCACTTTGATTTAGCAATTCCATAATTTAATTTATCTCTTCCAAATTATTATTATTTTTAAATTTATATCTTCCTTATTTATCCTTTGTTAACTTATGAAAATTTGATATTTATATTCATAAAATATTTGATTATTAATTATATTTTGCAATTTTATCAAGAGCAAAATCTTTTCGTGTTCAACCAAAATTATCAATCTCGTAACCAATCAATAATCTTTCTTCCCTCCCATAAAACAAAACTCTTTTATTTTAAAAACATTTGATATCAAACAAAGTTACTTTTAGGTTAACATTTACTGTCAAAACAGTTTATGTCAAATTTAACATTTTAGGTTATCAACCTTTCATAAGTTTTAACAATACATTTAAATTATCTTAATTATTACCTTAATACTGTTAAAATTCAATCATTCAATTCTAATTTGCAATAGTGTATAATATAGCATTTTCCCCAGCAAATTAATTAAAATTTTACCCTTTAATATTTTTATTAATTTATAAATTATATTATACACTATCTAACACTAACTATATCCCCAGCAGATTAATTAAAATTTTAGATTATAAATATTTTCATTAATCTTTTAACTATATACAATAAAATTATCCACTAATAATCTCTATTCCTTTTATCTTCCATTTATGATATTTTCCCCAATATTGCTTCAAAATTAAATATATCAATTCATTGCACCGATCTGAATTGTATTCTAGATAAAACTGAATATACAATTTTATGTCTACATCTTCATATAAAAATTTTATCCAATCAATCAATACAAACGCATTGACTCTATTGTTATTATTCGCTATGTGCGCGATATCAGCGCCGCGTAGCGTTCACAACTTTGTGGGCTGTGATGTGTCTGTCAAAACAGTGAGATAAAATTGGAAAATTAAAATTGCATGTAAATTTCATTTAATTCCATTGCGCTGCATCAATTTGTGCGGCCCAAGATCCGTAACAAGCGTTTTCTTTCAGTAAAATGAAAAAAGGCATGTAAAATTCGCTTAAAATGTATATTTTGGTTAAGACGTATTAGATTATATTTACTTATAATTTTGATATAAAACAAGAAAAATAAAGCTATATAAATGCTTTTAATAGTCTGACAAACATATGTTGTTGCTGTACCACTAATAATAAATAACTTTTTCTTATATCACTAAACTTTTTAGACCAAAATGAGAATAGTTATAAAAACCGGATTCGAGAGTGTAACTCACAACATCACTTTTAAACCTAAAACTCGATTGAAAGGATTTTCTATTTTTGAAAATTACAAACTTGACATTCCTGATCAGTTTTTAAAGTAGGTACTAGGGCGAGTTGCTTTATTCACCGGTTGATCCATCAGATGTGTTCTATCACATTCTAACCTCGGACATACACAATCAACAGAGTCTAGGGATATTTCGAAATATGTTAATTTTTTAACCAAACTTGGAAAATTTTTTTCAAATTCAGCTGTTTTTCAAACAACATAGATAACATAAACACACACGGCTGTAAATTGTCTTAATTTATTAGAACAAAAGTGGTGAGAACATTAATCTTAAAAACGACTTATTTTCTTAATTAACATAAACGATGGGATTAAATGTGAAACACCAGTCAGTAAACAAAAATTGAACTTCTAATACAAAGTTGCACCTCCTCTTGCAGTTAAAATTGCTCTGCACCTTCTAGGCATTGACAGAATAAGGTTGTCTATATCCTCTTCTGGAAGGAGGTTCCAATGTTGGGAAAGAAGCTGTTGATGCTGTTCGCGATTGTGGATACCATCCATATGCGGTAGACAGCTTCTCTGAAGCACGTCCCACACATGCTCTATGGGATTGAGATCGGGGGATTGTACCGGCCATGGTAAAATATCAATACCTGTGTCTTCCAAAAAATTCTTAACAACCCTCGCCGTATGAGGGCGGGCATTATCATGCATAAGCATAAAACTTTCGTCGACTGCTTTGGCAAATGGTACAACTACAGGTTGAAGATTGTTTTCGATATAACGTTCAGCGTTGGGGAATTGGTTAAAAAAACGAGGTCTGTATTACCGCCCAATATGATTCCTCCCCATACCATTACTGTGCGACCTCAGTAGCTGTGCAGTGTGCACTTCCTGAGCATGTCTCAGCGTTTCCGCGTTGCCAGGCTAATGCCAAACTCTCAATCTTCGAGTATCTGGGCACATTCCGAATCTCGATTCATCTGACAAAAGAATCGTAAACCAAGAAATTTTGGGATATAGCCGTTTCAAAAAAATATCCTTAGACTTTGTTGATGTGTGTAGAATGAAATAAAACACATCTGATGGAGCAACCGGTGAATAAAGCAACTTGCCTCTTATTATTTGACTTGTTTCTTCATTTGGTGTTGTAGATGGATGGATGCTTGGTTGGTTGGTTGTTATGGTGTTGAATGGTTCTTCCCTAACTTTATTTCCTCTATGTTTCATAAAACGTCTGTACCAAGATATAACAGCAGATTCATTGTATATTTTGGAATGGTAGATGGAGGAAAAAGTCGTCGTTTTGTAACTAGAATTGGCTTTTTCGTCGGATTTGTTGCCTGATGCTTACTTTTTTCTTTTCACTGCAGTTATCATTTGTTGCGTTGTTTTAATTTTCGAGCCCCGCCGTAAGGAATCGATAAAATTTGCATTTACAATTCCTTCCAATATTTTTGCAATTTACAACACGGCAGTGGTCCATTTTCAAATTTGTTTACAAACTGAGTTTTTTAAAGACATTTTGACCACTACTACTGCAGCCTACTTTATTGCAATTTTTGTCCACTGCGAGCACTGCCATCGATTTCATTACCCCCACCCTATACTCTGCACATAGCGAATAACATCTAGTATCATTTAAACTTACATTTGATTCATATTTTTCCTTTTGTTCCTTTTCAATATGATGATGATGCATATCAACGTTTTCATTTACAATATGAATTTCAAATTCAACTTTTGATTCTACTTGTAAATTATTATTATCAATATTATTATTATCAATTTTGTTATTATTTAACGTACTTTCTTGTTGATTTTTTTCTAAATTTTGTATCCATTTATTTTCAAATTTCACAAAAAATTGTTGTTGTGATTTCTCAAAATTTTGTTGTAATTTATCAAAAAATTGTTGTGTTTGTTGTTGTATTTTATCAAATTGTTCTTGTATTTGTTCAAATTGTTGTTGTGTTTGTTGTTGTGATTTTTCAAATTGTTCTTGTATTTGTTCAAATTGTTGTTGTGTTTGTTGTTGTGATTTTTCAAAATTTTGTTGTGTTTGTTGTTGTGTTTGTTTAAACATTTGCATTATTTGATTTAACATATCAGATGAAGACATATTGTTGCTATCCCCAGTACCATCTAATTCAATATTTTGATCTGAAGTATTTGATAATGAAAGATCCATATTAGTATGTCTACCAGAACGTAAATCCATAACTTTAATTATAACATTATTTACGTACTTTATATTTTAAATAAACCCTTTTAAATCACTATTTTATGTAATCCAAACTTTATTGAACAATATATTGATATTATTATTTGCTGTACTGTTATATCAATTACTGTGCCCCACGTTGCAAACGCCAAAATACTATAATTCAAATATAATGTACAGTAGCAAATTTTAAATATAATATAACCAAATAATATTTTGAATGATTAAATTTTAATATCAATATAAATAATTTACCTGTCAACATTTATTATATATATACATATTGGCCAACCCATTGTTAAAACTGGCAATCGCTGTTGTACCGCAACCAATAGAGGGCAGCACGGCCTAATTGTAGTACTGTACCGCAACCAACAGAGGGTGATACTACTAGCGAGTGAAATTAGCTATTATATATAACTGTCATCTCAACCGAGAGATGGCTACTTCCAATTGGTTCGGTCTACACTACTCTAGAGCAAGATTATTAAAATTTTTTAAATAGATCGCATATCATATGACTAACATAACCTTACATTTTTAGTTTTTGTAAATTAATTTTCAATTTTAATTTTAATTTTTGTAGTTTCAGCTTGGAACCATTATAACATTTAAAAACCCTTTGAGACAGTAGATATATAAAATTTTAATATTGTAGGTTATTAAAAATAGACTGCTAATTATAGGTTGGATTTCCAAACCAACATAAGGCATCTTATTTTATTTGATCAAGGTAATTAAAACTTCAATAATAATGAACTGGACAAAATTTTAGTTGATAGTACAGGAACCAAGCAGAAATTTTGATAAAAGCGACACAATATTCCAAAAACTTAGAAAATGCATATTTTTGAGGTTAGTTGTAATATTACGTGTACGACACTAATTGTCCTGTCATAGTTAGATATTTCTGATTATTTTGTGCTGTCAAAATGGAGTATCCTTGTTGTGCATCTTTCAATATATTGCGATGTATAAAACGTACAAAAACTATTTGTGATTAGTGATTTATGATAAAATAATTTCCCGGTATGTGGTATTTCTATTAAAAATAGCCAACAAAAAGCAAAAGAGATAGTAACAAATTTGCAAGTAAATTTGATAATCGCACATCGCACATAACTTTATCATTTATGGAATTGGAATTACATTAAATAATACGTAAATATCATTCAGACGTGCTTCCTGACAGCTTCAGCAATACAAATAACGAAAGAATCACTCTCAACAGAAGCTTAATCGGTTTTAGAAATGGAAGTTTCGTTAATATGCATAGAAGCTTCAACTTCACAATTATACCATTGGAATTGTCACAACCTTCAAGTGATGATACAATAGCTCAATGAACTATAATAGTTCAATGCAATAGCTAAATAATAAAATTCGGTGATTTTTCAGAAATTAAAAAAAGAAGTAGAAATTAAAAAATTAGAAAAGTGAGAACAAAAGAAAGACATTATTCTCATTGAAATCTTTTCCTAATAAATTACAAAATTGTAAAACTAAATGTGAGTATATCAAATTGCATAGGTTTTTGTTATTATGCTTGTGTAAAGCCTATATAAAGTCATTTATAAACAATGTAAAACTAAAATTAGACAGATGTGATTATAATAAATTAATAAATGTTAAAAACTGGCTGTGCCTCTCGCTTATTGTTTATTTATTAATCTGTAGATGCGAACCATCAGATGGGCTAAAGTACCTACATATTTTTATAAATTAAATTTTGATTAGTTTACAAAATTAAGAAACATTTTTAAATTATATATCTTTATTATTTTATATCGGCATATTTTATAGAATCATTATTTAGGTATTAAATAACTATTAGGTAAATGTTTTTCACTGTGTTGTTAAAAGCACAAAACACGAGGGTTAAACCGGTTAGAGAATGTCTGATGTTAGACCAAAGAAAAAGTGAGGTTAAACTAAAAACAAAACGAGAAGGTTCAAAACCAAATATATTATTATATCTAAACATATTTGTTCAAAACAGTCCTAAAACCGTTCCAACCGATTGTGAATTCTAGATTGACTCGGGAACAGTGCAAAGTTTGCACCTGTGAATAAAACTACCACTCTTAACGATTTTAGATTGGTTCCAGAGCGGTTTTAAGAATTAGGCGGGAAATTTGTATTTTACAAAAATCCAGAACACAATTAACCACAGTTGCTCAGGAAAACCCACCAAAGAGGGGCCCCGGACCCCGGTGGGTCGTCTTTTTCTAGGGGTGGATTTTTGCTCAACCCTGAAAAATCTGGAATTTTACGTTGTATTCCTGTGAATCCTGTGCCTTTTGTAAGAAAAAATGTACTAAAACATGAAAAAGTGTCACACTGAATTTAATCTATAATCCCCCCTGGCTACGATGCCGTATAAAGGAAGCTATATGGACACCCTTCGTCGTTTCTATTTTTGGGGTATATGGTAAAAATTATTTTATCTTTTATTATTGACCCCACAAATTCTCTCTTTTATTCTCTTCTTAGGTTAATCCACTATACAATTTTATTTCATATTTATTTATTGCATAATTTATTGTAAACAATAATTTTATTATTAAATTTAAATATACCTATATCGTATATATAAATACCCTACAAATCAATTTGTTTTATTACCTATATTAAATACATAGATACGTAAACTATAACACAACTTTAAGTGTATAGTCAAAGCCTGTAAGTTAGCAAAATCAAAACATTTCGAAATTCCCGCATTGTAACACGCGAGAACCTAGAAATGAAACAAATCAGGATAATTATATTCTCAAGGTCAAATGCTATTTATTTTCAAATAAAGACTATAGAGCCATCTAGGGAGGAACAATTTAACCTTAAAAGTGATTGCCAATAAAGCTATGGGATTGGGCAATATGTATATATATATAATAAATGCTGTCAACCTCTTCGACACCTAACTTATCAACTAAATTTCTTATATGTTATACAATTTGATTTCTTTTTAAAGTTCTAAATATGACAATAGATGTCGTAATCTAAATTATTAAACTATACGTCAATGTCAAAATAATGTTTATGTTTATCCATCCATCCATCCATCCATCCATCCATATTTATTTTTAATTATTTTTATTATTTTTAAAAATATTAAAATCTGACAGCCCTTCCTCACTCTAATTTATCGCCGATTTTTCACATATTCTGCGGCGCTAAAGGCTTTTTTTTTAACCAGTTTGGCCGCGCAGCGCCGTGCGTGATGGACGTTTTCGTGTCGGGGCTATCGAATTGCCGACTTTCGTGGCGATCCGCGAACTATTTTAAAAGTTATTAACGTTTCGATAGCACCGTGTCGAAGAGGTTTGTAAAATTTGAGAAATTAAAAAGAGATACGACACGCGAGAAATTTGAAAAAAAATGGCCGACGTTTTCTGAACGATAGACGTCAAAATAGCGCTTTTTCGTTTGCTCCTGCTGAGCCTAAAACCGGCGGGGGGGCCGCGCGATTCGCGATTTAGTTTTAAGTTGCATCCTCTAACTCGGTTTTCGCGCAAGAACGGCGGTCCAGCGGCGATCTTTCGTTTGGAAATAACGTTTGAAGTGTTCGTGTTTCCGCAATTTTTTCGAATTTCCAAAACATGTCCCCCTTCCGAGCTTATTAACTCGCGACTCCTTTGAGACGACCCGGCGGCGTATTTTTTTTTGAAAACTAGATGAAATTTAGAAAATCGCTGTCGAAAATCGTTTTTCTCGATTTTGCCTCCCAAGAAAGTTATGATTTTTTGAAAAGCGGCGATTTTGTCGGATTTCGGCGATTCTTCCGACACCTACCCATTAGAAACGCATCATAGCCTTTCCCTTTGGATTTAGAGGATCGCGACATGCACGACGGCCAAGAAAAAGGACAAATGAACAACTCTTTTTTTTTTTTCGTCCATCTGAGATATTACCCGAGATACGAATATTTAAAAAAGGTCGATTTGCAAAAAAACGCTGCTTTTCCGGAGGCTCTAACTTCTTTAACCGGAGGATTTTTTCGACCGGACTTTCAGGAAAGCTAGATCCATCCTACCTCTAGGGCCCCTGCAAATATCGTTGCTTAATCTCTACCGGCATCCGAGCGGTGGATATTTTAAATTACCAAGACACGCCGAATATTCGCCGGTGACGTCACCAAACATGAACACCCTTATTAAATACCCATGCCGAGCGTCGCATACATTTTTTGTATTCTGCCCTCATAAGCAAGAGTGGTGCATCTAAGTAGTAGTATTGGGTATTGAAAAAACAGCTATTTACTTTATAGTATTTGATGCTTATGATACGTATTGGAAATTAACCATTTGAGTTTATACAATGCTTTTGGTTAACAATAATGAAATCACAAGAATATTTTTAACAAAAATCTTATGCGAACAAAAATACAAGAAACGAAAATAGGTACATGCTGCACTTTTACTTTTTTTCTTACAGGAGCAATGTTTGTTGGTATAATACAAACGCAAAATGCGGCATCTGCAAAAGATAAAAACAACTTTAAACCGGATACAACTAAATAACACGAATCGTTTAACGAAACGGCGAAGGCAATGAAAATACGAGCGACCCCTTTTCCCTGAACCTTATTTCTTTTCATGTAACAATTCTGTCGGGCTGTACGCATGTTTCCCGAGACCTTTAAACTGGATCCAACTAAATAATTAACCAGAATCATCGCTTAACTTAACAGACACGCCAGCGAAAATACACGAAACCCTTCATCCCTGAACTTTCTTTACTTTCAAGTGACATTCCTGTCGGACTCTATAAGTTCCAGAGATTTTTAAACCGGATCCAATAAATAACCCGAATCATCGCTTAACTAAACAAGGACACCAGCGAAAATGCACGAAATTCTTCATCCCTGAAATTTATTTCCTTTAAAGTGGCGTAATTACATGTGGTGTATTTATTTATTATTTATTTATTCCTGTCGGACTCTACATGATTCCCGAGATCTTCAAACCAGAATCAAATAAATAATCCGAATCATCACTTAACTAGACAGGGACTCCAGCGAAAATGCACCACACCCATCATCCTTGAACCTTCTCTCCTTTCAAGTGACATTCCTGTCGGACTCTATATGTCTCCCGAGATCTTTAAACTGGATCCAACTAAATAACCCGAACATCACTTAATTGAACAGGGACGCCTGCGAAAATACACTAAACTCTTCATCCATGAACTTTATATCCTTTCAAGTGATAATCCTGTCAGACACTACATGTTTCCCGAGATCTTTAATTTGGATCCAACTAAATAATCCGAAACATCACTTAACTGAACAGAGACGCCAGAGAAAATACACGTAACTCTTCATCCCTGAAATTTACTTCCTTTCAAGTAGCACTCCTTTCGGACTGTATGATTACCAAGATATTTAAAATGGATCCAACCAAATGACCCGAAACATCACTTAACTAAACAGGGACGCCAGCGAAAATACACTTCATCCTTGAAATTTTTTTGATTTAAAGTGACAATTCCTGTCGGACTCTACATTCCAACTAAATAACCCGAATCATCACTTAACCAAACAGGAACGCCAGCAAAAATACACGAATCCTTTCATCTCTGAACCGTATCTCCTTTCATCTGATATTACTGTCGGACTCTACATGCTTCCCGAGATCTTTAAAGCGGATCCAACAAAATAACCCGAATCATCCCTTAACTAGAGAGGGACGCCAGCAAAAATACACGAATCCTTTCATCTATGAACCTTATCCCCTTTCATTTGATATTACTGTCGGAATCTATATGCTTCCCGAGATCTTTCAATGCGGATCCAACAAAATAACCCGAATCATCAATTACCTAAACAGGGACGCCAGCGAAAATATACAATTCCCTTCATCCCTAAACCTTATTTCCTTTCATGCTACAATTCTGTCGGCCTCTACATGTTTAGCGAGATCTTTAACCGGATCCAACTAAGTAACCCGATTCATCACTTAATTAAACAGGGACCCCCAGCGAAAATACACAACACCATTCATCCTTGAACGTTCTTTCCTTTCAAGGGACAATCCTGTCGGACTCGACATGTTTCCCGAGATCTTTAAACTGGATCCAACTAAATAACCCGATTCATCATTTAACTAAACAGAGACGCCAGTGAAAATACTCGAAGCCCTTCATCATTGAACCTTCTCTCCTTTCTGTCAGACGCCAGCGAAAATACACTAAACCTTTCATCCTTGAACCTCCTTTCAAATGACATTATTGTTGGACTCTACATGTTTAACGAAATCTTTAAACCCTATCCAACTAAATAACCCGAATTATTACTTAACTACGGACGCCAGCGAAATTACACGAAACCCGTCATCCTTGAATCTTCTCTCCTATCAAGAGACATTCCTGTCGGACAAATATTTCCCGAGATATTTAAACTGCATCCAACCAATTAACTCGAAACATCACTAAACTAAACAGTGACGCCAGCGAAAATACACAAAACTGTTCATCCCTGAAATTTATTTTCTTTTAAGTGGCACTCCTTTCGAACTCTGCATGTTTCCAGAGACCTTTAAAACGGGTACAACAAAATAATCCGAGTCATCACTTAACTAAACAGGGACGCCAGTGAGAGTACACGACATACTTCATCCCTAAACCTTCTCTCCTTGTATGCAACAATTCTATCGGACTCTACATCTCTACATCCTTAAACCAGATCCAACTAAATAGATCGAATCACTTAATTTAACAGGGGCGCCGGCGAAAATACGCAAAACCATTTATTCCTAACCATCTCTCTTTTCATGCAATAATTCTTTCGGACTCCACATGTTTCCCGAGACCTTTAACCGGATTCGACTAAATAATCCGAATTATCACTTAACTAAATAGGGAGGCCGGCAAAAATACGCGAAACCCTTTGTCCCTGAACCTTTTCTCCTTTCAAGGGATATTCCTGTCGGACTCTAAATGTATCCCTAATCCTTTAAACTGGATCTAACTAAATAACCCGAAGGATCACTTAACTAAACGAAAATACATAAAACCCTTATCCCTGAACTTATTACCTCTGAAGTGACATTTCTGTCTGACTCTACATGTTTCCCGAGATCTTTAAGTTGGATCCAACTAAATAACCCGAATCATCACTTAACTAAACAGGGACGCATGTGAAAATACACAAAACTCCTCATTCTTGAACCTTCTCTCCTTTCAAGGGACAATTCTGTAGGACTCTACATGATTCCCGAGATCTTTCAAGCGGATCCAACAAAATAACCCGAATCATGACTTGCCTAAACAGGGACGCAAGTTAAAGTACGCGAAACACTTCATCCCTAAACCTTCTTTCCTTTTATGCAACAATTCTGTCGTACTCTACATCTCTATATCTTCAACCGGATCCAACTGAATAGCCAAAATTATCACTTAGCTAATCAGGGACGCCAGTGAAAATATACGAAACCCTTCATCCTTGAACCTTCTCTCCTTGCAAGGGATATTCCAGTCGGACTCTAAATATTTCCCGAGATCTTTAAACTGGATCCAATTAAATAACCCGCAACATCACTTAACAAAACAGGTACGCCAGCGAAAATACACAAAACCGTTCATCCCTAAATTTTCTTTCCTTCATGCAAAAATTCTATAGGACTCTACCACATGTTTCCCTAGATCTTTAAACCGGATCCAACTAAATGATCCGAATTATCACTTAACTAAACCGGGACGCTAGCGAAAATACACAAAACCCTTCAGCGATAAACTTTCTTTCCTTTCGTGTAACAATTTTGTCGGACTCTACATGTTTCCCGATATCTTTAACCGGATGCAACTAAATAACCCGAATTATTATAACGCATAACGCTTCATCCTTGAACCTACTCTTCTTTCAAGTGTCATTCCTGTCGGACTCCACGTTTTCCGAGAGCTTTAAACCGGATCCAACTAAATAACCCGGATCATCACGTAACTAAACAGGAACGCAAGCGAATATACACGAAACCCTTCATCCTTCAACCAACTCACCTTTCAAGTAACATCTCTGTCGGACTGTACATCTTCCCGAGACATTTCGACCGAATCCAACTAAAACATCCGAATCCCTTAACTAATCGAGGCCGCCTACGAAAATACGCGAGACGCCTCATGTCCGATGACCTTCTCACCTTTTCCATGACTTCTATGTCGGACTCTACATCTTTCACGAGACTTTTCTACCGAATCCAACTAAAACGCCCGGATCCTTTAAATAATTGAGTCCGCCTACGAAAATAAGCGAATCGCATCATTTCCGATAACCTCCTCACCTTATCTATGACATCTATGACGGACTCATCTTTTCCGAAACTTTTAGACCCAATCCAACTAAAACGTCCGAATCCCTTAACTGACCGAGGCCGCCTACGAAAATACGCTAAACGCCTCTTTCTCGATGACCTTCTCACATTTTAAGTAGCATCTCTGTTAAACTCTACCACTCTGTTAAACTCTACATCTTTCCCGAGACACTTCGACCGAATCCAGCTTAATTACCCGAATCCTTTAACTACTCGAAAATGCCTACGCAAATACGCGAAACGCCTCATTTCTGATGACACTCACTTTTCAAGTAACATCTCTGTTGAACTCTACATCTTTCCCGAGACTCTTCCACCGAATCCAATTATATTACCCGAATCCCTTAACTAATCGAAGACTCCTACGAAAATACTCGAAACGCCTCTTTTCTGATGACCTTCCCTCTTTTCAAGTAGCATCTCTTTTGAACTCTACATCTTTCCCGAAACGCTTCCACCGAATCCAACTAAATTACCCGAATCCCTTAACTAATCGAAGATGCCTACGAAAATACGCGAAACGCCTCATTTCTCATTACCTTATCACTCTTCACGAGGCATCTCTGTCGACCTCTACTTCTTTCCCGAGATTCTTATACCAGTTCCACCTAATTTACCCAAATCACTTAACTAATGGAAGACGACCCTCTTACTTTTAGCATCTCTGTCGGACTCTACATCTTTACCGAGACTTCCATCGAATTACCCGAATCCCTTCACTAATCGAAGACTAATACGAATATACGCGAAACGCCTCATTTCTAATTACCTTCCCACTTTTCAGGTAGCATCTCTGTCAGATTCTACATCTTTTCTTACACCGAATCCAACTAAATTACCCGAATCTCTTAACTAATCGAAGACTAATACGAAAATACACGAAACGCTTTCCTGATGACCTTCCCATTATTCAAGTAGCATCTCTGTTGAACTCTCCATCTTTCCCTAGACTCTTCCACCGAATTCAAATAAATTACCTTAATCCCTTAACTAATCGAAGACTAATACGAAAATACGCGAAATGCCTCATTTCTCATTACCTTCCCACTTTTCAAGTAACATCTCTATCATACTCTACATGTTTCCCCAGACTCTTCCACCGAATCCAATTAAATTACCCGAATCCTTTAACTAATCGAAGATGACTATAAAAATACGCAAAACGATTCATTTCCAATGACCATCTCACTTTTTAGGTAGCATCTCTGTCGGACTCTACATCTTTCCTTTCCCGAGACTCTTACACTGAATCCAACTAAATTACCCGAATCCCTTAACTAATTGAAGATGACTATAAAAATACGCGAAACGCTTCATTTCCAATGACCCTCTCACTTTTTAGTTAACATCTCTGTCGGACTCTACATCTTTCCTTTCCCGTGACTCTTACACTGAATCCAACTAAATTACCCGAATCTCTTAACTAATCGATGACTAATACGAAAATACACGAAACGCATCTTTCCTGATGACCTTCCCATTATTCAAATAGCATCTCTGTTGAACTCTTCATCTTTCCCTAGACTCTTCCACCGAATTCAAATAAATTACCTTAATCCATTAACTAATCGAAGACTTTTCAAGTAACATCTCTATTATACTCTACACGTTTCCCGAGACTCTTCCACCGAATCCAATTAAATTACCCGAATCCCTTAACTAATCGAAGATGACTATGAAAATACGCGAAACGCTTCATTTCCAATGACCCTCTCACTTTTTAGGTAGCATCTCTGTCGGACTCTACATCTTTCCCGAGATTCTTCCACCGAATCCAACTAAATTACCCGAATCCCTTAACTATTCCAAGATGCTTACGAAAATACGCGAAACGCCTCTTTCCCAATGCCCTTCCCACTTTTTAAGTAGCAGCTCTGTAGGACTCTACTTCTTTCCCGAGACTCTTGGACTGGATCCAACTAATTTACCCAAATCACTTAACTAATCGAAGACGCCTACGAAAATACACGAAACGCCTCTTTCTTGATGATCTTCCCACTTTTCAAGTAGCATCTCTGTCGGACTTTACATCTTTCCCTAGATTCTTCGACTGAATCCCACTAAATTACCCTAATTCCTTAACTAATCGAAGATGCTTACGAAAATACGCGAAACGCCTTATTTCTCATTACCTTATCACTTTTCAAGTGGCTTCTCTATAGACCTCTACTTCATTCCCGAGACTCTTAGACCGGATCCAACTAATTTACCCAAACCACTTAACTAATCGAAAACGCCTACAAAAATACGCAAAACGCCTCATTTCCGATGATCTCACTTTTCAGGTAGCATCTCTGTCGGACTCTACATCTTTCCCGAGACTTCCACCGAATCCAACTAAATTACCCGAATCCCTTCACTAATCGAAGACTAATACGAAAATACGAGAAACGCCTCTTTCCTGATGACCTTCCCTCTATTAAAGTAGCATCTCTGTTGAACTCTACATCTTTTCCCAGACTCTTCCATCGCATTCAACTAAATTACCCTAATCCCTTAACTAATCGAAGACTAATACGAAAATACGCGAAATGCCTCATTTCTCATTACCTTCCCACTTTTGAAGTAACATCTCTATCATACTCTAGATCTTTCCCGAGACTTCCACCGAATCCAACTAAATTACCCGAATCCCTTAACTAATCGAAGATGCCTACAAAAATACGCAAAACGCCTCATTTCCGGATGACCTTCTCACTTTTCAAATAACATCTCTGTTGGACTCTACACCTTTCCCGGGACTCTTAGACCTAATCCAACTAAATTACCCGGATCCCTTAACTAATCGGAGACTCCCACGAAAATACACGAATCGCCCCTTTCCGGATGCCCTCTCACTTTTTAAGTGTCATCTCTGTCGGACTCTACATCTATCCCGAGACTCTTAGACCGAATCCAACTAAATTGACCGAATTCCATAACTAATCGAAGATGCCTACAATAATAAGCGAGACGCCTCTTTCCTGATGCCCTCTTACTTTTTAAGTAGCATCTCTGTCGGATTCTACATCTTTCCCGAGACTCTCCGACCGAATCCAACTAAATTGCCCGAATCACTTAACTAATAGAAAACGCCTACGAAAATATGCGAGACGCCTCTTTTCTGATAACCCTCTCACTCTTCAAGTAGCATCTCTGTCGGACTCTGCAGCTTTCCCGAGACTCTTAGACCGAATCCAACTAAATTACACGGATCCCTCAACTAATCGGAGACTCCTACGAAAATACCCGAAACGCCTCTTTCCTGATGCCCTCACTTTTTAAGTAGCATCTCTGTCGCACTCTACATCTTTCCCGAGATTCTTCCACCGAATCCAACTAAATTGCCCTAATCCCATAACTAATCGAAGATGCCTACGAAAATAAGCGAGACGCCTCTTTCCTGATGTCCTCTCACTTTTTAAGTAGCAGATCTGTCGGACTCTACATCTATCCCGAGACTCTTAGACCGAATCCAACTAAATTGCCCGAATCCGATACCTAATCGAAGATGCCTACGAAAATACGCGAGACGCCTCTTTCCTAATGCCCTCTCACTATTTAAGTAGCATCTCTGTCGGACTCTACTTCTTTCCCGAGACTCTTCGATCGAATCCAACTAAATTACCCGGATCCCTTAACTAATCGGAGACTCCTACGAAAATACACGAAACGCCCCTTTCTTGAAGCCCTCTCACTTTTTAAGTAGCATCTCTGTCGGACTCTACATCTTTCCCGAGATTTTTCGACCTACTCCATATAAATTTCCCGAATCCCTTAACTAATCGAAGACGTCCACGAATTTACGCGAATCACCTCTTTCTTGATGCCCTCTCACTATTTAAGTAGCATCTCTGTCGGACTCTACTTCTTTCCCGAGACTGTTCGACCGTATCCAACTAAATTACCCGGATCCCTTAACTAATCGGAGACGCCTACGAAAGTACGCGAAACGCCTCATTTCCGATGACCCTCTCACTTTTCAAGTAGCATCTCTGTCGGACTTCACATCTTTCCCGAGACTCTTCCACCGAATCCAAATAAATTACTCGAATCCCTTAACTAATTGAAGACGCCCACGAAAATACACGAAACACCTCATTTTCGATAACCTTTTCCACCTTATCTATGAATTATGTCGGGCTCTGCATCTTTCCCGAAGCTTTTCGACCGAATCCAACTAAAACGCCCGAATCCTTTCCGATAACCTTCTCACCTTTTTTTTTATCCAAGACATCTATGTCTGACTCATTTTTTTAGCAAATTTTTTACCAAAACTACTTGATGCGTACGGTCATTATTATTTTTACTATATTGGACCGTCTAGAACCTACTATTTCTACGATCCCACAGGAGCCATTTTTTAATATTTTTTAAAGAACGGCGACAAAATTTTTTCCCATTGTGGTCGAAAAAAAAATTGAAAGTGGGCTTCCAAAAAATTTTTCCGAAGGGGGCCGAAATTAAAAAAGTTTCGAAAAAATGTTTGACCCCCACAAAAAAAAATCCAAAAATTTTTTTTTTACAAAAAACCGTCACTGACCTTTATTTGACAGCTGTCGTCGAAATGTTTAAAAATTATCGTAATCTTTAAAAATTTTAGTATAGAACTCACTATTTCTACGGCCCCGCAGGGGCCGTTTCATTACTATTTCTTAAATAGAGCCCCGCAGGGGCTCTGAACTTTTTATTTTCTTTCTCAAATTTTAATCCTAAAATCCTGAATTTTTTCCAACTCCCCGACCCCGCGACCCCATGTCGGACTCTACTTTTTCCCGAAATTTAAAAACCGTCTTTCAACTAAAAACCCTGAGATAAAACTACTGATATAGAGGGTCAGCCTCGCAGAGATAGGTTAGGCAAGCCAGACCCGTAGGGTCTGGCGCCGCTTAACCTAGTTGACGTCTATTAAATTTTGATACGTTATAAAATACCTTTCCTTTATTTATTAATTTCAATATGTGATCTTGTATATTTCAATTTGGAATCTTCTATTTACCATGTATGTATTTCATTTCCATTTAATTGTTTCAATTTGGATTCTTCTATGTCTTGTATAATTAAATTTTAATTCACCATACATTTATTTAGTTTATTCCACTTTGATTTAGCAATTCCATAATTTAATTTAACTCTTCCAAATTATTATTATTGTTACATTTATATCTTCCTTATTTATTCTTTGTTAACTTATGAAAATTTGATATTTATATTCATAAATTATTTGATTATTAATATATTTTTGCAATTTTATCAAGAGCAAAATCTTTTCGTGTTCCACGAAAATTCTCAATTTCGTAACCAATCAATAATCTTTCTTCCCTCCCATAAAACAAAACTCTTTTATTTTAAAAACATTTGATATCAAACAAATTTTCTTTTAGGTTAACATTTACTGTCTAAACAGTTTATGTCAAATTTAACATTTTAGGTTATCAACCTTTCATAAGTTTTAACAATACATTTAAATTATCTTAATTATTACCTTAATACTATTAAAATTCAATCATTCAACTCTATTTGCAATAGTGTATAATATAGCAGTACATCTTCTTGTGGACTTCGTTTTTTAATTGTTGACCATATTGAATGAATTTTAGTAAGTTGAAAAAATTTTTAATAATTTGTTTTTAGACGTTTTGAATTTTATGATATTTAATCCAGTATTCATCATGTACCTATTAAAGAAAGTTCAATGAATTTAATAATAGCGTGTTTAGAGATGAAATATCAATGTAAGTATATTAGTTTGGATATGTTTGTTGTTATTATGCTTGTATAAAGCCTAAACAAAGTCATTTAAAAATAATGCATATCAAGCAAAGAAAGAGAATTGTAAAATGTTCAGCTTTATTCAATACAGCATACCAGGTAATGTCCGAATACAATACAGCAGTATCGTCTGCAAAGCTAACTATCTGACCTATAAAGTTTTGATGACATAAGTTTTTCAGATACGTATTCAACAATAAAGGCCCAAGTACTGTGCCCTGTGGCACCCCATATTCTATTTCCCTTTTCTTACTTTTACTTTTATTTATTATCACCTGTTGTGATCTGTCAGATAAATAGCTTTGCATAAGCGTCAGTGCTGTGCGTCTAAAACCTATTTGTTCAAGAGTTTTGAGCAGTCTAGGGTGGTCAACATTATCGAAAGCTTTCGCCAGATTTACAAAGGTGCAAATTGTCGGTTTGCTGGTTTCCAAAGCTTTGTAGATCTTTTCCGTTAGGGATGCAATTGCATCTTCTGTAGTTCTGGCTTGCCTGAAACCATATTCGGCGTCACTTAATATTCCATACTTTTCTAAGTAGCTAATTATTGTTACTTTAATAATTTTTTCTACTATATTTGCTATGTTAGAAAGCAGTGAAATCGGTCGGTAGTTTGAACACTCCAGTCTGTCTCCGCTCTTAAACAAGGGTTTAATTAAAGCTATTTTAAGTGCCCGTGGAAAAACCCCGGTGTTTATTAAATTATTTATAATGAAACATACGGGTTTCACAATATGTCCAATATATATTTCTTTTAATGTAGAAGATTTGATTGTGTCAATACCTGGTGCTTTATGTGGTTTTAAATTTTGAATAGTCTCTTCAACTTCTTTTTCGGTTGTTTCCGATAAATAAATTGAGTTTTGCACTTGTTCATAATTTATTATTGCATCCTTTTGTTTTACTTTTTTTGCGAAATTTTCGCATGTCTGTAAAAAATCTATAAATGAATCAGCAATATCATTTTCATTTGAAGATTGTTTTCTATTTTTATTTCTTTTCCTTTAGTTTTTTTTCATGCTTAAATTATTTACGGTATTCCAGAGTAATTTCGAATCGTCTTGATTTTTGCTAATTATGTTTTTATGTAGGTATTTTTGGTTTGTTTAATTAGTATATTTAATTTGTTTCTATATTTTTTAAAATCTGCAAGTTTCTTTCAGTCGTCTTTATTATTTTACCATTTTTAGTAAAGTAAGTAAATTCCGGTTTTTTTTCGAGTTTATTAATCCCAACGTTATCCATGTTTTTTTTGTTTACTTTGTATATGATTTGTTTAGAAATTAGCTGCATATAATATTTTAATTTATTAACAAATAGATCAGTGGCTATTTCGGCATCCGTACAATTATAAATATCAATCCATTTTTCTGTTGATAAATATTTATTCAATTTGTCATACATAATAATATTTGCTATTGTATTATTATTAATTTTAATTTTTGTATTATTTTCCATGACAAATTGAAAAAGTATTGAAAAGTGATCCGTCATGAGTTTTGAGTAGTAAGAACTCAGGTTCATTGGATATATTTTTAATGAAATGATGATCTATGCATCGACTCTAGTGAAAACACAAGAATTGAGGGCTTCCTTATTTAGTATATTTAAATAGGTTTGGCTATCATCTGAATCATTTAATATATCTATGTTCATATCTCCAACTAAAATATGTTTACAATTATTATTATTATTGGCATGCTCTTTCAAATATATAATAATCTATATAGACCAAGAAACGAACTGAACTCACTAAACGTACAGTAAATATCGTACTCCTGAATTTTGCTCTATTAAAGCAAGTTGCAAGTGCAAGTTTATAACTATTTCCACATAGTGGCATTAAGTAAACTGCAGTATATTAAAAAAGTGAAGTTAGTACGCAAAATAATTAGTGATCGCCGAGTTTTTCTTCGTATTTTAAAGTGATGAACTATTTATTAAAATGAGTAACTGTGGTGTGTGTAAAGCCAAGATAAGTAGAAATCAAGTCGGTATTTCTTGCGATGATTTTTGTAATAAAGAATTTCACGCGAATTGCTGTGATATTCCCGCTGAAGTTTTAAAATTTACCGGGAAAGTTCCTGGTCTGAAATGGATCTGTAATGAATGCACTTTAGCCATGGAGAAATGTAACCCTGTGAATCTAAATAAAATCTTCGAAGAGAAATTTCAGAAGGTATTTGAAACTATGAATGAAGCTTTTAGTGATATAAAAAATGAAATTATTGCATTAGCAGGT